>CP106732.1:18241327-19441327 GCA_025506655.1 Gossypium rotundifolium | reverse complement strand
AATATAAATTATTTTTTTGAATACTAAAATGTGCTTTTTGAGTGAAAAAGGACTCAACATAAAACATTTTTTTCAAAACCAGTCATCGATCCGACCCAACCGAGCCCATGGACAACTCTAGGTAATATCATGATTAATGGTTCCTTAAATTCCCATAAAATTTATTTTTATTTTTATTTTTTAAAATGGTGTATTTAATAAAATTGTTAAAATTATTTTTATTTTTTAAAATGATGTATTTAATAAAATTGTTAGGATATCATAATTTACAAATTGATTCTACACAAAATCTACTTAGGAAAAAAAATAAAAATACTTATTAATTATTTTAATTTTCAAATTCAATTATTTTATTTTATTTTATTTTTAAATGACCTTTAAAAGGTTAGCATACATATTAACTCATCTTAAAATATGTAACTCATGAGTCTTAAAATATGTATTAGATTTCAGTCAATTTCAACCCATTAGCTTGTGCTTTGTTCTTTATAAGTTGGTGATGAAAGTGATTGCAAGCTGGTTTAAGGTGATTTTTCCTATACTGATCTCTCAGGAACAAGCTGGATTCATAGCTGGTCGGAACATATCTGATAACATTATCTTAGCGCAAGAAGTCATTCATTCTATGCGGTGCAATCAGAAGGGGAGAAACTGGATGGCTATTAAGTTGGATTTGGAGAAAGCATACGACAGAGTTAGTTGGGACTTTATCTGTGCTTCCTTGAATGTAGCTAGGATCCCTGTTTTTTTACGAAGAGTGATTATGTCAGCTATATCTTCCTCTTCTATGCAAATTCTTTAGAATGGCATGCCTTATCTCTTTGTGCTTCGCATGGAATGGTTGGGGCATATTATTCGAGCTGAAATGGATATCGGTAAATGGGAACCAATTCGACTATCCCTCACTAACCCTGCAGTCTCACATTTGTTCTTTGCTAATGACTTGGTGATCTTTTGCAATGTAATGGCCTAAATTCAGAGTTATCGGAATAGTGGTTTCGTAACCACAAATCTGATTTAAAAAGAATATTTATTTTAAAAATTATTGCATGAATATTAATATGATAGGAAAGTCGTATGAAAATATCAATAGAAAAATTTTACCGACTTAGTGGTTAATTAGAAAAAGAATTAGAAAAAAATTAAAGAAATTAGGTAAAAACGAGGTATCGAGACCTAAATCTCATAAAATTGAGTCGAAAATATTTTTATAAATATTTATGAAATGTTGATATTGTGGTATTAAAATTTCGTTAGAAAATTTTAACGTTTGGCTAGTATTAAATAGAAAAGACTAAATTGAAAAATGTGTAAAAGTTGCTAGAAAGATTAAATAGCTTAAGTGTCTAATGAGAAAGGATTTAAAAGGAAATTAAACCCAAAATTATTTGGGCTGAACGGCAACGGCATGAAATCAGCAAGAAAATTGATGATTTAAGGGTAAAATTAGAATATTGCATAATTAACTAAATAAAATTAAGACCAAAGTGGAAATATCTAGATTTCTTTTGATTTTTCTTCATTCTCATCAGCCAAAACGCCATAGAAGGGGGTTCTTTAAGCTGTTATTTCATAATTTTTGCATCAAGTGAGTTAATTCTTGCCTTTTTCTTGTAATTTTTATGTTTTTAAGACTTTTACAACTAGGTCATACTATTAAATTCATTAGTTTTTTATTTTATGGATGAAATTGAAAGTTACCATGGTTGAGTACTGGAATTTTATGATGAATAAACATGGATTTGAAGTTTTAATTTTATCAAAAGATGGATTTACTAAATGTTTTTAGTAGAAATTGATTTTTAGAACTTAATTGTGAAAAGTTTGGAATTAAGGTTTGATGCTGAAATTTTGATTTCCAAAGGTTGTGAAGTAGTTTAAGATGATATAATAAAGTGTTAATTGAGAAAAAATCAGCTCAATTGGGGGGTTAATTGAGTAGGGACCAAATTGTAAAAACTATAAAATTTAGGGTAAATATGCAATTTTGAAAATTAAGAGGTATAAATTGTGAAATAAATTAGATTAAAATTAGATGCTGATAAATGGAAAATTTTATATTATAGATCAAGAAATTGAAGATAAACGAGGGAAGGAAAAAGTTGCCGAATAGTCCTTGAAATCTCTACAACTACTACAAATTGTTACGGGTAAGTTTGTGTAACTTGAATTATATTCATAAATGCTTTGAATGTATGTTTATTGATGTGAATACGGTTTGGATGTTCATTGTATGATATTTGATGAAAAAATTCATAATTCTCTATAAAAAGAGGAAATAAATCCCGGTTGAATGCAATGGACTTCGATGGATCATTGAAAAGGGAATTAACGGTACAAAAGATCTAGCCCAGACGGGTGATCCTAATGATATATCCCTTCCGAAGAATATGTGTGAACTGGATATAGCCCGAACGGGTAATCCAAATTAAGTTCATTAGAGTAATTGTCATTGCAGGGGATTTAGCCTGGACTGGTAATCCCGACAATACTCTTTGAGCATATGATACAGGGGATTTAGCCTGGACTGGTAATCTCGCTATAAGAAATGATGTTCGCGGGAGTGTGCTCTCTGAAAAAAGGGTATACCCATATGTATACGAATTGACGGACCCGAAATTGTACACAAAAGTGTACAACTGAATATCCACCAAAATTCCAATAAATTCAACGAGATAAATATGAGAAAGGGAAGAACATGAAAATTATGGAATTGATGAGCTCATCAATCATTTATCTTTGTATTGAATTTATGTGATGTTGCTTAACTAATGCAAAAGTTGAGTTTGTATGTGATAGGTATATATTTATGTGAATTGGATGTGTGCCTGTGTTGTTAAATGATGGATGTATAAGTATGGTAAGTATAATTCCTATTGCATGAACTTACTAAGCACCATGTGCTTACCTCGTTCTCCTTTTTCCCTATTTTCTAGTGCTCGAGAGCTCGAAGGTCGGAGATTAGTCGGAACCTTATCACACTATCAACCCATATCTTTTGGTATTTGAAAATGACTTATTTTGAAAGAATGGCATGTATAGACTAAACACCAATGTTTACATGGAAATGGATGTTTGTAACCTAGCTATTGGCATGGCTAGAGTAAGTATAATTGTGGGATTTTGCAAAAAATTCCTGTGATTTTGATTTGGTTCCGGTCTGGTTCCAATGCATAATTTGGGCTTCGGAAGCCCATCTGAGGGACGCAATAATAATTTTTGATAAATAAATGGTACTTGATTCAAATAAATAGAAATTGGTTTCGTAAGTTCTGGTAATGCCTCGTACCCTATTCCGGTGACGGATACAGGTAAGGAGTGTTACATTTGTTGGTATCAGAGCTATGATTTAGCCGATTCTCGAACCAACATGCAAATATGGGATTAGCTATACATGCCATTATTTTATATTTGACAGTGTGATATCTCCTAACCATTTAAAATGTGTTTTTCTTATAGTAAATGTCTGCCGACCGAGCTCAACCCGAGGAAGTCGAGAGTCATGCTCCGACTTCAGAACGGATACAGAGGGAAGTCGAAGTTACTAGTAGTAGAAGGTCCGATACAGAGGACCAAGGTGAAGAGGCTAAATTGGCCTTCTTTCAAATGATGAATGAATGGTTTAGTCAATACTTAAAAACTAACCTGTAGTGCAGCAAGCTTAAGCTCCCCCTCTTGCTTCTCCACCGGTTTTTGAGATCCCACAAGGTACAAGTACTGAATCTGTCAGAAAAGGGAAAACTCTGGTTGATAAAATCTGAAAATATGGGGCCAAAGAATTCCGAGCAGCAGTTGATGATGCTCCCGAACGGGCTAAATTCTGGTTAGAGAATACTACTCGAGTTTTGGAGGAATTATCTTTCACACCAGAAGAGTGTCTGAAATGTGCAGTATCATTGCTAAAAGATACAGCTTACCATTGGTGGAATACTAAAGCTTCAGTTGTTCCGAAAGAAAAAATTACATGGGAATTCTTTCAGACCGAGTTCAGAAAGAAATATATCAGTTAGAGGTTCCTCGATCAGAAGAGAAAAGAATTTCTTAAGCTAAAATAGGGTAACAAATCAGTATCTGAGTATGAAAGAGAATTTGTCCGATTGAGTAAATATGCCCGGGAATGGGTACAATCAGAAGCCGAAATGTTCAAACGATTCGAAGAAGGGTTGAATGAAGATATTAAGCTACTGATCGAAATTCTTGAAATTCAAGAGTTTACTATATTAGCATAGCGAGCTTATAAAGCAGATGAATTGAGCAAAGAGAAGAAACAGGCTGAGAGGGAAGCTCGAATTCTTAGTAAAAGACCGATGGAAAAATCCCAGTTTTCTGCTTCAATAAATTGAAGAAATACCAGGATCGTTCTACCTCAGCCACTGGGTATTCAGGTAGAGAGCGAGGTTCTCAACACACTAATCCAAGACCTTCCACTCCATCAGTGACCAATGTTGGCAGTGTCGGTACCCCTAAGCCAAGATGCCAGTACTGTAATAAAGTTCATTTTGGAGAATGCCGACTGAAGAGTGGAGCTTGTTATAGATGTGGCTCTTTCGATCATTTCCTCAGAGATTGCCACGAAAGAATAGAAAAAGAGGCAGAATAGACATCGAAGCTGAGTAATCCTGCTTCGAAAGGTAGACCACCTCGACCTACCGGTAATGTTAGTGGTAGCCGAGGAGTTACAAAAGATACTGCAGGTAGATCTAAGGCACGAGCACCAGTCAGGACATATACTATTCGTGCCAGAGAAGATGCCTCTACACCATATGTAATTACTAGTACATTTTCTTTACTTGATACTGATATTATTGCATTAATTGATCATGGCTCCACACATTCATACATATGCACAAAATTAGTATTTGTTAAAAATTTATCTGTTGAACCTCGAACCCCCTGGGCCAGTTTGTGATGGTGGATAAAGTTTCTAAAAATTGTCCACTGATGGTAAAAGGTATTTGTTTCCCGGTGGACTTGATGTTATTACTTTTTGATGAGTTTAATGTGATATTGGGCATGGATTGGTTAGCTCAACATGATGCAATAGTAAACTGTAAACAGAAATATATTGTATTGATGTGTCAGAATGGCGAATTTCTCCGGGTTAAATCTGATCAGACAAAGGGATTATCTGATGTGATTTCAGTCATGATAGTTCAGAGGTGTGTCAGAAAAGGGTATGATGCTTATTTGGTATATGTGTTAGACACTAAGGTATCTGAGTCAAAGATACAGGTAGTGCTAGTTGTATGTGAATTGTCCGATGTGTTTCCAGAGGAATTACCGGGGTTGCCACCAGAAAGAGAAGTGGAATTTTCTATAGATCTAATTCCGGGAACTACTCTAATCTCCATAGCTCTGTATCGTATGGCTCCTACGGAATTAAAAGAGTTAAAGACACAGTTGTAAAAACTTGTTGACAGGGGTTTTGTCCGACCGAGTCATTCAGCTTAGGGTGCTCCGGTTCTGTTTGTAAAAAAGAAAGATGGGTCTTTAAGATTATGTATTGATTACCGGTAGCTCAACAAAGTCACTATAAAGAATAAGTACCCGTTGCCTCGGATTGATTATATGTTTGACCAGTTGAAGGGTGCCACTATATTTTTAAAGATTGATCTCCGATCTGGCTACTATCAGCTACGGGTAAAGGAGTCAGATGTACCGAAGATAGCTTTCAGAACCAGGTACGGGCATTATGGGTTTCTTGTTATGCCGTTGGGCTAACTAATGCACCAACAATATTTATGGACCTGATGAATTGGATATTCAGACCGTACTTAGATAGGTTTGTGGTAGTTTTTATTGATGATATCCTGGTCTATTCCCTAGATGAAAATGAGCATGCAGATCATCTGAGAATTGCATTTTAAATCCGGCGTAAAAAATAGTTGTATGCTAAATTTAGTAAATGTGAATTTTGGCTCCGAGAGGTGAGTTTCCTTGGGCATATTGTATCTGTTGAAGGCATCAGAGTAGACCCGAGTAAAATTTCAGCCATTGTTAATTGGAGTCTACTGAAGAATGTATCTGAAGTTAAGAGTTTTCTGGGTCTAGCTGGGTATTATCGGAGATTTGTATAGGGGTTCTCTATGATAACTTCTCCGATGACTTGACTATTGCAGAAATATGTTAAATTTGAGTGTACTGATGAATGCCAGCAGAGCTTCGATAAACTAAAAGGTCTACTGACGAAAGCACCTATACTAGTGCAGCCTGAGCCGGATAAAGAATTTATAATCTATAGCGATGCTTCGTTAAATGGTTTAGGTTGTATCTTGATGCAAGAAGGTAAAGTTATAGCCTATGCTTCGAGACAACTTAAGCCACATGAAAGAAATTACCTGGTGTATGATCCTGAATTAGCTGCTATTTATTTGCACTAAAAATATGGCGGCATTACTTGTATGGTGAGAAATGTCATATCTATACTGATCATAAAAGTCTGAAATATCTGATGACACAGAAAGATTTGAATTTGAGATAGCGCAGGTGGCTTGAATTGATAAAGGACTATGATTTGATTATTGATTACCATCCGGGTAAGGCTAATGTTGTTGCTGATGCTTTAAGTCAAAAATCTCTGTTTGCTTTGCGAGCTATGAATGCCCGATTTTCTTTGGTTGATGATGGTTCAGTCATAGCTGAGTTGAGAGTTAAACCGACATTTCTACAGCAAATATATGAAGCTCAGAAAAATAATAAGAAGTTACAGGCTAAACGGGTACAATGTGAGTCAGGTAATGATTCAGAATTTCAGATTGGAACTGATGGTTGTTTATTATTCAGAGGCAGAGTATGTGTACCGAAGAATTTAGAGCTTGTACAAGAGATTTTACAGGCACACAATGGTATTATGTCCGTACATCTGGGAAGTAATAAAATGTATAATGATTTGAAAAAGATGTACTGGTGGCCAGGTATAAAACGTGATATTTTTTAGTTTGTATCAAGATGTCTGATATGTCAACAGGTCAAAGTAGAACATCGGGTACCCTCGGGATTACTCCAGCCAGTTTCTATACCGGAATGGAAATGGTAAAGAATTACTATAGATTTTGTGTCGGGGTTACCATTGTCACCGAAGAAGAAATATGCCATTTGGGTAATCGTTGATCGATTAATAAAATCAGCACATTTTATCCCGGCACGTATGGATTATTCTCTAGATAAATTGACTGAAATGTATATATCTGAGATTGTCAGGCTACATGGAGTGCCAATCTCCATTATCTCTGATAGAGATCCCCGATTTATGTCTCGTTTCTGGAACAAGTTACATGTAATACCCCGAAAATTTTTACAATAAGATATTATCTTTGATTTAGTAAAATAAGGAAATAAAGCGACAAAAAGGGAAATTTTGGAGTTATGACAACATTGAGAAGTATATTATGATATATTAATTCAAGAAAGGACTAAATGGTAAAAGTGAGAAAAGTTTTGTTGCCTAAGAGTAAATATTCAAAACTTGAGGGCTTAAAGTGTAAATATGAAAAAGTTGAAGGACCAATAGTGAAAATATTTTAAGGGTGGAATGATCTAGAAACTAAGGAAAATGTATGAATTAGGACCAAATTGAATAGGTAAAGAATTATAAAGGACTAAATCATAATTTTACCAAATTATGTGATGATTTAAGGATAGAATTTTAAAAGATCACAAAGGGCGAAATGGTCAATTGGAAGAGAGAGAAATCTAGAAAGTAATGATGATGTTGATTATATTTTATAATTATTTAATTAGATAGATATTATTTTATTATATTTTAATGAGGTATTTTATTATTATTTATTTAGTATATAAGGAAGGAAAGATGACGAATTATCATCTTCTTTCCCATGCACCAATGTGAGAAAAAGAGAGAAAGAAAGAAAGTTTTACTTTCTTTACAAATTGGTCCTTTCACCAAAAATCCACCTTTTTCACTTAGAATTCAAAAGAATTTCCATAGTCATCAAGAGAGAAAGATGACAAGGAGACTATGGGGAGCAAGAATATCAAGTTTGATTCAAGAAATAGAAGCTGGAGGAGAGAAAAAATCAAGTTAAAGATTGAAATCATTAAGACAAGGTAAGAACATCAAGATTTCAATATATTTTTAAGTTTGATATTCTGGAAAAAGCATGGAAATGATACTAATGTAGAGTTTTCTTATATAAGATTTTATGTTCTTGATATGTTAGTAAAGGAAAATAAGAGAAAGTGATGGGAAATATTGTAGAGAAAGGAAATAAAGGTGTTATAAACTTGGTAATTAACATTTTGAACTAAAAAGTTTTGGACAGCAGCAGTAGTCTAACTTTGAAAAATCCCCAATAATTGTAGAAATCGAATTAGAGGATGAATAAAATATGGAATTAAATATTATTGAGTTAGTTTCTTATAGAAGAAATGGTGTAACCAATGGAATTGTAAATCATGAGATATAATAGGTTTTGTGAGACAAGGTCAGAATGATTTCGGGGTTCCCCTATTCTGACTTTGGAAAATCATGAACAATTGGAGGAAAATAATTATGGGTTATAATTTATATTATTAAATCCTTAATGAGTATATTTTAAAAAGAAACAAATGGTAACATTATCCAAATTTTGTACGATGGGATTATTAATTTTTAGTGAAGAGGGGTCGGAACTGTCGGACAGCGGAACAGGGGTGACTTTAAAGAATAAACTGTACTTATTGGCTAAACCAAAAATTTTAAAAATTTTATGGTACGAATATATGTGTGTCTAGTTTCTAAAACATCAAGCGGAACTTAAATTGGAATTCTGTAACTCAAGATATAAATAATTTAGTGACTATAACGCAAATGGACATCTTTGAATAAATTTATAAGTAAATAGTGAAATCATAGTTAATGTTACTTATAAGCATGTTATATAAATTAAGGATGTGGAATGGAGAGGAGGAGGAGGAGAAAAATATATATGAATATTCAGCTAGCATGGCTAATTTGCATGTTCTAGTCTCAGGGACTAAATTGAATAAAAGTAAAACTTTATGGGCAATATTGTAAAAATGTCAGAAATGACCAAATTGCATGAAATGGATTATTTTATTATTTAAATTATAAAATTGAATGAAATTATTAATTTAGATCAAGATCGGGTGAAAACATGTTTTAGGGATTAAATTGAAAAGTGTTGAAATTATGGAAAAATCTGATATTTCATAGAATTCATGGGATGTTATCAATATATATGAGAATAATTAGGCTTGAAATAAGGATTAAATTATAAGAATTTTATTTTTCTGAACCTAAGAATGAAATCGTCATTAATTAAAAGCTTAGGAGCAAAATAGTAATTTTGCCTAGAGCATTAATTAAATGTATCAGAATATGAAATGAATGAAAATGATGATCAAATTTATTTATAAAGATCCGGATAACTCAAATACGAGACTTGAACATGGAAAAGAAAAGACATCGGATTAGTGAAACTATAAACATGAACAAGCAACGAGGTAAGTTCGTGCAACTTGAATTGAATTTTTAAATGCTTAAATTGTATATTTATGTGATTTGAATGTTTAATGTATGATAATAGATGAAATGTTGATAATACTTGATAAAAAGAGAAATAAATCCCGGCTGGATCGAATGGAATTCGATGGATCACTAAAAAGGATTTGATGGTAAAAAGGATCTAGCCCAGACGGGTGATCCTGATATAAGCCCTCCCGAAGAATATGTGTGAAAAAGATCTAGCCTGGACGGGTGATCCTGGTATAGCCCTCCCGAAGAATATGTGGAAAATGGATTTAGCCTGGACGAATAATCCGAATTAGAGTATGAATTTAGCCTGGAATGGTAATTCAGATCCAAGCTCATTAGACTATTTGTCGTTGCAGGGGATTTAGCCTAGACTGGTAATCCCAACAATACTCTTTGAGCATATGTTACAGGGGATTTAGCCTGGACTGATAGTCCCGCTGTAAGAAATGAGGTTCACGGGAGTGTGCTTTCTTACAGGGGATTTAGCCTGAACTGGTAATCCCACTGTAAGGATGAGGTTCACGGGAGTGTGCTCTCTGGAAAAAGGGTATACCCATATGTGTACGAATTAAAGGACCCGGTATTGTACACTATAAGTGTACTACTGGAAATCCATCGAAATTTCGAGAAATTCAACGGGATAAATAGAGAAAATGGAAAGTACTTGAAATCATGAAATTAAACATGAAATATATAGAAGTGATAATTATTTGATATATTGAAATATGACATGGAAAATACATGTATGTGAAACTTGCCTGATAGTTATCCATATTCAAGATTATGAACTGCTATTGGAATAAATATACACTAAACTCATGACAATGATGGTACATGAAATATTTTCATGATGAATTGAATAATTTATATTTATGAAGAAACAGCAAGAGAATGATATGTATCATGACATGTAAATATGAGACTATCTTTGATACATTGCTACAAGGAAAATTATAGGACAAGTAATAAATTCAAGTGAGACATGTCGAGAAAATAAGTTTGTCAATATTAAAGTATGCTAACCAATATAGAAAAAATTTTAGGATTTTACGAAAAATTCCCTATGATCCCGATTTAATCCCGGTTGGTTCCTAATGTATGTTTTGGGCTTCGATGGCCCAATAGAGGGATGTTATGATTATTTTCAGAATATGAATAATAAATGACTCAGAATTATTCGAAAATGTTCAGTAAACTCTGATAATGCCTCATACCCTATTCCGGCAACGGATACGAATAGGGGTTGTTACATTACAAGAAGCTCTGGGTACCTAGTTGTATTTCAGCACTGCTTTTTATCCTCAGATAGATGGCCAATCTGAACGAGTAATCCAGGTATCGGAGGACATGCTTCGATGCTGTATACTAGAATTTGAAGGTAACTGGGAAAAGTATTTGCCTTTGATTGAATTTGCCTATAATAACATTTATCAGTCCAGGATTAAAATGGCTCCGTATGAAACTTTGTAAGGTAGAAAATGTAGAACTCCATTGTATTGGACAGAGCTTAGCGAGAAAAAGTTATATGGGGCTGATTTGATTCGAGAAACCGAAGAAAAAGTAAAAGTGATTTGGAATAGCTTGAAAGCGCCTCTGATCGTCAAAAATCCTATGCCGACCTGAAACGAAAAGAGATTGAATTTCAAGTCGGTGACAAGGTATTCTTAAAAGTATCACCATGGAAGAAAGTACTCCGATTTGGTCGAAAAGGTAAATTGAGCCCACGGTTCATCGGGCCATATGAGATTACGGAACAGATTGGACCGGTTGCCTATCGGTTAGCTTTACCACCAGATCTTGACAGAATTCATAATGTATTTCATGTATCTATGCTACGGAGGTCCCGCTCAGATCCATGACATGTTATTTCCCCGACAGAGGTTGAAATTCAGCCTAATATGACTTATAGTGAACCAGTCAAAATTTTGGCACGGGAGACAAAGGAGCTCAGAAACAAAAAGATAAATTTAGTAAAAATACTATGGTAAAAGCACGGGATTGAAGAAGCAACATGGGAACCAGAAGAGGTAATGAGGAGACAATACTTGAACCTCTTTACTGATAAGAATTTCGAGGACGAAAATCCATAAAGGGGGAGAGTTGTAATGGCCTAAATTCAAGGTTATTGGAATAGTGGTTTCGAAACCATAAATCTGATTTGAAAAGAATATTTATTTTAAAAATTATTGCATAAATATTAATATGATAGGAAATTCGTATGAAAATATCGATAGAAAAATTTTACCGATTTAGTGGTTAATTAGAAAAAAATTAAAGAAATTAGGTAAAAACGAGGTATCGAGACCTAAATCTCGTAAAATTGAGTTGAAAATATTTTTATAAATATTTATGAAATGTTGGTAAATTTAGTTAGAAAACTCTAACGTTTGGGTAGTCAATTAAATAGAAAGGACTAAATTGAAAAAAGTGTAAAAATTGCTAGAATGATTAAATAGCTTAAGTGTCTAATAAGAAAGGATTTAAAAGGCGATTAGACCCAAAATTATTTGGGCTGGAAGGCAAGGAAATGAAATCAGCAAGAAAATTGATGATTTAAGGGCAAAATTGGAATATTGCATAATTAACTAAATAAAGTTAAGACTAAAGTGGAAATATTTAGATTTCTTTTGATTTTTCTTCATTCTCACCAGCCAAAACGCCATAGAAGGGGTTCTTTAAGCTGGTATTTCATAATTTTTGCATCAAGTGAGTTAATTCTTGCCTTTTTTATTGCAATTTTTAAGTTTTTAAGACTTTTACAACTAGGTCCTACTATTAAATTCATTAGTTTTTTATTTTATGGATGAAATTGAAAGTTACCATGGTTGAGTACTGGAATTTTATGATGAATAAACATGGATTTGAAGTTTTAATTTTATTAAAAGATGGAATTACTTAATGTTTTTAGTAGAAATTGATTTTTATGACTTAATTGTGAAAAAGTTTGGAATTAATGTTTGATGTTGAAATTCTTATTTCCAAAGGTTGTGAAGTAGTTTAAGATGATAGAATAAAGTGTTAATTGAGGAAAAATTAGCTCAATTGGGGGGTTAATTTAGTAGGGACCAAATTGTAAAAACTATAAAATTTGGGGTAAATATGTAGTTTTGAAAATTGAGAGGTATAAATTATGAAATAAATTAGATTAAAATTAGATGCTGATAAATGGAAAATTTTATATTATAGATCAAGAAATTGAAGATAAACGAGGGAAGAAAAAAGTTGTCGAATAGTCCCTGAAATCTCTACAACTACTACAAATTGTTACGGGTAAGTTTGTGTAACTTGAATTATATTCTTAAATTCTTGGAATGTATTTTTATTGATGTGAATACGGCTTGGCTGTTCATTGTATGATATTTGATGAAAAAATTGATAATTCTCGATAAAAAGGGGAAATAAATCCCGGTTGAATGAAATGGACTTCGATGGATCACTGAAAAGGGAATTGACAATACAAAAGATCTAGCCCAGACAGGTGATCCTAATGATATAGCCCTCCCGAAGAATATGTGTGAAATGGATTTAACCCGGACGGGTAATCCAAAATAAGTTCATTAGAGTAATTGTCATTACAGGGGATTTAACCTGGACTGGTAATCCCGACAATACTATTTGAGCATATGATACATGGGATTTATCCTGGACTGGTAATCTCACTGTAAGAAATGAGGTTCGCGGGAGTGTGCTCTCTGGAAAAAGCGTATACCCATATGTGTACGAATTGACGGACCCAGAATTGTACACAAAAGTGTACTACTAAATATCCATCGAAATTCCAAGAAATTCAACGAGATAAATATGAGAAATGGAAGAACATGAAAATTATGGAATTGATGAGCTCATCAATCATTTATCTTTATGTTGAATTTATATGATGTTGCTTAACTAATACAAAAGTTGAGTTTGTATGTGATAGGTATATGTTTATGTGAATTAGATGTATGCTTAAGTTGTTAAATGATGGATGTATAAGTATGGTAAGTATAATTCTTGTTGCATGAACTTACTAAGCACCATGTGCTTACCCTGTTTCATTTTCCCTGTTTTGTAATGCTCGGGAGCTCGAAGGTCGGAGATTAGTCGGAGCCTTATCACACTACCAACCCATATCTTTTGGTATATGAAAATGACTTATTTTGAAAGAATGGCATGTATAGACTAAATACCAATGTTTACATGGAAATGGATGTTTGTAACCTAACTATTGGCATGGCTAGAGTAAGTATAATTTTGAGATTTTGCGAAAAATTTCCTGTGATTCTGATTTGGTTCCGGTCTAGTTCAGATGCATAATTTGGGCTTCAAAGCCCATCTAAAGGATGCAATAATAACTTTCGATAAATAAATGTTACTTGATTTGGATAAATGGAAATTAGTTCTGTAAGTTCCGATAATGCCTCGTACCCTATTCCGGCGACTGATACGGGTAAGGTGTGTTACATGCAAAGCTCAGCTTGATCAAGTGCGGTTATTGGATAACATTCTTAATCAGTTCTACGAGTTTTCGGGGCACAGAATTCAGTGTTAGGAAGAGCAATATCTTCTTTTCCAAGGTTACTTGAGTTGATGTCAGTAATCAAATTACTCAAATGTTCAGATTCCAGGAAGTTCAGAATCTTGGCACTTATTTAGGTGTTCATTTTCTTCACGATAGGGTAACCAACAATACTTTGAGTTTTGTTGTTGATAAGGTAAGGCGGAAATTGCAGAATTGGGATGCGAGGAAGTTATCTATTGTTGGATGAATCACCTTGGCTCAATCAGTGCTTCTTTCTATTCCTAATTATTTTATGCAGTCTTTGATGATTCTGAAAGGTGTTTGCTCTGATATTGAAAGATTGGTTAGACAATTTATTTGGGGATGTGCAGATGGTCACCCTAAAATGTCTTTAGTGGGGTGGGACTTTATATGTCAGCCACGGGCTCGGGGAGGGCTTGGTTTTAGGCACTTGAGTGACCAAAATACGTCATTTCTTATGAAGATTGATTTCAGCCTTGTTTCTAAGAGTAATATGTTTTGGGTTCGTGTCCTTCGCTCTAAGTATGGATGGAAAAAGCAGTTTCCAGACTCTATTAGTAGGAACCAGTGCTCCCATTTTTGGAGGTCACTTTCTACGATATGGCCGCTACTCCGTGAAAATTTAATTTGGTCTATTGGAGAAGGCGCTAGCGCTCGTTGTTGGAAAGATCCTTAGATTCTAGGTATTGGCTTTTTAATTTAAAAATTTTCATCTTTTGAAAACCTTGATTTGGATTGTTGTGTTAGGGAGTTGGTCAATTCAAATGGAGGCTGGAACATGGACTTGTTTCGTGTCTGGCTACTTAAAGATGTGATTAGTAGGATTACTAGTATCCCTCCTCCACACCCCGATTATGGTCGGATAGAGTGATATGGGCTCGATTAGCGTTAGGGGTCCTCTTAGTTCATAGTGCTTATTGGACTTTAAAGGAGGACACTTGGAATTCTCAAGAGGAGTATTGGAAGTCTATTTGGAAATATCCGGGACCACAGAGAGTAAAAGTCTTTCTTTGGTTAGATTTTAAGCAAAGACTTCTTACTAACTCCGAGCGTACAAGAAGGGGAATCGGTCACAGCAACCCTTGCACTTTGTGTGGGCATGACTTTGAGGATTTGACGCATGTTCTTCGAGATTGTCCTTCCGCGAAGGATGTGTGGATGCTTGTGCTTCCAGAATAGGTTAAACAAAGGTTCTTCTTTGTCTCATTTCAAAATTGGCTTTTACTTAACCTTTGTTTTCATGAAAGATTGCAGTCACTTGGCCATGTCTATTTGGGTTAATCGCTTGGCATATCTGAAAGAATATAAATCTATTCATCTTTCAGAATATTTCCTGGTCAGCAACTAAAATGGTGAAAGTCTCTAGTTGCTGGGCTCGACAATACGAATCACATATTGGTGGCTGCAAAAGCAATATTCCCAGTTTGAATTTCGCGAATAATTCGAATGATACATGGGTATATTTATCCACTGATGGGGCTGTGGTCAAAGAATCTGGATACGCTGCAACAGGAGGTGTGCTTCAGGACCATGATGGAAATTGGATAGTGGGATTCACTCGCTTCTTAGGTATATGCTCTCCGTTTGAGGCTGAAGTCTAGAGCATCCTAGATGGGATCCTTATTCTGCTAAATAAAGGTTACAGACAGCTCATTATCTTGACTGATAACCTTTAAGTCGCCCAAAACTTGACTGATTTGGATTTGAAAGATTTAGGGATTATTGTGCTTAAAAAGACTCAGCGCATCACAAGGTCGAAAGGGATGTGGAAAATTAAGCATGTTCCAAGAAATCGAAACTTGGTAGCAAATCATCTAGCTAAACTTGGCTTGAGTTGAAAATCAAGCTTACAAGTCCTTAATGAGGCTCCTAAGGAAATAATAAACTTATTACAAAAAGATAAAGACAATGGTTGTTTTATGCAGTTGATGTAATTTATATTTTCTTCTCATATATGTATTAGACTCGAAAAAACGTAAAATAATTTTTATTTTTTTTTAAATGACTTATTTAAAAGGTTAACATACATATTAACTCATGAGCCTTAAATAGTTCACAAATCGATTTAAAACTTTATTAACTATTTTATTTTAATTCTAAAATGAGTATTTAAGATAATCAATTTACAGTATTTTTAATTTTATTTAAAGCTTTGCTTATAAATTGGCAAGAAAATTAAAATTGAAAGTATAAAAATAGAAAATATATTCTTACCATAAGAAAATGAAAAAATTAAAAGAAAAATTCCATTCATTACTTGATAAAGTTTTAAAAAAAAATGAAAGAACAAAATAATTTTAAAGAATTATATAATTTTGAACTAATATTTATCCCTCTCGTTGTCTCTCATTTTCAACATTCTAACTTAAAAGTCATTTTCAACATTCTGACTTGAAAAGATTGATTTTGATGCATTGATTTTTTTTTTTCTAACCAAGCACTCAATTTTATTTTATTTTATTTTTCCACTCACTTCTTTCATCCTTCTCAATTAAGCACCCTACCTAAATGAATGATTAAAACTATCAACATTTAAAAGAACTGATCTGCATGCACACTCAAAAGGCCGATTTAAATCCTCAATCTATCTATTATGAAAAGAATTATGATTTTTAAATAATATATCCACAATGACCATTTAGATTTCGTACTTTATACTAAATTTTCTTAAATTTAATGTTAAATAATTCATATCAATATTAATATTATTATGATAAAAATAAATTAAAATAAAATATTTAATTAAAAGTTTTGAAACCCAGCAAAGGCGGTATAACAATTCTAGTTTATAATAACAATTTTCCCTTTGCTTTAAAGAGTACTCATATATTCATTACAAAGTTGTTCTTTTGACAAAATTATGAACATGCACACTTCAAAAATGCAGCTTTTCTTTTAGAATTTAAATACAGTAATTACCTCATTGAAGTGAAGGGAAAGGAACATACAGCGAACTTTTCTTCTTATTCACAATTGAGGAGCTCAGTATTTTGATTTCAGGGTGTAGAATTTACTGAAATCCCCTGTGGCATAGGGGAGCTTGATTGATCTTGATGCAATGGGATAACAAGCCGCTGTAAGGGTTTTAAAGCTACCGTAAGTTCCGCAAAGGATGGACGCAAACTCGGATCACTGGAAACAGAAGCATAAATAGGTTACACTGGAACCAAAATAGCAAAATAAGGGGTTAAAACGTTCAAGTTTCTGTTTACTAACGTCTGCCAGCATTGCCAAATTATTCTTGCAACCAAAGGATCGAGTTCCTTGGGAATGTCGAGGCGTCGATTCTGGAAACCTACTGCACCTACAACTTGCATCGGATTCATTCCGCTCCAAGGTAATCTCAAAGTGGCGAGCTCCCAGAGAATGATTCCAAAGCTATAAACATCACATCTATAAATCCAACAAAAGATGTATTTAATCTTAAGCGTTGTTTTACTAATATGGGAGATCTAATTTTACACTTTGTTGCTTTACTGATTCGGCAGATTTAAATCCAAGAAGAGAATACAGGCGGCGTTAATTTCTAACTCTAATAACCGATTAGAATGAGCTGCAGCTAGAAAAACAATTCAAGTAATTTAACATTATATGCACAAAAAAGGTTATAGAGATACGTAATTATAACATTTTCTTATTTTCACCATATTCTCAGAAATCCAACAAAATGTAATGGATTGAGCGATCAGCAAGGGATAAAAAAAACAAAGATGAAATGATATTGAATATTAAATGAAGAGGAACAACTCACTTCTCATTTGAGGGCTCATTGCGAAGTACTTCCGGTGCCATCCACTCGGGCTGAAACATAGCAGGCAACTTGATCAGAAACACAAAAAATTAATATAACTGAAGCTACATATTCTATCTATATCTCAAGAATCTATAATATATTGCACAGCAAGCCAAGATACTGACTGTTCCAGCAGTTGATTTAGATGACAGGAAGGTATTATGCTTCAAGCGTGACAACCCAAAATCAGCGACCTGCATGGTTCAGTTTTATAATCAATCAGAGGGAGCATTGTAATCACTTTAGATGATAGGAAGGTATCATGCTTACATTGTAATCCTAGACCTGCTGTAATCAATCAGTTTTCCAATGATTACAGCAAGGTCAAAGAGTATTCAGAAAGTAACTCTTAAAACCGGTAAGCGAGGAAAACTAAAACATAGAAACATCATTTACCTTCACAGTCCAGTTTTTATCAACTAAAAGATTAGGAGACTTCAAATCACGGTGAACAATGGTAGGTATGCTGGTGTGTAGGCAATTCATTCCCCTCGCCTGCAAAATGGAAACAGATATGAAAATGGTTCTCACATCCTAAGTATAAAAAAAAAGCAAAAGGTATTAATTCCGTACCACATCAAGAGCCATCTTTATTCTGCGCTTCTCATCTATTTGAGGATGAGGGCGATGAAGAATCTTATATAAGCTTCCTCTGGAAAACCAAATAACATTTGCAAAAATTTAGAATACCAAAGATCATTCGCATGTGTCACAAATATGCATGCATGCTGGTAGCCACAGATTGCCAATCTCCGATTGCATCTACAGTACTTCGCATAAAGTTCAAATCATTAAAAGATAAGCAGAGAATATGCAGGAACACTTCTACCTAGGAAGAAACTCGGTAATGATAGAGAGGTTCGGAGGGCGAGTAACAGCACCCATAAAAAGAACAACATTTGGATGACGTAGTCTACGCATTATTCGTACCTAAAACAGAGAGAAACATAATTTAGGATCAATGATTTGGACTTATATAACTAATTTGACCTTAGGCATGGATATTTCCCAATTAGAAATGAATAAACTAAAATATCTACTTTCATTTTGAGACAGCAATATGAATGCCTTAAATTTGCTTACTTCTCTTTTGAACTCAGCCAAAGCAGCACCAGAAAAATCCTGGTCTAGGAACTTCTTCACGGCGACCTCCTGTAGTCCAATAACCATTACAACCCACAAATTTAGAAACTACTTGTTCTTTCAATTTTGCAAACTCTTAAACAGACTGGTGCAAAACATCATCCAGAAAAAGTATAGATATAGTTCAATTCAAACAGAGCTAATAGTTCTGAATATGATGCCTTCGGCAAATAACTAACTAGAAAACTCAAAACCTAATTCCTTTAACACTACAGAAGGGCTAAAGTGAAATACAAGGTGAAAAATGTGATCAACTGAGAATGAAAAGAGTAAACTAACCGTGCCATTCCAATCAGCATGGTAGACCTCTCCATAGGAACCTACTCGCAAGAAAACAAGATTTAACAGGAATTAGAGAACTTCCAAAAGGGAAAAGTAAAAGTTCTAGCAAAGCTAGCATCACAATAACTTATTCTATTTAAACTCTTATGGTTTTCATGAGGAATGAGAAGAGCTCTGGAATAGCAAAAAGGGGAACAATTTCCAAAATAACGAACAAAACTATACAAATATGAAAAACTGAATCAAGATTTAATTTATAAAACATTGACCCTTGCATAACAAAAGTTGTCACATGTAATGAACTTCAAATAGCCAAACCCATTACCTAGTCCAATTCTTTCACCAATATCCAAGTCTTCCCAAGGAATTTCACATTCACCTACATCTACATCGTCAAATAGTTGATGATCCAACTGAATACGGGTCACTCTGTTAGATAATCCATAAGAACCTACGCCAGAATCAAGGGATGAGCTAGGACTTTCGGGATCCTTCAATTTGAGATTATTTCCCGTGCATCTATCCTGGGTATTCTTGTGCAAACCAATCTCATTATCTTGCTCTTTAGCTAAATCCACCGTGTTATTCTGTAAATCATGTTCATTCCTGAGATAATCCTCCTTAAATGTAGTGCTTGCATCCTCAGCCAGTTGTGAGCTACTGAACTGAGTGGCAGGGGATGCCAAAGATGAGCTAGTATCAGACAAAGAATTCCTGATTTTATTATCTCTATTCAACATATCGAAGTCACCAGGAGACCTGTAACCATGAGAATAGACCTTTTCAGGTTTATTAGAGCTGGTGGAAGCTGCTGATGACTGATTAAAATCATTAGATTCACGATTGATTTTTGGAAAGTGACCCTCCATATAGTTGTACTTTTTCTGGGGAACCTCATTATAAACAGGCCGATTCTTCCACATCAATGGTACAGGAGGTCGCCCCACTACATTATTTGGTTGTCTCTGAAACTCGTCTACTTTGTTCTCTGTAGATTTATTCTGCAGGGAAGTTTTACCTGCCCCTTTTATCTGGAATGGATTAAGATCTGCAAAAAGATTTTTTGGGTCATCTTGACTACTCTGACCATATGGCACTACATTAACATTCATTCTCAGGCCATCACCAACTACATTGGCACCACGACTCCCCTTATAGACTAAAGTTCCAATAGCAGTCGAAGGAAGATGGTCTAACTGATTAGGGGTCACTCTGTTGGATAATCCAGAAGAACCAACACCAGAATCACGACTTTGGCCTGATAATGAAGGCAACGGTTCAGCACTTGTAGAAGTTGAACCCCAGTCAGCGGGCATACTGCTATCTATCATAGGATGTTGACTGCTACCTTCACCTTTAAGTGGCTTTTCTCTTGAGTAAACATCATCGGATGACTGAAGAGTTGGTATATTGTTAATTATCGGATTGTATGACTTAAAAGTAGTATCTTTTGCACTTAAAATGTCAGCAGGTATAAGTGTACCAGGAGCTGCCATTAGATCAACCAAAAATTCCCTAGAGATACAAAAGTACAACATTAGACTTAAATACAAGTAAAAATTGTAAGTTAAGAAATAAGCACAAACTATAACCTTTCCTCCTCCAGCTTCACTATATTTACAGCATCATCCTCTACACCAGTAAAATGACTGCCTTTTACCAGTTTACAAGGTAATTTTATGCTATCTGCCAACACCTACATTAAAAGGACGCAGAAATTAAATATAAACCTTGCAGATAGCACTATTCAAAAGTACAATTACTTGGAACGACCATGAAAAAAAATGAAGTTAAATCATCCAGGGGATAATAGTTAGTTCAGAGCTTTAGAGGCAGGCAGTTTCTGCTTCCAGGACTGAAGTTGCTCTCGAAGTAAAAAACTCACCTTGAAGAGTAAAGCACGATGTCGAGAGAGGCCTGTATTTAAGGATCCAATAGGCAACACACTTGTATGAAGAGATGTTCTGAGCTCAGTGCTTCTTTCCATCCACTTGGACAAAATTATATTAGCATCTTTAACAGGTCCACCCATATGTCCTGTTACAAGTTCAGCAAGCCTTTGCACTAAGATACCAACATTAGTAGAAGGGCAATCTAATGCAATACAGTGTGCAATTTGAAACAACTCTTCTAGGGCTGGGTCAATTGTTCGGTTGACAATTACAACTTCAAAGCTAGAATTCCCGAGACTTGCTTCTAGATCGGTAAGAGATGGCATTTTTCCTTGGGTTCCTGATTCACTGGAGAGCCCATATACATCATAGAAACCATCCACCACTCTTTCCTCATAATCAAGCACATCATATTCCTGGTGGACCAAAACACCCCAATCAATCAGTCCTAATTAAATAACTCAAGAAATAGCAAGACATGACAGGAATGGAAGACTCATTCAGTCCAAAATCCAAATGACCATATTCACGTTCCAAAGAGTTCTACAAGAAGGGCGGGGGGGTTCCAAAAAGTAAGTTGCTAAGGCTTAGCATCAATCCAAATCTCCTTACAGAAGCAGTCAAAATGTATTTGGATTTTTTTTAAAAGAAATCATTGATCCAAGCATTGGAAAAAGTTGCAAGTCAGCATGAGTATAGGCCAGACAACAAACATCAACTAAAGCAAAACAAGACATGTAAAAAGGCCATGACTAAGAGCACATAGAAACATGCTATCAAAGACAATTTAAACGGATTCTCTTCGGCTTATAAAATGATTTCTGCTAACATTAAAATCCTTCAAGACCTCCAAGCTTCTGATTAAATCCTGAAATTTGTAACACTAACCATTACAAAAAAAATCCAAGAGATAGCTGCTTCACTAGCTTACCCTACACGGTTTAGCAAGAAGCAAAACTCTTACAGTAACTGGCCTAATATGACCAATTCCAAACTGTAACACCAGCAAAGCCAAATGCTAACCATAAAAACCAAAGCTCATTCACAAGCTCGCACCATGGTTCAGTTTCCAGGTACTTCATTCCTAGTTAACAAACCATTCAAGCTCAAATTTTGATTATAAAAAATACAATAAAATGTATATAAACTACCATAATTCTTGTGGAAACACATATTAGTTCAAGCTTTTTCACGAAAGTTCACTATTTATGAGAATCCGAAGTAAAGCTCAAACCATAGCTTGCGCTAATCAATCAATCCAAAAATGAATCAGCAGAAACTAAACGCCCCTGATCCAGGCCACTCACTTTAATTAGAGTTACCAAAATTTCAGTTCAACCCTCAAAAAAGTATCAAGCAAAAGAAGACATAAAACTCCTAGAAACCATCAAAACCTAAAGGTAGACGCTCTTCCCAGCTTATCCACCACAATTCACACGAAGCAAGAGTCCAGGGTAACCTACTTCATGATCAGATACAAAACAGTTAAAATAAAAACAATTTATTATTAACTTCCATTTCTCCAGTAAAAGCACAATTAATTCGAGCTTTTACACATAAATTCAATACAGTAACTAGCCCTAATTAAATAGTACGAAACTTAGCCAGCTGAACTAACTACAACAAGCAAAATTCTAGCTCATTCAGTCCAATTCGATCTACCAAAATTCCAATTCAACCTTCAAAATTATTAAAAAACACAAAAAAAAAAACACTTACCCAATACTGCCTGGCTAAGACCTCGGCTGCCACATCATCCTTATCCCTCCCTACCCCCAAATCCATCCGATGATGACTCCCTAAACTCAAAATAGCCGTTTCTCGGATCTGATCCTTCTTCGGATCCTCCGAATTCGAAGCACTTATAGCTAGGGCTAACTGAACCTGAAACTCTTCCTCCGATAACATATAATCAGACGCTCGATTCGTCGCAGTCACCGTCGATGACGGCGTAATCAAACCCGTGCTCGAGGTTACAGGCACAGTCGTCGTGGTCACCGGGGACGATGACGCACTAGTTGTAGTAGGAGGACTCGCCGGAGAGTTCTCGGACGTGGCGCGTTGATTATCAGCGGGATCGTTACTGCTTCCTATGTGCAGCTTCTTAAAAATGTGCTTCATTTTTTCTCGTTTCTTCATCTTCTTCACTTTCTCAGTTTCCTCGCTTTCTCGCATTTTCTCTCTTTCTTTTCTTTACTCTTTTTTTTTTTTTTTGGGAAGGGTCAACGTAATGTCGGAAACAACAGGAGGGAAACTTAGAGGAATGGTATTGCTGTACGTATATATAGTAGTCTTGGTGGGTAATAATACGGCTTGTCTTTGAGAAATATCTACGAAATTGCCATTCATAATCTTTTCCTACACGCGCATTCGTTTGACGATGTTCAAGTGAAGGAAACCAATGGAAATATGACACGCTGGCATTGAGTTTTGCATACTTGGAGTGGAGGGTCATAATGTTTTTAAATTGGATAGGCTATCAAACCCAAAAGTTTACCGGTTCATCAATCGATTTAATCAGTTTAATTAGTTTAATTCAAAAATATTAAAAATTTAAAAATTTTAAATAATTTTAATTTAACCAATTTGATTATCGATTCAATTAATTTAACCACAAATTTAATGATTTTTAGTCGTTTAATTGGTTTGTATTAAATTTCGATTTAATCAATTTAAAAATACCTTTCGATTCGGTCTGATTCAACTAACATTGGGGTGGATGTTGTTTATGGGTCCATATACTTTATAAGACATTGTTTAACAAAATTATATAAATTAGAATTTGATAACACCTAAGTTAAAATTTTGTCAAATTTTGTTCTTGGTCTCTCTAATATGTATAAGTTGTAAATTTAATTTTATATTTTAATTTGATATTTTTAATTTTTATACTTTTGAATTTTAAAATTTTAGTCTTGACTAAAATAATAATTATTTAATTCATCAAGTTAAATATTGTTATTTTAAAAATCATATGTAACAAATATATTATCATAGGTGTAATGTCATGCCAAATTTATTGTTTTCATATAATGCATATAAAAAAATTGTGTTATTTCATTAATGGACTTAAAGGCTATTGTTTTTAGTCAATATTGGAATTTCAAATTTTAAAAATATAGGGCTAAAACTATCAAATTAGAAAATATGGATTAAATCCAAAAATCACATATAATATGAGATTAATAGTAGAATTAAACTAATAAATTTAACAATTACATTTTGAGTCAAGATTAAAATTTTAAATTTGAAAAATACATGGACTAAAATTGTCCAAATAAGATACATAGACCAAATCTGTAATTTACATATAGTACAAGGATTATATCATAATTTAACCTAGAAATAATACATAAATTTTAATTTTTTTAAGATTTAGGGCTTGTTTGATAACTCATTGAAAATTAATATTTTCAGGGATTTTTTCAAGCACTTTGATAATCCATAAAAATAAAATATAGAACTTTTCAAAGAAAAGGTGTATAAAATGATAAGGAGATAATGAGTCACTTATCACTTAATGTGTTTTTCAATTATTTATATTTTATTTTATTTCATTAAACATTATCCAAATACTTTGTTTTTAATTTTTTAAATTGTATTTTATTTCTTTAAACATTATCCAAATACATTGTTTTTAATTTTTAAAATTGTATTTATCAAATAGTCTAATTATATTCCATACTTAGTGTGTTTGGACATTACAAAGAAATTGAAGTAACTACGTTGTCTTGTAATTATAAAGAATTTTAATTTCTTAAAAGTCTTTGACTAATAAAATGTAATTGCATCATAATTCCTATCTCATATTTGGCGCTTTAAATTATAATTATATAATTAAATAGTCTTATATGTTAAAATATATATTAATTATTATAAAAATTATCAATAATACTTGAGAAGAAAATTTTAAAAAGTAACAAAACTTAAAAATCAAATCATATCTTATGTAATATGTTAGTTTAAGAAAATATCCAAATATGATTTCTACTAAAAATTTTAAAGAAGAAAAGCGTATGCAGATTAATCTAATTACTTTAAGATTTCATATTTTTAGGGCTATTTTTTATCTAACATTAAATCTATGCTCTTTGTCATCATCAATTGATCCGTAACTAAGTCTATATGATTAAATAATAAATACTATATAATTTAATTAAAATTAGTATAATAATTAATAATAAATAGTTCCATGTAATATAATAAAATATTTGGTAGGTTAAAATATATGAGAAATTATATTTTGTCAAGAAAATTTTTAGATTATTTATCATTGAACTTTTATTTTCTATAAAAATTTAAATTATATAAGTTAGATTTATAACATAACATATAATTATATTTTAAAAATAAAATATATGTCCTAAAATTAAAATGTTCTAATATTATTGTATAAAAATAATTTTAATCATGTATAAGGGTGTTTGGAAAGCCATAAGGCAAAGTGATTTGATTGTAACATCGCATAATGTAACACCCCATTCTCGACCAAATCGCCAGATCCAAGATATAAGGTGTCACTTTTGTTGACGGAGTAACTACAAACAAATCGCAATCTAATTCACAATATTAAGCATTCAAATATAAGTAAAACATGAATATACAACTATATGTAATCATTTCCAGGTCTTATTCAAGCTTACGAAAACTCTATTGCTAACCCGAGGTTGAATTAGGACAAAACTGTAATGTTTTTAAAATTTTAGGTTGACGTCGCGATGTCGAGGGTTCCTCGTCGCGATGCAAGATACAGACTTGGCCTCATTGCAATGACCCATGCTTGACGTCATGTCATGACATGGTGGTCTGATATCGTCGCAACGACAATTACTTGATGTTGCGAGTGACATACTGTTTCTGCATGTTACTAAATGGACATCAACCTACAATTACAAACCAACCAATTCACAAACCATATCACATTTTTCAGCCGAACTCATATCTCCAATGGGTTCAATTTCAAATAATAAAACATTTCAAACATATATACAATATCATTCATTTCATCCTTTTCATCCAAATATCTAAACTACTTCACTAAACTAACCATTAAACTACTTGTCATAAGAATACATGTAAATATACATACATCACCATTTACAATAGTAGCCATATCACATTTTATACATTAGTCAATATTGTGACAACCTAAATTGCACAAATCAAACATATAGTCAATTTCAAAATACCAATTCCAACTCCAAAAGTTCATAAGTATCATATTATGCCAAAAATTGACTCAACCTAAGTACATGTCATGTATAAAACAAAATAGGATTATACAAACTTTGCTAAGTCAGGGAATTGTTTCCTGGATGTTGGATCTACTGCTCGAACTCTGGGGGTCAACTATACCTACGCACAAAGAAAACAAACTGTACGCTAAGCAAAAACGCCCAGTGGTATTTAAATGACTTAAGTTAATATAACATATGCATTAGTAATTTGTCACAAGGTAAATAATATCAATGACTATTCCAACTGTATTCTATGATGCCCAACAATTCTATTAACATATTCACATTTAAGCATAACACAACAGTAATAAAAAGCAATCCAAGTCACTTGTCAAATACCTATATTTAAACCATTCCCTAAATCAATACTATTCATAGATGATACATATATAAACTTGACATTATACCATTCAATTCCATTTTCATTTAACATCGATATATCGTTTAACCCACCATTCAATCGTTTTTTGGAGTATATTGACACATTCGTATTCATTCGGCCCCAAGGGAACATTATCAACTAGTTCATATAATAGTTTATACACCCTATCTATCTTAGCACACATATAAGTACAATATACCAATTCATCGACATTCTGTAACTTCTCATACTACTCTTGTCATCTCGAGTGGCCCAATAACAATGAATTTTGCTATCTATACTCATTATATCATCCTGAGTGACCCGACAATAATGATTCACACTATTCAATATATTACTATCCAGGGTGGCTGAAGAACGATGGTTACTCTATTTCAATATTCTACCATCTCGGATGGCTCAATAATGATGGCTCTCTATTCTAGTATTCTACCATCCCAAAGGCCTGACAATAATGGCTTTTACTATCTTTACATTTTACCATCCCGATGGCCCGGCAACGATGGTTTTTACAATTTATTCATCCTACCATCTCGAATAGCCTAGCAACGATGGCATTCAACATATGAACATTCTACCATCCCTTATAGCCCGACAACGATGGTTTTCAACCTAAGGCATGCTAACTAATTCGACGGTAGTCGGGACTGTTATTGGGGTAACATCGAATCAATATACATTGTAACCATATATCACATTTTAATCTCATCATCAATTCATTTCATACATTGCATACCATTCAACATTCTGTCTCGTACTTGTTTTTCCCATATTCAACCAATACACAGTTTCAGCATTCAATATCGTCACACAATTCAATTCAATACATTTTCTCAATCATATTCACATTCACAAACACAATCCAATTCATTATCCAAACTCATATATTCATGTCATGCACAATTTCACACCAATGATCATACATCAACTGATTCATGAATTTTTTATTCTATTCAATTTAGTCATTATCTCGATATTCAATCTCAATCATAGTAATTCAATTCAAATATCCATTGCCAACTCACCTCAACACCATATAATGCAAAATGGTATGAATATGCAATAAATAAATTGGTCCTAAATCATAGAAATACAAATTGGGGTCCCGCATCACTCGTCGACAACTCTCGTTTTTGCTTTCTCTCTCGATGGCCCAATGTCAATGTTAGCTACGTATAGTCATAATGCATGTACATTATCAAATTCACATCCAATTCACATTCAGTTACAAAGGAAAATATATTTTGTAATTTATTCAATTTAGTCCTAAACCTAAGACAAGCATAAGTTTCAATCTAGAGCTTCGGATTGAAATCCGATATCATATTTACTCATTAGAGACCTCTTACTTTATATTCCTATAAAAATTTCATGACATCTTTTCATTTTATTCAATTTGGTCTCTAATGTACGAAACTATCAATTAAGCTTTACAATTTGGTCATTTTTATAATCTAAGCTTAATTTCTATCAATTTCACACCTAATTCATCCAATTATCAACAATGGAAACTTTCAAAAACTTTAACATTTTTACAAATTGGTACATCGGCTAGCTAAATCAAGCTCCCATGACCTCAAATTTATAAAAATTACAATAAAATGACTTGAATTTATCTTTCAAATTATGGTCGAATGGTTTTAAGCTTTCTTTAGGTTTTTCTTCTTCAAGAACGACAAAGAGATGAAGATGATGGATTTTTCATGTTTTCCACTAACTTGGTTTATATAATTTTACTAAGGTTTAAGTAAACCAATTTAATTAACATAATCATGGTTTATTTAATTTAATCTAACTTTAATCAACCTTGGTGGATTTTACCATCATCATCCACTTTCTCCTATTTAAAGAGTGGTCCAATTTCCATTTAGGACCTTTAGCGAATTGCTATGTTAATCCTGAAGCCTTTTGTTAACTAAAAATCTATAACGATTGGAATTTGACAATTTATTCCCTAGGCCTTAATTAATCACGATTTTAGCTAATTATCTAACCAAATTTCAATTCATCAATATAATAACTCTGTAAATATCCATATTTAATTATATTGTAACACCCCTCGCTCAAATCCATCATCAGGTCTGAGCTACAGGATGTTACAGGCAATATCGGAGCAAATACAACCATTTAACATTCAATCTAAAACATTATGCATGACAACATGTAATAGATATGTTATACAATCTTTCCTAGGCCTTACACGAGCCTATGAATGTTCTAAAGTTAACTCGAGATCGAATAAGGACTAATTTGTAACAATTACAAAACTTCATATTAATGTCACAACGTGAAGGGGTTTGTAACGCCCTCAACCCGACTTGATTCACTGAGTCTGGATATCGGGTGTTACTAAACAATACCAAACATTTAACAAAAATAGTTTACATTTTCTCATTTAATTTAAACCTATTATTAGAAATTCCAAAAAAAAAAACTTAACATTTGGAAATTTAAAATAAAATATATGATAACTAACTTATTACATCAGATTTGATGCAGATCTTTACAAGATAGAAAAGTATTCTAAGATAGAATCGAAGGGCTTATTCAAGACTGCACCAAAAATACACTGTATGCATAATAGCCCACTCTGCCACCATCTTGGCATACTCTTGGCGTTGTCCCTCCAGGCAAAGCCTCTTCAAGAACAACCTTGAAAAGCAATAACAAACCTTGTAAGTACAAGAGTACTTAGTGAATCCCACTATAACTATACATTTATGGATACTTTGCAATCTTATATGAATTTCTATGAACCAACCGTAGTTTGCACCATTTACTTCAATTGATATCATCACCATGTTATCATTCTTTTATACACCAATTATCATGCCCTTATCATACTTAATCTCCATATCTTGTTAACTGGGGAATCTTTCCAATCAATTCATGAATCTTTTGTCCTGTAATACTTACCTAACAAACATACCCTTAAAAACTATTTCCCACACTCCTGACCTTAACCCATGCTCATATTTCAAATAACTACACACTGACATTATCTTAGGTGGATACATATATATGGAGAATACTTACGCAGAGTTTTATACCATTGGTTCACACTTAGATATACCCTGACCTAGTTCTGTACACATATCCATATTGATAATTCACAACGTATAACATCTAGTTGAACTCTATATCATGCTATAACAGAATCTCATAATTCACATAACATTGACTTAGATTTAGAATAATTTTAGAAGAAGATGCGATACGCCTTACTTTTCATATTGACAAATTATCATAATAGATACCCTTCTTGACATACAGATACACATATCTTTTTCATGGAAAACCCTTAAGACTTTATTCAACTATTGTTCCAAAGTATATCAATACATTATCTTGGCTATACTTATTACAAAACTACTAAAACTTTCTCATCTTACCATAAAGACATACATTCAAATTTATAGCTTACTAGATATTCCTGACAGTTCACGCCCAATAGACTTAGTAGAATATACCATACAGGTAATCAGATAGAACACACCACTAAGGTGATCCACTCAGAATTTGCCACAAAGCATCCCTTTCCATGTTCACCACAAAAGCTATTATTAGCTATTGTGTTTACGATATGGATGTGCCTAAACTCGCATTACGTGAGGTTTGTCCATCAGCATCCTTGGACACGCAAAGAACCCCATTGGGTAATCACCATTCCTTAGTTCTTTTTTAGAGGATGCTATAGCCATGGACTTTTCCTTCAGAGTTCGTGTTTTCAGTCCGGACGGACTCTGTTAGATGCCACCGAGGTGAATAGACATAGACTCTCTTAACAGACTCTTCATGCATTAACACAATCTAAATTTAACCTATTACTTTACTAACATAAACCCAAATAAAATACACATCTCATATCATACATTCAAACATATACGTACTCAGCCACACTTCAATGTTTCAATATCTGTACACCAATCATCACATACTATACTTTTCATGATTTCGGATCCAGAGTTCGATAAATTTCTTATAGACATACTTTGATATGAACAGTATACATGCAAGAGTCAAAGTAAAGACTTACCTGATTCTTACCAACTACAGTTCAAAGCTCTAGATCCAGATATCTATCACAAACCAACAGCAATCACTACTTAGAAACATAATTTCACCATTAATACTCTCGTACATACAAATTACTTATCATTTCAATCTTTGGCCATCCCATGCAGAAACCTTATACTTATAGTCTCGTTGTTCAATTACCATATATAGATTTACTCATTCAATACCTAACATGTAATGCCCCGAATTTGGGCCTAGAAGGAATGGGCCTTGAGTATGTGAAACACCCCAAACCCGACCCAAAAAGCCCAACCGGATTTGGTATGTTCCTCGAGTAAAACTTTAGCAAAATCTCGTTTTATTCAAGAAAACTTGATGATTTTAAGTAAAACGGATTAACTTAAAGATCGATTTGGGTTTAGTTGAAGAATAGATTTGTATTTTCTTAAAACATATATATATTAGTGACAAAAACATTTTTAAATCATTTATCAAAAAACCATTCAGTTATTTAATAGGTATTTGTTCATGGCAAAATAAAAGTAAATCCAAACACAAAATTAAAGATAGTTTATAATGGCCTTATTACATAAAGATAGCAAACCCATAATAAAGTCTAAATAATAAAAATTTACTTAATAGGTTTAAGTAGGAAAATTTCCAAACTTCTTTATTTGAGTATTGGCCACCTCGAAATCCTTGCTAACCCGATCCATCGCACTACGAATCATCTAAAAATTTATCCCATAAAAATGGGTGAGTTATAAACTCAATGTATAACACATACATTAAAAGCCATTTTATCATATGCTTTAAAGCCCAAAAATTTCACATATGGCCATAGGCCCATTTAGCTTATATTTAGCCCAACGACCCATTTATCTCATATTTAGCCCAAAGGCCCATTTTCATAGCAGATTAAACAATAAGCAATTAAATAACATAGATATGTACAAATAATGAAATGCAAGCCCGACCCAACCTAAATATCCATCCGCTACACACCACCCGTACCAACCAACACACCGTGGGGATTACTAAATCGACCCTCCATCCGCTACACACCATCGAAGGCAGTTGCTGCAGTCAACATGCACATCGCCCTTATAATTTTGTGGCAAAGCCACTAGACAAAATTGTGACCGAAGTCACCAGATTCACATATGTGACCGAAGTCACCGGATTTCAAATACGTGACCGAAGTCACCAGAATCAAATATGTGATCGAAGTCACCGGAATCAAATATGTGTCCGAAGTCACCGGAAATGTGGTAAAACCACCAGAATACTTCCCCTTCATCAATAATACCCATATGCCCATGCACATACATATCATTCATATTTTCATGCCATTTACCCCACAAAACATAATTTAATCATACTTAATTCATATTTATGCATATAGCAAAAATAAACGGAATATTGGGGTAAACATACCTGAAATTTTGTATACCAATGAATGGTATCCACAAACAAACATATTGTCATATAATTATTTTTTTTAAAATATGGATCTATGGAATTTAATGTAAGGTTACACACCTTGTGACAGTGAGAACAATACTCTCTCGCTCGTCAACACCTAATTGATTAACACACTTGGTTAGTATACACTATTGCTAATAAAACTATATTTATAGATGAGGGATCTAAATCCTTACCCTCGGATTCTCGAACGACAGTTATTTGTGGTTTTTCTCCACTAGCTGGATCAAAACCCGCTGATATTCCACCAACGTAAAGTGGTTCGGTTGTCCTCACTACTTCAAATAATCGATCCTCGTTAGTAGAGGGTCCACAATCCGGTGGAAAATCTCTGACCCCCGATACGGCCCTTCGTTTGAAGTTTGATGGTAAAGGAATACCTCCCCTTTTCCAAACACTCGAATCGCCTTTTCTTACCTATCGTGTTGGTCTTAAATCACCCTAAAAATACGATCGATTAGTAGTCTATCTAAAGAAATCGATATGATCTAAATTAATAACCTTACGGATGATTTGAATGGTCACTTCTTAAGAGTTGTCTACAACAAAGATCTTTCAAAATCCTTTCTAAGGATTCGCCTAGAGAGAAAATAAGAGATCATGTTTCTAAATTTGCCAAAGTAAAAGAAAGAAATAATGAAAACGATGGACGAAAAGTTTTACTTACTCTCTTGAAGATTCGGCCAAAATTAAAAAGAAGAGAAGGATTGATGATTCGGCTTGGACAAAAAGATAAAAGAAAAAGATAGTGATTATTAGCATATAATAGTTTCGATTTTCAATAAAAGAAAATGAGAAAGGAAATTGAAAAAGAATAAGATTCGGCTTTGAAGAAAAATAAGAAAAAGATTAATGATTCTTGGTTTAGAAGAAAATAGTTTCTATAGAGAGAAGAAAGAAAGAAAATAAAATGAGAAGGAAAGAGAAAAAGAAGAAAAAGAGAAAGATCAAAGAGAAAGGAGATTGGTTTTGGGGCTTAGGTGCATTCGGCCAAGAGGGAGAAATGAAGAAGAAAATGGTGCTTGAACTTTTGGTACTTTCGGCAATGAGAGAAAAGGAAGAAAAGAAGAAAGTGTTTTCTAACCTTTTGATGCTTTTGACAAGAATTTTGAGAGAAAGGAATTTTAACCAAATGGTCAAAATGAGAACCAAAACAAAGAGAAGTTTTACCTAATGCCCAAAGCAAGATTCGGCTAAGAGAAAAGTTATTGGAGAAAAGAGAAAAGATGGACAATTTGCTAGGATTTTTGGCCAACTAGCACCCTAATGGCTACACTAAATTTTCGGTCAACCTTAGCCAACATCATCCCCCTTTTTCCTCCTTGTTTCTTCCCCATCATACCCAAAATTTCCAAGACAATTAATCACTCCCTTAGCCCTTCATGCCGTCTAGGTTCATAGTCAAATGACCATGAATAAACTCCCAAAATATTGCCCAATATCATGCCTTTTGCCCCCCTCATTTTATCATCAACTTATGATTCCATACTATAAGTTCCTAGCTTCCTTTTTCACATGGTCAAATAGCCAAAATTAAGAGAATACTCATCCACTCTAGAACATTCTTGGCCGACACTAAAGGGAAGGAAACAAAAATAAAATCCTCCCTAATGCTAGCTAGGAGATTCGAACCTCACTCCTCAAGCACACATCCATGCATCTTAACCACCTTGCCAATTACTCAACTTATGCTAGAAACCTCTTGTCATTAATTCTTAAGGCCTAACTTGCTTAGCTCTCTCTTAATTAATAGAAATTAAAAGTTTCACTAAGCATTCACTTAATTAATGAAACTCAAATAACTTTCAAAAATACACTTAATAATAATTGAGCATGCAACATCATTCAATTAAGTAGAAAATGCATAACCCCTAATTATCAGGATGTTACAGTATGGGATCAACTAGGAGACTACACATAAAAGTTTACGTGTGCAATAAAATGACACAAAAAGCTTGTTTGCTTTAATGGCTAAGTGATTTGGGTGTGTATGGAGGTGTGTGAGAAGCCTGGGTTCAAGTCTTGGCCCTTGCAAAATTTTTAGTTTTTCTCTTAAATGAACCTGGACACTGGCACTTAGGCCTTATTAGTAATAATGCTTGTTTCATGACACAAGAAGAGCTTGTGGCCTAGTGGCAAGTGGCGTGTTGTGTAACTATGAGGTCTGCGGTTCAAACCCTGGGATAAGCAATGGAGTGTTTACTTTGCTGCTTGAGCTGGGAAGGTAGAAGAGTTGGACTGAAACACTGCTGAAGAGGTGTTTGAATTGGTCATGGAAAAATTGTAAGAGCAAATCGTGGAGAAGATTAAGGAGAGTATTGTGCAGAGAATCAAGGAAGTGGAAGTGGGTAGAAGTGTGGGTGTCGAATTGGGGGATAAAAAATTCGATTGAGGGGTTTTCTCTCAGTTGTGGTCAGTTTGTCACCGATTTTTTGAAACTGTTAAGGTTTTTGTAACACCCCAAACCCGGTCTATGCGTTGAGACTAGATTTGGTTTGTTACATGATTCGAACTATTCTTGATTCTTTAACGAGTTGAAAACTACAATATTGTTTACTGAGTTTAAAATTTGAAGAGTATTAGATTTTGATAAATATTTAAAACATTAGTTGAAAATCATTGTATTATCAAAACCGTTAGGAGATTTGTTAAAGAGTTAACAATAAAAAGAATTTTTTATAAAAGAATTCCATATACTTTGAAAACCCAAATTTATTTAAGTAAGGCATCATAAATCATGACCCATGTTTTAAAAGCCCAAAATAAAGTTTAAATCCCAAACACACATAAAATCCATAAGTTATTTATAGAGGCCATTTATTACAACATCCCAACATAGTAAAATAATTATTAAAAGTTCGTAGTTTTAAATAACCCATATATAGCAAGATGGCCTCCACGAAGTCATCCTCATTGAAGTCCACATCGGTTTCCATTACGAGATGGAAAGAAATTAAAGGGTGAGTTACTTAGAACTCAAAGTGTAACTCACTTACCACCATTATTGGGCAGTTGTCAAGATATTATCTTTGGGCTTGAGCCCAATTCGTAATTCAATAATATATCATGAATTTAAAATAATTAATAATGCATAAAAAAACATGTAATTCCCAACCCAAACCTAATATCCATCCGCTAACACCCCGCATCAACCATCACACCTGTGGGGATCAAGTCAACCCACCCCGCCATCACACCAATCGTAGGCATTAAGCCTTTTATAATTGTGGCATAGCCACCGAACTAGAGGCAATAAGTCGATATTGTGGCGAAGCCACCGAACTAGAGGCAATAAGTCGATATTGTGGCGAAACCAATCAACTAGAGGCAATAAGTCGATATTGTGGCAATCGCCATTCTTCTTCTTCATATATCCCACCCATGCAATTATACATATACTTTAAAATATAAAATTTATTATCAATACATAACATGGTGGGTTTATAAATGACATTTCATTTGGCCCATAATTATAGCAATTTATCCATTTAGCAATTTAGTGGGCTTTGGCCCATTTACCAAACTAGAGCGTTTTGGCTAAATTTTAACGAACTAGAGTGTTTTGGCCCAATTTATCGAACTAGAGTATTTACGGCCCATTTTCACTTAACTAGAGTATTTACGGCCCATTTTCACGAACTAGAGTAATTACGGCCCATTTTCACGAACTAGAGTAATTACGCCCATTTTCACGAACTAGAGTAATTACGCCCATTTTCACGAACTAGAGTAATTACGGCCCATTTTCACGAACTAGAGTAATTACGGCCCATTTTCACGAAATATCCAATTTTCATAATAACAATTAATAACTCGAGGGCATTTTCGTAATTTTCACGATTTGTCGTTTTTACGTATTTTCGTCATAATATCAATTTTTTTTACGTTTTACCGATCTAATCGTTTTCGATTTACTTCCATACCAAATTTGACATCCAACCAAAATAATGAGTGTGAAAATTACACACCTCGATACCGTGAGTATTAACCCTTCTCGCTCTTGACCTAAAATATATTTTGATTCGTTAGTCAACTAACTCGTAAAAATAAATCTTAATCGATAATGGATCCAAAATCTTACCCTCTTGATTTTGAATCACTTGATTTTCGGTTTTGCCTCGCTTATCGATTCACTAGTCACGAGAATCCACCAACGAATAACGGCTCCGAGGTTCGTACTACTTCAAATAATGGACTCCTTTCTAAGATGGCCCACAACCCTTGGAAAATCCCTGATTGCGAAACCGCTCTTCGCTTGAATGGGGATTTACAGATCCACCCTCTTACGATAACTAAACACCGCCTTTTCTTCCCTATCTTGACGATCTTCAAGATCCAAAAGAATTTAGTTAGATCTAAAATAATATCAATAATACTAGAGATTTAAAGAGTAGGATTTCCTTACCAAAACAAAACGTCTCCAACGCTTTCTCCCGATCTCTTGAGTTCCGATCTCCGTTATTGCACTAAATAATAATAACGAAAAGAACGTTATTAGAATGAACGTTATTTCAATCCAAAAGACCTCAATTAATCAATGATATTCGCCATAAAATCACTAATCAATTAATCGAAAATAGAGAGGAACCCTTACCTACTTCCCACTACGAAAAGAAAGATTAAGAATGATGTTTAATTGATGGAAGATTCGGCTATAAATGATTAAGAATGGAAAAATAATTTTTGGCTTATAGGCACAATAACATTCGCCAAGAGAGTGAATATGGAGAAAATTTTCGATTGAAAAGAAATAGCATAAGAACGAAAGGATGATGGTGATGATGTTTTGATTTCAAGGAGATTAGAAGAAAAGAAAAGAAAAATATGAACTTAGGTCTTTGGTATATTCGGCCATGGCAAAGAAAAAAAAAAGAAAGAGATTGATTTTGGTATAGGTGATTTCGACAAGGAGAATACAAAAGAAAGTTAACAAAATGAATAAAAGTGACCAAATGGTCAAGAGATATTGGCTTAACCAAATGCAAAATTCGCCAAAAGGGATATTGAAAGGAGAGGAATAAAATTCTGCACAAAGTGCAAAGGTTAACCAAAGAGAAAAGAATGAGATTTTTGCCAAACTAACAAAATTTTGGCTCTCCTCCCTACCAATATTGCCGTCCAGCATATGGTCAATTGGCCATTATTTCTTTCCAAATTTTCCCTAGATAAGTGCCTTATGTCCCCCTATCTTTCCTTAAACTTTTGATTCCATACCATATGTTAGTTGTTACCTTAATCCATTGATACACTAACCAAAAATACATGGTCAACACCTTCCTTATATGTCCCTTGCCGACACTTCATAGCCATGAGCGTAAAATTAAAACAAAAATTTTATCTAGGTGCTATACAAGGGATTCAACCTCTTCCCTCTTACTTGAACCCATGCGCCAATCTCCACCATGCCATATGCTCATTTTATGACACTTTTAGCACATAATTTAGCTTAAGTCTTAATCACCTTTGTTTCACTTCAATAAATTCTCACTTAATAAATTTTATTCCTTCTTCAATTTATGTTTTACCCCCCTCTAGGACTTCAATAAGCAATGAAATAAAAATAAGAGATTTTTCTAAACTCCAATTCATGCAATTTATTTACTCGGATTTTTAGGGTGTTACAACTCTACCCTCCTTAAAGAAAATTTCGTCCTCGAAATTTACCTGGTTGAAAAAGGTGAGGGTATTGTTGCCGAATTGCATCCTCTGGCTCCCACGTAGCTTCTTCCACTCCGTGGTTACGCCATAGGACTTTGACCAACGGCACAGTTTTCTTCCTCAATACCTTGACATCTCGGTCTAGGATTTCCACTGGTTCTTCTTCAAAAGACAAATCAATTCACCCAATTCTTCTACCGGTATAATGTGCAAAGGATCCGATCTATAACGCCTCAACATGGAAACATGAAAGACATTATGAATTTGATCTAACTCCGGAGGTAACTCAATCTGATATGCCACTGGACCAACACGCTTCAGCACACGATAAGGTCCAATATATCTAGGACTTAGCTTGCCCTTCCTTCCAAATCTGAAGATCTTTTTCCAAGGAGATACCTTCAAGAAAACCCGATCTCCCACACTATACTCGATGTCCCTCCGCTTCAGATCTGCGTACGACTTCTGTCTATCTGAGGCTTCTTTCAACCGTGCTCGAATAACTTTTACCTTATCCTCGGTCTCAGATATCATCTCAGGACCTAACATCTGTCTTTCACCCAACTCAGTCCAACAAATAGGAGAGCGACACTTACGACCATACAATGCTTCGTAAGGTGCCATCTGAATGCTAGACTGATAGCTGTTGTTATACGCAAATTCTGCCAGTGGTAGATAATCCTCCCAACTACCCACAAGTCGATTACATCCTCTTAACATATCTTCCAATATCTGAATTACTCTTTCCGATGACCATCGATGAGGATGAAAAGCCGTACTGAAATTCAACTTTGTCCCCAAGGCTTCATGCAGCAGCTTTCGAATCGTGATGTAAACCTAGGGTCCCTATCCGATATAATAGATACTGGTACCCCATGTAACCTCACAATTTCGGATACGTAAAGTTTCGCCAACTTCTGCAAAGAATAATCCGTCGGACCGGCAAGAAATGAGCAGTCTTCGTCAACCGATCAACAATTACCCAAACGGAATTTTTCTTAGTAGGCGTTAAAGGTAACCCACTAACAAAATCCATAGTTATCCGCTCCCATTTCCAAAGAGGAATCTTTATCGGTTGTAACAATCCAGAATGGTAATTGGTGTTCGCCTTCACTTGTCGACAAGTCAAACATTTTCCCACAAACTCGTAATCTCACGCTTCAACCACGCCACCAATACTGCTTCACGGAGATCTCGATACATCTTATTTCCTCCGGATGCATAGCATAAGGGCTACTATGCGCCTCCGTAGAATCGGTTGCCTCAAATCTAGATCCTTAGCATGCATACTCTCCTCGAAAGCACAACACACCTCCGTGTTTAATCCAAAATCCTCATTTTCACCATTTTCAACTTGTCAAGTAAAGGTCCCAACTTCTCATCGATGTCTGCTTTTCCTTGATTTGTTCCGACCATAGCGGCTTTACACAAGTTCGCTAACAAACCGCCATCCTCGTCTGCACTCAAATGGGCAAACAGAGCTCTTAATTCGATACCGCCTTACGACTTAACGCGTCGGCTACCACGTTAGCCTTTCGAGATGGTACTCGATGGAGAAATCATAATCTTTTAACAATTCTACCCATCTTCTTTGTCTTAAATTCAACTCCTTCGGGTAAGGAGGTATTTAAGACTCTTGTGATCCGTGAAGATTATGGACTTCTCACCATAGAGATAGTGCCTCCAAATCTTTAGAGCAAAGACAACGGCAGCTAACTCTAAATCATGAGTAGGGTAGTTTACTTCATGTGGTCTCAATTGACGAGAAGCATAGGCCACCACCTTTCCATTTTGCATCAACACACAACCTGCACCTGTGTGAGGCGCATCACAATAAATAAAGTGAATTCTTTTCCACCTCGGGTTGAATCAAACCTGAGCTTCATCAGATCTTCTTCAATTTCTCAAAACTTTCTTCTTGCTTTTCACCCGGATATACGGAGCTCCCTTTCGCAATGCTTTAGTTAGGTGCAAGAATCAATGAAAACCCTCTACAAAGCGCCTATAGTATCCACCAAGCCTAAGAAACTCCGAATTTCACCATCGATGTTGGTGGCTTCCAATCCGAAATAGCCTCAATTTTTCGAGGATCCACCCTTATTCCTTCTACCGATACTACATGACCAAGGAAAGTCACCTCCTTTAGCCAAAATTCGCATTTACCAAATTTGGCATACAATTGCTTATCACGAAGTAGTCAGTAATACTATCCGCAAATGTTTGTCATGTTCCTCCTCACTTCTCGAATAAACCAATATATCATCTATGAACACTACCACAAACCGGTCTAAATATGGTTGAAAGACTCGGTTCATCATGTCCATAAATGCAGCTGGTGCATTGGTTAATCCAAACGGCATCACTACAAACTCATAGTGTCCGTAACGTGTCCGAAATGCTGTCTTATAAATGTCCGCTTCTTTCACTTTAAGCTGATGATAACCCGACCTTAAATCAATTTTGGAGAAAACTGAAGCTCCCTTCAATTGATCAAACAGGTCGTCAATTCTCGACAGAGGATATCGATTCTTGATCGTCAATTTATTCAACTGTCTGTAGTCAATGCACATACGCATCGATCCATCCTTCTTCTTGACGAACAAGACTGGTGCTCCCCACGGAGACACACTTGGTCGAATGAATCCCCGATCCAGCAATTCTTGAATTTGAGCTTTGAGCTCAGCCAACTCCTTCGGTGCCATTCTATAGGGAGCAATGGACACCGGAGCCGCCCCTGAGCAAAGCTCAATGCCAAATTCTACTTCCCGATCTGGAGGTATACCAGGAAGTTCTTCGGGAAATACATCGGGAAATTCCTTCACCGTCCTCACATCATTCACGGATAATTCCTTGGCATCCAAAGCACAAATAAAGGCTAGGAATGCCCGTACCCTTCCGCACTAACTTCTCCGCTTTTAATGCAGATACCACATTTGCCGATAGTTCTTTCGTTCACCAATTATTATGATTTCCTTATCATCCGGGTCCTTATCGACATTCGTTTTCAAAGACAATCCAATTGCGCCTGATGGTTAACCAACCATCCATGCCTGAATGAGATCGAACTCATGAAAGGTAGTTCCATCAAATTTGCTAAGAATACTTCCTCTTGGATTTTTAAGGCACGTCTTTAAATATTTTATTAACGATTCTTGATCGTCCTAAAGGATCGACATCGCATCTCATTTTCAGTAATTTCAGACTCTAAATTCAGATTTCCAGATATGGCACTAGATACATATGAATGAGTAGAGCCAATATCTATTAAGGCAATAACAGGTACATCAAAAATGAAGAACGTACCGGTTATCACATCTGGTGCATTGCCATCCTCGCGGCGTCTAACTGCATAGACCAGTCCAGGCTGTCTTGCATCTGCATTTCCTCTATTACCATTTCCTCGACCCGGTGCACCTTGACCACGACCAGCCCCATTACCACCACGACCTGGTCCACGACCTCTCGGTGGCTGCTGATTACCCTGGCCTACCGTGCATCATTATTACGAGACTTCTTGAGTCGTATCCATTCTACGAGACAACTTTTGTCTCGATGTTCCATTGAACCGCATTTGTAGCATGCACCCGCTTTCCTCCAACATTCCCCAAAATGCCTTTTCCCACACTCGGTGCAATCTCGACTTGATTATTTGCTACCGGGTTACGCTTTGAACCGATTCATCATTTCGGTTTCTTCGGAATCTCTTGGAAGAACCAGATTGTCAGGTCTCTCTTGTTTGGGATCTCTCTGCTCGCTGCTCGAGTTCTTAGCCTCTTGGCTATTTTGGCCTTCTCCACAAGAGTCGAAAAATTTCTAACTTGTCATGAGCAATCGTAACCCTCACTCATCATTAAGTCCATCCTCAAAGCGTACACAACGTTCATGATCTGTTGCTACAATTGTCCGAGCATAACGGCTCGGGCGTAGAAACTCGACTTCATATCTTGCCACTGGCCTTACTTCCTTGGACAAGATTCAGAAATTCCTTCCTTCGAGCATCTACATAGCTCGTTCCGACGTATTTTCCTTGGAAGGCGCCTTTAAAGAATTCCCGATTAATCGATGCGGCTTCAAGGCCTTCTCGAGCGGTGAGCCACCACCGACGCCTCATCTCTCAATAAGGATACTGCTCTCTCGCTTTTTGCTCGGTAGTGCATTCCATATCATCCATAATCCGTTCCACGCCTTGAGCGATGATTCGCCACATTCGAGCTACACGAGACTCCTCTCGAAAACTTCGCATTATTTGCCTTAAGTCGCCTGAAATTGACCCACGAGTTGTTGGCCCAATTCTAGTTCCAATGACCCTTTCCAAGACTCGTAGCATTGCTTGAGTCAATGCATGATCTTCTTCCATGTGATCGCGTGATCCGGTCTCACTTTCTATTGACGCAAAAAGTCCCACTTCGCATATGATTTGGTGCTTGACCGTAGCACCTCCTCTACCACTGCCACGCCTCTCGCGCGTCGCACCACGTCCTCTTGTACTCATGATTGCTTGTTCGTTTATCTGATTACAAGTTTTATGAATCAGAATTTTTTTTTTGTTTCGGTGTTTATTAACGATATTTTATGAGATTTGAGATATAAAGTTGTTTTTATAGCGTGTCCTATAGTCTCAATCTCTACAGCTTTTTCACATCTAAAACTAGAAGTTCTAGAGTGTTCCTATGATCTTATCATAGTAATCATTAAGCAATAATACTTACTTGACTTGTCGCCGGATGCTTGTGGTGCCATACTGATCTTTAAAATATCATTGAGCATTTTCATACAGAAATTATTTTTGAACCCAAACCACAGCCGAGTTTTTGAAACTGGGCTCTGATACCACTAAATGTAACACCCCAAACCCGGTCTATGCGTTGAGACTAGATTTGGTTTGTTACATGATTCGAACTATTCTTGATTCTTTAACGAGTTGAAAACTACAATATTGTTTACAGAGTTTAAAATTTGAAGAGTATTAGATTTTGATAAATATTTAAAAACATTAGTTGAAAATCATTGTATTATCAAAAACCGTTAGGAGATTTGTTAAAGAGTTAACAATAAAAAGAATTTTTTATAAAAGAATTCCATATACTTTGAAAACCCAAATTTATTTAAGTAAGGCATCATAAATCACATTACATGTTTTAAAAGCCCAAAATAAAGTTTAAATCCCAAACACACATAAAATCCATAAGTTATTTATAGAGGCCATTTATTACAACATCCCAACATAGTAAAAATAATTATTAAAAGTTCAGAGTTTTAAATAACCCATATATAGCAGTATGGCCTCCACGAAGTCATCCTCATTAAGTCCACATCGGTTTCCATTACCCGAGATGGAAAGAAATTAAAGGGTGAGTTACTTAGAACTCAATGTGTAACTCACTTACCACCATTATTGGGCCAGTTGTCAAGATATTATCTTTGGCTTGAGCCCAATTCGTAATTCAATAATATATCATGAATTTAAAATAATTAATAATGCATAAAAAACATGTAATTCCCAACCCAAACCTAATATCCATCCGCTAACACCCCTACCAACCATCACACCGTGGGGATCAAGTCAACCCACCCCGCCATCACACCAATCGTAGGCATTAAGCCTTTTTATAATTGTGGCATAGCCACCGAACTAGAGGCAATAAGTCGATATTGTGGCGAGCCACCGAACTAGAGGCAATAAGTTTATATTGTGGCGAGCCAACTTAACTAGAGGCAATAAGCCGATATTGTGGCAATCGCCATTCTTCTTTCATATATCCCACCCATGCAATTATACATATACTTTAAAATATAAAATTTATTATCAATACATAACATGGTGGGTTTATAAATGACATTTCATTTGGCCCATAATTATAGCAATTTATCCATTTAGCAATTTAGTGGGCTTTGGCCCATTTACCAAACTAGAGCGTTTTGGCTAAATTTTAACGAACTAGAGTGTTTTGGCCCAATTTATCGAACTAGAGTATTTACGCCCATTTTCACAAACTAGAGTATTTACGGCCCATTTTCACGAACTAGAGTAATTACGGCCCATTTTCACGAACTAGAGTAATTACGCCCATTTTCACGAACTAGAGTAATTACGGCCCATTTTCACGAACTAGAGTAATTACGCCCATTTTCACGAACTAGAGTAATTACGCCCATTTTCACGAAATATCCAATTTTCATAATAACAATTAATAACTCGAGGGCATTTTCGTAATTTTCACGATTTGTCGCTTTTACGTATTTTCGTCATAATATCAATTTTTTTACGCTTTTACCGATCTAATCGCTTTTTCGATTTACTTCCATACCAAATTTGACATCCAACCAAAATAATGAGTGTGAAAATTACACACCTCGATACCGTGAGTATTAACCCTTCTCGCTCTTCTAACACCTAAAATATATTTTGATTCGTTAGTCAACTAACTCGTAAAATAAATCTTAATCGATAATGGATCCAAAATCTTACCCTCTTGATTTTGAATCACTTGATTTTCGGTTTTGCCTCGCTTATCGATTCACTAGCACGAGAATCCACCAACGAATAACGGCTCCGAGGTTCGTACTACTTCAAATAATGGACTCCTTTCTAAGATGGCCCACAACCCGGTGGAAAATCCTGATCAGAAACCGCTCTTCGTTTGAATGGGGATTTACAGATCCACCCTCTTACGATAACTAAACACCGCCTTTTCTTCCCTATCTTGACGATCTTCAAGATCCAAAAGAATTTAGTTAGATCTAAAATAATATCAATAATACTAGAGATTTAAAGAGTAGGATTTCCTTACCAAAACAAAACGTCTCCAACGCTTTCTCCCGATCTCTTGAGTTCCGATCTCCGTTATTGCACTAAATAATAATAACGAAAAGAACGTTATTAGAATGAACGTTATTTCAATCCAAAAGACCCTCAATTAATCAATGATATTCGCCATAAAATCACTAATCAATTAATCGAAAATAGAGAGGAACCCTTACCTACTTCCCACTACGAAAAGAAAGATTAAGAATGATGTTTAATTGATGGAAGATTCTGCTATAAATGATTAAGAATGGAAAAATAATTTTGGCTTATAGGCACAATAACATTCGCCAAGAGAGTGAATATGGAGAAAATTTTCGATTGAAAAAGAAATAGCATAAGAACGAAAGGATGATGGTGATGATGTTTTGATTTCAAGGAGATTAGAAGAAAAAGAAAAGAAAAATATGAACTTAGGTGTTGGTATATTCGCCATGGCAAAGAAAAAAAAAAGAAAGAGATTGATTTTGGTATAGGTGATTTCGGCACAAGGAGAATACAAAAGAAAGTTAACAAAATGAATAAAAGTGACCAAATGGTCAAGAGATATTGGCTTAACCAAATGCAAAATTCGGCCAAAAAGGGATATTGAAAGGAGAGGAATAAAAATTCTGCACAAAGTGCAAAGGTTAACCAAAGAGAAAAGAATGAGATTTTTGCCAAACTAACAAAATTTTGGCTCTCCTCCCCCTACCAATATTGCCGTCCAGCATATGGTCAATTGGCCATTATTTCTTTCCAAATTTTCCCTAGATAAGTGCCTTATGTCCCCTATCTTTCCTTAAACTTTTGATTCCATACCATATGTTAGTTGTTACCTTAATCCATTGATACACTAACCAAAAATACATGGTCAACACCTTCCTTATATGTCCCCTTGCCGACACTTCATAGCCATGAGCAGAAAATTAAAACAAAAATTTTATCTAGGTGCTATACAAGGGATTCGAACCTCTTCCTCTTACTTGAACCCATGCGCCAATCTCCACCATGCCATATGCTCATTTTATGACACTTTTAGCACATAATTTAGCTTAAGTCTTAATCACCTTTGTTTCACTTCAATAAATTCTCACTTAATAAATTTTATTCCTTCTTCAATTTATGTTTTACCCCCCTCTAGGACTTCAATAAGCAATGAAATAAAAATAAGAGATTTTTCTAAACTCCAATTCATGCAATTTATTTACTCGGATTTTTAGGGTGTTACAGTTTTTATTTCGATGCTCTCTTGTGCTAAATTTGCAAGTGGTCATTTATGCATTTTGGGTATTCAACTCCGACCATTCTGGTAAAGTAAACCATTTTGTTTCAGTCCATTCCTCTCCCCTCTTTTGCACCAACATCTGCCAAACCCTCCCTTTCTTCTATATTCTTTTCAAGTCTCGGCCAACTGCCTGTTTCATCTCTTCTTGTCTATTGATTCTTTTGGTCAAACCTTTCACTCTAGCCTTGTGACTCTTTCTTCTTTTTTGGTTGGTGACCAAAAGTTCTCCTCTCTCTATTTCGATTCAGTAACGGCTTTGACAATCGGTAAGTGTTCAAAATCCATTCTTTACTTTACTTTTAAACCGAATGCATCTATGCTCTTCCTTTCTTTTCCAAAATCGAATAATTCCATTAACCGATTATTATTTTATTCTTCTCATACCGCACTCATTGCGATTCTAGGGTCTTCCTTCAAGTGTGGTAAAGTGTGAACGATTTAGAGGAGTCACACTTTCGTTCTCAAAACGTCCGGTAAGGTAAAAAGGTTACCTCATGTTTTTTAGGGTTGGCTGAATATGCCCTACCACATACTAATCGGATCTTGACTGTACTTTAAGAAAGCAGCGAAGGCGTGTGATCGCTCTAGGTAGCATTCATTGAGGGATTAAGGTCACCCTCCTTCAAACAAGGTAAGAAGGGTATTTCGGATTAAGTGTTATTAAGAAGGTGCTACCCTAACAATTAAGGACTAACATTGGATCTCGATGAATCTAGGTCGGGTGCTCGTAGATCTTGGAACGACTCCGTAAAAAAGTGTGTAATCACACTATCTCTATTGTGAATCGGCAAAAGTCGAAGAGCCGAAACTTCAACATTTAAAACTTCACGAGCGTACAATCGCTCGTGTGGTAAAATCGAGCCTACAACCGTGGGTGGTAGACTGAAAAGGCCACCAAAAGTGTTCTCGTGCACTTGGGCCGTTATAAGCTTCGTTGGGCCGAAATAGGCCGTGTGGGCCCAATAAGATCGTGGGCCCCACACGGATAAAATCCACGTTAAGTGGCAAATACTGGACTGGGCTATGTAGTTCGCATAGCCGTGACTGAATTTGGGCTAAATGGGCCATACGAGTGTGCAGGCCCATTTGGGCCGAATATTGAGTTTTAAGCCCATCTACACTGTTTTGACCAAATAGATTATCTGTGTCGCTCGAGGCAACTGTAGGCCTTCGGAAAGGTCGTTAACTATACCGAGACCCCATGGTAGGTAAAATGACCGCAATACCCTCATAGGGTAAATGATCGAAATACCCAATAGGGTAAATGACAGAAATACCTACATAAGGTAAATGACCGAAATACCCCTATAGGGTAAAATGACCGTAATGCCCCTGTAGGGTAAAATAACCATAATACCCCTGTAGGGTAAAATGACCGTAATACCCCTGTAGGGCAAAACGACCGTAATACCCCTGTAGGGTAAAAAACCGTAATACCCCTGTAGGGTAAAGCGACCGTAATACCCTTGTAGGGTAAAACGACCATAATGCCCATGTAGGGTAAAACAACCGTAATGCTCCTTGTAGGGTAAAACGACCGTAATACCCCTGTAGGGTAAAACGATCGTGATGCCCCTATAGGGTAAAATGATCGTAATACCCCTGTAGGGTAAAGTGACCATGATGCCCCTTAGGTAAAATGACTGTAATACCTCTGTAGGTGAATTAACCGATATACCCTTAAAGGGTAAAATGACTATTTTGCCCCTCGAGGGTAAATGATTAATTTATTTACGATGTAAATGATTGATTTATATGTGACGTAAATAACTGATCTATTTGTGATTTAAATGACTGATTTGTCTGTGATTTGTATGACTGGTTCTGAGCATGACATTTTGCATACACGACATACTGCATGGGGTTGGGATACTGTTATGGAGGAAGTATTATATCTTGGTGGCTCGCCACAATCATCTTATCTTGGTGGCTTTGCCACATATCACATCTTGGCGGCAAAGAAGTGCGATCTTTGATAATAATGACTTTCTGTTGCGAACGTTGTTGGCGACTTTCTTTGTGATGTTACTAATGGTTGTGTGCCGATCATATTACCGTTATTGATGGCTTTGTACCGATCATATTACCGTTACTGATGGTTGTGTGCCGCTCATATTACTACTACCGATGGCTTTGTGCCAATCATATTTCTGTACTCATGGCGTTATAACTATCCTGTTTACGACTCTTAGCTATTCTGATTACTGGCAGCTTTGCTGCAATACTGATTAGTGCCGTAATCGGTGCTGATATTGGTGTGTTGGCTGGGTGGGTCAATTTTATCCTCACATGGTATGTTGGTTGGTACGGGTGGTGTATTTGCTGGATTGGAATGGGTTGCATGATTGCATTGTTGCATTTCTGTTACTGATACTATCACTGTATTGAGCTTAGGCCCGTATGTATTCTGTTTTTGATTCTAATACTGTGGTAGACTAAGGCTCACGCTACACTGTTACTATTTTAGGTTAAAGCCCACAGTGCTCTATTACTGAAAAGGGCTCAGGCTCAGACTGTTACTGAATGATAGGGGATTACACACTGAGTTTTCATAAACTCACCCTTTCTTTTAACTGTTGCAGGTAATCCCCAGCCTTAGACGATTTGGAGCCGCGAGGGACTTGGAGGTGGCCACACATTCGCTGATGGTTGTTTTAGATTTATATATTTCTTTTATATTGGGCTATTGATATGGTAATAAGGCCTTTGGTGGATCTAATTTTCTTTTTGATTAGGTTTTTAATTTCTTATTTTGAACCGCCAACCTGATACAAACAGGTTTTTATAAAAAAATAATAATTGTTTTGAAGACAAACACGCATTTTCAAACTTCAAGATTTTTAATTAGAGTAGCTTTCGCGAATTTTAATTAACTAAAAAACAAACGGTAATAAACATGGCAAAACGACCGTAATACCCCTGTAGGGTAAAAAATCGTAATACCCCTGTAGGGTAAAATGACCGTAATACCCCTGTAGGGTAAAATGACCGTAATGCCCATGTAGGGTAAAACGACCGTAATGCTCCTTGTAGGGTAAAATGACCGTAATACCCCTGTGCGGTAAAACGATCGTGATGCCCCTATAGGGTAAAATGACCGTAATACCCCTGTAGGGCAAAGTGAGCGTGATGCCTCTTAGGTAAAATGACTGTAATACCTCTGTAGGTGAATTAATCGATATACCCTTACAGGGTAAAATGACTATTTTGCCCCTCAAGGGTAAATGATTAATTTATGTACGATGTAAATGATTGATTTGTATGTGACGTAAATAACTGATCTGTTTGTGATTTAAATGACTGATTTGTATGTGATTTGTATGACTGGTTCTGAGCATGACATTTTGCATACACGACATACTGCATGGGGTTGGGATACTGTTATGGAGGAAGTCTCGTCTTGGTGGCTCGCCACAATCATCATCTTGGTGGCTTTGCCATATATCTTTATTCTTGGCGAGAAAGGCTGCGATCATCATAATGGTAGCTTTGCTGCGAAACATTGTTGGCAGCTTTGCTGCGATGTTACTAATGGTTGTGTGCCGATCATATTACCGTTATTGATGGCTTTGTACCGATCATATTACCGTTACTGATGGTTGTGTACCGCTCATATTACTACTACCAATGGATTTGTGCCAATCATATTTCTGTACTCATGGCGTTATAACTATCCTGTTTATGACTCTTAGCTATTCTGATTACTGGCAGCTTTGCTGCAATACTGATTAGTGCCGCAATCGGTGCTGATATTGGTGTGTTGGCTGGGTGGGTCAATTTTATCCTCACATGGTATGTTGGTTGGTACGGGTGATGTGTTGGCTGGATTGGAATGGGTTGCATGATTGCATTGTTGCATTTCTGTTACTGATACTGTCACTGTATTAAGCTTAGGCCCATATGTATTTTATTTTTAATTCTAATACTATAGTAGACTAGGGCCCATGCTACACTGTTACTATTTTAGGTTAAAGCCTACAGTGCTCTATCACTGAAAAGGGCTCGAGCTCGGTATCATCTTGAATGATAGGGGATTACACACTGAGTTTTCATAAACTCACCCTTTCTTTTAACTGTTGCAGGTAATCCCCAGCCTTAGACGATTTGGAGCCGCGAGGGACTTGGAGGTGGCCACATATTCGCTGATGGTTGTTTTAGATTTATATATTTCTTTTATATTGGGCTATTGATATGGTAATAAGGCCTTTGGTGGATCTAATTTTCTTTTTGATTAGGTTTTTAATTTCTTATTTTGAACTGCCAACCTGATACAAACAGGTTTTTATAAAAAAAATAATTGTTTTGAAGACAAACACGCATTTTCAAACTTCAAGATTTTTAATTAGAGTAGCTTTTGCGAATTTTAATTAACTAAAAAACAAACGGTAACAAACATGGCAAAATGACCGTAATGCCCCTGTAGGGTAAAAAACCGTAATACCCCTGTAGGGTAAAACGACCGTAATACCCCTGTAGGGTAAAACGACCGTAATGCCCATGTAGGTTAAAACGGCCGTAATGCTCATTGTAGGGTAAAACGACCGTAATACCCCTATAGGGTAAAACGATCGTGATGCCCCTATAGGGTAAAATGACCGTAATACCCCTGTAGGGCAAAGTGACCGTGATGCCTCTTAGGTAAAATGACTGTAATACCTCTGTAGGTGAATTAACCGATATACCCTTAAAGGGTAAAATAACTATTTTGCCCTTCGAGGGTAAATGATTAATTTATGTACGATGTAAATGATTGATTTGTATGTGACGTAAATAACTGATCTGTTTGTGATTTAAATGACTGATTTGTCTGTGATTTGTATGACTGGTTCTGAGCATGACATTTTACATACACGACATACTGCATGGGGTTGGGATACTGTTATGGAGGAAGTCTCAGATTGGTGGCTCGCCACAATCATCATATCTTGGTGGCTTTGCCATATATCTTTATTCTTGGCGGCAAAGTCGCGATCATCATAATGGTAGCTTTGTTTGCGAACATTGTTGGCGACTTTCTTTGCGATGTTACTAATGGTTGTGTGTCGATCATATTACCGTTATTGATGGCTTTGTACCGATCATATTATCGTTACTAATGGTTGTGTACCGCTCATATTACTACTACCGATGGCTTTGTGCCAATCATATTTCTGTACTCATGGTGTTATAACTATCCTGTTTACGACTCTTAGCTATTCTGATTACTGGCAGCTTTTCTGCAATACTGATTAGTGCCGTAATCGGTGCTGATATTGGTGTGTTGGCTGGGTGGGTCAATTTTATCCCCACATGGTATGTTGGTTGGTACCGGTGGTGTGTTGGCTGGATTGGAATGGGTTGCATGATTGCATTGTTGCATTTCTGTTACTGATACTATCACTGTATTGAGCTTAGGCCCGTATGTATTCTGTTTTTGATTCTAATACTGTGGTAGACTAAGGCCCACGCTACACTGTTACTATTTTAGGTTAAAGCTTACAGTGCTCTATTACTGAAAAGGGCTCGAGCTCGATCATTCTTGAATGATAGGGGATTACACACTGAGTTTTCATAAACTCACCCTTTCTTTTAACTGTTGCAGGTAATCCCCAGCCTTAGATGATTTGGAGCCGCGAGGGACTTGGAGGTGGCCACATATTCGCCGATGGTTGTTTTAGATTTATATATTTCTTTTATATTGGGCTATTGATATGGTAATAAGGCCTTTGGTGGATCTAATTTTCTTTTTGATTAGGTTTTTAATTTCTTATTTTGAACTGCCAACCTGATACAAACATGTTTTTATAAAAAAATAATAATTCTTTTGAAGACAAACACGTATTTTCAAACTTCAAGATTTTTAATTAGAGTAGCTTCCTCGCGAATTTTAATTAACTAAAAAACAAACGGTAACAAACATGGCAATCATTTTAATAAGCATTTTTTCAAACTTAATAACTTAATTTGCCTAATTTTTCTCAAGCAATAAAAACTAAATGGGTTTTTACTTAAAAATTGTTTTCTATCAACAAGCCTTGATTTTGAAAGACACTTCGATGTGACACGTCAGATTCAGTCGAAACTTCTAGGCCAGGTTTGGGGTGTTACATAACATGCAGAGCTGAAATACTTACCTTGATGCGAAGTAACTACTGATCATAAAAGAACCTTAGCCTCTAGATCATCGAGGTAGGATACATTCAGATTTAAGAAAAGTTTTAGTATATACCACTTAAGGTAAAGAAAGAAGAAGGAACAATCCCCCTTTTAGAACACACTCTCACATATAAATATGATTTATCTTGCTTAATGGAATTTAACAAGTGTCATATGTATCAAAAATTGCCTTCTTATTGACCTACAGTTTTCGAAAAAATTATCAATAAGTTCCCTTCATCAAACTTATCAAGCTAAACTATACAGTTGGCTTCTAACCAGATTACTTCAAATCTAACTAGTACAGTATTCCATATAATCTGGGGGTATTATACCTTTGGCGAATACTCAATCTATATTTCTCTTTTATCCCTTAACACGAATGTCTCCTTAATACATAGTAAAACATTATAAAATCAAATTCTTACTTACTTTTGTGGCGAATACTACACGCTCACACGTATACGCCAAAATAATCTTTGGACAAATAATGCTATGCCAGACAGAGTATTCACTACTAAGCGTTGAAACTTTGGATCCGCCAGATCTGGGGTGTTACAAGGTTTCTCGTCACAACGTAACATACTGTTTTAGCCTCGTCACAGTGACAAGGTTCCTCGTTGCACCATGGCCTGGAGTCTGGATTTCGTTGCGACAACCATTGCTTGACGTCGCAACGTAACATACTGTTTTGGTAAAAATGAACCAAATAGTACTTGTGTAGCACCCACAGGTGAAGGGTGTTACAACCTGTCATACCCAAATATCTTTAAGAACTCGAATTTAGAGGAGTTTTGGGACTTAATTTAACAAAGTAGAGAATTGGCGGACTCTACCACGAATTTTGGAGAAAATGTGAACTGTTGAGTAAATAGTTGAGTTCCAATTCTAGTTTAGTTAGGATAGGATCAACTAGTTCCATAGTGGAAGACATAATAATTGCCAGTGATTGGCTAAGGATGTTTGAGAGATCGTGCATAAGAGATATATAAATAGTTGAAAGTGGACATTCTAGCAAGGAAGAAGAAAAATCCCCTTTAATTCAATATGTAAATTTCTTTTTACTTGCTTTGCCTTCTTTGGTTGCTCCAGAGATGAAGAGAACTTAGGAGAGCTCTACATGGAGTAGAAGTCATGAGGATTTGAGTTTGGAAGTAGAGAGATTTTAAAGCTAGTAATTTTCCTAACTCTCTACGTTCGAGAATTTGATAAAGAATGAGGGAAAAGGCTTCTAATAAGTTTCTGTTAAGTAAAGTATGGGTTAAGGTTTGTCTAGGATGAATGAGGCTCTGGCGTAGGGACAAGCTAAGTTGACAAGAAGAAAGGATTTAATGTGAGTATATATACTTCAGTTTTGGGTGATTGATGATGTTATATCTTTTACTTGAACTATACTCACATTTGTTTTGAGTTATGACTAGAACCTTGGTTGTTTATAGATATGGAAATTGTATAATTGGTGTATGAATGATATGCTAAGTATGTACTCTTGGAAATCTACTTGCTAAAAGATATTGGTTGTATCTTGATAAATGAATGAATGGCGTATTGTTTATGATAATGTTTAGCGAAATGAAATATATGATAGAACTTGTTAATATTATGTGCGAAGTACAGAGGAATTATAACTTTACTGGGTAGATGAATTTAGGAATAAGTGGCAGAATAGAAGAATTAAAGGGATACAGTGGAGTATGGTTGTCCCTTGGAGTGGTATCGACTAGCTTGCTAGAATAAAATCGTGACGGCAATTATCGACTGGTCCTTCGGAGTGACACGACTATGTCAACCAATATAATCCGTTTGGACGATAAACACTAGGTAGTCCACTAAGACGGTAAACAAGGGGATATACTGTGTAAGACCATAGCTTGGCCATGGTGACAAATCAAATCTGTGAGAATGATGAATCAGGGAAAAGTTAAGCAAGAAAAAGGGAAGTCGCCTTAAGAACTGTGCAATTAATAACATGATAAAAGGAGACGATGCACCCAAGAACACAATTATATAGGCTAGTAAGGGAGTATGCCAAAGTATTACAAAAAATAAAGATTTCGTCTATGCAGCCATAACAGGGTTGAGGTAATAGACAAGATACCCTTTTCGAGGTATGTGGTAATTGTCATTATTAGTTCGCCAATGGTTGGATGGAAATATAACCTCAGGTACAATAAAAAAGGGCTAATGAAGTAGGTTTTTAATCAAACGGTCTGAGCGGTAATTCCGTTAGTGACTTACCAAAAAAGAGGATGACAGGTTAAGATCTTATAACATGGGAAAAACCACATGGGACTACTAATTAAGGAAGTCTGTATGGGATTATTTTGGGTAGGGGTTTGTCAAGACTGTATAGCATAGAGAATACCGTGTGGATCTTCTAAACTTATAAAATTTACTGATTGGATGTAGGGTAAATAAAGTCTTGGAAGTTAAGTAGAGGGACCAAGTCAGTTTCTGCCAAAACCAAGAGAATACCGTGTATATAGAGGGGCACCTTTTGAGGCCATGCCTCAGGGTCTAAAATGATTGCATCTGTAATTTGATCATTGATTTAAATCTTGTAAATAACGATCATGTTTACTTAAGAAACCAAAGCTATAAGAATATAATTTAGATGAATTGAGTCTTAATCGTAGCTGGTTGTTGTGAAAGTTGGGTTGTCTAAGTACACAATAAAATAAGGTAGAAATTTTGTTAAGATATTCGGGTTGTTGTGACATTTAGTACCCAGACCTGGCGATCGGGTCCGGTATAAGGTGCTACAGTACCTATTTCAAAAACTTTCAAACAACCTATTCAATAACCAATCAACTTGCCAAATTTAGGTTAAAACACATACATAATCCCACCAAAACATACCAAATCATTCTAATTTCAACACCTATATAATATGCATTCATTCAACTGTGGCTATTAAAAATTAACATAACTGATCATCAACAAAAACTAGGCCACATAATACAACATATTCCAAAGTACATATGTTAAAATACATTTCAACTCATTCACTTATTTATCAAGCTATCAAGACCTATCCTTCAATTTCAATCTCAACACTTCTCAACCATTATCACTTTCATGCCATTAACATTTCATTATGCATTCCTCAAACATGCCACTCAATCATTTCCATTCCCACCAACTACCAAACATTTCAAATTCATGCATTTAGCTAATTTTGATGCTGTAAACTCATTCAAGTCATCATATGCCAAGATCATCACAAGTTATCAAAACTCAACATGGGATTTATACTTTTTATACATATACCAAAACACTTATATACATTAGAATCACATTAAGGCATCTTATATATACATGCCACAACTTTAGGTTTAAAATGACCAAAAAGCTATCGATTTGGTGATAGGATAGTGTGATCTTCCAATCGATTTGGCTTGACGAGTTTTGCAAAGTGATCTACAAGGGAAAGGAAAAACAAATAGCGTAAGCATTATGATGTTTAGTAAGTTCATAGGCATTAAACAAAAACTTACCTAATTTTACAATTAAACACAATAAGCTATTTAGCTTGAAAAGTTTGCCTCAACATAGCAAATCACATATCAATAATGTGAGTTTAACATATAACTACTTAATATGGTAACTCAAACATATAGCAATCTAATTTACATAAAATCAACATTTCAATATCATTCTCATAATCCAATCAACATTTAACCATTTAGGTATCAAACTCATATCAAATTATTTCTATTTTTCACTTTTCATTAACCATTTAGCTCGATGAACTCTAGTGAACAAATTCGGATACACAAGTAACTACACCACACTAGATTGCTCATCCGAGCAATAAATACACCACACCAGGGCATCGAAGTGCAAATCTCGTAGGCAATCATATGAATAATCGTATAATAATACGTCTCTCTACCACATCAAGGTCTCCATAGAAACATATAATACTCAGTGATCCGCAACAAATGTTGGATCTCGATATACACTGTAATGATCTCCATACAATCACATATCTCATACAATCCCATTTCCTTTACAAACGCGCATATAGGTCTATTGACACGTCAATCATATCCTAACCTTTACTAAGTTCACCTAGGCATTTTTAACACATATATCCATTTCTTTACAATTTAGTCAATATCTCACATTTTGTACCAACTTATAAAAAATTCAAATTACAACCAAACACACACATATTTATAATTCAAATACATAAAAATTTAAAATAAAATCATACCTTATGAACTTACCTGACAAAACAATAAGCAATTGTATCTTTAAAGACTATTCCACAATTTTGCTTTTTCCTTGGTTATCCTCAATTTGGTTTAATTCCCGATCTATACAATTGTTAATTTGATTTATCAATACCAAACATTTTTATAACATCCCATAACATCCATGAACCAATTTAATTTCATTTTCTGAATGCTCCTAAAATTTTATATTTTATACAATTTAGTTCCTGAAACCAAAATAACAATATCTTTCAAATTTGAGCTTCAGTTTCAAAACCGATCTCAATTACATCCTTCTAAGACCCTCTACTATATATTATTACAGAAATTTCACATCAATTTTATAATTTATAAATTTTAATCCTTTTGAAAAAAACTAACAATTAAATTTTACAATCTAGTCATCTAAGCCTAAAATTTATCAATTTAACACCAATTTCTTCAAGAAATTAACAATGAAAACTTTCAAAAACTTTAACAGTTTTACAAATGAGTACATGGGCTAGCTAAATCAAGCTCCCATGACCTGAAAACATAAAAATTACAAAAAAAAAAAAAGACTTAATAACTTACCAATTTGAGGGTCCGAATGTTTTGAAGCTTTAAACCATTTCTTTCTTTTTTTTTTTTTTTGGGTGAAGAAGATGGATAAAAAGAAAAAAATGGCCTTTATTTCTTTTTAATTTGTCTTATATAATTTAATTAAAATATTAATTATTTAATGAATTTAACCTTAATTAATAAAAAAAGCTAAATTAACAAAATAAAGTGGGTTTTATCAACATTCGATTGACCATTTAAAATTAGTCTAATTATTCATCTTGTATTTTGGCTATTTAAAAATCTATAGCGATAAACTTTTACAATTTAGTCTTTATACCTTAATTAACTATCAATTTGGCAAAATTATGATACCAAACTTTAATATATATATATATCTATATTAACCTCGTAAATATTAAATATTAATATTTACGGACTCGGCCTATGGAGATGGGGTTCTGAAACCGCCATTTTTGATGCCACTGAAAATCGAGCTATTACATTTATGGACTTGGTTTACAAAATGAGGTATTGAAATTGTATTTTTCGACATCATTGGAACCGATTCGTTACAAATAAGAATTGAAGAGTATAATTGGGGTGCTCCAATTATACTCAATTCAATGGAACTCACAAGCACGTGTAAAATTATAAACAATTACATACAAATTCAATTATTAGGTGAATTTATAAATACACTTTATACATTGTTAGAGTGAATTAGGATATATTTTTGTATTTTAAGAATTTTAAGAAAATAAAAGATTTACTTCACGTTAGGTTAATTATTTTTGCTAAACTATAGGGTGAAAATTTAAAGGTTACAATATATCCTGTGTTCTTGTACTCTTTGTATATTTGAAATTGAGTTTTAGTATTTTTATTTTTAAGAATTTAGTCACTCTACTTTTCGAGTTTAAAATTTAAGTCCAATTGTTAGTATTGTTTTTTTTTTGTTAAATTCACTAGCATGATATTTTCAAATAAAAAATTACTCATTTAGTAGCCATGTAATAAAAAATAAAATTGTAATCGATCTGAATTTAACAAACAATTTTAATAGTGTTAATAATTCTTAAAATTCACGTAAGCATTTTAATTAGAATAAAATATTTAGACTAACTAATGGCACTTTATTGTTAGAAAAATTGGTTTAGAAAATAATATTTTTAGGCATAGTGGAAGCTTAAATTTTTTCTTAAAACCGAGCCTTTGTTATATTTATAGTAATAAACTTTGAATGGAAATCATACATGAGCTTTGTATGAAGGCAATCTAGGTCGTTTCTTGGCTTTCAATCGATCAATCTTCTCCACTATCCTCAAACCTCGAACTGCTTTGAGTGTGGGCTCAAACAAACTGAACCAGCGCACAAAATGAAAATTTTACTTAACTTTTGTTAGGAAAGTTAATTCTCTTTATAAATCAAAACTATGAACATTTTCCCAAAAAATAGAATTTATTCTTTAAAATAAATTGTCACTATTTTTTGACAAAATATTGATGCTCAAAAGCTATGTTAATAGGTTAATGTATAATTTCTATTTATAGAGAAACTGTACAAGAGTTTTGTTCGAATAAGGTCTAACTAAATAATAATATTTGAATAGAAAATACAGTATTCTACAACAAGTAGAATACAGAGGGGGATGGCACACCCTTACTAGGATTAGGGTTTGTCGCCACTCACTAGACCTGATCATGGATCAGGCCAGGTTTAGGCTGATGTAGAATTTTAAGCCTGTTTTCTAGGCCCTTGTCTTGACCCAAAAAATGGGCCTAAAATTCTACCCATGCCCGACCCATTAAAAATGCTAAACCCGAGCCTGACTCGGCCCACCCGTATTAATTTTTTTATATAAAAAATTAAAAATATAATACATCAAACACACAAAAAAATTAAAATAAATATTTCTTAACAAATTGAAAATGCATTAAAAAGTTTTTATACTTAAATAACACTAAGATAGTTGTAACTTAGCAAACAAATGCCTCTAAAATAGCAACAAAACTAACATAAAACAAGTTATGTAATATCCAAACAATAACAACAAAATAGTGGCAATATAATAACGAATTGGTAGTAGCACAACAGCGAAATGGTAGCAAAACAATAGTAAAATAACAACAAAACAACTTATTCGGTCGAGCCTGGGCCAAAAAAATCCTACCTGAGGCCCAGCCATTTAAAAAACGAGCATTCTTTTTTTTCCAAGCTATTTTTTCGACGTATATTTTTACCAAAACCCTCACATTTTTCAAGTGAGCCTTCAGGTGTAACACCCCAAGCCCGGCCTAGATGTTATGACCAAATCTGGTGATGTCACATGGAATGGGTTTTGAAAGAACAAAGTTGTCTCGCAAAATAGTTTCAGTATTCTAACTCATATGCTTTATCCCCAATTAAGAAAACAATAATTAATTGATTAATTCGACAAACTCCTTATGTACAGCAGAAGCTTTATTCATTTAGTGAAACACCCCACACCCGGCCCACGAGCCTGAACCAGATCTGGTATGTTCCTAAAGTAAACTGGTTTCAAAGGTTGTTGTTAATTAGAGAAAATTTGTAAAATATTTAGAAAAAATGTTATTGTGGAATGGGCTTAGATTGGAAACCCATTTATTTAATCTTGTAAATCTAATTTGATTTAATATGTCCAAAATAGTTCCTAGCACAATATTTAAAAGTAAAGTAAAAATAAAGAATAATCCACTGGGCCTTATGGCCTTATTACATCAAGCAAACCCAAATAAAGTTTAAGGTCCCAAATAAAATAAAGTCCAAATAAAATCTCCGAATGTAGCATGGCCACCTCAAGGTCCACCAGCCTGGTCCGTCACTGCTCATCACCTGAAAATAATTCCCACAACGGGGTGAGTCAACAGACTCAATGTGCACACAATACTAACATTCAACAAATCAGGCATTCATGTTCAAATCATCAGATCCATATAAAAATGAAATTATGATGCAACCCAAACCCAAACCTAATGGTCCATCCGCTACACACCACCCGTACTTGCCATTCACACCGTGGGGACTACTAAGTCAACCCTCCATCCGCTACACACCATCGAAGGCAGTCGCTGCAGTCGACGTGCTCATCGCCCATATACGTTGTGTTATTTAGACACTATATTCAAATAATGTAACCGGAGTTACCAAATTCAAATAATGTGACCGTAGTCACCATATTTCATTGGTGAGACCAAAGTCAACACCTTCGTTGGTGAGACCGAAGTCAACACCTACTCTTCCCCTTTCACATAAATCCCGAATGCCCCAAAAATTTATATATTATGCATAGCTTACTTAATTTCATGTTCATATACATATATTCGCATGTTATGAAATAACATATTTCACAATCCTATCAGAAGTAGGAAATGTACCTGGGTACTTTTTTTTTACCACATTTGTGGTACTTAGCCACATTCACATTCTTATACATATTCATATATTAAAATAATAGCCATATGAAATATCGAAGGTTAGTAAGGGTACACACCTGATTTGCTTAATTGGTTCCTTGAGATCTCGAAAATCCCGATCTAACTTTAGATCTGTTAACCCCTATATTCGGCCATCATATAATACACATTAATAACCCTATTTAGCTTAAAACAAAACCAAATCCTAGAAGGATTTGTAAAAAGACTCACCTTTGTCGATTTGGTGTTTATTCAAATCCCGAAAGTTTGGTTTTTTCCTTTACCTGATATTCGGCCAACCCTAAATTTCAATATGGGTTAGTTTTCGCTTTTAATAATTAAAGAACTTGATCAAGCCTTGGCCGAATACTCTTAGATGCTTACCTTAAGGTCTTTAAATCCAGAAAACTTCACCTTCCTCTTCCTTGGAATCGGCCAAATCCTAAATCTCAATATGGGTTAGTTTTTATTAATTGGATTTGAATATCTAAGATTTGGCCTTGGCCGAATGAACTCACTCACCTTGGATTCTTGTTTGATGATGGTTGAAACCTAAGAGATCATGGTAGATTCTACCATGAATGAATAGGATTAGTACGAATTTTGGTAAAAAGAAAAGAATAGAAGTTGACTGACTACAGATCTTACCCTTTTTGATGTTGTGGATGATTTCTCCTTTACTTAGAATCAATAAAGATTCGACTTTGATAGTAGAAACGGAGAAGAAAATAGAAAAAGAGAGGATGGTTTCTTGCTTAGGAATATTCAGCAGAGAGGGGGAGAGAGTTAGCAAAATTTCGGCAAGGGTAGAATGGATGAGAGAATAGTCTTAATTTTCCTCTTTTAACTGAAATTGCTAGACCAAGAGTCCATAACTTGGCCACTACTCCCCACAAGTGATAATTTTATCTCCATTAATTATCACCTTTTTAAATTAAAAGTATTTAATCCATCCTTTAATTCCTCATTTATCTTAGTAAAAGAAAATCCTTTATTTATCATATATTTATGGAATTAAAACTCCTCTAATTCTAGATGCTTGTGCCGTCCAACCTCTAGCCTTGGAAGCAAAATAAAACCTTCAATATTTGCTTCCCAAGTGACTCGAACTCAGGTCATTTCCATAAACCTTAAGTGACACCTTCAGGCCACTTTTCCAAGCCCGATTGTGTGTCAAATTTCACCAACTTTTTCTTTTAAAGCCCTCTTGCCCTTATTTCCTATTTTGGGCTTTAAAATTTGTCATTCCGGCCTTATTTCTAAGTTTCCTAAAATTTTCGATCGGCTCTGTAACTTGCCATTTTTCTTACATCTTCAGGTTTCCAAAATGTTCAAGTTTCCAAAATGTTCAGGTTTCCAAAATGTTCAGGTTTCCAAAATGTTCAAGTTTCCCAAAATGTTCAGGTTTCTAAAATGTTCAGGTTTCCAAAATGTTTAAGTTTCCAAAATGTTTAGGTTTCCATTTTCATGCATTTCCAGGTTTCCAAAAATATCAAAATTTATTCTTAGTGCTTAAACTTGTCATGTCATACAATCAAACCGAAAATGCATAGGCCCTATTCGGGATGTTACAGTTCTACCCCTTAAAAAAAATTTCGTCCCCAAATTTCCTAACTAAAATAGTTGAGGGTATTGCTGTCTCATCGTCTCTTCTGGCTCCCACGAAGCCTCTTCTGATCCATGATTGCGCCATAACACTTTGACTAGAGGTACAGACTTCCTTCGTAATACTTTCACATCACGATCCAAGATCCGAATCGGTTCTTCCTCGTAGGTTAAGTTCGGCCTTAGCTCCACTTCTTCAACAGATACCACATGCGATGGATCCGATCGATAGCGACGTAACATGGACACATGAAATCGTCGTGCATCTCTCGCAATTCGGTGGCAACTCTAATTGGTATGCCATCGCCCAACTCGCTTCAAGATGCTTGATAGGGCCCTACAAACCTTGGGCTTAACTTTCCTTTGCGATCAACCTCATAACCTTCTTCCAAGGCGAGACTTTTAGGAATACTTGGTCTCCCACTTCAAACTCTATTTCCTTTCGCTTAAGGTCCGCGTACGACTTCTGCCTATCAGAGGCTTCCTTCAACCGAGCCCGAATTAACTTAACCTTCTCTTCAGTTTCTGCCACCAACTCTGGACCCAAAACTCGGCATTCTCCTAACTCGGTCCAACAAGTAGGTGGTCTACACTTCCTTCCATACAATGCTTCATATGGTGCCATCCGAATGCTGGCTTGATAGCTGTTGTTGTTGGCGAATTCAGCTAAAGGCAAGTAATCTTCCCAACTTCCTCGGAAATCCATTACACAACCTCTCAACATATCCTTCAACACTTGTATAACCCGTTCAGACTGCCCGTCTGATTGTGGATGAAAAGCCGTAGTGAAGTCTAGCTTAGTGCCTAAAGCTTGATGAAGTGCCTTCCAAAATCGAGATGTAAACCTTGGGTCTCTATCAGAGATGATCGACATTGGTACTCCATGTAATCTCACAATTTCCTCCACATACAACTTAGCCAACTTTCGAAGAGAATAATCCATTCTGACTGGGATAAAGTGTGCGGACTTGGTCAAACGGTCCACTATCACCCATACCGAGTCCTTCTTAGTAGGCGTAAGGGGAAGCCCACTAACGAAGTCTATGGTAATTCTCTCCCACTTCCATTGGGGAATCTCGATTGGTTGAAGTAATCCTGATGGGACTTGGTGTTTAACTTTAACTTGCTGACACGTCAAACATTTCCCCACAAATTCAGTCACCTCTCGTTTCAGGTCAGACCACCAAAATTGTTCCCTTAGATCTCTATACAGCTTGATACCTCCGGGATGCATAGCATAAGGGCTACCATGCACTTCCTGAAGAATCCTTTGTCTCAACTCCTTATTCCTCGGCATCGACTTTTCCTTGTAGCACAATACTCCTTCATTATTGACACCATAATCCTCTAATCCCCTTCAGCTTTGTTGCTTGCGCAACTTAGTACTTAAGTCATTATCGATAACCGTCCCTCTTTCACTTCCTTTAGCCATGTGGGCACGACTTGTAATTCGCCAATGACTTCCATCGTCATATAGACTTAGATGAGCAAACAAAGCCCGTAGATCCGATACAACCTTGACTTAGGGCATCGGCTACCACATTCGCCTTGCGGATGATATTCTATCGAGCAGTCGTAGTCCTTGAAGAATTCCACCCACCTTCGTTGCCTCAAGTTTAACTCCTTCCGAGTCAATAAATACTTAAGGCTCTTGTGGTGCTGTAGATAATCGACCTTTCTCCATAAAGGTAGTGCCTCCAAACCTTAAGGGCGAAAACCACTGCTTGCTAGCTCTAAGTCATGAGTTGGGTAGTTAAGCTCATGAGGCCTTAGGCGCATGACGCATAAGCGACTACTTTGCCATCTTGCATTAGTACACGCCCTAACCCGTGTCTGAAGCATCACGATTACCACAAGATCTTTTTCGCCTCCCAATGAATTAACACTGGAGCTTCCACAAGACCTTTCTTAAACTTTTCAAAGCTCTCTTGCTGCTTATTAGACCATTCGAAGGGTACTTCCTTCCTTAGTAACTTGGTTAAAGGCGCGGCTATCGACGAGAATCCTTCCACAAACCTTCTGTAATAGCCTGCCAAGCCTAAGAAACTTCGGATTTCAGCCACGGACTTAGGTGGTTTCCAATCCAACACTGCTTCGATCTTCTTAGGATCCACTCTTATTCCTTCTGCGGATACCACAAGTCCTAGGAATGCCACCTCCTTAAGCCAAAATTCGCACTTGCTGAATTTGGCATAGAGCTTCTTCTTCCTTAACACTTCCAACACGACTCGGAGATGCTCATCATGCTCCTCCTCTGATTTCGAGTACACCAAAATATCGTCGATGAACACTACGACGAATCTATCCAAGTAGGGTTGGAAAACCCGATTCATCATATCCATGAATGCGGCTGGAGCGTTCGTCAACCCAAACGGCATCACCAAAAACTCAAAGTGACCATATCTTGTCCTAAACGCGGTCTTATGGATGTCAGCCTCCTTCACCTTCAACTGATGATAACCCGACCTTAAATCGATCTTTGAGAATACTGCGGCCCCCTTCAGCTGATCGAACAAGTCGTCGATCCTTGGCAAGGGATACTTGTTCTTAATAGTCAGTTTATTCAACTGACGATAATCTATGCACATACGCATAGTTCCGTCCTTCTTCTTCACAAATAAGACCGGTGCTCCCCACGAAGACACACTGGGTCGGATGAACCCACGATTCAACAGTTCTTGTATCTGAGCCTTGAGCTCCACTAACTCCTTTGGTGCCATTCGGTATGGAGCGATTGACACAGAGTCATCCCCGTAGCAAGTCAATCCCAAATTCCACCTCCCTGTCTGGGGGTATTCCCGGTAATTCTTCTAGAAACACATCCACGAAGTCCCTTACCGTCCTAACTCCATTAATACCTTTCTCCTTTCCACCTATCGCACTTACGAAAGCTAAAAATGCCTCGCAACCTTTCTTAACCATCTTCTCAGCCTTCAGTGCCGAGACTACATTAGATAAGTAGTTCCTCCTTTCTCCGATCATTACTACCACTTCATCCTCCGGGGTTCTTAGTTCCATACGTTTAGCCGCACAATCCAACACGGCTCGGTGTTCTACTAACCAATCCATTCCGAGTATAAGCTCAAACTCTCCGAAGGGTAATTCCATTAAGTCCGCTCGAAAGTTCACTCCCTGAATCTCTAGGGGTACATTCCGAAAGATCTTGTCTACCACTATAGTTTGGCCTAATGGGCTTACTACAGTCATCGACCTATTAGAAAGTTCAGAGTCTAGGCCTAGTGTTTTCACTACACTACTTGCAACATAGGAATGGGTCGAGCCCACATCAATCAAAGCAAAGTAGGGTTTGTCAAAAATAAAGAACGTACCGGTTATTACGTCCGGCGCGTCTCCATCTTCCCTTCGGAGAACTGCATAAACCAAATCCGATTGTCTTGCATCAGTATTAGTATTACCTCGGCCCTGTGTTCCACGGCCTCTGCCTGTACCACTACCACGGTTACTCGAACCACGACCACGTTGAGGTTGCATCATCTCTCCTCACGATGCAGCTAGCATTCTGAACTACCGGTCGGCTCTCATCTGATTGTTTGGGACAATCTTTAAACATATGGTCCTTGGACCCACACTTAAGACATGCTCCTGTCTTTCTCCAACACTCACCTAAATGCTTCTTTCCACAATGCTCACAAGGACAAATCGCCAATTTGTACCGACTTGTTGATTTCGTGGCCCATCAACCCTAGGCCTTTTGTAACCCTTTCCGGATGGCCCAAATCCTCTTTGGCCCTATTCTTATCCACAGTGCCTTAGTAGCATCCTTAATCCCCTCGGCCACCTTGGCCTTTTCCACCAAAGTCGAGAATTCCCGCTCTTGATGCGGTGCTATCAATAGTCTCAGGTCGTCTCTCAGTCCGTCCTCAAAACGGACACAGCATTCATGCTCAGTTGCCACTACCCCTCGAGCATAGCGGCTCAATCTCAAGAATTCTGCCTCATATTCTGCGACAGACTTACTCCTCTGTACCAACCCTAGAAAAGCCTTCCTTTGCTCATCTGTATACCTGGTTCCCACATACTTCTTCTGAAAGGCCTCTTTAACATACTCCCAGGTCAAATTTTTAGCTGTAGTACCATCACGAACAGTTAACCACCACTGATACGCTTCATCACGTAACAACGCCACCATCCCTTTCAACTTTTCCTGTGGAGTCAGGTCAAGCTCATCCATGATACGCTCCGTTACTTCCACCAATCTTTCAATTTGTCTTGGGTGCCACATTAGATACTCCTCGAAACATTTCTGCTCCATTAGCTCGAGCCGCTTCGGTATCGACTTTCGGTTCCTAAATTTCCACACGCACCGCCACCAATTCCAAAACTCGCAAGACCTGACTGCGACACAAGATCTTCCCCGTCGAGCTGTGCTGCTCAACATTAATAGCTGGGGGTGGTGGCGGCGGTGGCATTTCATTGTCGGACCCTTGACCCGACCTAACGGGTTCTGACACGGTCATCCTTTCTCTTCCTCGACCACGACGACCACGTCCTCTAGAGCTCATTTTCTAGCGTCGAGATCTGATTAAGAAATTTTTATGAATTAGTCATTGTTCCACTTATATACCAGCGAAGGAGTTTTATGAAAAGGATTTAAGAGTGGTTCTTTCGTATTCATACAATCACACAGTTTTTTCCATTCATTCATCCATCCATCAAACAAGTATGAACTTTCGTTCATTCAGAGAAACGTTGTAGTTTTTGTTGTTGTTGTTGTTTTCCACTACCCGGGGGTATTTTCGTAATTTTATCCTACAGGGGTATTTTCGTAATTTATCAAAATAAGGTTCCTTGGTGATTTTGTCAAAAATTATTTTGAAAACTTCAAAGTCTAGGGGTAATTTGGAAAAAAATTTTAAAATCTGGGGGTATTTTGGTAATTTTTTGACCTCAGGGGTATTTTGGTAATTTTTCACAAATCAGGGTAAATTTGAAAAATTTAATAAATTTGGGGTATTTCAAAAGTTGTAAAACTTTGAGGGTTCTTTTCGAAAATTGTTCCTTCAAAGATGGGGATGTTGCAAAAATTTGAAAATTAGGGTCATTTTGGTAATTTTGTAAGTTAGGGGCAATTTTGTAATTTTTCCAAAATCATGGTATTTTGATATTTTACAAATTAGGGTTTTGAATGTTCATGAAATCATGAAATTTTGGTAAAGTCATTGAGTAGTTGAACATTTTATAAACCAAGGGCATTTTGGTAATTTCACCCCAAGGGCATTTTTGTAAATTTCAAAATCGGGAGTTTTTCGAAAATGTTGTAAAATAATTTTCTCAGATTTAAAAGAAAGTTTTAAAAGTTTGAAAAACTAGGGTTTGTTGTTTTGTTCTCTCTTTTTTTTTAAAACATGGCTAGTTCCTTTCGGGTTTTAGTCATTACGTTTAGCCTATGACCGAGCCCTCTTGGTCGGGGTGAACCAAAGCTATGCACCAAAGGGATTCATGTGGAGAGGAGGTGAGTCACAGGATCGCTTAAATACCAAGCTCCCACCAAACCATTCCTAGACATGCGCACAAAGGTTGCCACACCACCGAGCCCTCGAGGTTAGGGTGAGCAAAGCTACGCACTGTAGGATTCTGCGAAGAGAAGGTGAGTCACTAGGATCGCTTAAATACCAAGCTCTTCCGGATCCAATCCTAGACATGCGTCTGAGGGTTACCACACCACTAGCTCGGTGACTTAGCCATGTTTTGTTCGAGACATTAAGTCTTATGTGGTTTGTGTTTTGAGTAATCTAATCCTAGGGTTCAAGTTCCTATCATTCTATTCTACGTTCCATGCCTTTCCTACCCTTATAAAGTTCACAGAATCACACATAGAGTTAGGGGTACTTACCGTGGATCATGGGTTGGAGACTTAGGGGCCATGCCATAAAACCTGCTTATTTCAAAGAAATTCATTTGGGCTCGAATTGAAAACGTTTTGGGCCTGAGCCCATAGGCCGAGAGTTTAAAACTGGGCTCTGATACCAAATTGAAACACCCCACACCCGGCCCACGAGCCTGAACTGGAGGTATGTTCCTAAAGTAAACTGGTTTCAAAGGTTGTTGTTAATTAGAGAAAATTTGTAAAATATTTAGAAAAAATGTTATTGTGGAATTGGCTTAGATTGGAAACCCATTTATTTAATCTTGTAAATCCAATTTGATTTAATATGTCCAAAATAGTTCCTAGCACAATATTTAAAAGTAAAGTAAAAATAAAGAATAATCCATTGGGCCTTATGGCCTTATTACATTAAGTAAACCCAAAATAAAGTTTAAGGTACCAAATAAAATAAAGTCCAAATAAAATCTCCGAATGTAGCATGGCCACCTCAAGGTCCACCGGCCCGGTCCGTCACTGCTCATCACCTGAAAATAATTCCACAATGGGGTGAGTCAACAGACTCAATGTGCACACAATGCTAACATTCAACAAATCAGGCATTCATGTTCAAATCATCAGATCCATATAAAAATGAAATTATGATGCAACCCAAACCCAAACCTAATGGTCCATCCGCTACACACCACCCGTACTTGCCATTCACACCGTGGGGACTACTAAGTCAACCCTCCATCCGCTACACACCATCGAAGGCAGTCGCTGCAGTCGACGTGCTCATCGCCCATATACGTTGTGTCATTTAGACACTATATTCAAATAATGTAACCGGAGTTACCAAATTCAAATAATGTGACCGTAGTCACCATATTTCGTTGGTGAGACCAAAGTCAACACCTTCGTTGGTGAGACCAAAGTCAACACCTACTCTTCCCCTTTCACATAAATCCCGAATGCCCCAAAAATTTATATATTATGCATAGCTTACTTAATTTCATGTTCATATACATATATTCGCATGTTATGAAATAACATATTTCACAATCCTATCAGAAGTAGGAAACGTACCTGGGTACTTTTTTTTTTACCACATTTGTGGTACTTAGCCACATTCACATTCTTATACATATTCATATATTAAAATAATAGCCATATGAAATATCGAAGGTTAGTAAGGGTACACACCTGATTTGCTTAATTGGTTCCTTGAGATCTCGAAAATCCCGATCTAACTTTAGATCTGTTAACCCCTATATTCAGCCATCATATAATACACATTAATAACCCTATTTAGCTTAAAACAAAACCAAATCCTAGAAGGATTTGTAAAAAGACTCACCTTTGTCGATTTGGTGTTTATTCAAATCCCGAAAATTTGGTTTTTTCCTTTACCTGATATTCGGCCAACCCTAAATCTCAATATGGGTTAGTTTTCGGCTTTTTAATAATTAAAGAACTTGATCAAGCCTTGGCCGAACACTCTTAGATGCTTACCTTAAGGTCTTTAAATCCCGAAAACTTCACCTTCCTCTTCCTTGGAATCGGCCAAATCCTAAATCTCAATATGGGTTAGTTTTTTATTAATTGGATTTGAATATCTAAGATTTGGCCTTGGCCGAATGAACTCACTCACCTTGGATTCTTGATCCTTCTATTTGATGATGGTTGAAACCTAAGAGATCATGGTAGATTCGGCCATGAACAGAATAGGGATTAGTACCCGAATTTTGGTAAAAAGAAAAGAATAGAAGTTGACTGACCACAGATCTTACCCTTTTTGATGTTGTGGATGATTTCTCCTTTACTTAGAATCAATAAAGATTCGACTTTGACAGTAGAAACGGAGAAGAAAATAGAAAAAGAGAGGATGGTTTCTTACTTAGGAAAATTCGGCAGAGAGGGGGAGAGAGTTAGCAAAATTTCGGCAAGGGTAGAATGGATGAGAGAATAGTCTCAATTTTCCTCTTTTAACTGAAATTGCTAGACCAAGAGTCCATAACTTGGCCACTACTCCCCACAAGTGATAATTTTATCTCCATTGATTATCACCTATTTAAATTAAAAGTATTTAATCCATCCTTTAATTCCTCATTTATCTTAGTAAAAGAAAATCCTTTATTTATCATATATTTATGGAATTAAAACTCCTCTAATTCTAGATGCTTGTGCCGTCCAACCTCTAGCCTTGGAAGCAAAATAAAACCTTCAATATTTGCTTCCCAAGTGACTCGAACTCAGGTCATTTCCATAAACCTTAAGTGACACCTTCAGGCCACTTTTCCAAGCCCGATTGTGTGTCAAATTTCACCAACTTTTTCTTTTAAGGCCCTCTTGCCCTTATTTCCTATTTTGGGCTTTAAAATTTGTCATTCCGGCCTTATTTCTAAGTTTCCTAAAATTTTCGATCGGCTCTGTAACTTGCCATTTTTCTTACATCTTCAGGTTTCCAAAATGTTCAAGTTTCCAAAATGTTCAGGTTTCCATTTTTGATTCATTTCCAAAAATGTTCAAGTTTCCCAAAATGTTCAGGTTTCCAAAATGTTTAAGTTTCCAAAATGTTTAGGTTTCCATTTTCATGCATTTCCAGGTTTCCAAAAATATCAAAAATTTATTCTTAGTGCTTAAACTTGTCATGTCATACAATCAAACTAAAAATGCATAGGCCCTATTCAGGATGTTACATTTAGTTTGAAATCTCAGTCGTATTTTTAGGAAAACCATTATTGGATGAAACTGTCATCTTTAATAAAACATTTTTGCAAATTATTTAAAAAGTCACATCAAACCAAAGTTAACCAATTAAAAACCAGACAGTCTAGAGAGTCCTCCAAATTACAGCAACTTCAAATGGAATCCAAAATAAACATAACCCATATAGTAATATAAGAGAGTTTTATAGAAGAGTGGTCACCGTCGAGTCCTCCGCCGCACTGATCTGCCTAACTCTGTGGATTACTTGTACAGAATAAAAGAAAGGGATGAGTTTACGTAAACTCAGTGTGTAACCTCATAGAATTAAGCATGCACACAAACAGCATATGAGAGTCAATCAGATACAGAGTCGGGCCTGAGCCCATTACAGATACAGATGCATAATCGGGCCTAAGCCCATCTCAGATACAGATGCAGATATACAGATAAGAATTACAAATCAGATGTCCTACCCTATCCTCTACACACCATCTCCGACCATCCCTACACACCATGTGGAGTTTAAAACACCCACCCAGCCCTACACACCAAGTTGTACCGATGCGACACATATCAGATATAATGCAACCATGCTGCCAGATAATAGGCATATTCTTCATTTCAGAACACTTCCTCCAAAATATATGTATCGTCCCACCCCAATGATAGTAAGAGATCATACATTCAAAATTAACAGATAATCATGCTTAACAGGCATTTATAAATAGATAACAGATAGTCATATGGATCAGTAATCAGACATGCTTAGTGTAGAATATTAGTCAATCCGATCATGCAGTTTAGGGTTTAGTTAGCCCTTACCAACCCTATTATAGGCCCATAGTCATTTAGGACGACCCGTGCAACCCTAGAAAAAATTCAGATAAATGGGCCCACATGCTCGTGTGGCCCACACAGCTTGGCCCAATAATTGACACGCCCGTGTGGCCCATACGGCCACACTCGAGCCACCACACGGCTGTGTGCTGCACACGGCCATGCCTCCATCGATCACACAGTCATGTCCTCTCACACGGCCTACCACACGAGTGAGCACACGCCCGTGTGGCATCGACAGTGGCCTTTTTTGGGTTTTATCGAAACCTCATTTTCTGCATTTCGGTTACACACTTGGGATCGTTTCGATGCAAAACCAATCTCGAGTCTCCAGAAACCTAAAAATCAACAAATCACCTTCCCAAAATAAATCGTAATTCATGACTAAACCAAATCCACAAAATTGACAACAGTCCAAATCAACTATTAGTCACTTACCCCAACACTCCGACGATTTGATTACGATTCTAAACGAAGAGAGCCCCTTTCCTCCTAATTTGTTGCTACCAAAAATAGACAATGAGGTTCCAAACGGAAGCTTTTTAAACATAAAAGGAAACGGGTTTAAAGAACCTCCATTCGAACAAAGCACTATAAGCTCACATACCTTCACCTAGCAAAAGATCCCCAAATACCAAGAATAACAATGGAACTTATGATTGTTCAAAAAAAAATAATGGAACTTATGAGTGATGAGCAAAATTGAAGAAACCAAAAAGCCGAAATTTTGCCAGGAGGGGAAAGAAAATGTTAAAAGAAAAAGATGACAAGATTTTTAGGGGAAAGAAAATAAAATAATATGGATTTGATAGCATATCCCTAGATTTTCTCCCCACTAATTCAACTTCCTTTGACTTCCCACTCGATCGAAACTTTATTAGATTGCAGAGAAAAAATACTATACCCTTGCTCATGCAGGGATTCAAACATAGAACCTTCACACAACACACAGACTCCCTTACCACTCGAACTAGTAAGCTCATTTTGATATGGTATTACAAATAATTAAATATAAGCATACTGAATAGGGATAGTGCTTTATTCCCAAAATAAAAAAATTGCCAAAGCTAAGGCTTGAACTTGGGACCTCACACACACACACCCAGAACACTTAACCACTGAAACAAATACACAGTTGTGTCAAGATTTTACAGAAACACATATAGAAATTTTGGGGCGTTACAACAGGAATGGGTGGGTGGCTTGGCCCATGATCAGGTCTACCCATCACATATGGGATTGGACTTTTGAACTCGTCTCGTGTATTGAGTATAATTATATGTGTTATCCAGACTTTTATCCAACACTTATAATTTATCAAACTCAATAGTTATTTCCCATTACTCAAAATATTAATTAATTAATTTTTCAATTGAATTATTTTCTCAACCAAGTTATAATTTTGTCAAAGTCATGACAATATTACCTATTACAATCCATGGGGAAATTAATTTAATTTCCTTATTTGATAAATCTATGATAACTTAATTAATTTAAATCTCACTTTGAATTTTAATTGTTTAATAACAATCTATTAAATAATACTTCAAAAAAATTAAATTAATTTCTAAGTCTTCTTTTGTACTTAGCGAGAAAATGCATTCACTGTAGATAGTGATACATGTGGTCTATTTCTCTTACTTTTCATTTTTATTCATTCCACATGTAACGCCCCTAACCCCTCTCCGTCGTCGGATTAGAGCCACGAGCATTACTAACGAATCAAAAAATTAATTCAATCATAATCAGCATATAAACTAACTAATAACATTATAATATGCAGGGGCAGGTCATAACAATCTAATACTTTCATGCTAGATTCTTATACATTCGAATAATAAATTATACTTTGCATTTATAAACTTGGTCTTCTACTGTCTACACTTTTATCACTATTTATACATTGCTAAACTTAGTCTTCCACTGTCTACACTCTTATCAATATTTATCCCTTCGAGAATGTCAGAATTTGGATACATACAAGACTATTCCAATTATTAGCATTAGAGTATTAGTCTATACTCCATCTATGATTATCTTTTTAATTTATCTTCGGTGATGTTAGTGGAATGCATTTAATTTAGGTTTGCTAATCCACCCCAATTCAGAGTAAAAGTTACTCTTACAGCCTCTATTACGAGCCTATAGGACCCTAAAAGTAGTTTAAAAATAGGCAGGGACTAATTTGAAACAATTCTGGAAGTTTAGAAAATAATTACAAAAATTTTGATTTCAGGGGTCACACATCCGTGTAGCCAAGCCGTGTGCCTCACATGCCTGTGTGGCCAAGCCGTGTGCCTCACACGGTTGAGACACACACCGTGTCTCAGGCCGTGTAACTCTCTGACTTGGGTCACACGCCCATGTGTGTTGCCTGTGTGTGACACACGCCCGTATGGCCAGGCCGTGTGCACCCAAAAGTACCTTAAAACTCAAGTCTGCCATTTCCTATTCACTTGGGCACTAAGCAACTCAATTACCATCGTTTAACCTATTCAAAACACGATTAAACATGCCCAAAATAAACCAAATTCATCACCTAATATGCCTAACCAATGTACCCTCATTGGTACCACATTTTATATGTTCAAATACATCAACAACACATTAAACATTCAAGACTTTCATTCATATCACACTTACCATATTTGAACTAACCTTCAAACTTATAAAATTACCAAATATGAAGCTAAGAACATACCAAGCATTATTCTAAACTACTAAACTTTAAAATATCACATGCCAAAATATAAACTAGGCTAGCATACCAACATATCCTCAACCACAACCATATACACATTTAACCATCATTTCACTAGCAACTAAGTTAACAACATCTTATAAACTGTAACACCCCAAACCCGGCCCAAACACTACAACCGGATCTGATATGTCACTAAAGAGATGTTGTAAAACATGTCGCATTTTGGAAAACAGTTATCAGGTTTAAACATTTATACCAGAAAACTTAATAATTTATTAATTCGTATAAAATATAAAGTTATAAAATGCCGTAATGAATTTTAAACAAAAACTGAAATCTTATACATGCCTTAACTTAATTTAAACATAAACTGTAAAAACCCAGTAATAAAAGCCCAACATAAACCCAAAACATCAGTAATAGTCTAGTGGCCCATGGCCTTATTACAACGAAATTTAAAACCCATTAATTAAAAATATAAAATAGTAATCTAGAGTCTTTTCGCCAAATCCAAATGATCTTTTGCATGGCCACCTTGCACTCCTCTCCAGCCCGGTCCGTTGCACTAGGTGCTACCTGGAATTGTTAAAATAATTGGTTGAGTCGCGAGACTCAGTGTGCAACCCTCATGCACCATTAGACTTGGGCCTCAGCCCCACAGAAACCGAATAACAGATTAATATATATATATACATAACCAAAAATATATGCAAGCCCAACCCAAATCCTAGGTTTTCATCCGCTACACGCAACCCTTACCTGCCATGCACACCATTGGGGATTTCTACAATCAACCCACACTGCTACACACCATCGATGGCAGTCGTGCTGCTCATCATCAGATCATGGCCGTAGCCACTACAACAGATCACGATAAAGAATCGCTACAATAGATCACGGTAAGAACCGCTACAATAGATCACGGTAAGAACCGCTACAATAGATCACGATAAAAATCGTTACAACATATAACTTCCTCCTTTCATCAAACCCAACCCATGCAATCACAGAAAATCAGCATACACATATCATTTAATCAGAACATTCACTTAGAATGACAGGGATCACTAACCTGGTGATTTACTTTACCCTCTTTGGGTTTCAAACGTTATGCCGGGATTTCGGCATTTATCAGAACATACAAGTCTTATAATCATGTATTTAACAAACAGATCTAGATGGTGTGGAAAGTTACACACCTGATTATGTCGATACCCTTACTAAATCAATTTACTGCCTTCTGTCTACCACTTTGCTCAAAAAGCTGGAAAGATGTAAAAATAGAGCCTCTCCTATTTTCGGCCATAGTTAGTGTTTTACCCAATTTCATATATTTAAAAATAAATAAATCTTCTTACCTTGAAATCCCGAAGGTAACACGATTCGAGTGTTACCGAACAACAACTTAGAGATCTATGCGATTGGCCCCACTACAGATCCTGAAATGCCAAAAAAGAAAGAAAAACACAAGATTAATTCCATATGGCCATTCGGCTATAGCCTCCAAAAACCTAAAAAGGATCAAAAGAAAACCCAAATCGTTACTTACCCTACAGAAGATTTCGGCTATCCCTTGTAGAAAGATTCGGCAACCGTAGAAGATTAGAGATCTAGAAGTTTTGGCTTTTTAAGGAAATCCCGAAAAAATGAACTAGATGTGTTTTTTGGCTTTTAAAAGAATTTAATGGAGTCTCGGTTTTAGCTTAGGAAAAGTAAACAAAAGAGAGCCTTAGAAATTCCGGCTAGGAAGTAATTTCAATAGAAGAAGAAAAAGAAAAGAAAAGTTTCGACAACAGAGAATGAGAGAAAATAATAGGGTTCAAATGCTAGAATTAAAGAGATCCCATCCCTATTTAAAGAGAATTTCGGCACCCAGATATATACTAAAATAAATAAATAAATAGAATAAACCTACACTCCCTAATCAACTCAAACTTATCACCAATTAAATTCCTTTATTATCACTAAATTTTATCTTCAATCCTCATCCAAAAATTCCATTACTAGCCAAAAATCCAATTTGAATTACATTCAAATTGCCTTCCCCGAACAGCAGCCATTCTTTGGGTGTTTCGATCTACATCAACCACCTTCCCCACGCCTGCAGCAAAATAGGAAATTATTGTGCACAAGGTAACTCGAACCCAGGACCTCCAAGCACAACCACACGCTATCAGCCACTACACCAAAACTTTTCTTGTGATATGTTTCATTCTCAACTTCTTTTAAGGCCTATTTCACAACGACCAAATCATCCAAAAAAATCCAAGAAATATTCGACAACACCGGGCATCGAACCTCCAACCTTTTCACTATGGTACACACCCCTTGCCACTGCGTTGCATATTTTATTTGAGTCATAATTCCTTCCCAATTAATTATCAACCTTTATTCTGTGCTCCGGGTTTACTTAAAAAAAACACAACATTTCAAGCACAACGCGACTAGAACCTTGCTGCCCCCTCCTGCTCCTAACGCCTTTGCCACTGGGCCAAGCGTTTCCTTGTGTCATGAAACAGCCCCAACTAATTATAAGGCCTAAGCTCTGGCCTTTATGCTAACATATGCGAAATAAAATTTTTTGCCATACCCAAGACTTAAACTTTTGACCTCCAGTTTATTTAAAACGCCACAAGCCACCAAACCACCTACTTCCTTGTGATATCTTTTACCCCAACAATATTTTAAAAGCCTTATGACTACCACCAACCTTCCTAAAAATTAAACTAAACATGCAATAATAATTTTTTTAAAAGAAAATGTCCATTCATACATGCACACGGTCTTTTCATTCATACATTCATCAATCAATTATGAACTTCCGTTCATTCAAAGAAATGTTGTAGTTTTCATGATTGTTGTTTTTCCACTACCTAGGGGTATTTACGTAATTTGTTCTACAGGGGTATTTTCGTAATTTGTCAAATAGGGTTCCTTGGTAATTTTGTCAAAAAGTATTTCGAAAACTTTAAAATCCTGGGGCTTTTCGATAAATTTGGGAATTCCAGGGGTATTTCGGTAATTTTGAATTTTGGGGGTGTCTTGGTAATAAACCAGGGTAAATTTGTAAAGTTTAATAATTCAGGGATATTTCAAAATTTGCAAAACTTTGAGGGTTCTTTTTGAGAAATTTATTTTCCAAAACGATGAAGTTGCAAAAATTTTGGAAATCAGGGTCATTTTGGAAGTTTTGGTAAGTTAGGGGCAACTTTGTAATTTTCCAAAAATCAAGGTATTTTTGATAATTTGCAAATAAGGATTTTTGGACTTGTTATAAAATAATGATAATGTTGATTAAAACTGTGGGTATTTTAGACATTTTTATAAACTAAGGGCATTTTTGTAATTTTACCACTAGGGTATTTTTGTATAAATCAGTAATTTTTTGGAACATTGTGTAGAAAAGATAGTTTCTACAAATTAAAGAAAAATGATTTTAAGGGTTTTTAAAATTAGGGTTCTTATAAAAAAACATGGCTAGTTCCCTTTCGGGTTTTAGTTATTGGGTTTAGCCTATGACCGAGTCTTCTTGGTCAGGGTGAACCAAAGCTACGCACTGTAGGATTCAGTGGAGAGGAGGTGAGTCACACGGATTGCTTAACTACCAAGCTCCCAGAAAACCATTCCTAGGCATGCATTGCGGGGTTGCCACACCCACTAAGTCTTACAGGTTAGGGTGAGCCGAAGCTACGCACTGGTGGGATTCTGCGAAGAGGAGGTGAGTCACTAGGACTACTTAAATAGCGAGCTCTTGGGATCCAATCCTGACATGCGTCTGAGAGTTACCACACCCTAACTCGGTTGACTTAGCCATAGGTTTGTTTAATTAGGCATTTAAGTCTTATGTAGTAGTTGGGGTAGACTAGTCCTGGGTTCAAGTACCTATCATTCTATTCTACGTTCCATTCCTTTTCTACCCTTCTATAAATCACATAATCACACGATGGTTGGGGTACTTACAGGTGGATTGAATTCGGAGACTTAGGTGCCATGCCATCAAACACGCCTATTTTCAGAAATACTTCCATAAAACTCATTTGGGCTCGATTTGAAAACGTTTTGGGCCTTAGGCCACAGGCCGAGAGTTAAAAATTGGGCTCTGATACCAAATTTAAACACCCCAAACTCGACCCATGAGCCTTGACCAAATCTGGTATGTTCCCCAGTGAAAACCATTTCAAATTCTTTTGTACTTAGGAAAAACTTGAGCGTTTTGAAGGAAAGTTTGTTTTTGGTTGGGCTTGAGTTGAAAACAGGTTTATTTCATTATTAAAAAAAAATCCTTTTGATTTAGGTGACAAAACGTTTGGGCTTTGAATTAAATTAATTTTACTTAATCTTTTAATAAATATAAAGATTGTAGGCTCAATAAATAAAAGTAAAGTAAACGCTACTACGGCCTTATTACATCAAATAATTTCCCAAAATTAAAATTTAAAATACTTAAAATAAAACAAAAGTCCAAGTCGTAAATTTCTTGCTGTGCATGGCCATCCCTAAGCTTCTGCCGAACCCGGTCCATCACTGATTGTCACCTGAAAATAGTCCCACAGTGGGGTGAGTCAAACAGACTCAATGTGTAACCAACACTAAAATTTAATAATTCAAGCATACCATACATATCATGTTCACATAATAATTCAAGATAATGATGCAACCCGAACCCAAACCTAGATGCCATCCACTACACATCCCCGTACCAACCTGCACACCGTGGGGACTACTAAGTCAACCCTCCATCTGCTACATACCATCGAAGGCAGTCGCTACATTCGACGTGCTCATCGCCCATATAAAAATTCGTGGCATAGCCACCAGATTAAATAATTGTGTCATGTGACACCACATTCAGATAATGTAACCAAAGTTACCACATTCAGATAATGTGACCGAAGTCACCACATTCAGATAGTGAGACCGAAGTCACCACATACACTTCCCCTTTCTCATATAACTCGAATGCCCCAATATTATTCATATCATATATATCATACTTAAAATTCACATTTATGTCACTTTTCACATGTTAAATATAACATATTTCGTAATCCTAGTAGGAGTAGGAAGCGTGCACAGTACTTTGTACCATAACATGGTACTTTAGCCACATTCTTACACTTTCATATTAACACATATATCAAGTTAAAGCCATAAATCTATTAAGATTAGTGTGGGGTACACACCTGATTCGCTTAACAATTTTACTTGAAATCCCGAAATTCGATCTACTGCCTTAGATTTTTAAGTCCCTACATTCGGCCAACATGGTAATGTTTAGCAAAGGCCTATTCCGCCAAACTTAGTGTTTTCTTTTAAAGCCTAATCGGCTATAACCCAAATCTGAAGGATTTATGTAGTCAACTTCTTACCTTTGGTGCCGATTTGATGACTATTCAAATCCTGAAATCGCTGCTATGCTTCTTCTTGTATTCGGCCAAGCATTGAATCACTTAAACAGATTAGTTTCGACTTTTAAAACGATTATCAAATAGATCTAGGTATCAAATCAGGCCTTGGTCGAACATACTTATGTGCTTACCTTCCAAATCTAATATCCCGAATTGGATTCTTGCTTCCTTAATACTGTCGAAAACCCTTGAATGTTGAAATCCCGGAGAACTCCTCTTTCTCTAGTCAACACCACCTAAATCCCGAAATTCCCTTCCATAGTTTCGGCCAAAATACAATATGAGGGATTAGTCCACAATTTGACAGAGCTTAAAAAGAAAAGAATGGAAACCGAGTCTAGATCTTACCCTTGCTTGGAGAAACCGACAGCACTTTTATTAGAAGCCCCACCAAGATTCGGCTATTGATGGATTTGGAAAGAAAAGAAATCGGCTAATAGTGTATCTTGAATTTTCGGCTTTGGCTAACAAAAAGAAGAAGAACAAGGCTCTAGGAAATTCGGCAGAGAGAGGAGAATTTGCTTAAGAAATTTGGCATAGGAAGAGTGAATGAATGAATGGCCTCTTTTCCTCTAGTAGCCGAGATTACTAGCTAGAGCCCTTTACTTGGCCACCACTCTTCCTTATTTTGATAAAGTTTATCTTTTATTTATCACCTCAATTAATCTCATCAATAATCCACTTAAAGTAATCTAATATTAAATCTATTATTTATCCCCTATTTAGCCGAAATTTTAAAGGGAATAAAACTCCTCTTTTAAGAGCCATAATGCCGTCCACCTCTCTGCTTCTAGTAGCAAAATAAAATTTCTTTTATTTGCTTCCAAGTGACTCGATCCTAGGCCCAATACCCTTGTATGTGGCGTCACCTACCTGGGCCTCAAGTGATATCTTCAGGCCACTTTTCCAAGCCTGTTTGTGTGTCAAATTCCTCCTATTAATTTTCTTAAGGCCACCTTGCCTTAGTTTCCTCTTTTACTTGACATTTCCAAGTTTCCAAAATGTTCACTTTCCTATTTTAACTTGACATTTCCAAGTTTCCAAAATGTTCACTTTCCTAATTTAACTTGACATTTCCAAGTTTCCAAAATGTTCACTTTCCTCTTTTTGAAACTTAACATGTCTAAATCATTTCTTACATTTCCAAGTTTCCAAAAATGTTCATAATACATTCATAACACATAAGACATGTCATTTTGTACAATTAAACTGAAAATGCATAGGCCTTTTTTCAGGATGTTACACTAGGGGTCAATTAAAATTGACCATTATCTTATTTTAGTATAAACCACATATTAATTTTTTGTAGTACATTCAAATTATATATACTCATATTGTATATTAATGAAAATTTAACGATAGAAATTAATATAAAAAATTTAAGAACTAAATTATATTAAAATATAAAAATTAAATCGAGAATAATAAAAAATTAATATTTCTAAATTATAACCGTTCATCACACTGATAACATAAATAAAATAATTAATTATATGACAAGGACAAAATTATGGAAAATATTTGATAAATTGATGCATAAATTGATTACATAGAGTTTAATATTATGCCACATTAAATTTTATTATAATTCAGTTAATATATTTAAAAGGGAGGAAAAATTAGTATACAATAATTACACATTAATCTAAATCCAAACAATAATTACAAGTTTTTTTTTACGACAAAGTCCATTCTCTCGCCACACGAACCCACTTATTCTAGGCCTAAATTCAGGGTGTTACAATTCTACCCTCCTTAAAGAAATTTCTCCTCGAAATTTCCAACTAACTAGTAATCATACTACCTACGTCTCACTACCATGCTTTCGCTGCGCACTCAAATTCTAAACCCAAAATAAACATTTAGTATTCTATGGTAGAGTACGCACCGGTATTCACATCTAGAGCGTCCTCGTCCCATTGTACTCGTGCTATCGGTTCGCGTTTATCTGATTAAAAATTTTATGAATTATTGGTTTTCTTCCACTGATTATCCACGGACAGTCTTATGATTAGTAGTTTTAAGAGTGGTTCTTTCAAATTCGAACCTATCTATAGCTTTCAATCTTCCTAATTCTAGGAATCATGCACATTCAACATTCATACACACCCACATACAAGTAGCATCCATCACCTAAGGGTTTTTTTCGTCATTTCACTACCCATGGTTATTTTCATAATTTTAACCTATAGGGGTATTTTTGTAATTTTCAAAATAAGGTTTCTTGCTGATTTTACAAAATAGGGGTATTTTGGTAATTTTTCAATCCGGGGGTATTTCGATAATTTTACAATTCGGGGGTATTTTGGTCATTTTACAAATTAGGGGTAATTTAATAATTTTGCAAAATAGGGTGGCTGGTCCCTTTCGGGTTTTAATTATAAATTTTGGCCCGTCAACAAGTCCTCATGGCTAAGGTGAACAGTCACTACGCACCAGGTAGGATTCTAGCGAAGAGGAGGTGAGTCACGTGGACTGCTTAAATACCAAGCTCTCCTTGAATCCACTCCTAGACATGCGTATGCCTGTTGTCACACCCTAATCTAGCGATTTGTTCACGGGTTTGTTTGGATAGATTAAGTCTTATGAGATTTAAGAAGTTGTTTGAGCTAAGCCTAAAATCCATCAAGTTCTAGCTAAGATAATCTACATCCCTTAAAGCCCATCAAGCCCACATATATATACCACACCATGGTTTAGAGTACTTACCTGGCGGACTTGGGCCGGAGACGCAGGTGCCATGCCGAAAAACCCATCCTGTAATATTTATAAAACATGCATATTTCGAAAACCTATTTTTAAAAAACGTTTTGAGCCCTAAAACCCCAGAGCCGAGTTTTTAACTGGGCTTTGATACCAACTTAAACCTTGGACCTCCTTCCTTCCTTTTCGACGTCACCCCCTTGCCTCTTATGTGGCGTCACTTTGCCACTACACCACACACGCCACATCGATTTAGCAAGGGTATTGGCATAATCAGGTGTGTAACTTTCCACACCATCTAGATCTGTTTGTTAAATACATGATTATAAGACTTGTATGTTCTGATAAATGCCGAAATCCCGGCATAACGTTTGAAACCCAAATAGGGTAAAGCAAATCACCAGGTTAGTGATCCCTGTCATTCTAAGTGAATGTTCTGATTAAATGATATGTATATGCCGATTTTCTGTGATTGCATGGGTTGGATTTGATGAAAGGAGGAAGTTATATGTTGTAGCAGTTTTTACCGTGATCTGTTGTAGCGATTCTTACCGTGATCTGTTGTAGCATTTCTTACCGTGATCTGTTGTAGCGATTCTTTACCGTGATCTGTTGTAGCGGCTTTTGTCGTGCTCTGTTGTAGTGGCTATGGCCATGATCTGATGATGAGTAGCACGACTGCCATCGATGGTGTGTAGCGGTGTGGGTTGATTGTAGAAATCCCCAATGGTGTGCATGGCAGGTAAGGGTGGCGTGTAGCAGATGGAAACCTAGGATTTGGGTTGGGCTTGCATATATTTTTGGTTATGTATATATATTAATCTATTATTCGATTTCTGTGGGGCTGAGGCCCAAGTCTAATGGTGCATGAGGGTTGCACACTGAGTCTCGCGACTCTACCAATTATTTTAACAATTCCAGGTAGCACCTAGTGCAACGGACCGGGCCATGCAAAAGATCATTTGGATTCGGCGAAAAGACTCTAGATTACCATTTTATATTTTTAATTAATGGGTTTTAAATTTCGTTGTAATAAGGCCATGGACCACTAGACTATTACTGATGTTTTGGGTTTATGTTGGGCTTTTATTCTTTGGGTTTTATAGTTTATGTTTAAATTAAGTTAAGGCATGTATAAGATTTCAGTTTTGTTTAAAATTCATTCTGACATTTTATAACTTTATATTTTATCTGAATTAATAAATTATTAAGTTTTTCGGTATAAATGTTTAAACCTGATAACTGTTTTCCAAAATGCGACATGTTTTACAACATCTCTTTAGTGACATACCAGATCCGGTTGTAGTGTTTGGGCCGGGTTTGGGGTGTTACATAAATGATATGAAAAAAAGTCTCCCTAGGTACATGCCATTACAAAATAAAATATCACCACACTTAAGCTTGAGATTTGGGATTTGATGCTGAGTCGGCAATAATTCGAACAGCACCTAGCCTGTGCATGGAAAATAAAAATCGTACGCTGAGTAAAACTCAGTGGTATTTCTATAATCCAAATAACATAAACTTGATATAATATTTAAAATGCAAAATGCAACAAGTAAGCTATGTTCATGTGTTTCAATTCAATGGTATAATTTTTTCTCATTCGTTATTCACATCTACTTAGATTTTCACATGTTTAAATATATAAGTATATATCAATGACATTTCATTTAACATTTGAATACATAATCTCATGCAATGGCATGATTCATATCTTTGATCAATACTTGAATTCATTCAAGTTTCACATCTCAATTCATCATTTCATATCTCATTTCTCATATTTTCCATTTCAATATTTTCTCATCTCATATTCATTTCTCTTCGTTGTCATTTCAATATCAATCACATAAATTATTATTTTACTTTCCTCTATTAACACGATATGGACTCGGACGGATACATGGATCCAACCAACACACCAGTTTGGCACCTAATGCCTCATCGGATAAATCCAAAGTAATAACTACGCCCAAAGCTATATAAATTGACACCCAGTGTCTTATCGGTTAAACCGAAGTAAATTGGCACCTAGTGCCTCATCGACTCGAGGTCGAAGTAATCCTTAAACTTTTCCTTTCCTATGGCATGTCATATATATTCGACTCAACCCAATACAGTTAATAGGGATTCATTTCACTTTTCAATACAACCAATGTCTCAGTTTCATGAATATATATCATCACATATAAGCATATATTCAATTTGATAATAATCACATTTTTCTCAATACACATATATTCATAATCAATATATTTCATAATATACAAAATCAATCCATTTCATTTCAATTATGAATTTAATTCAATTCCCAAGTACCAAAGTACTCACCTCAATTGCTTACCATATGCAAGCACTTATATATGCAATAATCTACTATTTAATTTGCATTATAAAAACACAAACCGTGATTTTCGAGCTATTCAACGTCAATTTTGTCCTTCCCCTTTTTACTCGAGAATTCTTGTATGACGTTAGCTATGAAATAAAAAATTAAATCAGATTAATATTCCACATTTCAACTTTACATTAAATTTAAATTTTCACACTATATTTTGCTTATTTTTCAATTTAGTCCATAAATCGAGACTAATTTTAACCTTCACAATTAACTTTATATTTTTATACTAACTTCACTCTAGACCACATTTAGCTTCCTCTTTTCCAATTCAACCTCATAATTTCAAATTTTTCACAATCTAGTCCTTATTATTCAAAATCAACAATTAATTCCATAATTTAGTCTTTTCCATTTCTAACTTAAAATATATCTATTTAATCCCAAATACTTAAAATATTTAACAACGTCAACATCTAAAATCTTGAACAATACTAAAAATTACAACATGGATCAGGTAGCCCTAAGTATCTGGATTCCGAAAACATAAAAGTTACAAGTATAGGGACTAGATTGCACTAACCAATTTAGATTTGAATTTCAAACCCCCTTAAGCCGTGCGCTTCTTCCCCTTTTCTTTCTTTCTTTTTTTTCTTTACTTTGTTTAATTTGCATGTCTCCACTTTTTTTCTTTTATTATATTGTCGTAACCATTTTTTTGGAAACAAAACGGGGTTCGACTTTGGGTTTTAAAAATGAAAAAAACGGGAGTCGCCACCAATCCCTTTTTGTTGAGGTGTGATCGGGTCACCTCGTAAAACGATTATTTTTAATAAACAGTTTGATTTATCAAAACAACGATTTTGGTCTCTGAAATCCAAAAGCGAGTTCGAAAGTCGATTCACATACGAGGAAGGTTAGCACCCTCGTCGCCCAAAATTGGTACCAAAATGATTAATTAGTGTCTTAATGTCGGAAGTTTGAAAATGTTTTAAAATACGGATCCTTTAAAATGTATTAGAATATTTGAGATTTCTTTGTTCGAGAGGTACAAATATCACATCCGACGACGTTAGGACATGATATTCTAAACCTTCATAATCAAAGCTATCTCATGATTTTACTGAAGTTTACAAAAAGGATGTTTAGTTATTTAGTCAAACGGAAAATTGCAACCCAGCACGTTAGGGCACTATTCCCCGAATTCCTAAATACAAAACATTGCCTTTATTTTAAAACCTTTAAATGGAGTGTAGCAATTTTACAAAATGCATCGTATCGGATTAAATCAAAGACAAGGCTCGAGTCAAAACTTGAGATTTCTTTGTCCCGAAAAGATATAAACATCACATCCAGCTCGTTAGGACACAATGTTTTAATCTCTCGTAATCAAAGTCGTCTCATGATTCGCGAAACTTCGTAAAGGGGATGTTAAGTAATTTAGTTAAACGAAAAATCGCAACCCAGCACGTTAGGGCACTGTTTCCCGAATTTCTAAATACGAAACATCACCTTTATTCTAAAACCTTCAAATGAAATATTATGATTTTTCAAAATATATTTTATGTAGTAATAATATGGAATTAAGAAAGATAAGCGTAGCTATAAATATAGTGAATATAAGAGTACTAATAATAATAATATGATAATGATATAAAACAATAATAATACTATACCAATATGAATAATACATATATATAATATTAGTGGTAAAATAGAATAATAAAATTAGTGATGAAAATTAAATAATAAAATAATAAAATATAAGATAATGGTAATAATGTGTAAATAATAATATAAATGATAATCAAGTGAAAATAATGCATTAATACTAACAAATAATAATAAAACAATAATAATAAAATTGATAATAATATTAGTGATAGTAAAAGATATATAATAGTAATAACAATAAACAAACATATAAATAATAATAATAAATAATTAATATTAAATAATAGTAGAAATAATAAAAATTGCAAAATAATTTGAAAAATGGGTCAAATTGAAACTAAAACAGAAATAAAAAGGGTCAAATTAGACATTATAAGCAATAAAGAGACTAAATAGCAACGCGCGCAAAATGCTGGGGACGAGGAGCGTATTTTTCCCCAAATAGTAAAACGCAGTGTTTTAAAAAGGACCGAATTACAATCGCGTAAAATTTTTGGGACAAAATTGCAATAGCGAAAAACTTAATTTTAAAATCTAAAAATGCGGAAGGATCGAGAGCGCAATAAACCCCTTTGTAAAAAAAACACGCGGATCCTGAGGCGGGTCGGGTCAGTCGGATCGGGTCAAGGCCAAAACGACGTCGTTTTGAAGTTAAAGGCCAGCCCCCAAAACGACGTCGTTTTAAGGGGCTATATAAAGCTCTAAACCCCCCAAAAAAATCACTTTGAGCTGCTGTTTAAAAAAAATTTTCTTTCTCTTCTTTTTTCTCTGCAGGGGAAAGTCCGGCGGGATTTCGACCGACCGTCGTCGCTCTGGTGCCGTCGTCGGCCGCCGCACACGGTGGCCGAAAGTTCAAAAAAGGGGTAAAATTCTGGTATTTTTATTCTTTTTTTATTATACTATTATACATGTGCGTGTTCGTATGTTTGCGCGCAATAAAAGGGAGGGATTCGAGGATGAAATTAAAAAATAAAATCACCTTTGTTTGGCTTCAGTCCTTGCCTTCTTACGTGGCATTTTAGTGTTTAAATCTTTCTCTTTATTTCTTTTTGTTTGAATCATTATGGTGCTTGAAATTTTTGCTTTTATTCGGTAAAACCAAAAAAAAAAACCTCTTTACAAACGTTTCGAATCGGCTTTTATAGCCCTGTATTTTACCACTTGGTCTCTGTTCTGTCCTTTCTTTTTTAATGCTTGCAGTGCTTGGCGGTGGCGAGGCGATCTTTGCAAACACCGTCGGTGGTGGCTAGTCGAGGCCGAGGTCGGGCGGCGATGCCTAGGTGCGGCGCCACTTGTGCTAGGGTTACTGTTCTGCTGATTTTGGGTTTGTAATGGGCTAATTGGGCTGTTGGGTTGAGTAGGTTCTTTTTTATTGGGCTGATTGGGTTATAGGTTTTGGGCTTGTGATTGGGCCTCGGGTTTTAATGGGCCCGGGCAGAATTGGGCTTGTACAGCTGCCCCTCTTTGCTTATTGTCGTGCAACGGGAATGGAGCAAAGAATTTTAAAAGACCAATTTTGCCCGGTCTCACCGAGACTTGATTTCTTTGGTGCTATTCTTCTTCAAGTAGCCTTATTTTAGTCCACCATACCTTGTTGCTTTGATCCACTCCATGCTATTTCAACAAGATGGGATCTGTGGCTTCAATTTGCTCCTGCTGCGACTTCAATGGGATGTGACTTGTTTATTTTAGATTGCTCCACTACATCTCCAGAGAGATGAGGTCTTTGGTCTTCAGCCTATTCCACTGCTAGTTAAGGTAATAGGACTAAAGTTTAACCATGCTCCCTACTGGTTAGGGACAGGAATTACAATTTTTGACCTATTCCACTGCTGGTCAGGGACATAGGACGGTGGCCTAAATCATGTTCCCTACTGGTTAGGGAGCCAAAATTTGCCTTCGACCTTGCCCTACTACTGGTTAGGGCGATAAGATCTACAATTTTTGACCTATTCCACTGCTGGTCAGTGGCAATAGGACGGTGGCCTAAATTATGTTCCCTACTGGTTAGGGATCCAAGATTTGCCTTCGATCTTGCCCTACTACTGGCTAGGGCGACAAGATCTACAATTTTTGACCTATTCCACTGCTGGTCAGTGGTAATAGAACAGTGGCCTAAATCATGTTCCCTCTTGGTTGGGGAGCCAAGATTTGCCTTGATCTTGCCCCACTCTTGGCTGGGCGACAATATCTACAATTTTGACCCATTCCTTTGTTGGTGGGTGGCAATAGACGTGGCCTAAATCATATTCCCTACTAGTTAGGGGGCCAAAATTTTCCTTCGATCTTGCCCCACTACTGGCTAGGGCGACAAGATCTACAATTTTTGACCTATTCCACTGCTAGTCAGTGGTAATAGGACGGTGGCCTAAATCATGTTCCCTACTGGTTAGAGAACTAAGATTTACCTTCGATCTTGCCCCACTGCTGGTTAGGGCGACAAGATCTACAATTTTTGACCTATTCCACTGCTGACCAGTGGCAATAGGACGGTCTTCAACCTATTCCACCGCTGGTCGATGGCAATATGACGGTATTCCACCTATTCCACTGCTGGTCAGTGGCAATAGGGTAATCTTCAACTTATTCCACTGCTGGTCAGTGGCAATAAGATAATCTTCAACCTATTCCACTGCTGGTCAATGGCAATAGGACAATCTTCAACCTATTCCACTGTTGGTCAGCGGTAATAGGACAATCTTCAACCTAGTCCAATGCTGGTCAGTGGCAATAGGATAATCTTCCACCTGTGTTGCTACATCGTTCTCTAGAGACATATGCTGTAGACTTGATTCATATGCTTGTGTTTATGCCAAATGATTAGGATGCTATGATCGGAATGAATCTAATGCTCCTAACTACATGTATTATGGACTATATTTGCATGAATGCAGAATGTCATGAGAATGATCTCTTTTTACAAGCTTAGGGTCGTAATTGCTCGTTCGCTCGTCCAGGTCATAGCACAGATGCAACATCTTGTCTGATATCTATGACAGCGAATCTGAAGAAATAGTCATAATTTTAGACTCCTCTTCCTTGAACGTTTTCAACCCCTAAGTGTGGCGGTTCCTAAACAACAGTCCTGTTTTAGGTTCCTGTGCAGTTTAGAGGCTTCCAGAGTAATAGGCGGGACTCTTTTTATGGAAGCATTATGGGTTCATGGGTCGTTATTTCAATTGCAAACAGCTTAAAGATTTAAAGTAACAATGGAATTTATGAAGAATGGAATTGGATTAAATCAACAAAAGTAAACATTATTGGAGTACAAAATGGGTAAAAAGAAAAGTAGGTGCCCCAGATATTGCAGCCTGAGCTTCACCACCGAATCCTTTCGAAGATCATTTTGAAATTTGAATAGATATTTGGGAGATCTGCAGTGCTTTGTAGATGTTCTGAGGTGTAACATTCCTCCTTTCTGTTAATTCTCGTCACATACTCTTCCTCTTTCGTGCAAATTTAAGCCGCCCTTATCGGGTTTTCGACTTAAAGCCCCTTTGGTCTCAAAGCGCCCTTTACGGGTTTTCGCTTCGGCCTCTCCGATTTTTTTTTAGGTCTTAAAGTGCCCTTTGCGGGTTTTCACTTTAGCCTTTCCCTTCTTCAAGCATAATACTTCTTAACTGAATCTGAATTTATGGGATTGGATAGATTTTTCCCATCCATTTCGGCCAAAATTAGTGCCCCTCCAGAAAAAGCCTTTTTCACCACATAAGGTCCTTCCCAATTTGGCATCCATTTCCTTCTGAAATCCTTTTGTATAGGGAGGATCTTTTTCAAAACTAAGTCTCCCTCGTGGAATTCTCTTGGACGCACCTTTTTGTTATATGCTCGCATCATTCGCTTTTGGTACATCTGACCATGACGGATAGCTTTCAGTCTCTTTTCTTCGATCAAATTCAACTGATCATATCGAACTTGGATCCATTCTGCTTCATCCAATTTTAGTTCAGACAATACTCAAAAGGACGGAATTTCAACTTCGATGGGTAAAACCGCCTCCATTCCGTAAACCAATGAGAAAGGAGTTGCCCCGATAGAGGTTCCGACCGACGTTCGATAGGCGAAAAGGGCAAATGGTAGCTTCGTGCGGTCTTTGTAAGTCTCGGTCATCTTCCCTACTATCTTCTTGATATTCTTATTAGTCGCTTCTCTTGCACGTTCATCTTTAGGCGATATGGCGACAATTGTGATGTCTAATCTTGAATTGCCTCTGAGACTTCTGCGATCATCTTTGTTGTTCAAGTTTAATGTATTATCGATATGATCCTCTCGGGCATTCCATATCGACATATGATTTCCTTTTTTAGGAACTTCATTGCTGATTTTGTCACATTAGCATATGAAGTGGCCTCCACCCATTTAGTGAAGTAATCAATTACCACGAAGATGAACCGATATCCATTGGAAGCTTTTAGAGAGATTGGTCCAATGACGTCCATGCCCCACATAGAAAAAGGCCATGGGGAGGTCATAACATGTAAAGGTGAGGGTGGTACATGAATTTTGTTCCCATAAATTTGGCACTTATGACATTTCTTAGCATAATCAATGCAATCTCTTTCCATGGTAGACAAATAATACCCGAATCTCATGATTTGTCTGGCCATTGCGAACCCATTGGCATGTGTTCCACATACACCCTCATGGACTTCTTCTAGGATCTGCCTAGCCTCGGTGCCATCCACACATCTCAATAGCACTTGATCCTTTCTTCTTTTGTATAGGATCTCTCCGTCTAAGACATAGTCACAAGCTAGCCTTCTCAACGTCCTTTTGTAATTTTTGGTTGCTTGATCGGGGTATTTATGATCTTTCACGTATTGTAGTATATCGTGATACCACGGGTGATCATTTTGCTCCTCTTCTTTCACATTATAGCAATGGGCTGGGGTCTTATAAATGCTCATTTGTATAGGCCTCATATCTTCCTTGTTGTTTGCTCGTACCATAGAAGCCAATGTGGCTAGAGCATCAGCCATCTGATTTTCGTCCCTTGGTAGATAACTGAAAGTGATGTCATCGAACTCTTTGATCAGTTCCTGGACCAATCTTTTGTATTTGACCAATTTGGGATCTCTCGTCTCCCATTCTCCTTTAAGTTGATAAATCACCAATGCAGAGTCTCCGTATACTTCCAGTGCCTTAATTTTGCGTTCTATAGCAGCACGGATACCCATGATGCAAGCTTCATACTCTGCCATATTGTTTATACAATCAAAATCCAATTTACAAGTGAATGGGTAATGATCTCCATTTGGGGACACCAGCACTGCTCTAATTCCATTGCCCATAGCATTCGATGCCCCGTCGAAGTTCAATTTCCAAGGACGACTTTCCGGGGTACCTTCTTCAGTGGTTGCTACGTACATTAGGTCTTCATTAGGGAAATCGAAGTCCAAAGGCTCATAATCTGCCAGAGCTCTACTGGCCAGAAAATCTGCTATTGCACTTCCTTTTACTGCCTTTTGGTTTACATAAACTATGTCAAACTCAGAAAGTAAAATTTACCATCGGGCCATCCGTCCGTTCAAAGTAGTTGACTCCATTAGGTATTTCAGTGGGTCTAGCTTCGAGATGAGCCAGGTCGTATGATATAACATATACTGCCTCAATCTCTGGGTTGCCCAGATCAAGGCACAACATAGTTTTTCAATTGGTGAGTACCTTGTTTCACACTCAGTGAACTTCTTACTAAGGTAGTATATTGCCTTTTCTTTCTTTCTTGACTCATCGTGTTGACCGAACACACATCCCATTGAATTACCCAGTACCGTTAAGTAGAGGATTAAAGGCTTGTCTGGATTAGGTGGTGTCAATACCGGAGGATTGGACAGGTATTACTTTACTTTGTCGAAGGTCTTCTGACATTCCTCGTTCCACACACCTGGATTGTGTTTTTTAAGAAGACAAAATATGGGGTCACATTTCTCAGTCAGTTGTGAAATGAACCGAGAAATGTAATTTAATCTTCCTAAGAAACCTCAAACTTCTTTTTGCGTGCGAGGCAGAGGCAATTCTTGTATAGCCTTGACTTTGTCTGGGTCAACCTCAATCCCCTTTTTACTGACTATAAATCCTAGCAATTTCCCTAATCTGGCTCCAAAGGTACACTTTGTCGGGTTAAGCTTTAACTGGAATTTCTTCAACCTCAAAAATAATTTCCTTAAGACTTGGACATGCTCCTTTTCAGTTCGAGACTTGGCAATCATATCGTCGACATAAACTTCAATTTCTTTGTGCATCATGTCATGGAATAGGATTACCATGGCTCTCTGATATGTTGCTCCTGCATTCTTCAGCCCAAATGGCATTACCTTATAGCAAAAGGTTCCCCACATGGTTATGAACGTGGTTTTATCTATGTCTTCAGGAAGCATCTTTATCTGGTTGTATCCTGAGAAGCCATCCATGAATGAGAACAATGAATAACCCGCCGTATTATCCACTAAGGTGTCGATATGAGGTAACAAAAATTATCTTCGGGCTAGCCTTGTTTAGATCCACATAGTCTACACACATTCGTACTTTCCCATCTTTCTTAGGAGCAGGGGCGATATTGGCTACCCATTCAGTACTTAACCACTTGCAAGAAACTGCGTCAAATTTCTTCCCGACCTCCTCTTTTATTTTCGATAAAGCGTCGGCCTCATCCTCCAAAGTTTACATTGGGTGGCTTGTATTCTTCTTTTATGGGCAAGCGGTGTACCACGATATCGGTTCTTAACCGGGCATGTCTTGATATGACCATGCGAAGACATCCTTGAATTCTTGGAGTAGCTCGATGAGGTCTCGCCTTGTCTCTACTGGTGATCTGGCTCCAATCTTCACTTTTTCTTTTCTTGTCCACCTCCTAGGTTCACTATTTCCACTGACTCTTTGTGAGGTACGATTTGTTTCTCCTCTTGTTCTACCATCCTTAACAGTTCAAGAGATAAGTCATAGCCTTGGTCATCTCCAAAATCCTGAAAATCTTCTGCATCCATATCTTGCTCAAAAGGACACTCTGAGTCATCGGTAGCGTTACTCAAATCATTGATATTTGGGGACTGTTATGGAGATGAATAAAGGCTCATAGAATCACGAATCTAGGCATGCTTATTGGTATCATAAATGAAGAATAGAAATGTTTAGAAGAATATCTAAAGAAAGAATAATGATAATGAATGAAATGAACATAAAAGAAAATTTGCTCAAAAGATGGCGGAGATGTATTTCATTGAAAATAACGATGCCTTATACAAAATCATGCTTCACAAAGGGACTCTTATTGCTTCTAGACTTAAAGCAACAAGTGTGTTCAGTATTACTCGAATGAGTTCTAAAAGCTACGAGAATCTCCTCTGCGATCCAGATTGTTTAGAACGCTTTTCAGGTTCATAAGGCGGATGCCATTCTGATTTTCTTCCTCAATTTTCCCCTCAGATATAGCGTTGACATGCACGATTTCTTCATTTTGCGTTCTTCGTCCTGGATGGATAACCCCTCCTGATATAAAAGTCTCACGAATATGAGGAATTATCATCGGTTCCCATTTAATCTCATCTCCACCCAAGCGCTTTCCTTCTTTCTTGCTTTTTTTCTAACTCTTTCTTCTTTTGTTTGGCGTTCGGCTTGAATCCTAAGCCAAAGAGGTCTCTTTTTTCTTTCAACCTCGGGACTTCGATTCCTCCCTAGAGATACCTTCCTAGTCCTTTTCGGGTACGGCTCCGTTTTCGACCATTAATTGCAAACCCATTTTTGTGGTTTTGGATAACTGGAGCACTGGGATTTTGTTTCCCTCGATGATAAATATTGCGTTGACGAATTCCAAAGAGCGGAAGGAACATTCAGTTGCTTCGTCATTTGCTTCTAAATATGGTGCACCTTTGGTTACGGTTGCGATGATGTCTTCTTCAGCATTTATTATTACCAAACGGCCTTCTGTGACTAATTTCAATTTTTGGTGCAACGATGAGGGATCGCTCCATTGAGTGTATCCAAGGCCTCCCAACAAGCAGGTTGTATGGCGGCACGATAGCCATTACTATGAAATCCACTTCATATGTACCTGGGCCGATTAAAAGAGGTATTTCGATCCTCCCTATGACTTTCCTTTCAGTTCCATCGAATGCCCTTACTACATTGTAGCAGGCCTTCATGTGAGAGCTATCAATGGGTAACCGATTCAACGTCGATAATGGCAGGACATTGAGTGCCGATCCGTTATCTACTAATACCCCTGGTAGTGTGTATCCTTTGCACCGTGTAGTAATGTGGAGGGCCTTGATGGAACCCATACCTCCCGGCGGAATCTCGTCATCATTAAAGAAAATAAAGTTATCAGTACTTATATTGCTAATTAGACGATCCAACTTGTTAACGGTGATATCATTAGCAACATAAGTTTCATTCAATACTTTCATCAGTGCGTTGCGGTGCACTTCTGAGCTCAATAGCAAGTCCAGCACAGATATACGAGCCGGCTGTTTATGCAGTTGCTCCACGACGCTGTATTCACTATGTTTTAAAAACTTCAAGAATTCTCTAGCCTCGTCTTCCTTCACTGGCTCATTTATAGGAGCTTCTTGTTTGGTCGCACTTTCTTTCTTTTGTTTGGCCACCAAGGTTTTCTCTTTTGCAAGCTCGATCCGTGGGTTTACCGCGTCATAACGTTTCCCGCTACGCGTATAGGAGCCTACCTCCTGGTTTCCCTTTGCAGTGCTGGACCAGTCTCCTTTCCCAGGAACCGTCACATTGCAGTTGTAGTTCCAGGGAACCTTTTTGTTATCTTCATATGAAAAGGCCGCAGGTCTTCGGATCACAATTTTCGGAGGCTCCTGGCTTCCTTTTGTAGTGTGGGATGAGTCCCCTATTTCAGGAACCGTCAGGTTGCAGTTAGAGCTCTGGGGAACCTCTTTATTGTCTTCACATGAAAAGACAGTCGATTTTACGAATCACAATCTTCGGAGTTGTCTTTATCCCAGCTCCATCGTTCTTTGGCCGCGAGATGATGACCAAAGGATAGCTAGTTTTCGAGGCTTTTATTGCTGATTCATCTTCCAACACGCAAATGCTTCTTTCTTTTCGGCCTTCGTTAATTTCAAAAAACTCCAACTCTTTATTGTCCATCAGCCTTTGTATCAGAATTCTGAACTCAATACAGTTCTGGATTTCGTGCCCTTCCATGTTATGAAACTCACAGCCTTTTCTTGTTCCTTCATGCTTTCCTACCGGACTTGATACAGCTAATCCCCTCTTCATCATTTCTTTCCATACTCATTTCATTGGAGTCCTTACTTTGCCAACATCCCTTTTAACTCTCCTTCCCATGTTCTCGCCTATCATATTGACCCCATGATTAGGCAGCGGGTGCCCCGTGCTGGGGGTATCGTCCACTTCTATAACGCCCATCTGGATGAGTCCTTCTACCAGTTTTTTAAAAGTAAGACAGTGCTCTATTGAATGCCCCACAATCCCTGCATGGTACTCGTACTGTGCGTTCGCGTCATACCACTTAGGGTATGGGGGTTGCAGGGGTTTTAGGTAATGTGGGGAAACAATATGAGCATCAAATAAGTTCTTGTACATTTCCTTGTACGTGACTGGAATTGGCGTGAATTGGATTTTCTCCGTGTTCTGCTTTGTACTGGGTTCCTGCCTAGAGGAGTTCGATGATCGTGATTACATACAGGCTAATTCTGATAATAGGTTTCGGATAACCTTTATTTAGGTTATTTACATCGTTCTCTCTTTTCTTTGGGATTGCCTTTCTAGCACTTTCTCCCACTTCTATCTTGCCACATCTGATTGTATTTTCTATCATCTCCCCCGACATCACGATGTCTAAAAAGCTTTTAGTGGCGCCTCCCAGCATATGATTGATGAAAAGAGCTTTCAACGTATTAATAAAGAGCACGGTTGTCTCCTTTTCCAAGAGCGGTGGTTGCACTTGTATTGCTACCTCTCTCCATCGCTGGGCATCTTGTCTAAAACTTTCGCTTTGGCTTTTCTCCATATTTTGGGCGTGATTCTATCGAGAGCAATATCATCTACATGGCCATAATGTTTCATGAAGGCTTGTGCCAGGTCTTTCCACGTCTTGATTTGGGCACGACTAAGCTGGTTATACCATTTGGCGGCAGACCCAGCCAAATTGTCTTGAAAACAGTGAATCAGCAACTGGTCATTATTAAGGTGCCCCGCCATCTGCTGGCAAAACATTGTGATGTGCGTCTCAGGACAACTAGTCCCGTTATATTTCTCGAACTCTGGTGTTTTGAACTTTAGCGGAAGGACTAAGTCCGGGACCAGACTTAAGTCTTTAGCGTCCATCCCATAACGATGGTCAGCCGTTTCTATTTCTTTAAACTTTTCTTCTAGCCACTTGCAACGGTCCTCAAGTTGCTCTAACAAATCTATTTTTGCCTTGTCCATTTCTGATAGTTCATCAAAATCGGGGACCACAGGGTTAGCCGGACTTTCCCCTGGGTTAGTACTCGAACCAGTCGGGAGGTGAAATTTGTATCGCGGTACCAACTTTGATATTGTGGTCTAATAGTAACAGGCGTCCTTTGGGGATGCACCTCCGGTGGCACTTGGGTATTAGGCGGGGTAAAACCCGGAGGGTAAACAGGGTCGTCATTATCGTTTCCCAAACTAGTAGCAACACCCTTTCCTTTCTCACGTTCATTAGCCAACAACTGTGCCAACTGATTCATCATGTTACTCTGAGATTCCTGTACCCGTTCTATCATGTCCTGTTGTATCTTGATTAATCGTTCTTACATCTGCTCTTGTATTTCCTTTTGCATTTGTTCTAGTCTCTCCATTCTTTGATCCATGATTTTTGTTTTGCCTCGTGTATTGTAGCGATGTTCCAGGGTCACTGTCATATTTTAAGGTTCCTTTGTGAGATTTAATGCACATGATGCAATGTAATGCTGATACATGAAATGCGTGCAAAAAAGGTATTAATTCTGATTTAATTTCCTTTTAGAATAACTTTTCTAGAAAACAAGTTTCTTTACATAAAATGGATTACATATAAGGCCTCGCCCTAATACTTAAGGCCTTGACTTCCTCAAGAAGCCCAGCTAACTCTTGACCTTGCTCTGACTTTGATTCGTAAAATAAACTTAATACATTAGCTCGGACTGCTAAGGTTTGTAAATGATCTGCCACCTCTCGCACTTGAGCCACGGCTTCCCCCATAATGTAATCCCGATCTCTGACTTGATTCTGAGAGTGATAAAGTTGCTGCCTTCAACGTTCCTCATTGACTTTAAGAAGCTCCACCCGTAACTCACAACCATGTAAAGTAGATTCTAGCTCTTCGATTCTTGCTTTTATTTCTTCAATTTTACTCAGACTAGCCTTTAATTCGACTACAGAGTTACGGCTACGATACTGATACAATGATCTTTCCAGTTCTGCCATCCGAGCCTTTAATTCCTCTTTCTCGTTCTGAGTTTCTACCAAACTTCTTTTCAGAGTAGCTTCTCGAACTTGAGTATCTCGGAGTTCCCTTTCCCATTGACTGGCTCTATGTTCTTCCTTTTTAAGTTCTTGACGCCATTGCTCTGACGTTTTTCCCAATCCAGCAATTTTCATTGACCTTCACAGCTTCTTATAGTCTATTTTCAAACTGTCCAAATCTTCCTCAGTCTTATTTTTCCCTTTCCTCAGCTTTTTGACTTCCCACTTCTGAATGTCAACATCCAATCCTAATTGTATTTTCTCTTCTTCTAATTGTTCTATCCTTTTCCCTAATTCCACATTCTTTTTCTTAAAATCTTGTTTGATGATTTCGAGCTCCGACGGGATTACCTGCAGGTGCTCTTCCACCGATCGGGCATTTTCTTAGCCTGATGTGGGGATATTGTCGTTGATTCTCTGACTCTACCATCGGTCATATTTGGGGGTTGTCATCGGGTTAGTGGCAAACCTTTTCATTCTGTGAGTCTGACTCCAAGCACTCGCTATTTCACGAACTTTTTTCTTACAATTGTCTCCTTTGTATTCAAACTTGCACGCCTGAATTAGACCTTATGTTGCGGTATAAAGCTGTCTCGATCTGTCTTGTCTCAATACGAGGAGAGGAGCATATCAACAGACTCCCCATACTCCCGATGAGGAACCCGGTCAAAATCTCCACACCGTATAAGATCTCATCGGGAATCATTAAAGGAGCTTTCCATTCTCGTCTTCTTCTTGCAGGTTTTGCAGAATCATCATCCATTTTTCTTCTGTAAGATCGTCTCACCTTGGCGTGGCTACTAATTCTTTTAGCGGGGAATAGTCCTCGGAGAAGATTCGACACGATGCCTTTTCCATTTTCCAAAAATGACTGTTGAACCATGCTAGTAAGAGTTGTGCATAACCGGTGAATCTTCCTTCGCCCGCTCTTCGGCATGCGCTTAGGGACCTGAAAGTTTCGGCCAGAATTGCAGGAACGGGTGTGACTCTTCTATCCAATCTGTCGAATAAATCTGAGACCACCTCGTCTACATGCCCTAGAGCCTTAGGGAAAATAAACAGTCCATAAATGCTCAAGGCAAAAATGTCAACCCTTTTCTTCACGTCAGGATGCGCTATGATCAAGTCCCTTAAATTTCTCTACGGGATGCACTTACAATCTCCTTTTTATTTTATCCATTGCGACCCACTGCTCGCTCATTCCCATAATATTCATCAGCTTTTTTAAGAAGGTGGGGACATTAATGAGTCTTCCATAAACTTTGTCGGTTTGAATTTTTGGGCAGCGGAGTAAAGTCATGTATTCTTCTATAGTAGGCACAGTTAGCTTTCCGAAAGTACTATAAGCGAGATTCCAAAATTGGGCTATAGCTCGAATAAGTCTTTGGTCTACCTTGATGTCGAGCAAATAAGGCGAGATCACCGTAATGACATAGAATAGTTGCTTGATCTCGTCGTCCCATTGACTCCATATCTCTTTCATCTCTTGAAGATTATTTTGAGTTACAACGATCGTGTGAAGTCCCATAATTCGACATGTGTCCTTAGTAAGACTATCACCTTTTTTTTTGCCTTTGTCTCGGCTCATATTCTGGACGACGCATTGTCCTCCACTCTATCAAGAAACCCCTTTCCATGACAAGGTATCTATTTAGCAATTGAATGTGAATCAACACCTTTTTTGATGAAGATGCCATGCAAAAATAAAATGAAGCAAATCGATATTTCATACATAGCAAGCAAAGAATAAAATACCTAATCTGGTAACCACTAGGGTTTGGCATGGCTCTACCTAGGGTGGGTTCTTAAGGCTTACTATATGAGGTTCGATTCTAAAGAAGGGTACCGAACCAGTGATTCCTCGATCCTCACCCATTATAGGCTCATATAGACCGAGTTCGATTCGGGGATACATTTCCCTATGGCTGCGCGAGATGAAAATCTCACGAAGACATAGTATGCGGATGTATCCCAAAGCGATCCACTATCCTGCACGGAGGTGAAGACCTCACGAAGGAGTAGTTTCTCACTCCCACTTAAAGGTGCGCCCATAACGGTCATGCAATGCAATGTTGAAATTAAAATAACATGCAATAAAAGGATCGTAATTCTCAAATCTAACTTTCAAATTTTCGACAAAAGATAGAAAATAATCAATTTATGGCTTGACTTTCTAAATCGTCCCCAGTGGAGTCGCCAAGCTATCGTAACCATTTTTTGGAAACAAAACGGGGTTCGACTTTGGGTTTTAAAAATGAAAAAAAAGGAGTCGCCACCAATCCCTTTTTGTTGAGGTGTGATTGGGTCACCTCGTAAAACGGTTGTTTTTAATAAACAGTTTGATTTATCAAAACAACGATTTTGGTCTCGAAATCCAAAAGCGATTTGAAAGTCGATTCACATACGAGGAAGGGTTATCACCCTCGTCGCCCAAAATTGGTACCAAAATGATTAATTAGTGTCTTAATGTCGGAAGTTTGAAAAGGTTTTAAAATACGGATCCTTTAAAATGTATTAGGATATTTGAGATTTCTTTGTTCCGAGAGGGTACAAATATCACATCCAGCACGTTAGGACATGATATTCTAAACCTTCGTAATCAAAGCTATCTCATGATTTTACGAAGTTTATCAAAAGGATGTTTAGTTATTTAGTCAAACGGAAAATCGCAACCCAGCACGTTAGGGCACTATTCCCCGAATTTCTAAATACAAAACATTGCCTTTATTTTAAAACCTTTAAATGGAGTGTAGCAATTTTACAAAATGCATCGTTTCGGATTAAATCAAAGACAAGGCTCGAGTCAAAACTTGAGATTTCTTTGTCCCGAAAAGATATAAACATCACATCCAGCTCGTTAGGACACAATGTTTTAATCTCTCGTAATCAAAGTCGTCTCATGATTCGCGAAACTTCGTAAAGGGGATGTTAAGTAATTTAGTTAAACGGAAAATCGCAACCCAGCACGTTAGGGCATTGTTTCCCGAATTCCTAAATACGAAACATCACCTTTATTCTAAAACCTTAAAATGAAATATGATGATTTTCAAAATATATTTTATGTAGTAATAATATGAAATTAAGAAAGATAAACGTAGCTATAAATATAGTGAATATAAGAGTACTAATAATAATAATATGATCTTGATATAAAACAATAATAATACTATACCAATATGAATAATACATATATATAATATTAGTGGTAAAATAGAATAATAAAATTAGTGATGAAAATTAAATAATAAAATAATAAAATATAAGATAATGGTAATAATGTGTAAATAATAATATAAATGATAATCAAGTGAAAATAATGCATTAATACTAACAAATAATAATAAAACAATAATAATAAAATTGATAATAATATTAGTGATAGTAAAAGATATATAATAGTAATAACAATAAACAAACATATAAATAATAATAATAAATAATTAATATTAAATAATAGTAGAAATAATAAAAATTGCAAAATAATTTGAAAAATGGGTCAAATTGAAACTAAAACAGAAATAAAAAGGGTCAAATTAGACATTATAAGCAATAAAGAGACTAAACAGCAACGCGCAAAATGCTGGGGACGAGGAGCGCAATTTTCCCCAAATAGTAAAACACAGTGTTTTAAAAAGGACCGAATTACAATCGCGTAAAATTTTTGGGACAAAATTGCAATAGCGGAAAACTTAATTTTAAAATCTAAAAATATGGAAGGATCGAGAGCGCAATAAACCCCTTTGTAAAAAAAAACACGCAGATCCTGAGGCGGGTCGGGTCGGTCGGATCGGGTCAAGGCCAAAACAACGTCGTTTTGGGGTTAAAGGCCAGCCTCCAAAACGACGTCGTTTTGAGGGGCTATATAAAGCCCTAAACGCCCAAAAAAATCACTTTGAGCTGCTATTTAAAAAAAAAAATTCTTTCTCTTCTTTTTTCTCTGCGGGGGGAAGTTCGGCGGGATTCCGACCGACCGCCGTCGCTCCGGTGCCATCGCCGGCCGCCACACACGGTGGCCAGAAGTTCAAAAAAGGGGTAAAATTCTGGTATTTTTATTCCTTTTTTATTATACTATTATACATGTGCGTGTTCGTATGTTTGCGCGCAATAAAAGGGAGGGATTCGAGGATGAAAAAAATTAGAATTAAAAAATGAAATCACCTCTGTTTGGCTTCTGTCCTTGCCTTCTTCTGTGGCATTTTTAGTGTTTAAATGCTACTCTTTATTTCTTTTTTTGTTTGAATCAGTTATGGTGCTTGAAATTTTTGCTTGTATTCTAAAACCAAAAAAAAAAACCTCTTTTACAAATGTTTCGAATCGGCTTTTATAGCCCTGTATTTTACCACTTGGTCTCTGCTCATCCTTTCTTTTTAATGCTTGCAGTAGCTTGGCGGTGGCGAGGCGATCTTCAGACGCCGTCGACTGGTGGCTAGTCAGAAGGCTAGGGGTCAGAAGGCAGATGCCCTAGGTGCGGCGCCACTTGTGTTAGGGTTACTGTTCTGCTGATTTTGGGTTTGTAATGGACTAATTGGGCTGTAGGGTTGGGTAGGTTCTTTTTTATTGGGCTGATTGGGTTATAGGTTTTGGGCTTGTGATTGGGCCTCGGGTTTAATGGGCCCGGGCAGAATTGGGCTTGTACATATATCTTTCATTTTAATTATTATAATATATATACATTAAAGTTAACATATATTAAATATATTTTGTTCATGCATTTTGCTAAGCCCATGGCCGGCCACCTACTTACCAACATTAATTAAGTGGCATAATTGCTACTTTAGCCCTTTTAGTTTATTTCAATCTATAATTAAACTTTTATCTCTTACGCGATTTAATCCCTATACCTTAATAACTCCTAATTTCATGAAATTTACTAATCTAAAAATTAATTAGCTATTAATTTAGCCTCGTAAATATTTAATAAAAAATTTTACTGGTTCGGTTTATGGTTACGGAGTCCCGGGGATATACTTTCCGACACCCCTGACTATCTGGTCGTTACACCACAATTTATCAATTTTATACACAATTCGTTTTGGGTTATCTCAAGCTATTGGAGGGACTGATCAAACATATATAATTAGAGCTCAAAAAAATTGTAATTAAGTTATGTGTTTTCTCCTATTAAATACAACTTATTTATTCATAGAATCATTCCACTATGGTACCATGATTTTATTATCCCTTATTATATAAATACATATATTTTATTATGAAAGTTACTTCATTAAGTGTTCGTCCAATGACCTTGTCATAAGTGTGTTACCCTTATCAAATATCATTAATCTCTTTGGAATAAAATTCGTTCTCCCAATATAATCTTATTTTATCTCATGGTTTTCATTACATCTTTTGATATGAAAATTTTAATTACTAACACATAGTAATTAAATCATTTATCTTATGATAAATGACTTATGGCCACGTTCATTTTTCATCAACCATGTAATGCTTATGAATTCCGTTGTTGTGGAATGATGCTACATCATGAAGAAATTGTATACCCAACGCACTAGTTTCGATTCCTTATCTATTTGAACCCAGACTTTCATTTTTTTTTGCTTAATCCTTAGGTTTTCATTTACATCAAAGTATACGAGTCATGCATACATAGTCCATCATCCACTCATGATTAAAGTATGCTACACTATGAAAGTCACAAGTAAATGAATTCATAAATGGATCTAGGATAGATTCAACTTGGGTCATGTTCGATGTATTTTCAGTTCAAATAGTGACATCTATGTCTCTATCTTTTGGGAGTCATCTGCTTCGATACCCAAGACAAGATATCTCTCCAATTAGACTTGATAAATAACATAACAATCTTTCAATTGATTTGCTCAATTTCGATTAGAATACAGACTGTTTAGAGATTATCTACTAATATAAGTTGTCTTCTCACATTATGATCTGACCACATAATGCAACTTAATATTAGTTAAACATTAGATAATCAACGAGCCCATATTTGTTTACATTTTACTTTGCATGCAAAAAACGTTGATGACATATACAAATGATATTAATGTATAATGAAATCTTATTTAAACTAATTTGTTCAAAAAATTACAAGTATTGTAATGACCTGGTTTTCAACTATGTCGGAAAAAATTAGTTTTGGATCAAATTTATTGAATCGAGTTAATAGAGAATTAAAATAGAATAATTATGTGATGAGTATGAAAAGGAAAGGTCAAATTATTAGGTATTATTTAATTAAATCTATTATTAAAAATAGTATAGAGACTAAATTGCAAAAGTGTGATCACTATTAAGTTTTAAATTAGAAAATAAAAAGGACCAAGTTAGAAATTAAACTAGGGACTAAAGAATAAATGGCCCGAGTTAATATTAAGTTAGTCGAATAAAATGATTAAATTCATTCATCATTTTTAATATGTTTTACATTAAATAATCATTTTATATTAATTAATATAGATTAATTAAGCTTACTCATTTTCTTAATCTAAGTTTATAAGTGTCAAAGTGGAATGAAAGAGAAAGTTATTTCGCTCCGTCCATGTTCGGTTAAGACAGCCAAAGTAAAAGAAAAAAGAAAAATTTCTTTCAAGCCTCCACCATTACCGCCGTAACCCTCAACCAAGGATAGATAAGATTTTTCTTAGAAATTTGATAAGGAATAGTAGATATTGAAAGGCCACTTGTTAGATTAATCAATTGGTGAAGTTTTGTTTCATTTTCCATTGTTAATAGTTTTGAGTACTTAGTTGAAAAAATTTAGAAAATTTTATTCTAATAGCTCAAGCTCATGCATGAATGATGTTAAGTTAGGTGATGGAAAAATATGTTAGAAATGTAATAGGAATATTAAATTAAGTTTGAATAATTTGATTAATTATGTGTTGTTAATGACTTAGATATAAGAGATAAAAAAATTGAGGTTTGATAAAAAATGATGGTTATGAGATGTCTCTGTACTATATTTATAAAGATAGATTTAAATTCGATCTGGTGAATTGTGAGATACAAACATTTCGGATATTAAGAAATTGAGGGATCAATTTGTAAGAAATGCATTCATGTTTAAATAGTGATGATATACAATGCCTTTTTGATAATATACAATTATTAATAATGAGATTTGCCTTATTAACGTTGTCAAATAGAGATATGGGTATAGTTGGCATGCCATAAGGCCTGTTTTGATAGGTAGGACATTCAACATTATGCGCATATATAAATATATATATATTGTGACAATTCTCTAATACCTTGGGGGTACGAGCATATTCTGGTGTGCCTAGTGGGATCAGTGCATTTATGCTCGATTAGCACTTTAATGCATTCTGAGTATGTTGGTGCATTGATCCGAGTATTCATATTTGGATTTGATTTAAGTTACTAGGGATTAAAATGTAAAATTACTTGTGGAGTTATGCCTCCTATTTTTGACTTTTCTTCTCCCAGTTAAACTCTGTTTTTTAGTTTCTCATTTAAATATGATTAGTGTAGGTTATTTTATTATTAGTTTCCCACTTAAACTTTGATCAGTGTAAGTTAATTTAATATTATTTGACCTACAAATTTAGGCTATAAATAGACTCTTTTTCCATCCTAGAAAAATAACCCAATACACATTTATGTATTAGCTTTTACAAGCTTTCAGAGAATTTTGTGTTTACATTTTGAGGGTTCTTATTTTGGGTTTCGAGGTTTAGTTTTATCTCTATCTTTTGTACGCTTTATTTTTTTCGTTTTAGTAAAATTATCTTTACCTGTGGTTTTTTATCCTATTCGGAAGGGTTTTTTCACGTAAAATATTTGTGTTTGATCTTTTCAATTTCTTCATTAGTTTACTTGTTCGGGTTTATCCCTAACAAATCGGTATCAAAACTAGTTGATTTTCACAATCAACCCGTTCAAATATAGTAGCAACAAGGTTGATAAGTTCGATGGCATCAAAAATTTCAATCTATGGCAAGTTCAGGTGATGACAATTTTGATTCAAGGCGATCTTGAGAAGGTCCTTACAGAGAAGAAACCTGCAGACATGGATAAATCAGAATGAGATAGGTTGGATAGAAAGGCTTTATCCATATTTCAATTATGTCTAATAAATAATTATTGCAAGAGGTTTGATGGAGAAAACGACATTCACCTTATGGAAAAGGTTAGAAACCCTTTAAGCGACAAAGTCTCTGGCTAACTGATTAGTGCTGAAACAACAGTTGTACACATTCCTCATGAATGAAGATGAGCACTTGGAGATCACATCAGCCAATTTATTACTCTTTTGAATGATTTAAAAAATGTTGAGGTTCAGATTAACGATGAAGATCAAACTATGCTATTATTATGATCTTTATCCCCTTCATACAAGTCTTTCAGGGAAACCCTAATTTATGGCAGAGATAACCTCTCATTCATGGATGTGAAGGGTCTATCTATTGAGCAAAAACAAGCTCAACAATGAGTTTGGTTCGAATAGCAAGTCAAATAGGCAAGCCTCAGTTTTGGTAACATCAAGGAAGCAAGACAATAGATGTCGCTATTGTAAGAAGTTAGGTCACATCAAGGTAGATTGTTACAAACTGGGAAATAAAAGGGCTACTGAGAGCAATGAGGAAGATTTATCTAGTGCTAATTTGGCCAATGACAAGGGTTATGATTTCTTGTTGGTGTCAACAAGTGAAAACTCGAAGCTTACGTTCGAGTGGATCTTGGATTTGGGGTGAACTCCAAGCTTATGTTCAAGTGGAACTTGGATTTAGGGTGTTCTTTCCACATGTGTCCCAACAAGGACTGGTTCTCCACATACAGTTCATTTCAATGTAGAGTTATGTGTATGGGGAATGGTTCACCCATTAAGGTAACTGATTTTGGTATTGTTCAGATCAGGATGCACGACGAGATAATTAGGACACTTTCAGATGTCAAGCATGTGCCTGACTTAAAAGAAAAATCTCATCACTTTAGAAATTTTGAACTCGAAGAGTTTTAGAATTAATATCGAGTTAAATATCATTAATGTATCCTATGGAGCTCACGTTTTGATAAAAGGTAAAAAGATTGACAGCCTTTATTTCTAGAAAGATCAAGACGTCTCTCGTATATTAAGAAGTCGAAGTTCTAGTGGAGACAACTTGACCATAAAAGGGAAAAAGGTATGACTGTTTCGTATAAGAGAGGTTCTCTTTTGGATGCAGGTTTTGAAAAGATAGGGCATTGCGTTCATGAAAATCATATCCGGGTCAGTTTTGATTTGGCAATGCATAAGGCGAAAACTAGAAGATTTTCAGCTTCTAAACACAACTTCGACTCAATTAATACCTTGCATAGTTCGAGATAAGCCATTGGTGGGCTTCGGCAAAGAAGGTGTTGTGAAAGTACGAGTCAAGGTGGAGATTTGTGGAGTTATACCTTGTATTTTTTTTTTTTACTTCTTCTCCTAGTTAAATTCTATTTTTTAGTTTCTCACTTAGACTCTGATTAGTGTAGGTTATTTTAATATTATTTGACCTACGAAGTTAGCCTATAAGTAGTCCATTTTCCCATCCTAGAAAAATAACTCAATACACATTTAGGTATTAGCTTTTACAAGCTTTCAAAGAATTTTGTGTTTAATTTTTTAGGGTTCTTATTTCAGGTTTCAGAGTTTAGTTTTATCTCCATCTTTTGTACTCTTCGTTTTTGTCGTTTTAGTGAAATTATCTTTGCCTGTGATTTTTTATCCTCTTTGAATGGGTTTTTCCACGTAAAATATTTGTGTTCGATCTTTTTAATTTCTTCGTTATTTTACTTGTTCGGGTTTATCCCCAACACTGCTTGTTGAATATATGTGAAACTGAAGGAGATAATAAAGTTAATGTGATACATGATTCTGATATGGTAAACTAGATACAAATACCCTAAGAATGCATCGAAAATTTTATTGTTGTAAACGGGCAAACCATTGATATGAATAAGATAGAATTGGTAAATGATTATGAAACTTCTAAAGGTCTAATAATGTACAGGTCTATACGTATCAACGATGTTAATGTTGAAATAGTTGTTGATTAACTTGATTAATCTTGCTACTTAACTATTTATTTGATTTTTGTTATGCTTATAATTGAATTCAAATTATGTTATCACCACCGAGTATACAATACTTAGAGTAAGATTTTTTTTTTTTTTTTGTATACAAGTTTCAAACGAGAGACATACTAGATCAAAGGTCATAAAACACTTAACTCGACAGCTCAGCTCAAAAATCAAATTGTTACCTTTTTTGCATGTATATATGTGTGTTGATAAAATGGCATGTACCTAGATTTGTTTGGGCTTGTTGCTTAAGATAAGGTTTTGGTTCTTTTGGTGACCTATAAGGTTTTCATGATTGAATTTTATCTTTTTATTATTAGCTATTTATGCTTGTTTATATATGTTTGAATGTGCAAATTAGTAAACTAAGTATTGAAGGATTGAATGTCATGATCCAGTTTGTCAAATTGATTATGTTCTATTTATATGAATTTTAGGTAATTTTAGGGACAAAATAGTATGGGATTGAAGACTTGGAAATGTGCACTTTAAGCCATTTAGATCATTTAGTGATTGAGTCTCGAGATAACAAGAGCATGCCTCGAGATCGTTAGAATAAATTTTATCATATTCATTTAGAAGCTTAATGTCTAGAGACTTTTCAAGCTAGTCTCAAGACAACCCCACTTAAGGCTCGAGATAAGTGGCATTTGTCTTGAGACAAGGGCACATTGAAGGAAAATAAATTTTGCCTTCCTCTAGGTCTCGAGACAAGAACCCCTTGTCTTGAGGCATCCAAACATTGAAGCTAAAATAAGTAAATAGGGGAGGATTGTCTCAAAACCAAGTCTCGAGATTTGAGAATCTTTGTCTCGACACGTGAACTTCATTGTCTCAAGACATGTTGACATCAAAGCAAAAATATCAAATTATAAATAAGGCCTATCTCGAGAAATCATGTTAAAATTTGATTAAAAGAGTTTAGAATCGAATTCAAATTGAAACCCCATTTAACCCCTAATTCATTAGATCATGTTTAATATGTTTTTATGTGATTTAATTACATGATGTATTGAGTATGCTTTATATGAGTTTCTTTAGCAAGGTAATGTGATGTCACATATTTGGACCAAACGACCGAGTCGAGTGTAAGTGTCACAAGTATAAATTGATGAATATACAACATTTAGGACACTATATCCTAACATATATAAGTTAGAGCTTAAATTATGTTAGGATAATCTTAAAAAGTCACTTTTTAGGCATCCAATAAAAATGTGACACTTCATTTTTTAAAAGAATTTTTAATTAATATCATATATTTTCTATCACTGCATCTATTATTTTTAATAATATTTTAACCCTAATTAATGTTGATTAAAAAATCAAATTAATGTAAAAATTTAAATAAAATTAACAAATAATGATAGTAACGCAAGGTTTATGAGTTTTTCTTTTCAACTAAATTTATGATTTATGGTATGGTAGGTTAGAATTTAGAATTTTAAGGTTTACAAGTTTAAGGAAATTATTAGATTAAGATTTAGGGTTTAAAGAAGTCTATGGCTTTAGATTTTAAAGTTTAGAGTTTAAGTTTTAAATTTTATAAAAATATATTTATTTTATTAATTTTAGAGTTAAAATGATAAGAAGAGTTAATTTTATGTTTCTTGATATATTATATTATTCATGCACGTTAAATAAATTAAAATTTATAAGTCAATATATAAAAATAAAATTAAAATATAGTTATTAAATTTAGGATTTGAGCTATCTTAAATTTAATTATGGGTATATAATGTTAGAAAAAATAAAAACATCTGAACTGAAAATTAACCATGGTACTAAAAAAAGTCATATATAGTTTTAAGATAATGTACAGTTTTATTGGAATACTTTTTAATTACGTATCCCTACACCATCACCCTATCTTCACCCACCTCCCATAACTTGGTACATGAGCATGCACCACAAACAACATATAGTATCCCGGTGGAGCAATCTCAGCCGTTGATGGTCCAGCGACGACTAAATTATACGTAGAAGGTGCAATATCAGTAACCCCGGCAATCTTCAACAACACCATCCTTTGATTCATCGAGAAAGAATGGGTTGCAAAGGACGGTGCAGCAATAGTCACCGACAAAACATTAGCTGTTAAATAAGCTTGTACTTGAAAACTTAGCCAAAAGAGCTTTCCCCCATAACCCATTTTCTCATCTGCAGATAAAATCCGAGGCCTTATTGGATCATATTCCGGGGACAAATATGGCGGGGAAAAGGATTCCATGCTTAAATCTGTAGGGTATTCGACGTTTGTGAAGTTGTAATATACGTGAGGATTGCTGCCGCTTACGAGAATCCGTCCATCGGTTAATAATATGGCTGATGAATGGTACATTCTTGGCCTTGGAGATAGTGACATTACTGAGAAACGCCAATTCGACACATCATCCGACGGGCGGTAAATTATCGGCCTAGTGACCGGACCACGACCTAGTTCCCATCCAGCAGTACCCAATTCCGCGCCATTGATTATAAGCACGTCCCCGGTCGGCAAAAGTATCATGTCGCCCATGACTCTAGCCATCGGCATGTCTTCCATGGTCCAACTAGGGTTTGGAACCGAAACCTTGAGCCTCCCACATGTTGATATTGCACGTATGAAGTTCCCTTGCATGGCTTGAATAAATGAGTCCCTTGGTGCACCACCACACACCATGATTTCAGGTTCAATAATGGCGTCATTTTCATCTAAAGGAAGCAAAACAGATGACCCAGAGCTCGGATAATTCCTAGGATCGTCACCAGGGATCTTAGGAAACTCTTTTAAAACCATGTTTTGATTATAATCCAACAATATCGATCTCGTATTAGCGAAAATAAACAAGTTACCATCTGGTAAAAGGTGCAAAAATGGATACAAATTATTCTCCAAGCCTTGATCGTTAGTCTCCATCAAGAAATCCAGAAAAATAACACCATTCCAACTCGAAGGGTAAAATTCATAATTGAACTGTCGTCTCCCACCAACAATTATAATTCGACCATCGGGTAAAACTTGATTCGAAGCATACCATCTTCGTTGTAGTAAAGACTCTGGGAACTCGATCCAATTGCAGTACTCGTCGTCGTTACAAGGCGTGAAGCTTCGAATATTTCGATCGCCGTCATTGTATCCACCGGTTTGAACGAGAGTTCCGTTGGGGAGAACCGCACCAGATGAGCACCAAGTATCGGTTTGAATCATCAAGGGACGAAATCCATTGGTGACAATATCATAGAGGATTGAGTGAGCCGTGCAATCATTTTGAAGCATGGTATCGGAGCTATCGACTCGGCAAATACCGTTGGGGAGTGAAAGATTGGAAGGGCCGAAATCGGTTCGGTCAAAGATGATGACCTTGTTATTATGTAGGAGTTGCATATGCATGGCGGATATACCCACACTTTCATGTAAGAGCTGCCATTCGCCATTGCGACCCGAGTACGAGGGAAGAGCTTGGGATGCAACAATGGAGAAGACATGGGAAAATGAGAGTGAAAAAAGAAGGAATTTGATCATGTTGATGGCACTTTAATTGGTAGTTTAAGGAAAAGAGAGGTTTGGGTTGGAGTTGAAGGTTTGAGAGGAGATAATTTGGTGTGGGAGTGAAAGTTGATCAATAGATTAACTACATGCCAACTGATTTTGATGATATATAATAAGATTATGTTATATGATGTATATTTAACATGGATATGTTTAAATTTGTAGTGGAGCACGATCAGAATATGAACAAAAAGATAGGAGTTAGGAAGGGAGATAATGTTGGGTAAGGAGCACTTCTTGAGTTCATTTTAAGTACTGCAAGAAACATAACTGGTATGAGGCTAAAATGGGGCTCATTTCATCAGCAAGTTGAGAAAATTTAGATGAATGGATTTGCTGCAATATTGAAGCCAACTAACCTCATTTTTATATACCGCCAAGGAATCGGAATCGGAATCGGAATCAATATAAATACATATTTATTTTTAAAAAATTAAATATATTTAGTTGAATAAAACTAAGAACAGAAAAGGGTTAGAAGGAAAACCAAAAAGTGAGATGAATGAGATGATGTCTGTTTTCTCCTTTCTTTCTTTCTTTTTTACTCTTGCAAAGTTTCAATACTAAAATCCAGGTGACAATACAAATAAATGTCACCTCCGCAAAATTATAAACGTTAACTAAACGATGCAATACATCATCAATTAATTAAATGAATTATTACAAACTTTTAAAACCAAATCAACTCAACTTCAATTTTAATTATATATATCATCTTATTCGTCAAAAAGGAGGATAGAGATGCAGTTTAGTGAAGGGCTTTGAGCGCAGCTCTTCTAGTGAGCTTATTTCCTTTAGAGCATGAAATTTAAGTTGATAAGCGGGAACATAGAGAGGATTAGGGAGAAGAGAAAAGCTAAGGGCTGTTAGACACTTGAGAAAAAAGAAGAATCGAAGTCTCCAAATTCAACGGTGTTCGAGAACAGATATTGTTAATCTTTTATTGTAATCACTAAATTTTGTTTCGCTCGATTTCTTGTTTAATTTTCAACATAAAAAAAGAAATTGAAAAAAATCAAAATTACATTTTAACCCCTTAACTTTTCTAAAATTATACTTTGACCCTTAAACTTTTCCAAAATTTCATTTCGACCTTTAAACTTTTCCAAAATTACACTTTGACCTCGATATTTTCTTAAAATTATGTTTTGACCCCATTAGTTTTACTACTTTTACAATTGAGTTCCTCTGACAGATTACGTGATTTGGGGCACCCACTCCCCTGATTTTCTGGCCACGAACATGGGTGGCTACTCTTCCTTCAACCACTACCTGAAAAATGCAGAGAGAAAGTGAAGATTAAAGCATAAAAAGAGCAAAATCAACCAGAAAAAGGGGCTCCAACATTTTTCGGCAAAAAAGAAAATCCCCACCCATTTGGCTAAAAGAATTTTTGAAGCAAAAAGCTAAGAGCAAAAGCCAAAAAATCAGACTTTCTTGGCAATCACAAAAAATATTCGGCAAGAAGCAAGAAAACCCCCAGAGAGACGAAAAACCTTAAGAAAAAAAAAGACATTCAACAAAAAAAGAACCTGAAAAAAGGAAGATACAAGCAAAAAACCCACGAAAAAGAAAAAAAGAGAAAGAAAAAGAAGAGAAGAAGAGAGAAAAGAAAAGAGAGAAGGAGAAGAAGAGGAGGCGTCGCACCACCGATGAGGAAGAGGCGACGGCATTGACGACGACAGCGGTTGGAAAAGAAGAAGAAAGAAGAAGAAGAAGAAGGAAGAAGAAAAAGAAAGAAAAAAATAAAAAATGAAAGAAAATGAAAAAAATAAAAAAAAATTACAATCGGGCCGACCCGACCCGTCCGATCCGACCCGACCCGCGAAGACCCCCAGTAGGCCCAAGCCCGAGCAGCAGCCCATCAGAATTTAAAAAAAAAGAGAGCAGGCCAAAAAAAAGGGAAAGGTGCACAATCCCAGCAAATGCCTAAATTTCAGCAGCCCAAGTCTATAATTTTTGACTTTTTGGTACACTCTCAATCTATTTTTTTTTCATGTTGTTTTATTTTAATTAATTTAGCATTTTTAACTTTTTTTTTTGGAAGTATTATTTTATGATTTTAGTTATAAATTTTAATTTTTAATAATTTTAATAAATAAGGCAACGAATCGGTTTAACACTAGTCGTTGATTTCATCGCTATGTTGGGTGAATATCATCGGTTCGTGTTAAATACGATACGCCCTTTTAAAAAATTAAAAAATCTATAAAAAAAAATTCACTTTTCAAAACTTTTTGTGTTTTCAGAAAATTCAAGTATTTCAAGAGTTTCGTGTTTTTAAAAAAAAAATCACGTTTTCAAAAATTTTAGTGTTTAAAAATTTTCGTGTCTTCAAAATTTTTGTGTTTTCAACACTTTTCATGTTTTCAGAAAATTCTCATATTTTAAGAGTTTCGTGTTTAAAAAAATTCGTGTTTTCAAAAATTCTAGTGTTTCATAATTTTCGTGTTTTCAAAAATTTTTGGGTTTTAAAAAATTTCTCGAGTTTCAAAAAATTGTGTTTTCAAATTTTCTTGTATTTCAAAAATTTCGTGTTTTCAAAAATTTTCGTATTTCAAATTTTTCGTGTTTTTAAAAATTTTCGTATTTCAAAATTTTCGTGTTTTTAAAAATTCTTGTGTTTTCAAAAATTATCGGGTTTCAAAATTTTCGCGTTTTCAAAAAAAATTCTCGTGTTTCAATCAGATCACGATTAAATATTAAATTGAACTTATATTTTTGAAAATTAAGGCAACACGCATTTAACGAGATACCAATTTTGGGCGTCTCGAGGGTGCTAATACCTTCCTCGCTCGTAACTGACTCCCAAACCCTATTTTTCTCTGGAATTTTGGCGTAGACCTAAACTCGGACCTTTTTTTTAAGAAAATTCAAAAAATAATTTTTCTTTTAAAAAAAGAGGATTTGTTAGGTGTTCGATCACACATAGAAAAAAAAAGATCGGTGTCAACTCCCTTTTTTAATAAAATCGAAACCCTATTTTCAAATGTTCAATAATTTTCTCAGTTAGCGCCCGTACTAAATTTTACGTCGCTATAGCTGGCGACTCCACTGGGGATATTTTTTTGAGAGTCGAGTCTAGAATTAAACGCGTGTTGTCAAAATTTTTGAAACTCCTTTTTCAAATTAATATTTAATCGTGATCCTTAAATTTTGAAAATTCATGCATTTGCATCATGTTGTAAATATTTTTCTAACTTGTTTTATCTTTTTGTTTTTCAGCTCTAAGTTTTTACGGTTTTAGTTTTTTTTAGTTTTAAAATAAAAACGAAAAGGTTTGTGAGTTTCTCCCCACACACTGTGCACTTACATTTTTGCATAACATGAGCTCTCTACCCGGGCTCCGTCCGTTTAAGTGGGAGTAAACGCTATGCCTTCATGAGTTAACTTGTCCCTTCACACAGGCTAGTGAATACTTCCGGGTCACATATGACTTATGCTTTCGTGAGTTAACTTGTCCCTCTGCATAGGCATAAGTAAATGTAATCCCTCGAATTGAGCTCGCGAGCCTATGATGGGCAATAACTGAGGCTTCGTACTAGCCTTAGTAGGCGACAGTACGGACAGTTCGAGTACCTTTTTAAAACCGAAGCCGCATATAGTGAACCATATGAGCCACCCGATTAGAGCCATGTCGAAATTTCGTTCGTCGAATAGTCACCAAAATAAGTACATGGGAGAAACGCTTCTTATTTTTTATTTCTTTTACATTTATATTTGTTTTTGCAAGAGAATTAGGTTTGTTTAATAAAATTGTATCGGGTAGATTATCTGATGAGCATGTGGGGTAGGTTTTTGTAAAGCATGATGGGGCAAAAAAAATAAAAAGTAGGTCGGTTTCACTAAAATGCACGATTAAATAACTTAATTTGTTAGAGTTGCCATAGTTTTTCTCTGTTTATATTTGTTGTGATTACTAACCAAGGTTATTTGTCTTTATTTTTATTTTATCATGCATCATAGGCATCTTATTAGGAAGGTGTTGATTAGAGATTGGTTGCCAAAAACGGGTTTCTGATGGAGGAGTCTATTACACAAGTAATCGAGAAAAATGCCGTGGTTCGAGACTGGTCTTTGAAAACCCAGAAAGCAAAAGGGGACAGTTTAAAGGAAGGATGTATCTCCAATCTTCCCGAGCATGTAACTTTGAATGCTGGTCAGAATAACCTCGAAGACTTGACTTGTATCTGGAAACAATGGGACTCAGACACTAGGGGATCTTCACTGAAAAGTATGGGGATATAGCTCACTTGATCGCTGTCAACGTAGACGAACAGTTGATTCAAGCCACGGTTCGATTCTGAGACCCAGCTTATCAGTGTTTCACTTTTAATCAGGAAGATATGACTCCGACCATAGAAGAGTATGCCGTCTTGCTTCGCGTTGACAATGCACAATTCAGCAAGATATATGTGAAGGAGCCCAAACCAATAACCTTTAAGAAAAAGCTAATGAAGTTTACGGGAATGACTGATACATGGGTTGAAAAATAGATAAAGAAAAAGAACGAAGTCAGTTGTGTTCCGTGGTTTTCTCTGCGAGACTTAGCTCAAAACCATCCAGATATTGTGAAGAGAGTAGATCTGTTTGCTTTGGCCATTTACAGATTAATCGTCTTCCCAAGGGTCCTTGGGCACATAGAAGTTGCAGTAGTGTATTTCTTCAAAAAGTTGAGGCAAGGAATCAATCCGGTCCCAACTATCTTGGCCGAGACTTTTAGATCTCTAAGTAGTTGTAGGAAAAAAGGAGAAGGACGTTTTATCGGATGCGCGCAGTTACTTAATGTTTGGATTCTGAGCCACTCCTGGAAAGTGGAGCGCATACCTTTCTACATGTTTTCAAAAACATTCTCTCCATTGGAATCTTACATTGGGAAAGATTGGCCGAAGGATGCCACTGAACAACACTGGGTTTCAGTTTTTTAGAACCTCTGCGCTGAAGACATAACTTGGAGACCACCATGGATCCGTTCTTCGATTCTGTTATACAAATGCGAAAGTTAAGATTGGGTGCCTTTACTCGGATTATGGGGAGGAGTTGGATATGCTCTGTTAATGGTTCAAAGGCAGTTTGCCTCACGTCAATTCATAACAGCTACCGGGGGATTAGCACAGTCTGAGTTTACTTTTACAGGTGAATGTTACATGAAAAAAGTCCGAGATACTGCAAAGTCTTGGAAAGAAATTTACCTAATGGAGTTAGCTCTCTATGCCGATACTATCACTCAAGATTATGACATATGGAGACAACGACCAGTGAATAGTTAACAAATCTCGCCAACAGATTATACTTTCCAGAATCCTTTCTTAGAAGAAATGTCGTCCGAGCTAGAAATGACAAGACATGAATTTGAACGTGAGAAGGCCAAGCTGTTACAGGATATTAGTTCTCTTCAAAAGGAAAACTACCAGCTGAAGATCGATGTTCAAATTGAAAAATCCAGAACCGAGAAAGTCCAGAAAGAAACTGAGATCATGAGTAATAACTTAAGGGATCTTTATTTGGAAAATAAGAAATTAAGAGGAACTATAAAGAATAGTGGGCTAGGCAAATCATCGACAGAATGGAAGGAAGAACTAAGCAACATCAAAGGTGGGATGGAATTTTGGAGAGGGAAAGCGAAGAAGGAAGAGGAAAAAGCTGTGCATACTATGATAGAGTTAAAGAAGAAGAATGTTGAATACGAAACCGTGTCTATAGAACTAATGGCTAGTCAGTCTGAGCGTCAAAAGCTAAGAGGGAGAATACAAGATTTAGAAAATACTCTGCAAGCTCATCAGCAACATTTGGATACCCTCCTAAAAGCCCTAGAAGAAAAGAATTGTTTGCATGATAGAGACACTCGTGACTACGAAAGAGCTCTCCAAGAAAAAGATATGTATCTCGACAGTTTGATAAATGAAATTCGTAAGGCGACTGTGCAAATTGTGCAATTATTAGATGAAGCAGAAGTTCTCAGCTGCTGGTTCCCTCCAAGCCAAAGATCAGACATGTCGGAGATCCTAGAACGAGTGAAGAAACAAGGTGATGTGGCTAGGAAATTTGTGTAACTGTTAAATCAGAGAGGGCAAAACGTTTTGTAATGGACTCTTTTGATTAAGTAAATGCCTAAGTATGGGGCTATCTTGAAATCAACACCAAATTCTTGCAGATTTATTCATGACTAACATTCATTTGTCATTTATTCATTCATCCATCCATTGCAAGTGCATATCACCCTAATCGTTCATTGGGGCTAAAACCGTATAATCTACAGTTGCAACACTACGAATCTGGAATCACGTCATCCTTATAGAACGCGTCTAAGAGCTAGAGCATTGAAACCAGTACACCACAAGGCTCGATACGGTCTAGGATTCAAGCCAGATATGCGACAAAAGAGAAAATATTTACAGAAAGATCAAGAAAGGAAGATTGCAAGAGCCTCAGGTCAGGAATTGAAATGGGAGCCCATAGCGTATCCTCCTTTGTCAAAAACATTTGCAACTACAGGAATGATGTACCCAAGACAAGATAATGCACGAAGCACGTTGCCATTAAAGGGGTCTTCAGAACGTCAGTATAAATGTTATTGACAAAGGAGATGATGCAATTAAAGATGTTTCAATGATACGCTATTGTCCTCTTGGATTCATTTTAAACAATTGGACTGCTGTGGATCTTCTTGTAGTTTCTAAGTCCTCTCTAGAGTAATGCTCAATGTTAACTCTTTTTTTGTGTGCCCCTAAGTAATAATGAGATTCTTTTGTAAGAGCTTATGTTTGCTCTTTATTATTTAAATGAACATTAATGGAGATGCATTTTGTTATGGTCTTTTCATTCTTATTAACTTCATAATTATTCCCCCTTCTCACAGCCTATCCTTACATGTATCTCATATCATGCCATAACATTATGTTTGTTGATACCTTGATGCTCCTCTATAGTTTCTTTTTCCACGACATGAGCAATCCCGTTACAAGTCCTGAAATCGATTTCAAGAAAGCTATTTGTTTAGGAGAATTTGAAGCTGAGGAAAATACTGAGGAAAATGGTGAAGATTATATCTCGTCTCTTGACTTACTAAGAATGATAGACCAAGAAGATAAACAGATTCTACCCCATCAAGAATCTGTTGAGACTGTAAACTTGGGAAATGAAGAAAAGAGGCAAGAAGTGAAGATTGGGACCTCCATTTCAGAAAATACCAAACATGATTTGATCGCTTTGCTTCGTGAGTACAAAGATGTATTTGCATGCCTGTATCAGGACATGCCAGGTTTGAACGAGGATGTAGTGGTCCATAGACTCCCACTGAAACCAGAATGCAAACCTATTCAACAGAAGCTAAGACGAATGAGACCTTAAATGCTGTTAAAGATAAAATAAGAAGTCAAGAAACAATTTGATGCTGACTTCTTACAAGTCTCTAAATATCTAGAATGGGTAGCTAATATAGTCCCGATACCGAAGAAAGACAGAAAGGTGCGAATGTGCGTAGATTATCGCGATCTGAATCGAGCAAGCCCTAAGGATAATTTCCCTTTGCCACACATCGATACGTTGGTGGATAACACAGAAAACATTCATTGTTTTCTTTCATGGATGGATTCTCGGGTTATAATCAGATAAAGATGGCTTCCGAGGATAAAAGAAAACTACCTTCGTAATGATGTGGGGAACATTCTGCTACAAGGTGATGCCATTCGGATTAAAGAATGCTAGGGCAACATATCAGAGGGCTATGGTGATGTTGTTCCAAGACATGATGCACAAAGAAATAGAAGTTTACGTCGATGATATGATTGCCAAATCTCGGGGAGAAAGAGAGCATATTGAGAACCTCAGGAAGTTCTTTGAAAGACTAAGAAAGTTTCAGCTGAAGCTTAATCCAGCCAAGTGTACGTTTGGCACTACCTCGGGAAAATTACTAGGCTTCATTGTCAGCGAGAGAGGTATTGAGGTGGATCCAGATAAGATAAAAGCCATATAAGAACTACCACCTCCACCCACAAAAAAAAAGTCAGAGGATTTTTAGGGAGGTTGAACTATATCGCTCGATTCATTGCTCAACTTACCAACCAGTATGACCCAATTTTTCGACTCCTTCAAAAACATAATCCGGGAAAATGGAACGATGAGTGTCAAGTGGCTTTTGACAAGATAAAACAGTATTTGTCTAGCCCCCCAGTGCTAGTACCGCCAATTTCTAGGAGACCGTTAATATTGTATCTGACTATGTTCGAAAACTCAATGGGTTGCATACTGGGGCAACATGATGAGTCGGGAAAAAAAGAAAGGGCGATTTACTACCTCAGCAAGAAGTTCACAGAGTATGAAGCAAAGTACTTGTCAATTGAAAATTGTGCTTTGGTCTGGGTAGTTCGAAGGCTCAGACAATATATGTTGTATCATACGACATGGTTAATTTCAAAGCTGGACCCAATAAAGTACATGATGGAATCACCTGCACTCTCAGGAAGAATGGCACGATGGCAGATCCTACTATCAGAGTGCGACATTGTCTATGTGAGCCAAAAGTCGATAAATGGGAGCGCAATAGCTGACTTCTTAACAACTCGAACAATGGAGGAATACGAGCCATTGAGATTTGATTTCCCAAACGAAGATTTGATGTGCATTACAAAAAAAGAGTGCGAGTCGATAAAAGAGAAATCATGGAAGATGAGCTTTGATGGTGCATCGAATGCATTGGGGTATGGGATTGGAGCAGTCTTAGTGTCACCAGAGGGGAACCATTATCTGCTCACTTCCAGATTAAATTTCTTCTGTACCAATAACGTAGCGGAATATGAGGCTTGCATCATGGGACTTCGTGTAGCTATTGGACGAAACATTGAAATCTTAGAGGTGTACGGGGACTCAGCATTGGTGATTTACCAAATCCGTGGAAATTGGGAAGTGAGAGATTCAAAATTAGTTAAATATCGCGATCTAGTTATAGAACTGATTAAAGAATTCAAAGAAGTGATTTTTAATTACTTCCCACGAGAAGAAAACTAATTGGCTGATGCCCTGGCCACTTTGGCTTCAATGTTCAAAGCAAACAGAGAAACAGAAATAATGCCTCTCCAAATGAGCATATATGAAGTCCCTGCACATTGTTTTAGCATTGAAAAAGAGACAGATGGACTGTCATGGTTCCATGATATCTTAGAATATATCAAGAATCAAAGGTATCCCGAGCAAGCAAATGAGAGCGACAAAAGAACAATCAGAAGAATGGCGGTGGGATTTGTCCTTGATGGGGATATCCTGAACAAAAGAGGAAAAGATCAAGTGCTCCTGAGATGCGTGGATGCTGTTGAAGCTAGAAAAATACTTGAAAATGTCTATGAAGGAATTTGTGGGACACACGTCAATGGTTTCACTATGGCTAGCCAGATTATGAGACTCAGTCATTACTTGCTGACGATGGAAAATGGCTGCATCAGTTATGAACGAAAGTGCCACAAATGTCAAACTTATGGCGATAAAATTCATGCAACCTCTTCGCCCCTTCATGTCATGACTTCTCCGTGGCCTTTTTCTATGTGGGGCATGGATGTTATAGGGCCAATTTCCCCGAAAGCTTCTAATGGACACCGATTCATTTTTGTTGTTATAGATTACTTCACAAAATAGGTAGAAGCCGCTTCGTTTGCTAATGTGACGAAGACTGCAATTTGCAGGTTCTTAAAAAAGGAAATCATATGTCGATACGGTTTACCTGAGAGAATTATTTCAGATAATGCTTTAAATCTGAACAACAAGATGATGAAAGAAGTGTGCGAGCAATTTCAAATAAAGCATCATAATTCCTCACCCTATCGCCCAAAGATGAACGGAGCAGTAGAAGCTGTTAACAAAAATATAAAGAGGATTATTGGGAAAATGACTGAGACATATAAAGACTGGCACGAAAAGCTACCATTCGCTTTGTATGCATATCGCACATCTGTGCGGACATCTACGGGAGCAACTCCTTTCTCTCTGGTCTATGAAATGGAAGCTGTGCTACCCATCGAAGTTGAGATCCCCTCTCTACGAGTCTTAATGGAGTCGAAACTAGAAGAATCAGAATAGGTTCGAGCTCGATATGACTAGCTAAATCTTATCGAAGAAAAACGCTTGAAGGCAATCTGTCATGGACAGATGTACCAGAAAAGAATGATCAACGCCCATGACAAGAAGGTGCGGCCAAGAGAATTCCACGAGGGAGAGCTCGTACTGAGAAAGATTCTTCCAATACAAAAAGATTTTCGAGGAAAATGGGCACCAAATTGGGAAGGGCCATACGTCGTAAAGAAGGCTTTCTCGGGTGGAGCTTTGATTCTCACTGAGATGGATGGGAGGGAGTTACCTAATCCAGTGAACTCAGATGCTGTGAAGAAATATTATGCCTAAAAAAATAAAATAAATAAATAAAGATCAAGATGAAAACCTAAAAAGGGCGTCTTGATAAAATATATATATATAAATAAAAAAGAGAAGAAAAAGAGAGATCAAGATGAAAACCAGAAAAGGGCGTCTTGATTAAAAAAAAGAGAAAAAAAGAGATCAAGATGAAAACCCAAAAAGGGCGTCTTGATAAACAAAAATGATTAGGATGAAAACCCGAAAGGGCGTCCTAATGAAGCAGATTTGGTCTTAAGGAGCAAGGCGATTTGAACAGAGAGTCAAATGGCGAGATTATAATATTTGAAGCAGACTCGAAAGCTCAAAATCTTCTACACATGAAGCTTTGCTCGAAAAGATCCAGGATGAAGAAACGTGGAGAAGTTCATGCGTTGGATATCTAGAGCATTTGCGACAATTGAATCTGCTTTCCTTTCTTTATAATGTTTTCTTTGTTGAATTATTCCTTGTCAATTTTCTTTGCTTATTGCTTTTGAAATAAATATGAGTGTGAGGTATCCCTTTCATACCTACTTTGCCATTTTCATGCATCTCATTTATGGTTTATTTAAATGATAAATAGTGAAATGACATACTCTAAACAAAAGGAATGTTAAGCATTACCCGGATGAGAATTTGGTAAGTACAAGAGCCTCAAAGCAAGGACAAAGTTCAACAAGGGGCAAAAGGGTGATATACGAGAAACACAGATTACTCGTAAAACTCGAGGACAAGTACAAAACTTGAAAGGAAAGTCAAGAGTCGAAGCAATGGATGCAGGTCATCATGAAAATCGTAACGAAAAGGGATATATGACAAACAAACACAATGCGCACGGCATGATCATGTAGGCATGAAAGCATTTAAGACAAACACGTGCATATCATGATAACATCACGCATGACATATACAGGTACTCCAGTAGAGCAAGAGATTTTGATGATAGTTGTGCTGAATCAAGGAAAAAGAAGACATCCGTGTTCAACCAGATGATATGTTTTGAAATTTTGATATATATATTTTTTAAATTATTTCATTTCTATTTTTCAAAAAAAAAATCAACTCATATTGCGAGAGGTGAGTTGAGCCTCGGGTCACACGCCGGGGTATTTTTTCAATTTCTTTTTCAAAAAAATCAAATCATAATGCGAGCGGTGAGTTGAGCCTCGGGTCACATGCCGAGGTATTTTCAAATTCTGTTTTTCAAATTTTGTTTTTTTCCAAAAAAAAAATCAACTCATAATGTGAGAGGTGAGTTGAGAGCCTCAAGTCACACGCTGAGGTATTTATTTTATTTTATTTCTGTTTTTCAAAAAAAAAATCAATTCATATTACGAGAGGTGAGTTAAGCCTCAGGTCACACGCTGAGGTATTTTTTTATTTCTGTTTTTCAAAAAATCAACTCATATTGCGAGAGGTGAGTTGAGCCTCAAGTCATCCGCTGAGGTATTTTTTAATTTCTGTTTTTCAAAAAAATCAACTCATATTACGAGAGGTGAGTTGAGCCTCAGGTCACACGCTGAGGTATTTTTCAATTTCTGTTTTTCAAAAAATCAACTCATATTGTGAGAGGTGCGTTTAGCCTCAGGTCACACGCTGAGGTATTTTTTAATTTCTGTTTTTCAAAAAAATCAACTCATATTATGAGAGGTGAGTTGAGCCTCAGGTCACACGTTGAGGTATTTTTTAAAAAAATCAACTCATATTGCGAGAGGTGAGTTGAGCTTCAGGTCACACGCTTAGGTATTTTTTTTTTAAATTTCTGTTTTTCAAAAAATCAACTCATATTGCGAGAGGTGAGTTGAGTCTCGGGTCACACTTCGAGGTATTTTCAATTTCATTTTCAAAAAATCAACTCATATTATGAGAGGTGAGTTGAGCCTCAGTCATCTGTTGAGGTATTTTCTATTTTCAAAAAAAATCAACTCATATTATGAGAGATGAGTTGAGCCTCGTGTCACACGCCGATGTATTTTTTAATTTCATTTTCAAAAAGAAAAGAATCAACTCATATTATGAGAGGTGAGTTGAGCCTCAGGTCACACGCTGAGGTATTTTCAATTTCTGTTTTTCAAAAAAATCAACTCATATTGCGAGAGGTGAGTTGAGCCTTAGGTCACACGCTGAGATTTTTTTTTAATTTCTATTTTTAAAAAAATAAAAAAATCAACTCATATTGCGAGAGGTGAGCTGAGCCTCAAGTCACACGCTGAGGTATTTTCAATTTATGCTTTTTCAAAGATCAACTCATAACCCGAGAGGTGAGTTGAGCTTCAGGTCACATGCCGAGCTATTTTTGATTTCTGTTTTTCAATAAAGAATAAAGATTGAACAATCGAACAAAATTTAGTTCTTTTAAGTCTTTGCTCTATCCCTGTTTCATAGCGATGAGCAAAGAAGGGCAGCTGTAAGCAATAAATTTTGTCCGGCTCGATTTCTTGTTTAATTTTCAACATAAAAAATTTGAAAAAAATCAAAATTACATTTTGACCCCTCAACTTTTCCAAAATTACACTTTGACCCCTAAACTATTCCAAAATTTCATTTCGACCTCTAAACTTTTCCAAAATTACACTTTGACCTCGATACTTTCTTAAAATTACATTTTGACCCCACTAGTTTTACTATTTTTACAATTGGGTCCCTCTTGCAGATTACGTGATTTGGGGCATCCACTCCCCTGATTTTTTGGCCACTAGTATGGGTGGCTACTCTTCCTTCAACCACTACCTGAAAAATGCAGAGAGAAGGTGAAGATTAAAGCATAAAAAGAGGGAAATCAACCAGAAAAAGGGGCTCCAATATTTTTCGACAAAAAAGAAAATCCCACCCATTTGGCTAAAAGAATTTTTGAAGCAAGAAGCTAAGAGCAAAAGCCAAAAAATCAGAGACTTTCTTCGCAATCACAAAGAATATTCGGCAAGAAGCAAGAAACCCCCAAGAGAGAAGAAAAACCCTAAAAAAAAGACATTCAACAAAAAAAGAACCTGAAAAAAGGAAGATACAAGCAAAAAACCCATGAAAAAGAAAAAAGAGAAAGAAAAAGAAGAGAAGAAGAGAGAAAAGAAAAGAGAGAAGGAGAAGAAGAGGAAGCGTCGCACCACCGGTAAGGAAGAGGCGACGACGTTGACGACGGCGACGGTTGGAGAAGAAGAAGAAAGAAGAAGAAGAAGAAGAAGAAAGAAGAAGAAAAAGAAAGAAAAAATAAAAAAAGAAAGAAAAAGAAAAAATAAAAAAATTTACAGTTGGGCCGACCCGACCCGTCCAATCCGACCCGACCATGGAGGCCCCAAGAGCCCAAGCCCGAGCAAGAATTTCAAGAAAATTTAAAAAAAAAAGAGCGAGCCAAAAAAAGGGAAAGGTGCACAAGCCCAACAAAGGCCCAAATTTCAGCAGCCCAAGTCTATAATTTTTGACCTTTTGGTACACTCTCAATCTATTTTTTTATTCATGTTGTTTTATTTTAATTAATTTAGCATTTTTAACTTTTTTTTGAAGTATTATTTTATGATTTTAGTTATAAATTTTATTTTTTAATAATTTTAATAAATAAGGCAGCGAATTGGTTTAACACTAGTCGTTGATTTCATCGCTATGTTGGGTGAATATCATCGGTTCGTGTTAAATACGAAACGCCTTTTAAAAAAATCAAAAAATCTAAAAAAAATTGAGTTTCAAAACTTTTTGTGTTTTCAGAAAATTCACGTATTTCAAGAGTTTCGTGTTTTTTTAAAAAAATTCGCGTTTTCAAAAATTTTAGTGTTTCAAAATTTTCGTGTCTTCAAAATTTTCGTGTTTTCAAAACGTTTTATGTTTTCAGAAAATTCTCGTATTTTAAGAGTTTCGTGTTTAAAAAAATTCGTGTTTTCAAAAATTCTAGTGTTTCATAATTTTCGTGTTTTCAAAAATTTTTGGGTTTTAAAAAAATTCTCGAGTTTCAAAAAATTGTGTTTTCAAAATTTCTTGTATTTCAAAATTTTCGTGTTTTCAAAAATTCTCGTATTTCAAATTTTTCGTGTTTTTAAAAATTTTCGTGTTTCAAAATTTTCGTGTTTTTAAAAATTCTCGTGATTCAAAAATTTTGAGTTTTCAAAAATTCTCGGGTTTCAAAAAAATTCTCGAGTTTCAAAATTTTCACGTTTTCAAAAAAAATTCTCGTGTTTCAATCAGGTCACGATTAAATATTAAATTGAACTTTTATTTTTAAAAATTAAGACAACACGCGTTTAACGAGATACCAATTTTGGGCGTCGCGAGGGTGCTAATACCTTCCTTGCGCATAATCGACTCCCGAACCCTATTTTTCTCTGGAATTTTGGTGTAGACCTAAACTCGGCCCTTTTTTTAAGAAAATTCAAAAAATAATTTTTCTTTTAAAAAAAGAGAATTTGTTAGGTGTCCAATCACACCTAGAAAAAAAAGATCGGTGGCGACTCCCTTTTTTATTAAAATCGAAACCCTATTTTCAAATGTTCAATAATTTTCTCAGTTAGCGCCCGTACTAAATTTTACGTCGCTACACTTATCATTCTGTTACTTAGGTTAGTAGAGTTTGTTAACAGTAGTTACTCAAATTCAAGTATAAAAACATTAGCATGATAGTTATTCAGAACAACATAATACTAAGCAATTTTCTTCAATAATTCACTTTTCTCTGTGTTTGTATTCAAGAATACTGTACCTAATATGGTATCAGTTGCCTGAGGTCTTGGCGCTTGCTTCCTTTGCCAATCCATGGTTAATTCAACAGACTCCACTTCCATTGATCATTCTATCTCGCCGTTTTCAAGCTCTCGTTTGATTTAGTCCTTTCCTCGCCATGACACAGTAAAATTAGATGAGAAAAGCTTTGTTAAATGGCATCAACATGTTCATTTAATCATTGAGGGGTATGAGTTGCTAGGGTTTTTAGAAGGTACATTACTTGTTCCTTCGAGGTTTGTGGCGTCTCCGGATGGTGCTTTAACTCCTAATCTCGATGCCTCCGCATTCGTTTCAGCAAGATAAACTCCTCGCATCCTGGTTGCTTTCCACGATCAGTGCGTCTCTATTGTCATGTTTTAAGACCGCTAAAACGGCTTGTGACGTCTGGACTATTGCGAATCGTTTGTTCACTGTGTCTACTGGTGCTAAGGTGTCTCGTGTTCGGCATGAATTGCACTCTGTAACAAAAGGTGAGCTCTTTGTTAAAGAATACATCGCAAAAATTCAAAATCTTTTTGCTTTGCTTGAAGCCTCTGGCTCTAGTGTTTCGGAGAAGTAGAAGTTATTCTTGCAGGATTGTCGTCTGAGTTTAATGGTCTGGTAACTCTGGCGTCGTTTTCATCGGAGGCTCTTCCGTTCCAAAAATTGGTCGATATACTTAGGGGTGAGCGTTCGATCGAATCGAATGAAAAAATTTCGAGTTAATCGAGTTCACGAATCATATTTTATCATCCTAATTTGATTTGAAATTTTCTCGAATCGAGTTGAGAGATGAAATTTGAATCGAATATATTTGTTCGAGTTAAATTTAAAAAAATAATTAATTTTGGGTCATTGTAACCACTGTCACCCACCGTGGTAAAATTTGTCCACCTTAATCAAATTTTTTATTAACTTTCATCACCTCATAATTTATTTATTAATATTTTATATACTTAGTTGTTTCACTTATCTTTATATTCTTGTCACTATGTATTTTGGAATTAAAAATATATTAAATGTAAAAATATGATATTTTTAATAAAAGTTATTTTAAAGATAGAATGTGAAATTGATACCAATATAAAATTTTAACACTAATATTTTATGACATCATTAATAATTCAATTTTTATATAAATATTCAATATTACTAAACAATTCAATAATATAAATAATATAAAATGTGAAATTTATTTTAATAATATAAATAGTAGATATAAATAAATTTATTACTATTTATGTTTAGGGATATTTTTTGATGATTTTGATTTTTTATTTGGGAGTAAAGGGTGAGAAGTAAAAGTTTAGGGGGAAAATAAAAAGTTTTGAGGAGTAAAAGTTTGAAAGAAAGTAAATAGGGGAGAGTAATATTTTGGAGGGAAAATATTAAAAAAAATTTGGGGGGGGATGGGTTTGGGGTAGATGGGAGGTGGGATGGGAAGAGAGTAAAAGTTTTAGGGGGAAAGTGGGAGAGAGTAAAAATTTTGGGGAAAAATAAAAAGTTTTAAAGGTTTTTGGGAGTAAAATTTTGAGGAAAAGTAAATGGGAGAGCAAAATTTTGGTGGGAAATAGATTTTGGGTAGATGGGGGGGTTGGGATGGGAGGGGAGTAAAAGTTTTGGGGGGAAAGTGGGAAGGAGTAAAAGTTTTGAGGGAAAAGTAAAAAGGTTTGGGAGTTTGAGGTAAAAATGTAAAATATTATAGTTTAATATTCGAATTATTCGAGTTATTCGAATTCAAAAACTCAACTCGATTCGAACTCGAAATTTGAAAAAAAAATCGAATTGACTCGAATAACTCGATCGTTTAATTCGAAATTTATTTTTTTTTGATTTTTTCGAGTCGAATCGAGTTTTGCTTACCCCTATATGTACTGTTAGAGATCGAAAGTCGCCAAACACGGATGATGAATGATGTGCCAATGCATGCCAATCTAGTCGAAACTCCTCCAGGGATTGAGTCTGCTCTGGGTGACGTGCGCGGTGCTCGTTCCTCTGGCTTGCGAGGGCGTGGCTTTCGTCCGCGAGTACAGTGGCAGATTTGCGATGGTTATGGCCATCTTGCGCAACGATGTTTCTATCGATTTAACAGAGAGTATGATGGTCCAGCTGCTTCACCAGTGGTGCGACCCTCGTCTGCTAATACTGGACAGGAGGTGGCCTGTGGTCGATATGCTGGTTTTGGAGGGCCTAGGCACTATGCGGGCTCGATGGGAAATAGTTTGGTTCCTTTTCCTGGTGGCACATCTTGGGGCGAATGCCCCTCATTTCAGGGTTTTGGCACTAAGCCGTAGTATAGGGATACAAATCCCTTTGTCAATGACAAACTAAATCAGGTGGGTCACGGGTTTGCGTCAGATGGTGGCCTACACGGACATTGGATTGGGTCTAGTGGCCCAAGTCTGCCTTATGGTCCATATCACAGACCTTGCATGGAGCGCTCATTGGGCCAGCAACGATTTGGGCCATCTGCTGGGGTTCAAAGTTCGTATGGTGCAGGCCAGTCTACTAGGCCGGCTGGGCCTAGTGAGCAGGCTGCGACTGGGTCACGTTTTGGGCAGGCCGCTACTGGGCCGAATGTTGGGCTTGATTCTCTTGGGCCATCAGATCATTTTGTTGGACTTGAGGGCACGACTCCTTTGCCAAATCATATGGTCTGCCACGTATCCCTGATTTTCATGCGTCTGATTATTCGGCCACTACTGAGTACAAGTCTAATTTTGATAATACTAATTCCTATGTTCCTGTACCTGTTGAGACTTCGTCTTGGTATCCAGATTCCGGGGCCCCTCATCATGTTTGTCAGAGTGCCTCCGGTTTGAATGAGTCCACTCTATATTCAAGTACTTCCTCTCTTTTAATGGGGAATGGGGCTCCCACTAAAATCTCGTCTATTGGAAATTATGTTTTGCCTACAAAGAAAAGGTTATTACATCTTTATAATGTCTTGTGCGTGTCGAGTATCCGAAAGAACCTTTTGTCTGTTTCTCAGTTTGCTAATGACAATAATATATTTTTTGAATTCCATCCGTCTTATTGTGTTATTAAGGACATCCAGACACAGGAAATTTTGCTACGGGGCCAAGCTCGTGATGGTTTATATCAATTTTCTGCCACTCCGTTTGGTTCATCTGATACTATTCCCGCTATTCACAACACTAGCCTTCAAGAGTGTTCTTCAGATGCTGATGTCTTTGCACTATGGCATAAGAGACTTGGTCATCCTTCTGCTGCTGTAGTTAAACTTGTTCTTGATCATAAGTGTCAAATTGTTTCCAATAAGAAATGACTCGATAATGTTTATATTGCCTGTCAGAAAGAGAAATCACATAAATTACCCTTTTTACCCTCCACTACTAAATATATGGAATCATTTTAATTGGTTGTTTCTGAATTACTATCATGCTAATGTTTTTATACTTGAATTTGATTAACTACTGTTAACAAAGTACTCTACTAACCTAAGTAACAGAATGATAACAGAATAACAATATCTGTTCTCTAACAAAAGGCAGCGAAAGCCTAGTGGGGTAGTGGCAACCGTCAATCGGAGATTGTTGTACCAATAGGGGCGGCAAGGGGTATAATCACCCATGGTGCATATGTGGTGACATTAATGTGGTTAGGTCTGTTTCGGAAAGGATTGGTGCGTCATGGTTATGGAATGCTTTTAGGAGTTGGTAGATGACCTCCCAATGAATGACAGTATGACAACCTCATTTAGCAGATTGGATAGATTTTTAGTATCTCATGATTTGTTGCCTCGGCTTGCGAACGTGTGCCAATGTCCGTCGAGGAATATAAACTTAATTTTTTTAATTAAATTCAGTAACTTACCATTAAACTAAAAAATTACCTTTGACAAAAGAGTAGAGGGGCTCAAGATTAAAAATAGGGCACTTTTAAATAAGTGGCTATGAGGGAAGAAAATAGTTTACGAAAGAAAGCTATCATGGTTAAATATGATTTTGATATTTGTATATCAACACCAAACTGCCCTAAATCACAGATATAAAAGAACATTGTGGAGCCACCTTATAAGCCGATTGATGAAGATATATTTAGAACCGAAACTGTGATGACAATAAGCAAATTAAATTCTGGTCGGATGTGTTTGATAAGGGATGCTGCACTTAAATGTAGACTACCTAGAGAGTCTTTGCTTTCACTATTAATAAAGAGAGGGAAACAGTGGAATTTGGGAGCATAATAAATGGGCATAGGACTTGGAAGATAGATTTAATAAAGCAATTATTTGGCTTCATGCAAATGAGTAATATTTTAGAGTTATTTCTCTTTTATTCTAGAAAAAAATTTTAGTTTACTTTGTCGGTTAGTTTTAGTAAATTTTAGGAATTTTTAAAATTATATTTAATTTATGTTTTTAATTTATTATTTATTGTTAGTGTTAATTTGAATTAGACCAGTTCATGAGTTGAGCTACGGGCTCAGGTATGAAGGTTCATCTGAAATTTGGGAGAGTTTAAACCAAAATATTAGGTTTAAAAAATGAGTTTAAGTGACAAAATTTGACTTATTTAAAATATAAGTCGAGCTTAGTCTTAAACATTCAAGGCCTGAGCCCAACCCTACCTAGCTAGCTCACTTTTAACTTAGTAAAATTTTATATTATGTTATTTTTATATATGTAGGAGTATTCAAACAATTGATTCGATTAATATCCGAACCGAACTACCGTTAATTGAAATTTTGAAACCCTTAACCGAAAATTCTTTTGAAACCTATCAATCGGTCGAATTAATTTTAGTTAATTTGAGTAGTTAATCGAATTAATCAAAATTTATATATATTTCTTTTTAAATAACAACAAATAACACAATAACAACACTATATTAAGAATATAATAATAAACATTGCTTTAAAACATTATTTTTATTTTTATTTATTTACTTTTACTTTTTGTTTACTTGTTTTAGTTTAATTATAGTTTTTTTTCATTTTCATAATACTTATTTAAGCCCATTTTAAGAATATTTATAAATATATTAATTTTTATATATTGGACTTACTTAATTATCTGGCTCTATAATATTATTAATAATTTTGGTTAATTTGTTAATTCAGTTTAGCTAAGTAATTAATTAATAATCAAAATTTTTAAAAAATTTTAACCAACCTTGACTGAATTAGATTTGGTGATTGACTGATTAACTAAACTAATTCGATTCGGTTAGTTAATTCAGTTAAAACCAAAAAGTGCACACCCCTAGCTGATTGTATTATATAATTTATAACACATTAAAATTAAACTTATAGTAATATAGCCGATTGAGTCTTAACTCGATTGATATAAGCATTGTTGTCAACGCAAGATGACGTGAGTTTGAGTGTATGCAAGCACATTATTCTCCTATTTATAGGTTGGGGAGGGACTATGGATAATTTTAAATATTATGTCAAAAAAAAACATATATGACTAGAACCAATAATGAGATTGTTAAAAAAAAATATATAGTAATATATAATGCTACTATAATGTAAGCATTAACATGGTTATATCTAAAATATTAATAAATAAAATATATAAAATTATTAAATATTAAATTAAAAATAATATAAGTATATTTTTTAAAAGTTAAAAAAAATAATTTGTGTAAGTCTAAAATGGACTTGACTTAGTCATTTACAAATATGAATGGGCAAAATTTTATGCCCATATTTTGGGTAAAGTTGGGCTTGAGCAAAAATAAAATGTGTTAATATCATGTATAGACCCGGCCCAAACTCGGCCTGTCTTATCAAGACCTCTAATTCGAACTCATTTTCAAGTGTTTCTTACACAATGTAAGTTCGATATAACATTGAAATAAAACACTATTACCAATAAATTAAAACATCCACTGTGAAAATTAATTAGTAAATATTTTTAAAATTTTAAATAAACAAATTTCGTAAGTTCCTTATTTGCAAATATTAACCTTGTGGAAATTGATAAATATTAGTAGTTATCAATATAATTGTAAACTATATTCTTAGTATGTAAATTAGTGATAATTATGTCGCACTCTGAATAAATTTGTCAAGTAGCATATTTCAATTAATAAAAAGTTGCATACGAAATCATTTTACACAAGTAAATTAACAATAAATTAAGAGTACATAAATATTCAAGGATGAATGGGTTCGATTGAAAATTTCTCGTGACAATGTTGATTTTTATAGATTCACGATGGAGTTTTTTTTTTTTTTTTTAGATTTTCTTTAAACTTTAGAGGTGAAAATGAAAATGAAAGAATGAAGACTACTGATATCTTAGCACCCCTATTAGGTTTGAAAGCATGTGGCAAATAGAGTAATTTTTGAGCAAGTATGGTTATATATGTCATTCCACATATCTCATTCCCAATGAACTATTGAAAAAAGTTGTCCATCCGAACATTTTTTATTTTGGAGGTTTTAGCTTAATAAAATTTTACAAATCTTCGTTCACCAAATATCGCAATTAAAAGATTTCACTACCCAATCCTAAATTTGTATCCAAATCAACTACAAAAAACCTAAAACTCCTATCAAACATTACCAAACACTATGTAAACCTTAATTAATGTGGAATTTAGATGGACAGTTAAGTGTAATATAATGCATTTAATTTAATTTATTTTTGATCTATATAACTATAATATTTAACCTTACCATCACCACTATTTTTATATTAATTACGTGTAAACTTGCAGCTCATCCAAACTAAGAGCGGAAAATACAATTTTGATTGGAGGTGTTTTTCTTTTTAACCTGAGCAAAAAACGACGGTAACATTGCTCCAATACGATTGGATGACTTCACTTGACTAAAATCATTACCATCCAAAAGTACAACTGTGAAGAGTTTGATATGGAATTCTGTGCAAACACATTTCCAAAGGACGCCAACTCTGACTGCCTATATTGCCTAATACATTCTCTTTATATTCACCAATCAGTCAAAAAAAAAAAAGTGGAAACAGAACCAGAAACAAAACATGCACTAAGAAGCAACAGTTAAGCTAAGAACAATTTGAGAGAATCAATACTTGTGTTCCTTCTGCGAACCTATCTCCTGCAAGCCAGCTCCACCTTCAAGCTCTTCCTTCAAGTAGTACCCTTGCTCAGCTGCAAACACCTTGCCATGAAGACCACACTGTCACACACCTAACTTGTCTCTCCGTGTACAGAAAGCTACACCGTTTCTTTTTTTCTCTTGTTAACCTAGAAGCTGATATAAAACCCAATGACTATGAGCAAAGTCCTTAACCAGAGAAGAGAAGAAAGAAATGGAGGTGCCCAATGTCTTCCCCGTTTGCTGCTGCGGTTTTCTTGCGGAAAGAAGAACTTCATCTATTTTTGTGAAAATATCAAAACCCAAATCACGATCACGACCACGATCAGGAGAAGGCGACGGTGTAAAGTAAGGAGGCTCCGGAAACAGCGTCTCCACGTCACGGTCAATTCGGTCGGGCCGAGAAACAGAAACTCAGACAAGCTCGCTTCTCGGTTTTCGCTTCACTCTGATCAGCGAAGTTCTCGACGTTGTCGTTTCTTCTCTTTCCTATTCTTTTATTGTATATAACAACCTCGATTGCCCGTACATCGTCTGCCACTTCGCCAACCCATCGTCATCCTCTGTCGAGGCTGCCTCCAAACCCTACACGGTGGCGACCTCCGTAGGCGCCGGAGACACCACCCTAGAGGAAGGTTCCACACGAGCTGGTTGATTTTGCCAGCAGAAGAATTAGAGAAGTTCCTTAGAGGAAGCAACAGAGTAAAAAGGTGAATCCGAAAACTCAGAATCAATAGAACGTGCGTCGCCATGACGACGCTGAATTGACGGAAACTTCATTTACGCCAAAGGTTGTAAACTACTTCTACAAAAATCAGCTAAAAGACATGTTGCGAAGATAACGGTGAGGGTGGTCGGAGCGTCCATGGCGAGTCAAAGTTTCAACAGTATGATAAATGAAAAAGAGTCAAGTGAGGATTTGTGGTAGGGGAAGGAAAAAGATGAAATTTGTTTTTTCACTTTTTTTGTTATTATTTTCTTAGGGAAGGCACGTTTCTTACATGGAAATGATGTGGAAATTAAAAAATATATATTTTCACTTAACTGACACGTCAACTTCCGTTTCTCTTTTAACGAAAATTTCTTTCATTTATTTAAAAAAATCATAATTGACGATTAAATGATTTACTGATATAATTTATACAATTTTTTAATAAATAAAGAGAGATAACAAAATTTGCCATCTTCCTCGTTGTGGTGCCATCCACCATGAAACATGAGGGGAGTTCTCTTTTGTTCTTCCATCTTTTTCTTTGAAACTAGGACAGAATTTTGATTTTTCACCTTGATTTCTTTACATACAAGTAGGAAAACTCTATTTAAACTTGAATCTTTTATCAATCTCGTCATCTCAAGATCTAGAGTTTATAAGTTTAGGGAAAAAAAAACATAGAGAAAGAAAACTTTAAATAAGGTAAGAAAAAGGATTTCTACTCTATATTTGAGATTTGAAATTTTGGCATGAGAAAGTCGTTGGAACATATGTCATAATATTTTTGTTTATATTTTTGGTGAAGAGAAATGTGGATTTGATGGAGAAGATTACTTTGAGTGGATGTATGAGTGGATTCAAGTGTTGATTGAAGAAGCTTTATTTTGGAACTTTGCTATTAATATGGTAAGTGCTATGGATTTTCCTAACCCTCACTTATTGAAATGGTTATGGAAATTATTGTAGTGGTAAAACAGAAAAAAACATATAGTGATTATGCATATTAAAATTTTGATTATGAGCACTAATATGAAGGAAATAATGATTTAGTAAGTTATGATATATGGTAGAAATAAAATGGAAATTATGAAAATTGGCTTGTTGCATTAAAGTGTTATGAAAATTGTTTTCTTGGTATAATGTGCTAAAAGTGAAAATTCGATACAACGAAATAAAACATTGTAAAAAGGATTATTAACGAATAGGATTTACATGAATGTGAATGTGAATAATAAATGCTAACATGGTTACCCAATTAATAAGTGGTAATATGGAATGCATAAAATTGCAAAAATGTTCATATGTGTATGTGAAAACGATGTTGAGAGCATTTTGTGCTTGAATAGCTCTACTAATAAGCTTATAAACTAAATTGAAGTGTTAATTGAAATTACCCAACAAGCTTTTATAAGCAATTTGTGATATGATGTGAAATTGAAAAAAAAAACATGAGATATTGGACGGATGCACTAAGAGCTCAAATTATATGATTTGATATGCATTGTGTATAACTATAATATGATGTACATCTATATATGTGGATACGAGAACTAGGTTTTAAATGCTTTAAATGTCATAATACGTACATTGCCCTAGTAAGCTTAGTAGAATGGTTAGGATATATATGACATGTCATAGGGATTAGTGTGCACGCAATTTGAATGGAATATGTTTTTAAACGAAGATATTTTGCTTTACGACATAGCACTTCGATGCACTTGTGCCTTATCTATGGTGTGTTTAGGTTGGATGCACATATAATGCAATATATGAGGCATAACTGATTAGAATCCCAAGTATCTGTGTCTAATTCCTCTAGAGTTTACTAAAGGCAAAATGAATCTAAATTTTGATAATAAGACTTGTTAATGGACATAAATATTAGAAGTGTAACGAAAGTGATATGTGTTAAGGGCGGATTTAATAAGAAATGAAAAGTGAATCAAACACTTGGTGTAACACCCCCTAATCCTAAACCGTCACCGGTACAGGGTTACGAGGCATTACAGGACATATCAAACAACTTACACAAAATTCATAAATAAAATAACATTCATAGTATATTTTAATAACTAAGTCCCTATAATGAACTTTCGAAGTCTAAAGCATGTATTAAAAGTGAAACAGGACTCGTTCAAGTACTCCAAAATTTTATTTTATTTTTTATAAATTTCGACAGTATTTCTGCTTATTTTCACTTAAAACCCCATGCAATTAAAACCGTATCCATTTCAAACATAACAAATTCAACCAATTCATTTCACATACTCATTTTCTATTCCAAACACCTTCTAATCAAACTCAATCAATATAATATCAATTTAAATTTATCAATGTGCTAATTAAATTGAAATGGATAAACTTCTTTCATTATAACTCTTAGACTTGTAATACTAATATTTTTAACCATTTATATTCAAAACATAATAACCTTTATACACATCCTATGTACATGCCACATTATCAAAAGAAAATATACATCACCAAAAGTTTACTGAAGTCGGGTCTGGCTTTGAATGCTGGTTGTCGAAACCATTTTTTTTGGAAAAAAAATAGAAATCGACTTTGGTTTTTGAAGATGAAAATAAAACGGGAGTCGCCACCAATCTTTTTTGTTGAGGTGCGATCGGGTCACCTTGAAAAACAGTTGGCTTTAATAAACAGTTTGATTTATCAAAACAACAATTTTGGTCTACAAAACTCAGAAAATGGGTTCGGGAGTCGGTTATGTGCGAGGAAGGGTTAGCACCCTCTTCTTGCCCAAACTTGGTACCTAATTGATTAATAAGTGTCTTAATGTCGGAAATTTGAAAAGATTTTAAAATACGGATCCTTTAAAAAATGTTTGGATAATTTGGGCTGAAATTTGAGATTTCTTTGTTCCGAGAGGATACAAACATCACATCCAGCACGTTAGGACACGATATTTTAAACCTTTGTAATCAAAGTTATCTCGTGATTTACAAAATTCATTAAAAGGATGTTTAGTTATTTAGTCAAACGGAAAATTGAAACCCAGTACGTTAGGGCACTATTCTCCGAATTTCTAAATACAAACATTGCCTTATTTAAAAACCTTTGGATGAAATAAAGTAATTTTACAAAATGTATTTTTATTTAATAGTGTAGTGTTAAACTAAAAAATAAGTGTCGATGTTCGCGTTAAAATTTGAGATTTCTTTGTTCCTAAAGGGTATAAACATCACATCCAGCACGTTAGGATACGATATTTTAATCTCTCGTAATCAAAGTCATCTCATGGTTTATGAAGTTTGTCAAAAAGATGTTTAATTATTTAGTCAAACGGAAAATCGAAACCCAGCACGTTAGGGCACTATTCCCGAAATTTCTAAATATAAAACACTACCTTATCTTAAAAACCTTTAGATGAAATATAATAATTTTACAAAATATATTTTTATTTAATAATATAGTATTAGGCTAAGAAAACCAATATAGATAAAACTACTACTAATAATAATGATAATAATGAGAATATCAAATAATAGTAATAGCAATAATAATAATAATAATGAAAATAATACTAGTGATGATAATTAGATAATAAAACAATATAAAATAATGGTAATAAGGTGAGAATAATAATATAAGAGATAATGAAATGAAAATAATACATTAATACTAACAATAATAATATTAGTAATATGATAATGAAAATAACGGTAACAATAATGGTAATAATAATAATAGATAGCAATAATAATAATAATAATAATAATAATAATAATAATAATAATAATAATAATAATAATAATAGTAAAATACTAATACGTATAATAAAAATAATGAATTTAATAGTAAAATAATTAAAGTGATTAAAATATGACTAAAATTGAATTAAGAACGGATTACTTGGGGTAAATTTGAAAATAAAAGAGAAAGAAGACCCTTATCGCAACGCGCTGAAAGGCGGAGGGACTGAAGCGAGAAATAACCCCCTTCCTCAAAACGCGCAGCATGAGTGAGGACCAGATTGCAACTAACTAAACTTTTGGGGCAAATTTAAAAACGTTGAAAACTTGATTGGAAGAATATAAAAGGGGGAGGGGCTAAAAGTGCAATTAGCCCCTCCGATGAAAAACACGCGGATCCTAGGCCGGAGCGGGTCTGGTCTGATCAGGCTAGGGTGAAACGACGTCGTTTTGGGGCTTTTGGACGCCGGCCAAAACGGCGTCGTTTCACATAGCTATATAAGGCAAAAATTGTTGAAAAAAATCATTTCTATTTTGTGTTTAAAAAAAAGGCCTGACTTCTCTCTTCGCTCTCTCTGCAGTCCAAAAGGGGGGCTTCAAGATCGCCTGTCATTGCTCTCCGCCACGCCACGGTGGTAAAAATGGTAAGAAATGTATTTTTTTTACTCCTTTTTAGTAGACTAATGTTTATACATATATATGTATATCAAAAAAGAAAAATGGAAAGTTTCGAAAATACAAAGAAAAAAAGATTACATTTTCTTTGGCCTCTGTTTTTTAGTAGTTTTTAATATTTTCTCTGCACTTTCGTGTTTGGATCTCTGTATTTGGTTTTAAAATTTCTCCAATCTGTTTCTCTTGAAAAAAAAGAAGGTCCTTTTACAAATGTTTTGAATCGGCTTTTATAGCCAAATTTTTACAACTTTTCTTTGCTTTCTGTCCTTTCTCTTTTAATACTTGCAGGTGACGGCGCAAATGGCTGGCGGTGGAGATGACAAGGGCGGTGGCCTGCAGGTTTCAATAGTGGCGGTGACAGCAGAGCAAGTGGGCAGAAGACCTAGGGGACTAGGGTTTATTTGGTTGTGGTAAATGGGCTTATTTGCCCCGGGCAAAATTGAGCTACGACACTGGTTCAATATTTTACTTCTACAACCTGCGCAAGGAAACAACCGTACACTGAGTATGCATATACTCAGTGGTATCACTATAATTCAATTTATAATTAAATCCATTAAATCACACACATTATTTTACATTACAATTATCATCACTTAATGAACAATTCATTCTTTTTATGTTATCATTTGATTATATATATACTATTCTTATTTCTTTATTTCAATTCTCATCTTTCACATATGCCATATCATTCAAATTTAGTTTTATCAATAAATTTATCTCATTTGTCCCTATTAACTTAGCTCGGACTCGGCGGATACACGGATTCCAACCAACACACCAGTATGACACATTGTGCCTTAATGGTACACAATACCTAAACAAGAATCAAGAATTGATAGCGAAGAATAAGAATTCAGTATTCAACACACAAAGTGTTGAATCAAGAATGATAACGATAATGATTCGACACACAAAGTATCGAATAGGTAAAGGTAATATAATAAGAATGAGTCGGCACATAAGTGCTCGATCGCCAGTTTCAAGCAAAAGCCCGTACTCTTCCATATCCTATGGCATGCCAACTATATCCGACTAGCCCGACTAGTTACTAGAGTATTTAATTCACTTTTCAATACAATTTTCATCTTAGTTCAGTATCAATTATAATTCCTTATTTCAATCAGTTTTACAGTTGTAGTCGGCCCAAATTTGCCCGGGCCCAACAAACAAAACAAACAAATAAAAATCCAAATTTTACAAAAAAAAACCTAGCCCAACTACCCCAGCCCATTAAACAAATCAGAAAACAACAAAAAAAAAAAACAAACAAAAACCTAGCCCTTGGCCTCGACCCTCGACTTGACCCCCACCGCCTCTCACACCAAGACCACCATCCGTCACTTTGCTCTCCGACGCGCCCCATCCATAGCCTGCAAGACAAAAACACGCAACAGCACAGCAAAGAGGGAAGCAATTTGTCTTCTTTATTCAGCTTTGGCTATAAAGCCACAAAAAATCATTGTAAAAGGGGAGGGGAAATTCGAAAAAAGCAACAGAAATTTTGAATACAAGAATTGTCAGAAATCAAAACCAAACAAAAGGTTGATTTCATTATCGTTAACTACTATCAGTATCTATTTTTCGCTTGCTTTTTATTTTTATTTTTAAGATTTTTTTTAAAACTAAATCGAAAAAGGAGAAGAGGGAGACCTACCCGAACCCCGTGGCACGTCGTCGGAGTCTCCCCTCCGTCGTCGGAGCCGAAATCGAAAGCAAAAAGGGAGTTTTTTTTCGGATTAAAAAAAAACAAAAACAAAATACGAACCTTCAAAGAATCAAAACAAAAATAGGAGCATTAAGGTTTATTCCGATTTTGTTTCTTTATTATCGTTTTTGCTTATTTATTTATTTTATTAGTTTAAAACTTTTACGAATAAAAAAACCGAAAAGGAAGGCGAAGAGGGCATTACTCGAACCCGGGTCACGCTCGTTGAGCCATCCCTTCGTCGTCGAGGCCGAGAGCAGAGGAGAGGAGGTTTTCCCCTCTCAAGTTTTGAGGGGCCAAAGCTTGGCCTCTTAACAGATCCTGAAACAGGGCACAAAGGCCCGCCCCCGCGTACCGTCGGCCACCGGGAGTGATGGTGGTGCGATGGGTCGCCGGAGGGGAGACCGACCGTCGGGCACACGTGAGGAAGAGAGGAAACTTTTCCTCTGCTTCCGTTTTTGAAACGAAAAAGGGGGGGCCTTAGGGATTTGTTTTAGGTTCTTTTAGCCTGGGGAATTAAAGGAAATAAAGATGGGGTAAGGGTAATTAAAGCTGCGTCGTTTGGGGTGTTAGGGGCTGTTCATATCTCTTCAATGGGGTATTTGCAAGATAAGTCCCTCCCCTTTGCGGCGTCGCCTAATTAAATCCCTTTTTACTTTCCTTTTTTTTTTAATTTGTGCCCCATCATTTTGCCGCGTTATTCAATCTAGTCCATACCTGGTCATTTGAAACGTCACATAATCAAAGGGTTGGGTTATTTACTCGCTTAGTCCCCGTAAGTCTGCGCGCGTTGCAGATCGGTCCTCATCCTTTCTTTTATTTTCAAATTTAGCCCTAAAATCCCATTTCAATTTCAATTCAGTCCCTTTTTTTAAGTTGACTCGCGATTTTTGTACATTTATTATCATTATCACTATATCACTACATCATTATTATCATACTATACTATTATTATTATTTTATTACTATTATTATATTACTACTATTATTATTTTATTTTATTTCACTATTAGCATCATTTTCATTTCTATTAACACGTATTTATTTACATTTTTTTACTATTGTTTCGCTTTTTATCTCTACTATAATTATTACTATTATTATTATTATTTAGTATTTGTATCATTATCATTATTTCTATTGTTATTTCGCTACCATATCATTATCATCCTTATTATTTTATTATTGCTATTACTATTATATTATTAATATATTATTATTTAATTTTTACCACACATTTTCACTTTTTTATTATTATTACTATTATTATTATTATTATTATTATTATTATTATTATTATTATTATTTGAATGTATTTAGTATTGTTGGTACTATACTATATTTAACATTATTACATTTATTATTAATATTATTATTATGATTACTATTATTATATTTACTACTTTATTCAATTATTGATTTAATTTATTTTACCTTACTTACTTTTCATATATATATATATTATTTCTATTATCATTATTGTCATTATTGTCATTATTTTACTACCACTGGTATATATATATTTGTTTTTTTTCTTTTGTGTGTTATTTATTCCTTTTGTGCTTTCTATTATTCTCATTATTTGCCTTGTCAACATGCTACTATTTTATTATCATCCTTACTCATATGTATATGTGTACGTGTTTTTCATGTTCTTTTCACATATAACATCGTGTTTTCATATTTTCACGCTACTTTCCTCGATGCCTTATTTTTATAACGACCAATATCCCGTATTAGTAATTCGAGAAAATCAAGCCCTAACTTACTGGGTTCCAGTTTCTTCTCGTCTAAAGGCTAAACAACGGGATATCTCTTTTGAGGTTGCAATTTTAAAACAAAATACTTAATCTCGGAAATTCGAAATGTCGTGCCCTAACTTACTGGACTCGACACCTAGATAACTTCGAGATAAGTTTCTTTTCTTCCAAAATAGAGGCAATATTCTTAATTTGGATTTTCGAAAAAACGAGCCCTAACTTACTGGGTTCCGATTTCTCGATTCAACAAATGACGGAATATCCTCTTCAAAAATAGAACAAAGTTTTAAAAGGCGAGTTTAGTTTCGGAGTCTAAGGTATTACGCCTAACTTCTCGGACGTGATACTTTTTCCCTAATAAGAGAGCCTTAACGCCCTTCCAATTTTAAAATAAAAGCATTGTATTTTCGAACCCTTTAAAGTTTTCAACAAATAGGACCTCAATCAATCGGTTTGGTACCAATTTTGGGCGTGTCGAGGGTGCTAATCCTTCCTCGCACGTAATCGACCTCCAACCCGCTTTCTCAAAGTTCGTGGACCAAAAAGCACTGCTTTTAGTAAATTAAATGTTTTATTAAAACAAAGGTGATCCGATCACACCAAATAAAGATCGGTGGCGACTCCTTTCCTTTTCTTTTTCAAAATCGAGTCGACCGCGCTGCCATCGCTTCACGCAAAAAATGGTTACGACGACCATGGCGACTCCAATCGGGGACACGAGGGTCAAGCCATAGATTGATTGATTTTTGCCCTTTTAATTAAAATAGTTTTGGAAAAATCATGCTTCTTTTAATTCACCTTCAATATTAGCCTCGTAAATACTTTGGCATTGTATTGCATGATCGTTGTGGTCGCACCTTTAAGTGGGAGCGAGAAGCTATGCCTTCGTGAGGTCTTCACCTCGCATGGGCTAGTGAATCGCTTTGAATACATCCGCATTTATGCCTCCGTGAAGTTTTCACTTCGCATGGCCATAGGGAAATGTATTCCCAGAATCGAACTCGGTCCGTATGAGCCTATAATGGGTGAGGATCGAGGAATCTGCTGGTTCGGGTACCTCGTACTTTAGAACTAAGTCGCATATAGCAAACCCTAAGAGCCCACCTTAGGTAGAGCCATGGCAAACCTTAGTGGTCACCCAGATAGGCGTTTGCTTATTTTACTTACTTTATATTCCATGGTACTAACTTTTTGTGTTTCTTTCTTTTTGTGCATATCATTTCATATTTTAAAGAGACATCGATTCACGGTCCGTTTCTGAGTTGGGAAGCTGGTTATGGAAAGCGAATTCCTTGATAAAGTAAAAGACAATGCGGCCGTCCGCATATGGTCAGAGCAATGCCAAGTAGAAAAAAGGGATAGCTTAGTCGAAGGGTATGTGTCGGAGCTACGGAACTTCACCAATATCAGTGTCACGCAGAACGAGCTCCAAGAGTTGAAAGAAATTTGGACTCAGTGGGATGATGAAGCGAAGCAATTGTTCTATGGTACTTACTACGACCGCCTTACCCGCTTGAGGTCAAAATAGACAAGCACTGCTCCGAGCAATGACCCGCTCGAATGCCGCTTATAAACATTTCTCCTTCGGAAAGTGGATCCGTTCCCACAAGAGAAGAGTATACGACCTTGCTACATTGCCCCAGAATTCAAGTTGACAAAGCTTATTCCAAGGCGATTAATGGCCCAACCTTCGCAAAGAAGTTGATGAATATCACCGGAATGAGCGAACAGTGGGTCTCAGCTAGAATGCAAAAGAAGGGCGAGGGGAAATGCATACCCTGGATATGTTTGAGAGACCTGATCCTGGCGCATCCCGATACAAAGAAGAAGATAGACATCTTGGCCTTGTGTATTTATGGCCTGGTAATCTTCTCGAAAGCTTTAAGGCACATTGATGAAGCAGTTATTGATCTATTCAGCCGATTAGACAAAGGGGTCACACCCGTTCCTGCCATCTTAGCCGAAACATTCAGATCCTTGACTGCATGTCGGAGAAGAGGTGAAGGCAGGTTTATTGGATGTGCGCAGCTGTTATTGGCTTGGTTCCATAGTCACTTTTGGAAAATAGAGAAAGCGTCTTGCCGGTTCATGTCAGAAAAGTACTCCCCGCTAGAAGAGATAGCAACGACGCCTAGAAGAGAGGATGTGTCTGAAGAAAATTAGATCGCGCTCTTTCAGAACCTTCAAGAGGATGACATCGAGTGGAAGGCTCCCTGGATGATTCCCGACAGGATCCTTTATCGTTGTGGAAGCTTTGACTGGGTTCCCCTATTAGGAATTTGGGGTGCTACTGCCTACGCCCCTTTGCTGGTCCTAAGACAGTATAGTTCAAGACAGTTTGTACCAACGACATACGGGCTAGCTCAATGCGAGTTCTCATATGAAGGGGGAAGCTATAAGAAAAGGGTCAAAGAGATTTCTAGTGCCTGAAATCAGATTCACAGAATGAGAAGATTATCTATAGGCCCGAGGACGACCCCGAAATACCTTGAATGGAGGGCTAGGAGAGTCAATGATAACATTCCTAAGCCAAATCCAGAAGGCGCCCGATCAAGAGAAGAATGCATGCAAGTGGTCCCATCAGAATTAGAGATTGTGAAGCAAGATTTTGAACGGATGAGCTCGGAACTCGAGAAAAGGATAGAAAAGTTGGAGGAAGAAAAGATGCTCCTCCAATTAGAAGTGGACGGTCAAAAATCAGAAGCTGAGAAACTCAGAAAGGAAAAGCAGAAAGTAGAGGAAGACCGAGATAACTTGAAGACGGAGTACAAGAAGATGCGCTTAACGATAAAGAATGCGGGATTAGGGAAAACTTCGGAGCAGTGGAAATAAGAGGTCAGAGAGGAAAGAGCCAAAGTTAGCAGTTGGGAGAAAAAGTTTCATGAAATACGAGCGCAAAAGGAAAACTTAGAGAAGGGCAGGACAGAAGACCAAAAAGAGAAAAAGGGATTAGAAGCTAGAATAGCTGAGCTTGGGCGATCTCTACACCACTATCGAAGTCGAGACTTGGAAAGCCAGCTAAAGTCAAGCCTCAACAGAATAGAGGAAATGAAAGGTAGGGTTGAAGAATTAGAATCGGTATTACACAGTAGCGAGCTCCGGATTGAGCTTCTGGAAATGAGAGAAAGACGTTGGGAGGAAGAGCTTCACCACTCTTACGAGCAAGTTCGAAGCCGGGACTACCTCATGGGAGAAGCAATAATCCATATTCGAGAAGTAGCTGATCACCTACAGACTTTGGCTGAGGAGGCTGACATATTGGGCATGAGATATGGGCTACCACTGGGTCGTGATGAAGAGCTAATCTCTCTGCTTGGAAAAATCAAAACCTTAGGTCTTAGGGCGAGATCATATTTGTAATCTACTTTATGTAAAGGGTTTTGCCTTCTAATAAAGTTTTCTAAAATGAAGTTGATCAGAATCGATGTCTTCTTCCTCAGATTCATGCATTTGCATTACATCATATTACATGCATTAAAGTTTATAAAAAGAAGCCTAATTGGTTAAGATTAACAGAGAAACAAGAGAGAAGAAAAGAAATGAACCCGAACATTACTACGGGACTTGTGCTAAGACAAAGAAAATGGATCAAAGATTTGAACAATTCCGAAGGGATGCAAGAACGATGCGAGGAGCAAATGATGAAACTCCAAAGAAGATATGATAGAACGGATGCAAGAGTCCCAAAACAACATGATGAGCCACCGGCGCAACTATTAGCCAATGAACGAGGAAAAGGCGCCACCGCTAATTCGTGGAATAATGACGACCACGCTACCTCCGGATTTACCCCGCCAAATACCCAAACACCACCGTAAATATGTCCCCAAAGGACGCCTTTTGTTATCGAGCCACGCTGCGAGTTGAAACCGCAATGCCGCCAAGACTTTCCGATCGGTTCGTGCACTAATCCGGAGAAGGTCCCGCTAACCCTATAGTCCCGATTTTGATGAAATGGCTGAAATGGATAAGGCAAAATGAACCTTCCTGCATAACTCGAGGATCGTTGTAAATGGTTAGAAGAAAAGTTTAAGGAATAGAGATTGTCGACCATCGCTACGGGTGGACGCTAAAGACTTGAGCCTAGTCCCGCACCTCATACTTCCGCCAAAGTTCAAAACCCCGATTTTGAAAATACAATGGGACCAGCTTGCCCGAGGCGATATCACAATGTTCGTCGACGGATGGCGGATATGTTAACAATGATCAACCGCTTATTCATTGTTTTCGGATAGTTTAGTAGGGCAGCGCCAAATAGTACAATCACCACCTAGCACCCAGATCAAGTCGTGGAAGGATCTAGCACAGCCTTCTTAAAACAATACGCACGTGGTCGATATAGCTCTGATCGAATCACGCCCAAAATATGGAGAAAAAGCCAAACGAAAGTTTCAGCAATATGCCCAATGGTGGAGGAAGTAGCCACACAAGTTCAAATGCATCGCTTTTAAAAAAGAGACAACCATGCTGTTTGTCAATACGTTGAAGGCTCCCTTCATTAATCACATGCTTGGAAGTGCCACAAAAAGTTTTTTTGATATTGTGCTGTCAGAGGAAATGATCGAGAATGCAATCAGAAGCGGTAAAATAGAGGCTGGAGAAAGTACTAAAAAGACGGTCCCGAAGAAGAGGGAGAGTGATATAAACAACATAGGTAAAAGTTATTCAAAACCTATTACTGTGAGCCAGCCAAGGACTATGACCCCCGATCATCAGAGCCCCTTTAGACAGGAGTCCAACACAAGGCAAAATACGGAGAAAATCCAATTCACGCCTATCCCAGTCCCATACAAAGAAATGTATCAGAAATTATTTGACGCACACATTGTCTCCCCCCATTACTTAAAACCCTTGCAACCCCCGTACCCTAAGTGGTATGATGGGAACGCACAGTGCGAATACCATGCAGGAATCATGGGGCATTCTATAGAGCACTGTCTCGCTTTTAAGAAACTAGTGGAACGACTCATCCAGATGGGAGTTATAGAAGTCGATGACACCTCTTGCAAGGGGCACCCGCTACCTAATCACGGGGTCAACATGATAGGCGAAGATGCGATAGGAAGAGTAAAAAGGGATATTTTCGATGTGAAAACCCCAATGAAACAGGTCTGGAAGGAAATGATAAAAAGGGGATTGGTTGTGACATGTCCAAGGGGAGAACATGAAGAGACACGAAAAGGCTGTGAATTTCATAACTCAGAAGAGCACGAAATCCAAAGTTGCACTGAGTTCAGAATACTGGTACAGGCGCTGATGGACAATAAAGGGTTAGAATTCTTTGAAAGCAATGAAGGCCGGAAAGAGGGTAACATCTGCACGTTGGAGGATGAGTTAGCAGCAAAAGCCTCGGAGGCGAGCTATCCTTTAGTCACCATCTCACGATCCAAGGGCGACGGAGTAAAAATCGTGATTCGAAAGCCTACTACTTTTTCATCTGAAGACAACCAAAAGACTCTCGGGGGTTATAATTGCAACGTGACGACTCCTGAAAAGGGGGGTCCGTCCACAAAAGAGAGCCAGGAATATCCTAAGATCGTGATCCGAAAACCTGCAGCCTTTCCATATAAGGATGACAAGAAGGTCCCCTGGAACTATAACTGCAATGTGAGGATTCCTGAGAATGGAGGTTCACCCAACACTACAGAAGAAAAGCAAGAGGAAGGCTCCTACACGCGTAGTGGGAAGTGCTATGACCTGTCAAACGCAAGAACGGAGCACTAAAAAAGGAAAAACTTGATGGGCGAACAAAAGAAAGAAAAAGGGACTAAGCAAGAGACGCATATAAACGAGCCAGTGAAAGAGGAAGAAGCTAGGAAATTCTTAAAGTTTTTGAAGCATAGTGAATACAGTGTCGTAGAGCAGCTACATAAACAGTCGGCTCGTATATCGGTGCTAGATTTACTATTAAGTTCTGAAGCATACCGTAACGCGCTGATGAAGGTATTGAATGAAACTTATGTTGCAAATGATATAACAGCTAACAAATCGGATCGCTGGTTAGCAACATAAGTGCCGATAACTTTATTTTCTTTAACGATGATGAGATTCTCCGGAGGTACGGCTCCATCAAGGCTCTCCACATTACCACGCGATGCAAGGGATACACATTACCGGGGTACTAGTCGACAATGGATCAGCCAATGTTCTACCACTATCGACATCGAATCGACACCGCTGATAGTTCTCATATGAAGGCCCGCCATAACATAGTAAGGGCATTCGATGGAACCGAGAGGAAAGTCATGGGAAGGATCAAGTACTGCTTTAATCGGACCAAGTACATATGAGGTGGACTTTATCGTGATGGATATCCTACCGCCTTATAATCGCCATCGGGAGACCTTGGATACACTCGGCAGAGCAAAGGCCTCATCGTTGCACCAAAAGTTGAAATTAATCTCAGAGGGCCGTCTAGTAACCATAAATGCTGAAGAGGACATCATCGCAACTATAAAAAACAATGCACCTTATTTAGAAGCCAACGATGAAGCAGCTGAGTGTTCCTTCCGTTCTTTGGAATTTGTCAACGCAACATTCGTCGTCGAGGGGAATAAGGTCCCAGTACCGCAATTATCTAAAACCACGAAAATGGGTCTACAACTGATGGTCGGGAATGGAGCTGTACCAGAGAAAGGACTTAGAAGGTACCTCCAAGGAGAAATCGAGGTACCAAGACTAAAAGAAAAGCGAGACTTCTTCGGTCTAGGATTCAAGCCAAACGCAAAAGCAAAAAAGAGAAGAGTCAGAAAAGAAACAAGAAAGAAGGAAGGCACGTTTGAGGGGAGATGAGATGAAATGGCAACCGATGATAATTCCTCATATTCGTGAGACCTTTATATCAGGAGGGGTTATCCATCCGGGACGAGAAACACAAAATGAAGAAATCGCGTATGTCAACGCTATATCTGAGGGGGAAATTGAGGAAGAAAATCAGAATGGCATCCGCCCCTATGAGCCAGGTAGCGTTCTAAACAATTGATCATGGAGGAGATTCCTATAGCCTTTAGAACTCATTCGAGTAATACTGAACACACTTATTGCTTTAAGTCTAGAAGCAATAAGAACCCCTTTTGTGAAACATGATTTTGTATAAGACGTCGTTATTTTCAATGAAATACATCTCCGCTATCTTTTGAGCAAATTTTCTTTTATGTTCATTTCATTCATTCATTATTCTTTCTTTAAATATTCTTCTAAACATTTCTATTCTTCATTTATCATACTAATAAGCACGCCAAGATTCTATAATTCTATGAGCCTTTATTCATTTCCATAATAGGTCTCCAGATATCAATGATTTGAGTAACGCTACCAATGACTCAGAATGTCCTTTTGAGCAAGATATGGGTGCGGAAGATTTTCAGGATTTTGGAGATGACCAAGGCTGTGATTTAGCTCCTGAACTGTTAAGGATGGTAGAACAAGAGGAGAAACAATTCGTACCTCACAAAGAATCAGTGGAAATAGTGAACCTAGGAAATGGGCAAGAAAAGAAAGAAGTGAAGATTGGAGCTAGTATCACCGCAGAGACAAAGCAAGACCTTATTGAGTTACTCCAAGAATTCAAGGATATCTTCGCATGGTCATATCAAGACATGCCCGGGTTAAGCACTGATATCGTGGTACACCGTTTGCCCATAAAAGAAAAATACAAGCCGGTCCAATGAAACTTGGAGGATGAGGCCGATGTTTTATCGAAAATAAAAGAAGAGGTAAAGAAGCGCTTGACGCAGGTTCTTGGAAGTGGTTAAGTACTCGAATGGGTAGCCAATATCGCCCCGTCCCTAAGAAAGATGGGAAAGTACGAATGTGTGTGGACTACAGAGATCTAAACAAGGCTAGCCCGAAGGACAACTTTTTGTTACCTCATATCGACACCTTGGTGGACAATACGGCGGGTTATTCCTTATTCTCGTTCATGGATGGGTTCTCAGGATACAACCAGATAAAGGTGCTTCCTAAAGACATGAATAAAACCACATTCATAACTATGTGGGGAACCTTTTGCTATAAGGTAATGCCATTTGGGTTGAAGAATGCGGGAGCAACATATCAGAGAGCCATGGTGACCCTATTCCATGACCTGATGCACAAGGAAATTGAGGTTTACGTTGACGATATGATTGCCAAATCTCGGACAAAAAAGGAGCATATCCAAGTCTTAAGGAAATTATTTTGAGGTTGAGGAAAGTCCAATCAAGCTTAACCCAAGAAAGTGTACTTTTGGAGCCGTGTCGTGAAACTGCTAGGATTTATAGTCGGTGAAAAGGGATTGAGGTTGACCTGGACAAAGTCAAGGCTATACAAGAATTGCCTCTGCCTCGTACACAAAAAGAAGTTCGAGGTTTCTTAGGAAGATTAAATTACATTGCTCGGTTCATTTCACAACTGACTGAGAAATGTGATCCCATATTTCGTCTTCTTAAAAAACACAACCCAAAGTGTGGGGACGAGGAATGTCGAAGACCTTCGACAAAGTAAAGCAAGACTGTCCAATCCTCCAAAGATTGACACCGCTTAATCCAGAGAAGCCATTAATCCTCTATTTGACGGTACTTGATAATTCAATGGGATGTGTGCTCGGCCAGCATGATGAGTCGGGAAAGAAAGAAAAAGCAATATACTACCTTAGCAAAAAGTTCACTGAGTGTGAAACAAGGTACTCACCGATTGAGAAAATATGTTGTGCCTTGGTCTGGACAACTCGGAGACTGAGGCATTACATGTTGTATCATACGACCTGGCTCATCTCAAAGCTAGACCCACTGAAATATCTAATGGAGTCAACTACTCTAAATGGACGGATGGCCCGATGGCAAATTTTACTTTCTGAGTTTGACATAGTTTATGTAAACCGAAGCGATAAAAGGGAGTGCAATAGCGGATTTTCCGCTAGTAGAGCTCGTAGATTATGAGCCTCGGACTTTGATTTCCTAACGAAGACCTAATGTACGTAGCAACCATCAAGAAGATACCACGAAAAGTCGCCCTTGAAACCGAACTTGACGGGCATCGAACGCTATGGGCAATGGAATTGGGGCGCTTCGTGTCCCCAAACGGAGATCATTACCCATTTACCGTAAATTGGATTTTGATTGTACAAACAATATGGCGTAGTATGAAGCTTGTATCATGGGCATCCGATCGCTATTGAACACAAAATGAAGGTGCTGGAAGTATACGGAGACTCGCGCTGGTAATTTGTCAACTTAAAGGAGAATGGGAGACGAGAGATCCCAAATTGGTCAAATACAAAAGATTGGTCCAAGAACTAATCAAAGAGTTCGATGACATCACTTTCGCTTATTTACCAAGGGACTAAAATCGATGGTCGATGCTCTAGCCACATTGGCTTCTATGGTACGAGCAAACAACAAGGAGGATATGAGACCTATACAAATGAGCATTTATGAGGCCCCAGCCCATTGCTACAATGTCGAAGAAGAAGGAAAAATTGGCCCACCATGGTACCACGATATATTGCGGTATGTGAAGAATCGTGAGTACCCTGATCAAGCCACAGAGAATGAAAAAAAGGCGCTGAGGAGATTAGCATGTGATTACATCTTGGATGGAGAAGTCTTATAAAAGAAAAGGAAAGATCAAGTGATGCTAAGGTGTGTGGATGCCGCCGAAGCTAAGTTAATCCTAGAAGAAGTCCACGAAGGTGTCTGTGGAACTCACGCTAATGGCTTCACAATGGCCAGACAAATAATGAGGTTCGGATATTATTGGTCCACCATGGAAGAAGACTGTATCAACTATGCCAAAAAATGTCATAAATGCCAGATTTATGGAGACAAGATTCATGTACCCCCGTCACCTTTGCATGTTATGACTTCTCCATGGCCATTTTCCATGTGGGGCATGGACGCTATTGGGCCAATATCTCCGAAGGCATCGAATCGGCATCGATTCATCTTCGTGGTCATCGACTACTTCACAAAATGGGTAGAGGTCGCCTCATATGCCAACGCTACTAAATCGGCCATTAGCCGATTTTTGAAGAAGGAAATCATTTGTCGATATGGAATGCCCGAGAGGATCATATCGCATAACGACCGAATTTAAACAATAGCACGATAACGGGGTTTGTAGCCAATTCAACATCAAACACCACAATTCATCACCATATCGCCTAAAATGAATGGGCAAAGGAAGCGACCAACAAAAACATCAAAAGATAGTGGGAAGATGATCGAGATTTACAAAGATTGGCACGAGAGTTACCATTTGCCCTTTTCGCCTATCAAACGTCAATCGTAACCTCCACCGGGCAACTTCTTTCTCATTGGTTTACTAATGGAGGCGGTTTTACCCATCGAAGTTGAGATTCCGCCCTTCGAGTATTGTCCAATTGAAATTGGATGAGGCGTAATGGATCCAAACTCGATATGATCAATTGAATCGATCAAGAAAAGAGGTCAAAGCTATCCGTCATGGTCGATGTACCAAAAGCGAATGATGCGAGCATACAACAAGAAAGTGCGTCCAAGAGAATTCCACGAGGGAGACTTAGTTTTGAAAAAGATCCTCCCCATACAAAAGGATTTCAGAGGAAAATGGATGCCAAATTGGGAAGGACCTTATGTAGTGAAAAAGGCTTTCTCTGGAGGGGCACTAATCTTGGCTGAGATGGATGGGAAAAATCTACCCAATCCCATAAATTCAGATTCAGTTAAGAAGTATTATGCTTGAAGAAGGGAAAGGCTAAAGTGAAAACCCGCAAAGGGCACTTTACGACCAAAAAAAAAAAGGAGAGGCCGAAGTGAAAACCCGTAAAGGGCGCTTTGAGACCAAAGGGGCTTTGAGTCGAAAACCCGATAAGGGCGGCCCAAATTAGCACGAAAAAGGAGGTGTGTGATAATCTTTTCCCCCAGAATTGGCAAAAGGAGGAATGTTACACCTCGGAACATCTACAAAGCACTGTAGATCTCCCAACGTCCATGATCTTCGGAAGCATCCGGTGGTGAAGCTCAGGCTGCGATATGTAGGGCACCTACTTTTTCTTTTTACCCATTTTTTGTACTCCAATAATGTTTACTTCTGTTGAATTAATCCAATTCCATTCCTTATAAATTCCATTGTTATTTTAAATCTTTGAGTTGTTTGCAATTGAAATAAGACCCATTGACCCATATTGCTTCCATAAAGCGAGTCCCGCCTATTACTCTGGAAGCCTCTAAACAGCGTAGGAACCTAAAACAAGACTGTTGTTTAGGAACCACCACACTTAGGGGTTGGAAACATTCGAAGAAGAGGAGTCCAAAATTATGACCATTTCTTCAGATTCGCAGGCATAGACATCAGACAAGATGTTGCATCTGTGTCGTGACCTTGACGAGCGAACGAGCAATTACAGCCCTAAACTTTTAAAAGAGACCATTCTCATGACATCCTGCATTCATGCAAATGTCCCCCATAATATCATTTAGTCAGGAGCATTTGATTTATTACAATTATTGCATCTTAATGAGAAATCATCATTCTCATGACATTCTGAATTCATGTAAGTGTCATTCATATCACATGTAGTTAGGAGCATTTGAGTCATTTTGACCACAGCATCCGCATCCTTTGGCATAAACACAAGCATATGAAATCGAGTCCACAGGATATGTCCCTAGAGGACAATGTAGCAACACTATTGAAGACCACCCTATTGCCATCAACCAGTAGTGGAATAGGTTGAAGACCACCCTATTGCCATCAACCAGTAGTGGAATAGGTTGAAGATTGTCCTATTACCGTCAACCAGTGATGGAATAGGTTGAAGATTGTCCTATTGCCACTAACCAGCAGTGGAATAGGTCAAAAATTGTAGATCTTGTCGCCCTAACCAGTAGTGGGGCAAGATCGAAGGCAAATCTTGGCTCCCAACCAAGAGGGAACATGATTTAGGCCACTGTTCTATTGCCACCGACCAAAAAGGAATAGGTCAAAATTGTAGATCTTGTCACCATAACCAGTAGTGGGGCAAGATCGAAGGCGAATCTTGGCTCTCTAACCAGTAGAGAACATGATTTTGGCCACCCTCCTATTGCCACTGACCCGCAGTGGAATAGGTCAAGAATTGTAGATCTTGTCGCTCTGATCAGTAGTGGGGCAAGATCGAAGGCAAATCATGGCTCCCTAACCAGTGGGGAACACGATTTAAGCCACCGTCCTATCATCACTGACCAGCAGTGGAATGGGTCAAAAATTGTAGATCTTGTCACCATAACCAGTAGTGGGGCAAGATCGAAGGCGAATCTTGGCTCTCTAACCAGTAGAGAACATGATTTTGGCCACCCTCCTATTGCCACCGACCAAAAAGTGGAATAGGTCAAAATTGTAATTCTGCCCCTAACCAAGAGGGAGCATGGTTAAGCTTTAGTCCTATTGCCTTAACTAGAAGTGGGATAGGTCAAGACCAAAGACCTCATCTCTCTCAAGGTGCAAGTGGAGCAATCTAAAATAAAACAAGTCACATCCCATTAGAGTCGCAAAGAAGAGCAAATTGAAGCCACATAGCAAAGGAGTAGATTGAAGTAACAAGATGCGTAGATCTGAATGAGGTTACATGAAGAAGAGAAGCACCAAAGAAGTTAAGACTCAGCAAAACCGAGCAAATTTGGTCCTTCTTCATGTCTTTGCTCTATTCCCGTTGCACAACAATGAGCAAAGAGGGGCAGCTGTAGTCGGCCCAAATTTGCCCGGGCCCAACAAACAAAACAAACAAATAAAAATCTAAATTTTACAAAAAAAAAACCTAGCCCAACTACCCTAGCCCATTAAACAAATCAGAAAACAACAAAAAAAAAAACAAATAAAAACCTAGCCCTTGGCCTCGACCTCGACTTGACCCCCCCACCCTCTGCACAAGACCACCATCCGCTGTTCGCCTCCGACGCGCCCCGTCCATAGCCTGCAAGACAAAAACACGCAACAGCACAGCAAAGAGGGAAGCAATTTGTCTTCTTTATTCAGCTTTGGCTATAAAGCCACAAAAAATCATTGTAAAAGGGGAGGGGAAATTCAAAAAAAGCAACAGAAATTTTGAATACAAGAATTGTCAGAAATCAAAAACCAAACAAAAAGGTTGATTTCATTACTGTTAACTACTACTGTTATCTATTTTTCATTTCTGTTTTTATTTTTATTTTTAAGATTTTTTTTAAAACTAAATCGAAAAAGGAGAAGAGGGAGACCTACCCGAACCCCGTGGCACGTCGTCGGAGTCTCCCCTCCGTCGTCAGAGCCGAAATCGAAAGCAAAAGGGGAGTTTTTTTTCGGATTCAAAAAAAACAAAACAAAATACGAACCTTCAACAATCAAAACAAAAATAGGAGCATTAAGGTTTATTCCGATTTTGTTTCTTTATTATTGTTTTTTTGCTTATTTATTTATTTTATTAGTTTAAAACTTTTACGAATAAAAAAAAACGAAAAGGAAGGCGAAGAGGGCATTACCTGAACCCGGGGTCACGTCGCGGAGCCATCCCTTCGTCGTCGAGGCCGAGAGCAGAGGAGAGGAGGTTTTCCCCTCTCAAGTTTTGAGGGGCCAAAGCTTGGCCTCTTAACAGATCCTGAAGCAGGGCACAAAGGCCCGCCCCCGCGTACCGTCGGCCACCGGGAGTGATGGTGGTGCGATGGGTCGCCAGAGGGGAGACCGACCGTCGGGCACACGTGAGGAAGAGAGGAAACTTTTCCTCTGCTTCCGTTTTTGAAACGAAAAAGGGGGGGCCTTAGGGATTTGTTTTAGGTTCTTTAGCCCTGGGAATTAAAGGAAATAAAGATGGGGTAAGGGTAATTAAAGTCGCGTCGTTTGGGGTGTTAGGGGTGTTCATATCTCTTCAATGGGGTATTTGCAAGATGAGTCCTCCCTTGCAAGGCCGCCTAATTAAATCCTTTTACTTTCCTTTTTTTTAATTTGTGCCCCATCATTTTGCCGCGTTATTCAATCTAGTCCATACCGGTCATTTGAAACGTCACATAATCAAAGGGTTGGGTTATTTACTCGCTTAGTCCCCGTGAAGTCCAAGACGCTGCAGATCGGTCCTCATCTTTTCTTTTATTTTCAAATTTAACCCTAAAATCCCATTTCAATTTCAATTCACCCTTTTTTAAGTTGACTCATGATTTTGTACATTTATTATCATTATCACTATATCACTACATCATTATTATCATACTATACTATTATTATTATTTTATTATTATTATTATATTACTACTATTATTATTTTATTTTATTTCACTATTAGCATCATTTTCATTTCTATTAACACGTATTTATTTACATTTTTTTACTATTGTTTCGCTTTTTATCTCTACTATAATTATTACTATTATTATTATTATTTAGTATTTGTATCATTATCATTATTTCTATTGTTATTTCGCTACCATATCATTATCATCCTTATTATTTTATTATTGCTATTACTATTATATTATTAATATATTATTATTTAATTTTTACCACACATTTTCACTTTTATTATTATTATTATTATTATTATTATTATTATTATTATTATTATTTGAATGTATTTAGTATTGTTGGTACTATACTATATTTAACATTATTACATTTATTATTAATACTATTATTATGATTACTATTATTATATTTACTACTTTATTCAATTATTGATTTACTTTATTTTACCTTACTTACTTTTCATATATATATATTATTTCTATTATCATTATTGTCATTATTGTCATTATTTTACTACCACCGTATATATATATTTGTTTTTTTTCTTTTGTGTGTTATTTATTCCTTCATGCTTTCTATTATTCTCATTATTTGCCTTGTCAACATGCTACTATTTTATTATCATCCTTACTCATATGTATATGTGTACGTGTTTTTCATGTTCTTTTCACATATAACATCGTGTTTTCATATTTTCACGCTACTTTCCTCGATGCCTTATTTTTATAACGACCAATATCCCGTATTAGTAATTCGAGAAAATCAAGCCCTAACTTATCGGGTTCCAGCTTTCTTCTCGCCTAAAGGCTAAACAACGGATATCTCTTTTGAGGTTGCAATTTTAAAACAAAATACTTAATCTCGAAATTGAAATGTCGTGCCCTAACTTACTGGACTCGACACCTAGATAACTTCGAGATAAGTTTCTTTTCTTCCAAAATAGAGGCAATATTCTTAATTTGGATTTTCGAAAAAACGAGCCCTAACTTACTGGGTTCCGATTTCTCGATTCAACAAATGACGGAATATCCTCTTCAAAAATAGAACAAAGTTTTAAAAGGCGAGTTTAGTTTCGGGAGTCTAAGGTATTACGCCCTAACTTACTGGACGTGATACTTTTTCCCTCGGAATAAGAGAGCCTTAACGTCCCTTCCAATTTTAAAAATAAAAAGCATTGTATTTTCGAACCCCTTTAAAGTTTTCAACAAATAGGACCTCAATCAATCAGTTTGGTACCAATTTTGGGCGTGTCGAGGGTGCTAATCCTTCCTCGCACGTAATCGACCTCCGAACCCGTTTTCTCAAAGTTCGTGGACCAAAAAGCACTGTTTTAGTAAATTAAATGTTTTATTAAAACAAAGGTGATCCGATCACACCAAATAAAGATCGGTGGCGACTCCTTTCCTTTTCTTTTTCAAAAATCGAGTCGACCGCGTGCTTATCGCTTTCACGCAAAAATGGTTACGACAACAAGATTGCAAGAATTCATTACTTCAGAATTTCACGCTCAATGCAAGACACAAAATAATATCCAAGATTCCATAATTCAATTCAGTATCAGTCTCAATTTCAGTACCCAATCATAAATTTATCATTTTACTAAACACTTACCTTAAAATACTTACCACACATAATTAGTAAATTAAACACATAATAATGATAAAGTTTGAATTATAGTGATACAAACCAGAATTCTCTTCGGAGTTAATCCTCGTCGATCTTTTCATTTCCTTTTTGGGCCGATGATTCAGGCTCGATATTAGCTACGAACAATTAAAATAATTTCACAATCATTAACACAATACAATTTAATTGCTGAAATTTTTATCTAACTTTTACTTTAATTTCAATTTAGTCCTAACTAAACCTATATATTTTTCTTTCTCAATTCATAGCTTTTTGCTACTTAATTTCTTGCCAAGCTCACATTTAACTATCTAATTTTTATCATATTTTCATAATTTCGAATTTATTTCAATTTAATCTCTAAAACTCAAAACTTATAGCTTAGTTTACAATTCAATCCTTTATTCAATTCCAATCAAAATTTCTATCAAATAAACCCCCAATTCCATCATTTGTTCAACATAAACCCTACTCAAAAAATCTATTAACTTTCAAAATTTCAACTTAAATCCAAGAGAATTTGACTCTAGGATTTCAAAAACATCAAATTTGTAAAAAAAAGAACTTAATTAAAATTACCAATTAAAGTTTCAAGCTTCAAATCCCTAGTTTTCTCTTTTATTTTTCTTTCCCTTCTTCTTTCTCTTTTTCTCCCCTGCTTCTCGTTTCAATTCTGTTTCAATTCTTTGTTTTTGTTTCTTTTATATTTTATTTACTTTATTAACATAATATAATGATTATAATAAATATGTATTTTAATAACAATATTCATTTTACATTTGGTCGACTTATATTTCTACATTTGTACCAATAATTTTATTACAATTATTATTATTTAATTTGTTTATCAAATAAAATCTTATAGTTTAATTATTTAATTTAATAAATATCTTTAACTTAATAATAATAATTAGTAAATATCTATTTTAATATCATTTACATTTATTACAATTGTACACATAAATATTATTATATTTGTACTTTATCATCATCATACACTTGCCATGTCTTTAATTTATTTATTATATAAAATCTCATAATATAATTAATACAATTAATAATTATAAAATATCTTCATACTTATATTATAAGTAATTTAGGTGTTTAGTTTAAAATGTACAAATATAATTTTTACACATGTATATTTTATTACCATACAATTGTCTACTATTTTCTTTATTTAATAATAATAATAATAATAATAATAATAATAATAATAATAATGGTTCATAATTATAATATATATATAATATTTATATATAACATAAATAAAATCTTAGATTTTAATGCATATCTGCCGCCTCATTTCATATAAATGGCTTAATTTCCATTTTAGCCCTTTTACTTTCTTTTAATCTATAATTAGACTTTTACCTTTATTCAATTTGATCCTTTTTCTTAATTACTTTAAATTAAGAAAAATTCACTAAATAAAAAAAATCTAATTGAACGCACTATTAGACTCATAATTACTCCTAATAATTATTTACTAACTCAGTTTACTAAGACGAATGCCCGATAACACACTTTTTCAGTGCCCACAGATTTTGGGTCGTTACACTTGGCTAATGAGAAAATGAAATGGAAGCTTAATCTTTGTTAACTTTGTCATAATTTGAAACAAGAATCTTGTAACGGAAACCACTAGAGTTAGACTAAATTATGAAAAATTATGAATGATCAAGATAAATGTGTTGTCATTATAAAGTTACGAATGAAAAATCACTTTAAAAGTAAGAACTTCATAAGTGGAACCAGTCTAATTGTGTAATGGAAATGAATGAAATGAACTAGTCTTATGGGGCTTGAGTAATGATGATGCGATAATAAGAGGTATGGAATAAAGCTTCCATAACATATGGTTAAATGAATTTATTTATAAAATTCATAAATTACTCAAGCTACTAATGAATTATGGTTGGCTAGGATAATCCTTGTTATTTACTAAGCTTTATTAGCTTAACACATTAGTTGTTTAAATGCATAGGTAAATACCGTTTGAAGAAGATTGTGTTGGATTCAGTGCCCTAGGTATAGTATGTTCGTCTATGTATACTTGTAATTTGTTCAAACAGATTGGTTGAAAAATAATTTATGGATTACATTACTATAATTTTTATAATGTCCTCATGTGATTTTTGCATGCAAAGTAAAATAAAAGCAAATATTGGTTCATCGGTTGTCTAATGTTTAAACTAATACTAAGTGGTATTACGTTGTTGGATCGTAATATGAAAAGACAACTTATATTAATAGACGAACCTAAACATGTTCGTAGTCTAATCGGAAATGAGAAAACCAATTGAAAGATTAATATGGCGTCTATCAAGTCCAATTGGAGAGATGTCTTTTCTTGGGCATCGGAGTAAATGACTCTCAAAAGATAGATACATAAATGTGACTGACAGGACATCAGACTGGACCAAAGAAGAATAGATCTTGAATCCACTTATGGATTTATTCACTTGTGATGTTCAAAGTGTGGCATACATTAATCCTGAGTGGATGACAAACTATGTATACATGACTTGTATATTTTGATATAAGTCAAAGCTTGAGTTCAAATAGATAATGAACAAAAAGCTGGTGCGTTGGTCATTCATAACAGTAGAATTCATAACCCAATATATGAGTAAATGATATCCTCTCATTGGCATTACATGATAGATGAAAAGTAAGCATGGTCCTTAGTCGTTCGTCTTTGTGATAAATGACTTGATTACTATTTGATAGTAATTGACTTTTCATGAAAGAAGATATAATAGTTACCATTAGATAAAATATGATCATATTGGGAAAGTAGATTTATCACAAAGAGATTAACGATATCCTATGAACGTAACACACTTAGGACAAGGTCATTAGACGAGTATTAATTGAGTTACTTTCGTAATAGTATATCATTAAAGAGAGCTCAATCACGATACTATAGTGGAACGACTTCGTGACTAAATGAGTTTATAATTAATAGGCGAAAAACTGGAACTTAATTATAAGTCATTTGAGCTCTAATCGCATATTTCCAATCAGTATCTACTCTAGCTCATTAAAACCAGAAATGAATTACATATTTAATCAAATGAATAAAAATGGATAGAAATAGTAAACTTAGAGAAATGAGAAACATTTGGAAATAAATGTGATTTTCTCTAAATGGAAATAACTCGAAAACTAATTTTAGTTTTTCAAATTATTATTTAATTGATTAATTAAATAATTGAAGTTTGAAAATATAATTGAATCAATTGGTCATTGTGAATCATTGAATGTAGAAATATTAAATATATTTTTCATAAATTCTTTTACGGTAAAGTTGTCATGATTTTAACATAATTAGAATTAGGTTGAAAAATTATTTAATTGAGAAATTTGTTTATTTATTTAAATTAATTTATAATGTTTATTTTAAGAAATAAAAAAACAAGTATTGAGTTGGATTGAATTATAAAGTATCGAGTTAAAAGTCTAAAAAGTATTATAATTGGACTCGATATGAGAGCGGCCCAAAATCCCCTCATATTAATGCTAGGGGCAACAAACCTAGTGCATTTCACTAGGGTTGTCGCCCCCTAATCCAAGTAAGGCTAAGAGTTAGTTTTTCTATTAAAATAGACTTCTACTAATTTAAAAAGATTCACTTTTTCTTCCTATAAATAGATGGCACCGGAATAATAATTTTGCTTGATAATAATAAGAATTTATTTTCTAAGTAGAAATTCTATTAGTAAATTCTATTTTTCAGAATAATAATTCTTTCAGATTCTATTAAAAAGAGATTTACTTTCCCACTAAAAGTAAAGTAAAGAATTTATGTTTTTGTATTTAATTTGAATTCGTTGGAGCCCACATTCGAAGCAGTTCATGGTACGAGAATAACGGAGAAGGTTGTTCTGTTGAAAGATGGGAACAACAATGATCCACTTAGCCAAAAACACAGGTGCGATTTCAGTAAAGAGTTTGTTGTTATAAATATCACAAATCGACTCGGTTTTCAAAATTTTAATTTTTCGCTGTGCAAAAAAACTATTTTCGAATTGAATTCTTTCCAACAAACAGAACTAGTGACTTGGGGCTTCGCATCACCACTCAATGAATAAAAGGATTAAGCTATGATATTATAATAGAGTTTGTTAGTAATGACATGTACATAAGGACTTAAACATTTCTAAAAGATGTATTTATGATATTTTCGGTTTAAAGTAAAAAAAAAATGTATTTGATTTTATTATTTATGAGCTATAATATAATTCTTGAAATTGTTGAGCATGCTCTTACGAATGAATGTGAGTCTATGAGTCATTTGAATGTGTTTTAAATTGATTTGAAACTTATTGGTTCTACAAGTTATGCTATAGTCCTTTACATGTATGTCGATGTGTATTGGACAGAAGATTTGATTGACGTGTCTCACCACGAGGTGTTGCTCGCACTTATGTTGGTCTTCCAAAATGCAAAAAGGAATAGGCTGATCATCTTTTGAGGTGAAGTACAAAGCTATAGCAAGTACTATATATGGCTGAATCATTTTGGGTTCTTAGTTTACTTCAGCAGCTGCATATTTCAATCCCAAGAATACCGACTATCTTTTTTCACAATGTCGGTGTCACTTACTTGAGCAAAAAATCTAGTATATTATAATTGTATGAAGTGTGATACCCTAAACCCGGTCGGGACGGCTCAACCAAAATTTCGAACATCACATTAGCCACCGATGTGACTCTCCATTTAAAACTTTACGAACCACACTAACCAACCATACACACCACACAATTGCAGAATATTTCATATAGTAATTAGTCCTAAGTGCATGTTTTTCTAAATTAAGTATTTCATTCACGCAATTAGCAGATATAGGGCGTACCTTAATACTCGCAGGTCTCCCTTGGCTGCAAAAAAAATCGTTAGTTCATTTGATTATCATCACATTAAACTAGTAATAAAACCATTCAGACAAGCAATTGTCGAAACTATTTTTTTGTTTGGAAAACGGGCCGACTTTAAAAAGAAAAATGGAGTCGCCACCAATCTTTTTTGAAGTGTGATTGGGTCACCTTATAAAACATTTGGTCTACGAATTTTGAGAAAATGGGTCCGGGAGTCGGTTATGCACGAGGAAGGATTAGCACCCTCGTAACGCCCAAAATTGGTACCTTATTGATTGATTAATGTCCTAATATCGAAAATTTGAAGAGATTTTAAAATACGAATCCTTGATAAAACATTTGGATAATTTGAATTGGATATCGAAATTATCTAATTCTGAAAAGATGAAATATCACATCCAACATGTTAAGACACGATGTTTCAAACCCCCGACACCTAGATCATTTCATGATTTCCAAAACTTATGCATTGCAATTTTAAAACGGGTATTTCGCTATTCAGCCAAACAAAAAACCGAAACCCAACACGTTAGGGCACGATTCCTCAAATTTTCAAATATGAAATTTTGCCTTATTTTTGAAGTTGAGAAAACACAATCAAAAAATTTTAAAAGGATATTTAGTCCTTTGGACGAATGGAAAATTGAAACCCAACACGTTAGGGCACAATTTCTCAAAACTTCCAAGCACAAAATATTGCCTTGTTTTTAATTTTAGAAAACATGGACACAATCTTAAAGGATATCTAATGATTCGGTTAAAACAGAAACCGAAACCCAGCACGTTAGGGCACGATTCCTTGAATTTCCAAACACAAAGCATTGCCTTTATTTGAAAAGAATTATGTATCGAGTAAAACTAGTGTAACACGAATTTGTGAAAATAAATCACAACATTGATACGCTAACGGAAATAAGATGGTCGAAAACATAAATAACAATAATAGAAAATAAAAAAATAATAGTAATAATGGTAGGAGTAATGAAAATAATGGTACTAATAATAAATGTAAATATAATAGTATTAATCATAACAATAAGTGTGATAATAATAATAAAGTAATGAAAAGATAAGAAAAATTAGAATAATATTAATGATAAAATAATAGTGACAATATTGCAATTAATATGGATAATAATAAAATAATAGTAATAGATATAATAATAGTATGTACGTTTATGTAAGAAAAATTTTAAGTAAACCATAGTATTAATAATTAACAAAAAAATAATGTTAGAGTCAATAGAGATGAATAAAAATAATAATGAAAATAGAAACAATAAATAGTAATGTTAAAACAAAATAATGATAATAAAGTATAAGAAATATAAGAGATATGAGTATAGTAATAATAATAGTATATATAAAAATAATAATAATATAACGGTAAGTATAATAATAAATATTAAAAATAATTAATTTTAAAAAAAAAGTAAAATGGGTGAAAAAAGGTCGAAATTAAACTAAAAATAAAAGCTTGGGGGCGAATTATAAATAAAAAGAAAAAAGAAAAAAGGGGCTAAATTGCTACTCGCGTTAAAGAATAGGGACCGAAAACACCATTATTCCAAATTCTTAAAGGTAGTGCCTGAACGTGGACCAAATCGAAGCAGCGCATAAAGTTCAGGGGCAAAGTTTAAAAAATAGAAGAAAGCTGAAGGGAGATGCAATCAAAACAGGGGTGCAAAAGAGAGGACCAACTGCGCAATTTACCCATTTAGGGTAAAATTACGCAAGTCCACCTATGGAACAGGTAATCGCGCGGGGCTTCCCCCCTTTATACGGCGTCGTTTCTTTATTATTTTAAAACTAAAGAAAAAAATAATTTCCTTTCATTCCTGCCCTTCTGCTTCAAAAAGAAAAAAAAAGAACCCCATTTTCCATTAATTTTTATTAGGGCTTGAGCGCCCTAGTCCCTCCTTCACCGTTCGTCACCACCGATTCGGGGATCGGTCATGTGCAAGACCGAGGGCCCGATAAGTTTCTTCCCTCTTTCTTTGTTTTCAAATTTTTTTTTTAAAAGTAAAAGACTATATAGAACAAAACAAGATCTGCGAAAATCACCTATATTCCCAAAAGTTTGCTTGATTCAACTGATCTGGTATATTGGTATCTCTGAAATATATGGGTGTCTTCCTTCCTATTTCTTTCAAAAACCCTCTCTGTATTTGCAAAAAATCCCCGAAAAAATCTTCCCCCCATTACAATCGATTATTCGGCTTTTATAGCCTAAAAAATCCCCCAAAAATAGAATAGGATAAAATCCCCACTACAATCCCTCTCCTCTACTATGTTTACTGCTTCCTGTTTTGTAGGTGCAACCCTCGGAGGCGTGGAGGCGCATGATACGGAGGCCGTGGCAACGTGGCTCGGTGGGGCTGTTGGGGAGGGGCGAGTCGCGTGTAACAGCCCGATTTAGGGGCTAGTCAGAACAGTGATCTCAGAATCATTAAATTGAGGATAGATAAAATTACTTTCATGTTATTTCATGTGTTATAAAATGTTTATAAGGATGCATGAAAATTTTGGTGCCTTAATTTTAGTAATTTCTAGCTAATTTGTGAAAAAGGACTAAATCGCATAAAGTGTGAAAGTTCTGATTTATTAGCAAAAGGTGCCAAATAACTATGGGCTATTAATTGGAGGCCCCAATTGTGCAATTTAGCCTTATTTTAAGTGAGTAGGCTGGCCATGTAGACAAGAGGGGACAAGAATTTTTAATTTGGTCAAAGTTGGTGGAATAAATGAATAAAATAAGATGAATAGGTGAAAAGCTATCATCTTTCTATTTTTCTTCCCTTTTCCACCGAAAATATCAGCCATGGTGGGGTGTTTGAGAGCTCAAAATTTCAGCAAGCTTTATTCCACACAAGTAAGTGATTTTGATGACTTTTCTTGATAAAAATTGTACTTTTGGAGTCCCAAAAGCTTAATCTAGTGGGGGGCTAAATTGCAACATGGTTGAAATTTTAGGGACTTACCATGATAGATTTTATGCTGGTTGTTGAGTTTTATGGAAGAAAATGAATGGTAGGATGATGATAAACAACTTTTGTGAAAGGTGTTGTGGTGAAAACACCTAATTTGGGCTAAAATGCAAAGGTTGTAATTTGTTCATTTAAGCATGAAATAGTTGGAATTTGAGATAGTTGTAAGAGGATTAAATGTTCAGATAGGCTTTTTTAGCAAGGAAATGTGATAAAAATTTATTTACAAGCCTAGGGGTAAAATTGTAATTTTGCCAAAGTATAGGGGCAAAATGATCATATTTGCCTAAGTGGATGTTAAGTTGTAATATGATCATTAAGTGACTAAACAAGTAAATTCCATTGTTCTAGATCAAAGAAAACGAGATTCGGACCTAGAACGGAAGAAAAGAGAAATGTGGGCAAAAAGTCCTTTTTGACCTTTTCGTCATCGAGGTAAGTTCGTATGCAAACCTTGCGAGTACGTACGGGTTATTTAATATTCCAACATTGTATGGAATGTACAATTATGCAATGTATGTATTAAATATGTGTTGACGAGTCGTTAAGAGATTTGGAAGCTAAGAATAGTAAGAAATGCAAATATTATGAAAAGATGATAGTTAAGGTTCCGTGTAAGACCATATTGAAATATGGCCTCGGTGAGAGATTTTGAATAGGACCATGTTGGGAACATGGCATCGATAGGTTAACTCGTGTATGATATCAATGTAATATTATGTGTGCGAGACTTAAGAGAGTTACTTAACGATTTTAGTGACTCAATAAGTACTTGAGAATTGAGAATGAATGTATTACACATGAGAGGTGCAAGAATACATTAGAACTGAATTAAAGTGGATTCGATATTTGATGAACCCATAGTGGGTGATATGTAAATGGTGCACTTTAGTTGCATAAGTTATAATTATTGTTGCATTGCGTGAATGCGAACAATTATAGTAGAAAGCTAAGTAAGAATGATAGTGAGTGAGGATGTTCACGGATAAACATTTGAATTAGAGAAATGTATGTGGATAAATATTTGTGAATGTATAATAACGATGAGCTGTGTGCAAATACACCTCATTGAGGGTTATTAAATGATGGGCTGTGTGCGATACCATCAACCATATAATCATTGGTGGGTCAATGCGTTACCACCGATTAATTATTAATTGATGGGTCATATGCGATACCATCACCTATATTATTATCGGTGGGTACGTAAAGCGGAACCACTTGACTAATTAGTAATCGATGGGCTGTGTGTGATACCATCGCTTATAAATGATTGGTGAGCTAAGTGCGAAATCACCCTAAGTATAATAGATTGGTGGGCTGTGTGTGATACCACCCTAAAAGAGATTCAATGGTGGGCTAAGTGCGTAACCACCGGGAGTTTAGTAATATGAGTGGCTTATTAAAAATGCTTGACGTGTTGTTTTATATGATCTTGTGACGATCAGCGCAGGAATGTATGCTACTTAAACGAGCATTTGGCTTGTGGCATGGTAAGAATATGGTAAGAGATAGAATGAGTAAGCTTTAAGGATGATTGAGTAAGTAACCGTGAGTTCATGAGAAAAGCTCATTATAATAACTTGAAATCATGTATACTCAATGAATGTCAGCGTTTATCAGTTGTATGCAGACGAACTTACTAAGCATTGTTGCTTACTCCTTTTCTTTTCCCATCTCTTATAGGTTATTTTGGCTAGCTCGGGTTGGAGGCTACAGGAGATGTTTTCACACTATCAAAAATGCTTGGTATGGTGTTCCAAGTCTTTATGAGTCATGGCATGTATAGGGATTCTTTTAGAATTGACTAAGTTCTAATTGATGTAGCCAAATTGTGTTGGCCTAAAAGAACTTAGAGTTCTGGTTGTGTATAGCCATAGATAATGGCTTAAGTTATTGTAATTGTATTGGAAGTAGCTCTCCCTAGTGTATGGGATGAAGACTTTATTTCTCTTATGATTAAGTGTCTATAATTTAAGAGTTAAATTGATGCAATATGGAGTTATGTGATAATGATTGTATGTATGTATGTAGGTATGCAAATGAGAGTGGCAAAAAGGCTTGGAAGATAGCTTCTAAGTGCCCACACGGTTGGATACACGGGCGTGTATCTAGACCGTGCGAACCCTGCACCTTAGTGTTTTAAATCAGGATAGACCACGGGCAAAATCCACGGCCATTTGTGTGGACCGTGGGTGAGACACGGTTAGAACATGGGCGTGTGCCTAGGCCATGTTGAATAAGTCAGTATATCAAGGTGTGGCACACGGTCTAGGGCCACGGGTGTGTCCAGGCCGTGCGTCAGTAACTCCCCACGGGCGAAAGACACGGGCATGTTGTAAGGGTACATGGGCATGCCCCCATTTCACATGGGCGTGCCCTAGCCATGTGGGTTTTGGCAGAATGTTGAGGTTTTTGGGCAAAGTGTGAGCACATGGGCATGTGTGACTACACACGGGCGTGTGTGTCATCTAACATGGGCGTGTACTCCCTGTTTAGATGAAAAGAAATTTTATGGAATGTAAACTTTCAATATGGTCCCGAGAGTTCTCGTAGGTACGATTGAGATCTCATAGGTTGAGTGTGAAGTAGTTGAAGTGATTCGAGGAGAGTAGTCACGTTGAGCCTAAGTGGCGATTAGGTAAATTGTTCGGTAACATCTCGTGCCCGATTCCGGTGGGGATTACGGGTAAGGGGTGTTACACGGTGCGAGGGCTCCTAGTTACTGTCTTAGGGTTTTCTGATTTTGAAGATTTTGGGCCACTGCTTAATGTTTGGGTTTGGGTAATTTGATCTGGATTTAGTTAACGGTTTGGGCCAAAATTTTGGGCCTCGAGTGTTTATTAGACTGTGTTAAAATTTGGTTTTATTCTTTCAGGGCCCGGGCAAATTTTGCCCATTACAGCTGTCCCTCTTTGCTCATTGTCGTGTAACGAGAATAGATCAAAGACTTTAGAAAGGGAAAATTTTTCCCGGCCCAGCTGAATCTTGGTAGCCTCATTCCATTCACTGCATCTTCAGAGGTCTAGGAATTTTGTTTTGATTTGCTCCACTACTACTTATGATTTGTAATTTCCAGCTCGTTTCCCTACTGCTTAGGGAGATGAGGCTCACTGTCTTCAATCTGCTCCACTCTTGCTCAGTGGAGATAAGATCTGTTCTTTTTAACCTGCTCCACTCCAGCTCCGTGGAGATAAGGCTATAATCTTCAGTCTTCTCCATTACTGATACATGGAGATAAGACTTTCTGTCTTTGATCTGCTCCACTCCTACTCAGTAGAGATAAGATCTGCACTCTTTAGTCTGCTCCATTGCCGATACATGGAGATAAGACTTGATGTATTCGATCTGCTCTGCTCCTGTTCAGTGGAGATAAGATCTACTATCTTTAGCCTGCTTCACTCCTACTCAATGGAGATAAAGTTATAATCTTTAGTCCACTTCATTGCCAATACATGAATATAAGACTTGTAATTTTCGATCTGCTCCACTCCTGATCAGTAGAGATAAGATCTGCTATCTTCAGTCTACTCCATTGTCGATACACGGAGATAAGACTTGCAATTTTTGATCTGCTCCACTCTTGCTCAGTAGAGATAAAATCTACTATTTTCAGCCTGTTACCCTACTGCTTAGGAGATTAAGGCTTACTGTCTTCATTTTGCTCTACTCCTACTCAGTAGAGATAAGATCTGCAATTTCCAACCTGTCACCTTACTGCCTAGGGGATTAAGGTCTATCGTCTTTGATCTGCTCCACTCTTGCTCAGTGGAGATAAGATCTGCACTTTTCAGTTTGCTCTATTGCCAATACATGGAGATAAGACTCATAATTTTTTATCTGCTCCACTCCTGCTCAGTGGAGATAAGATCTGATATTTTCAGCCTGTTACCCTACTGCTTAGGGGATTAAGGCTCATCGTCTTCGATCTATTCCACTCCTGCTCAGTGGGATAAGATCTGCTATCTTCATCCTGTTACCCTACTGCTTAGGGGATTAAAGCTCATCGTTTTTGATCTGGTCCACTCCTGCTCATTGGGATAAGATCTCTAATCTTTAGCCTGTTACCCTACTGCTTAAGGGATTAAGGCTCATCACTTTCGATCTGCTCCACTCCTGCTCAGTGGAGATAAGATCTGCTTCTTCAGCATGTTACCCTACTACTTAGGGAATTAAGGCTCATCGTCTTCGATCTGTTCCACTCCTGCTCAGTGGGATAAGATCTGCTATCTTTAGCCTGTTACCCTACTGCTTAGAGGATTAAAGCTCATCGTTTTTGATCTGTTCCACTCCTACTCAGTGGGATAAGATCTGTAATCTTCAACCTGTTACCCTACTACTTAGGGGATTAAGGCTCATCGCTTTCGATCTGTTCCACTCCCGCTCAGTGGGATAAGATCTATAATCTTCAGTCTGTTACCCTACTGCTTAGGGAATTAAGGCTCATCGTCTTCGATCTGTTCCACTCCTGCTCAGTGGGATAAGATCTGTTATCTTCAGCCTGTTACCCTACTGCTTAGGGGATTAAAGCTCATCATTTTTGGTCTGTTCCACTCCTGCTCAATGGGATAAGATCTGTAATCTTCAGCCTGTTACCCTACTGCTTAGGGGATTAAGGCTCATCGCTTTCGATCTGTTCCACTCTTGCTCAGTAGGATAAGATCTGTAATCTTTAGCCTGTTACCCTACTGCTTAGGGGATTAAGGCTCATCGTTTTTGATCTGTTCCACTCCTGCTCAGTGGGATAAGATCTGTAATCTTCAACCTGCTCCATTGCTATCTCAGGAAGATAAGGCCATTGGTCTAAATCTGCTCCATTGCCGATACATGGAGATAAGATTTGCCAAAATATGTAATTTTGATCAATTTTGCTACATTGTCCTCTAGGAAACCTACCTGTAGAATTGATTTCATGGGGCCTATGCTTATGCCAAAGGATTAGGATGTCATGATCGAAAAATGCTCCTAACCATATGTATTAGGAATGCTACATGAATGGATGCAAAATGTCATGAGCATGATCCAATTTTTAAATTTTTGGGCTATCATTACTCGCCATTTGTTAAGGTGGTACCCTGACGTATGTTGTCTTGCTCAATTAATATTTCCAACAGAGAATCTACAGATGTCGTTATTGCTTAAACCCTTATCTTAAATGCTCTGAGCCCTTTAAACCTGGTGAGTTCTAAATAATTGTCTTGTTTCGGATTCTTATATTATTTAAAGACTCTCAGAGTAATACGCAAAACTTCTTTTGTGAAAGCATTATTAGTCCACTAATCGTTATTGTAGTAACCCATTTTGCCCTGGCCCATAAAAGCTAACCAAAACAGAAAACAAAATATAAAATAAATGTCTAGCTTTATACAGTCCATTTAACAAAACCAAACAAGCCCAAATATTGGCCCGTTACACCAGACCCAATCCTAAACAGATTAACCCCTACCTAAGACTTAACTTACGGAGCCCAAAAAGCCCAACTCCAAATCAAAACCAGGGTTTCTGAAACCCTAGGTTTCCTCGCGCCGCAAGCCTCCATACCAGCCGCCATCATCACCACGATCCGCGACACACCATTAACGCCCGAATCAAGCTCCACATCGTCGGATCTACCGTCAATCACCTGCAAAAAAGGAAAGAAAGGCAGCAAAAATGGCAACAAAGATAGAATTTTTTTTTATTTTCCTTTTTCATTTTCAGGGTTATAAAACCCAAAAAGAATTAGTAACCAACGAGGGGGATACGGAGAGAAACACGTAATAGACAGAGAGAATACAGAGAGAAAAGATATAGGCAAATACATCGAGAGTATACAGAGATTAATAAAAAAAGCAAAGGTTTTTTATTATTTGCTTTTTCTTTTTCATTTTATTTTTGAATATTTTTTTATTTTATTTTGCTGGAGGCTATATATAATATATATATTTATAAAAAAAAAGAGATAAACTTACATTTTTTTTTAATTCCGACCACCGACGGCGGTGGACGGCAGCCGGAGACTAGCCGAGGAACTCACCGAAAATCGCAAGGGAGAAGAAGAGGGAGAGAAGACTTTCTGTTTTTTGAAGAAAAAGAAGAAAAATGATTTTTTTTGTTGTAAATTAAATGGATGTCTATAACCCCCTTAAGCATATTAAAGTAATGAGATAAAACTCTTTAGTTTATTTATAATCAAAAAACCATTAAATGGAGTAATTAAGAAAACTTAGTTAATTAAATGCATTTATTGATTGTAAAGGAGCCTATAAATAGCACCTTGTAAATGAAAATAAAACAATGAAATTCTCTCGTATTTTTCATCCTCTTTTATTTGTTGTTTTATTAATTTTTCTATAACACATTATCAGCACGAGCTTCTACGAGTTCATAGTGAAGTTCACGTCATTTCGACTTTATATAATTTGCCCGTATAACTCCCGTTAAACTATGTACGGTATATGTATTTTCATAATTCTTTTATTTTATTTTCTAGATAAAATATTTGCTTTGGGTAACATTTGCACATTTATTTTTACAACTAAAATCTAATAATGATAATTATATATTCATGGTTTTTTTAATTAAAAGATATTTCAATTAATTTAATTTGTGTTAAGTTATTATTATGATATTCCTCTTTATGCAAATATTTGATATACATATTATTATTTAGCAAATTTGGTATATATAATTGAATTATTTCACGATTGAGAATACTTACTATTTTACTAATATTTTTTTTATTTTGATTCAAGTGATTATAATGTCAAATCTTGCCAAACTTGAATTTGCGGCCTTAGACATCTCAGGCAAGAATTATTTGTCATGAGTGTTAGATGCTGAAATTCACCTAGATGCTAAAGGTCTAGGAAATACTATATTAGCAGATAAAGAAGCATCTAATCAAGACAAGGCAAAAGCAATGATTTTCATCCGTCATCATCTGCATGAAGGATTAAAAGTGGAATATCTCACTGTGAAAGACCCTCTTGAATTGTGGAAAAATTTGAAAGAACGATTTGACCATCAGAAAACTGTAATACTCCCTAAAGCTCGTTATGATTGGATGCACTTACGGCTACAAGATTTTAAGACTGTAAGTGAATACAATTCAGAACTTTTCAAAATTAGTTCTCAACTAAAATTATGTGGAGAAAACATAACTGATGAGGACTTGTTAGAGAAAACATTTTCAACCTTTCACGCTACTAATGTGCTCCTGCAGCAGCAATACCGTGAAAAAGGTTTTAAAAGGTATTCTGAATTGATTTCATGCCTTTTGGTGGCTGAACAAAATAATGAGCTATTGATGAAAAATCATGGAATTCGTCCCACTGGTTCTGCACCATTCCCTGAAGTGAATGTAGCAGTACACAATAATTATGAAAATAGAAAATATAAAAGTCACGGCCGTGGTCGTGGACGTAGTGGGGGACATGGTCGAGGATGTATTGGTAATCATTATCATGGTGGTCATAATAAGATACTTCTAACCACCAGAAAAAGAATAACAATGAAAGACAAGAAAGAAGTGGTCAAAATAATCCTTCAAAGATTGTTGAGAATATATGCTACCGATGTGGTATGAAGGGGCATTGGTCACGTACCTGTCGTACGTCTGAGCATTTAGTGAAACTTTATCAAGCATCCATTAAAAGGAAGGGAAAGCATATGGAGACAAATTTTATATCCCAAAATGATGAAATGAAGGCAAAAGATGAAGATATTCACTATAATAATAAAACTAACCATGCCTACGAGGATGATAAATTTAATGACCTTAATAATATAACTCACCTAGATGTGGCAGATTTCTTTGAGAATCATTAGAAAAATTGATGTTATTTTGACATTTTTATGTTGTTTTAAGTATATTTTATTTTCTTGCATAAAGAATAATTTATATATTTAATAAATATTTGCAATGTTTCTCATATTATATTTTGTTTGTTTTATGAAGAATATGAATATTCAACAAAATTTCTATGGACCCAAAATCAATGAAGACATGTGTCTTGCGAGATAGTGCTACAACACATACGATACTCAAAGATAAAAATATTTTCTCATTTGACAATGAGTAATGCCCATGTTAATAAAATATCGGTAGTTCAAAACTTATTGAAGGCTCGAAGAGCTATTATATTATTACCTAAAGGTACAAAATTTATCATTGACGATGCTTTATATTCCACCAAGTCTCAAAGAAATTTATTGAGTTTTAAAGATATTCGTCTTAATGGATATCATATTGAGACTATGAATGAGAAAAATGTTGAATATATATATTACAAATGTTGAATATGGAAAGAAATATATTTTGGAAAGGTTACCTGCTTTTTCATCAGGTTTATATTATACACATATTAGTGCAATTGAGTCACATGTTACTACAAACCAGAAGTTTGTAGAACCACATACTTTTACTATTTGGCATGACCGATTAGGCCATCCCAGATCTATTATGATGCGAAGAATCATCAAGAATTCAATTGGACACCCATTAAAGCAACAAAAGATTCTTGAATTCAAGGATTTATCTTGTGTCGCTTGTTCTCAAGGAAAATTGATTATTAGACCATCACCAGCTAAAGTTGGAATTGAATCTCCAGCATTTCTGGAACGTATTCAAGGTGATATATGTGGGCCTATTCATCTACCATATGGACCATTTAGATATTTTATGGTATTAATAGATGCATATAGTAGGTGGTCACATGTGAGCTTATTATCGACTCGCAACCTGGCGTTTGCGAGACTACTTGCTCAAATAATTCGATTAAGAGCACAATTTCCAGATTATGCAATCAAAACTATTCGTCTTGATAATGCTGGTGAGTTTACATTCCAAGCTTTTAATGATTATTGTATGTCAATTGGGATAAAAGTTGAACATCCTGTAGCTCATGTTCATACACAAAATGGTTTAGCTGAATCATTTATCAAACGCCTCCAACTAATAGCTCGACAATTACTTATGAGAACAAATCTCCCTGTTACAGCTTGGGGATATGTTATTTTGCATGCAGCAGCACTTGTGCGCTTAAGGCCAACAAGTTATAATAAGTACTCCCCATTACAATTGGCTTTTGGTCAGGAGCCAAATATTTCCCATCTTAGAATTTTTGGATGTGCAGTATATGTTCCAATTGCTCCACCACAACGCACAAAGATGGGTCCTCAAAGGAGGTTGGGAATATATGTTGGTTATGAATCTCCTTCAATAATTAAATATGTTGAACCATTAACAGGAGATTTATTTACTGCACGATTTATTGATCGTCATTTTAATGAAACAACATTCCCAACATTAGGGGGAGAGAAAATACAAGTGGTAAAAGAAATTACATGGAATGGATCATCATTATCTCAATTAGATCCTCGTACAAGTCAATGTGAACAAGAAGTTCAAAGGATTATACATTTGCAAAACATTGCAAATCAACTGCCAGATTCATTTACTGACCTAAAGAGAATTACAAAATCTCACATACCAGCTGAAAATGCTCCAATACGAATTGATATCCCAATAAAGGAAATTTTCAGTGCAAAAGAAAGTAATCCACGCCTGAAGCGTGGAAGACCAATCGGTTCCAAAGATAAAAATCCTCGTAAAAGGAAAGGATCAATTATTCAAGATGGTAATATTGTGGGGGCAAGCACCCCAAAAGTGGCCAAAGATATAACAAATCAAAAAACCCCAGAAGAGGTTCAGGTACCTGAAGATAGTGATAACGAAGAAATCTCAATAAGTTATGTTACTTCAGGAAAAGATGGAACTGAAAAAATATAGTTGCCGACAACAATTTTGCTTATAATGTTGCTATTGAAATATCAAAAGAAAATGAGGATCCTGAGCCTAAATCTATTGAGGAATGTAGAAATAGAAAAGATTGGCCAAAATGGAAAGACGCAATTCAAGCAGAATTAAATTCAATTTCTAAACGCGAGATTTTTGGACCTATAGTTCAAACACCTAAATATGTAAAGCCGGTAGGATATAAATGGATATTGGTGCGAAAATGAAAGGAGAAAAATGAAGTCGTAACATATAAATCGCGAATTGTAGCACAAGGATTTTCGCAAAGACCCGACATTGATTATGAAGAGACATATTCTCCTGTGGTGGATGCAATCACGTTTAGATGCCTTATTAGTCTGGCAGTATGTGAAAAACTTGACATGCATCTAATGGATGTTGTTACAGCCTATTTGTATGGTACACTTGATAGTGAAATTTATATGAAAATCCTAGAAGGATTTAAAATCCCTGAAGGATATAGTGTTTCCCGAGAAAATTGCTCAATCAGATTAAAGAAAAGTTTATATGGATTAAAACAATCTGGACGTATGTGGTACAATCGTCTTAGTGAATATTTGTTAAAAAAAGGTTATAAAAACGATCCAATCTGCCCATGTGTTTTTATAAAAAGGTTTGAATCAAACTTTGTGATAATTGCTATTTATGTTGATGATCTAAATATTATTGGAACTCCTGAAGAGCTTTAAAATGCAGTAAATTATTTAAAGAAAGAATTTGAGATGAAAGATCTCGGAAAAACAAAATTTTGTCTTGGTCTGCAGATCGAGCATTTAAAAGATGGAATTTATGTCCATCAGTCAACTTATATGAAAAGATATTAAATAAATTTTATATGGATAAAGCACATCCATTGAGTACCCCAATGGTTGTATGATCGTTAGATGTGAATAAAGATCAATTTCGTCCTTGTGAGAATGATGAAAAGTTTCTTAGTCCTGAAGTACCATATCTAAGTGCCATAGGAGCATTGATGTATCTTGCAAATAACACAAGACCTGATATAGCTTTTGCTGTAAACTTGTTAGAAAGATTTAGTTCCTCTCCAACACGTAGACATTGGAATGGAATTAAACATGTATTTAGATATCTTAGAGGGACCATTGATATGGGGTTATTTTATTCAAATGATTCAAAATCCCTATTAGTTGGTTAATGGTATGACTGGATACTTATCGGATCCACATAAAGGTCGATCTCAAACGGGATATTTATTTACATGTGGAGGTACTGCCATATCATGGCGTTCGACAAAGCAAACATTAGCTGCTCCCTCTTCAAATCATGCTAAAATAATTGCAATGCATGAGGCAAGCCGAGAGTGTGTTTGGCTAAGGTTATTAACCCAACATATCCAGAATATATGTAATTTGCCTTTACAAAAAAATATGCCAACTATCTTATACGAAGATAATGCAGCATGTATAGCTCAATTAAAGGGTGGTTATATCAAAGGTGACAGAACGAAACATATTTCACCAAAATTATTTTTTTACTCATGATCTTGAGAAGAAAGGTGACATAGAAGTTCAACAAATTTGATCTAGTGATAATTTAGCAGATCTTTTTACCAAGGCATTGCCAACTTCAACATTTGAAAGACTATGAAACAAGATTGGAATGCGTCGACTCAAAGACATAATGTGATGTCATCATCAGGGGGAGTCTAAAACACATTGTACTCTTTTCCTTTAACCAAGGTTTTGTCCTACTGGGTTTTCCTGGTAAAGGTTTTAATGAGGCAACTTGTAATAGAAGATTGTGTACTCTTTTTCCTTCATTAGGTTTTTATCCCACAGGGTTTTTCGTAATAAAGGTTTTAATGAAGCACATTTTTTTTAAAACACATCCAAGGGGGAGTGTTGTAAATTAAATGGATGTCTATAACCCCTTAAGTATATTAAAGTAATGAGATAAAACTCTTTAGTTTATTTATAATCAAGAGACCATTAAATGAAGTAACTAAGAAAACTTAGTTAATTAAATGCATTTATTGATTGTAAAGGAAGCTATAAATAGCACCTTGTAAATGAAAATAAAACAATAAAATTCTCTCGTATTTTTCATCCTCTTTTATTTATTGTTTTATTAATTTTTCTATAACATTTTTAAATTTTTTTTAACTTATATAATAACATCAAAACGACGTCGTTTTGGCTTAAGGCAATAAGCATCAAAACGACGTCGTTTGACTTTTACCCAAAATCTGACCTGATTTGACCCGAAAGATCCATGTGTTTTAAAGCGAAAGGGTTATTTGCGCTTTTAACCCTTCCGCCTTTTTGACTATTTTCAATTAAATCCTTTCTTTGTTTTTTTCGCTTTTAATTTTACCGCACAATTTTGATTTTATTTCAATTTAATCTTTTTTTTATTTGTTTTGTTTTTAATTTATTTTGATATTATATTGAATTAAAATGTTGTATTATTATTTATATATTAATTTATTTTTATGTATTAACCTTATATGTATTATTATTTTATGTGGTTTAATATTATTTAATTATATATTATTTTATAATTTATAAATTATTTATTATATTATATATATTTTTAAAATTATATAGTATTATGTTATATTAGGTATCATTTCTAAAGCTTTGTTTTATATAAAATTTATTTAATCTATTTTATTTATATTGTTTATATTATGTATATAATTTTATGATTAGGTATTATATATATATATATATATATATTATTTATTATTTTATTTTGTTTAATATTATTTTAATTACATATTATTTTAGTTATTATATTATATATTTTAAAAATTTTGTACATTGTATAGTATTATATAATATCATATTTTTATTTTATATAAAATATATTTATATTGAAAAACATGTTTCGTTTATATTGTTTATATTATATTTTAATTATTTAAAATTATTATATACTATTCTTTTATTTATACATTGTTTACATTGTTTATATCATATAAGTATGTAATTTATTTATTTATTATTAATCTTGCATGAAAATTTTCATATTTATTTAGTAACTTCTATTTTGATATTTATTATTTTATGTATATATTTTATTTGCCCATATTCTCTCATTTATTTATTTATGATTGTCATTGTGTAGTCATTTTTATTCGTCATTATTTCACAATTGCTTTTGATATTTATGTGATATTTTTATAAATCATTGTTTTTTTAAATAAAATACATTTTTTTGCAAAATACTATATTTTATTTAAAAATTTTAAAATAAGGCAATGTTTTGGTATTTAGAAATTCGGGAAATAGTGCCCTAACGTACTAGGTTACGATTTTTCGTTTGGCTAAATAACTAAATATCCTTTTACAAGTTTTATAAATCGTAAGATGACTTTGATTGCGAAGGTTTTAAAATATTGTGTCTTAAGGTATTGGATGTGATGTTTATATTCCCTTAGAACAAAGAAATCTCAAGTTTCAACTTAAATGGCTAGTAGTTTTTTTTAAAAAGAAATCATATTTAAATTTCAAACATTTGGACATGATTTTATCGATTAGGTACCAATTTCTGGGCGTTATGAGGGTGCTAACCCTTCCTCGTACGTAACCAACTCCCGAACCCGTTTTCTCGTTTTTCGTAGACCAAAATCAAATGTTTTAAAATGAAACATTTTACAAGGTGATCCAATCACACCTGAGTAAAAAAGGGATTGGTGGCGACTCCCATTTTCATTTAAAAGTCGATCCCTATTTTTTAAAAATTAAAAATGGTTTCGACAGCTTGGTGACTCCACTGGGGACCAATAAGAGAGTCAAGCCGTAAAATCGATAATTTCATATCCTTTTGTTTGAATTTTTAAAATCTATTTTTTGTTAAAATCATGATTCGTTTATTACATGTGGTTCTATTTTTTATAAAATGTTCTGCATTGCATTGCATGACCATTGTGGTCACACCCTTAAGTGGGAGTGAGAAGCTACTCCTTCGTGAGGTTTTCACCTCCGTGCAGGATAGTGAATCACTTTTGGGATACATCCGTACTTATGTCTTCGTGAGGTTTTCACCTCCGTGCAGCCATAGGGAAATGTATTCCCCTGAATCGAACTCGGTCCATATGAGCCTATAATGGGTGAGGATCGAGGAATCTGCTGGTCCAGGTACCTCAACTTTAGAGCTAAACCGCATATAGAAAACCTAAGAACTTACCCTAGGTAGGGCTATACCGAATTTTAGTAGTTACCCAAATAGATGTTAATATATTTTACTTACTTTGTATCTTATTCTACGATACTAATTTGTTGTGTTTACCTTTGTGCATGTCATTTCATATTTTAAGAGGTATTGATTCACGGTCAGTTTCTAAGTTAGAAAGCTGGTTATGGAGAACGGATTCCTTGATAAAGTGAAGGATAATGCAGCCGTTCGTAAGTGGTCAGAACAAACACAACTAAAGAAAGGGGATAGTCTAGCTAAGGGGCATACATCAGAATTATAGGACTACACTCGCATCAGTGTGACGCAGAATGATCTTCAGGAGTTGAGAGAGATATGAGATCAATGGAGCGAAGAGACCAAGCAGTTATTTTACAGAAGCTATGGGGACTTGCCATACTTGTTGGACATTCAGGTAGATGGACATTTATTTCAAGCTATTACTCAATATTGGAATCCAGCGTATAGTTGCTTTACTTTTGGTAGGGTTGATTTGGTGCCTACTGTAGAGGAGTATACAACTTTATTGCGATGTTCTAGAATTCAAGTTGATAAAGTTTACTTGAAGGCTGCTAGTGTGCCAACCTTTCTAAGGAAGTTGATGAGTATTATGGAGATGAGCGAGCAGTGGGTCACGGCTAGAATCAAGCAGAAAGGTGAATATAAGTGGATCCCTTGGAAAGCTCTAAAAGACTTGATTTTTGTACATCCTGATATGAAGAAGAGAGATGTTTTTGCTTTGAGTATATACGAGTTGGCAATTTTCCCTAGGGTATTGGGATATGTGGATGAAGCTGTTTCAAATATTTTTCATCGACTTGATAAACAAGTCACACCTGTTCCCGCAATCTTGGCTGAGACATTTCGATCATTGAATGCATGTAGGAGAGCTGCGAAGGTAGACTCATATGATGTGCGCAACTATTGTTGGCTTGGTTCTACAGTCATTTTTGAAAGACGGATAAGGTTTCTTATCGGGTCTTCTCAGAAAATTATTTGCCATTAAGGGAGATAGCGGCTACCCCGAGGAAAAATGATATATCGGAGGAAAATTGGATAGCGCTTCTATGTAATCTTCAAGACGAGGATGTTGAGTGGAAAGCCCCTTGGTTGGTTCCTGATAAAATCCTTTATCGATGTGGAAATCTTGATTGGGTGCCTTTGCCTAGAATCTGGGGAGCTATTGGGTATGCACCATCGTCAGATTACTGGCGAGACAAAGCGACGGTTTGTACCAGTGACGTATAGGTTAGCTCGAAGTGAATTCTCATATAAAGGGGATAATTATAAAAAGAGGATTCGAGAGATCTTTGAAGCTTGGCAGCAGGCTCGTCGTATGAAGATATTAACTCGAGGACCTATGACAACCCCAGAGTATAGTAAATGGTTGAGTAGAAGAGTCAATGACAATCTCCCTATGCCAAGTCTAGAAGGTGTTCGATCGAGGGAAGAATATTTGCGAGTAGTCCCATCAGAGTTGGAGATGATAAAATAGGATTTCAAAAGGCAGAGTTCAGAGCTCAGAAAGAGGATAGAAAAGCTCGAAGAAGAGAAGATACATTTGAAGCTAGATGTGGATGCTCAAAAGTTAGAAGCCGAGAAAGCAAGAAAGGAAAAGAGAAAGATTGAGGAAGATCGAGATAGCCTGAAAATCGAATATAAGAAGATACGTCTATCAATGAGGAATACTGGATTGGGGAAAACTTCAGAACAATGGCGACAAGAAGTCCAAGAGGAAAAGGCCAAAGCTGACTATTGGGAGAGAAAGTTTCGAGAGATGCAAGTGCGAAATGAGGCCTTAGAGAAAAACTTGGCCGAAAGTTTAAATGAAAAGGGAGAATTAAAAGCTAGAGTGGCTGAACTTGGTCGGTCTCTTTATCACCATCGAAGCCGTAATTCCATGATTGAGTTAAAGGCAAGTCTGAACAAGATTGAAGAAATGAAGCGTAGAATTGAAGAGTTAGAATCAGCACTGTATAGTTATGAACTTCGGATCGAGTGTCTTAAAACAATGGAAGGGCATTTGAAGGAAGAGCTCCATCATTCACACAGCCAAGTCAGAAATCGGGACTATCTCATGGGGGAAGCCATAGATCAGATTCGAGAGGTAGCTGATCACCTACAGACTTTGGCAACGCAGGCCGACATATTAAGCATGAAGTATGAGCTACAGTCAGATCGTAGTCAAGAGCTAGTTTCGTTATTAGGGAAAATTAAGACTTTAGGACTTAGGGCAAAAGCTTATTTGTAATTCATTTTATGTAAAAGAATTTTTTTCTAATAAAGTTTTCTAAAATAAAGTTGAATCAGAATCGATGCCTCTTTTGTATTCATGCATTTGCATTACATAACATCATATACATTCAAATCTTTAGAGAGAGTCTAATTAGTTTAAATTATAGGGGAGAGAGAGAAAGAAAATCTGAAAGCTGAACACCCTTACGGTACACGAGAAAAGTCAAGGAAAATGGACCAAAGAATGGAACAATTTCAGAGAGAAATGCAAGACCAGATGCAAGAGCAAATGACAAAACTCCAGCAAGAGATAAGGGATCAGATGTTGAAGGCACAAAGGAACATGATGGCTCAAATGGCCCAGATGATGATCGAAACAATGGAAAAAAGAAAGAGTCCCATGGCCATTACTGGAGAAGAAAGTGAAGGAAACCCTCCAGGTTTTACCCTACCACATACGCCAGCATAGCCTGAAGAGTATCCTCAGAAGCCATCTGTTACAATTAGGCCTCAACAAGAACAGGTGGATACCAGACCACTCATGAATTTCCAAGTTGGCTCTGGATCTAATCCGGGAGATAATCCAGCCAATCCTGTTATCCCTGACCTGGACATTGTGGAGAAAGAGGGAATTAAAACTGAATCTTCAAGACAATTGGAGGATCGATGTAGGTGGTTGAAGGAAAAATTCAAGGCTTTGGAGAATGCTGACCATCATCACGGTATTGACGCCAAGGATTTGAGTCTGGTCCCAGATTTGGTGCTTCCTCACAAATTTAAGATGCCAGAATTTGAGAAATACAATGGAACTACTTGCCTTGAAGGCCACATCATGATGTTCTATAGACGTATGATAGGTTATGTGAACAATGATCAACTTCTGATTCATTGTTTCCAGGATAGTTTGACAAGAGCAGCGTCTAGGTGGTACAACCAACTCAGTCGGGCTAACATTAGCTCCTAGAGGGACTTGGCCCAAGCTTTCATGAGGCAGTACAGTCATGTCACAGATATGACGCCTGACCGAATCATGTTGCAAAACATGAAAAATAAATCAAACGAGAGTTTCAGGCAATACGCAGAGATGGAGGGAAATAGCTATGCAACTTCAACCACTTCTCCTGGAGAAGGAAACCATTATGTTGTTCTTCAACTCTCTAAAGGCACCATTTATCATCCATATGATAGGAAGCACCACTAAGAGCTTCACAGATATAGTTATGGCAGGGGAAATGATCGAAAATGCCATAAGGGGTGGTAAGATTGAAGTAGGAGAAACCACTAGGAGATCTGCTCCTAGGAAAAAGATAATGAGGTGAATAATACGAGCACGTATAACAAAGGGAACTCAAATATAGTTACTGTTAGTCAGCCTAAAGTCGTTACTGCCGGGCAACAGGGGTCTACAAGACAAGAATCAGGTCCTAGACAAAATACTGAAAAAATCCAATTTACGCCAATCCTGATGTCTTATAACGAGCTGTATTATACTTTATTAGAAGAACACGTAGTGTCCCCATTCTATCTACAGCCATTACAACCCCCGTATCCTAAATTGTATAACTCAAATGCCCAATATGATTACCATGCAGGAGTAATGAGGCATTCACTAGAAAATTGTACTGCCTTTAAAAGGGTAGTTGAGAAGCTTCTTAAGTTGGAAGTTGTTAAGCTAGATGATACACCCAATGCGGAGAACCCACTGCCCAATCATGGAGATAAGGGAGTAAATGCGATTGGGGAAAATCTGATAAGAAGGACTAAAAGGGATATCTCGAAAGTGAAAACCCCGTTAAAAATAATTTGGAGAGAAATGACAAGAAGAGGGTTAATAAAATCAAGTCTCGAAGGAAGAAGTGAAGAACTAAGGAACTACTATGAGTTCCATGAAGCTGAGGGACATGAGATCCAAAAGTGTGCTGAGTTTAGGACATTGGTACAGAGCCTTATGGATAATAAAGAGCTAGAGTTTTACGAAGAGGGCTCAGAGGGAGGACACGTACACGCAACAGAATGAGAGTTGACAAGTTAAAAAGTCAATTATTCGAGATTCATTATCACCCGACCGAGGAGGGCAGAAGTTGAAGCACAAATCGCACCTAAAGTGGTAATTCAGAGACCTGTGTCCTTTCTTTACAAGGATAACAAGATGGTACCATGGAATTACGTAGCAACACAGGGAGTGGAAATCTCAGCAAGTACTTCTAAGGAGGTTCAAAAAGAGGGGTTCTACACACGAAATGGGAGACGTTACGACTTAGTAAACATTAGAAAGGAACCAGCAAAGTCCAAAGATGTGTCAGTTAAACAGGAGGAAGGACTTGACACCCTTATCAATGTACCTGTGAAGGAGGAAGAGGCTAAAGAATTTTTAAAATTCTTAAAGCATAGTGAATACAGTGTAGTGGAGCAGTTGCACAAACAACCGGCTCGTATTTCAGTGCAAGCCTTACTTTTAATTTAGAAGTTCATCGTGAGGCTTTGATGAAGGTGCTGAATGAGACTTATGTTACTAAAGACATATCAGTCAATAAGCTTGACCGATTAGTTAGTAACATAAGTGCTGACAACTTTATTTCTTTCAGTGACGATGAAATTCCACCTGGAGGTAAGGGATCAGCCAAAGCCTTGCACATCACCACTCATTGCAAGGGATATATTCTGCCAAGCGTGCTAATTGATAATGGATCAGCTTTGAATGTCTTGCCATTGTTGACGCTAAAGAGGTTGCCGATAGATAGTTCTCACATGAAGACATGCCAGAACATAGTGAGAGCATTTAACGGTACTGAGAGAAGGGTGATGGGGAGAATTGACATACCATTGCGGATTGGGCCGAGAACATATGAGGTGGATTTTTTAGTGATGGATATAAACCCTCATATAATTGCTTTCTGGGAAGGCTTTGGATTCATTCGGCAGAGGTTGTGCCTTCATCTCTTAATCAAAAGCTGAAGCTGGTGACAGATGGTTGACTAGTCACTATAAATGTGGAAGAAGACATTATAACGACTGTTACTAATGATGCACCATATGTAGAGACGAATGAGGAGGCCGTTGAATGTTTTTTTCTATCTTTAGAGTTTTTCATTACAACCTTCATCTCTGAAGGAAGTGAAGTCCCAGTGCCCAGGATATCCAAGACTACAAGGATGGGCTTACAGCTGATGGTGGGAAGAGGAGCCTTATCGGGGAAGGGATTAGGTAGACATCTCCAATGGGAAGTTAAAGCGTCAATGATGAAGGAAAAGAGAGACCGTTTTGGCTTGGGTTTTAAACCCGATGTTAAACAAAGAAGGAAAGACATAGAGAAGAAGCAGGAAAGAAGAAGGGCCCGGCTGAATGGAGAAAAAATTTAGTGGGAACCGATGACATTCCCTCATATATCCCAAACCTTCGTGTCAGGAGGGATAATTCACCTTGAGAGAGGGTTATTGGAAAGTCCTCATATTAATGCCATACATGAGGAAAGAATTGAACAAGGAAACCTGATAGGCATTCGTCCTTATGAACTTGGAAGCGTTTTGGACAATTGGACTGCAGAGGAACTTCCTGTAGTTTTTAAAAATTATACAGAGTAATATTTAGAACGCTCTTGTTGTTTTTAGCCTAGGAACAATAAGATTTCTTTTGTGAAATAAGCTCATGTTCAGAAGTTACTATTTCAATAAAATACATTTTAATAATTAATTTGAGCAAATATTCTTTTATTCTTTTGAGTTTTTAATTTTATTCCAAATTCTTCATTCATATCATGTGAATAGTTGTCCTCAAATTCATTTGTTCTTTGTACATCCTTTCATACCTATTACAGGTTCTTAGATATTAATGACATGAGCAACGATAATACGGATTTAGAGGTTTATTTTGAGCAAGAGATGTGTTTAGAGGAATTTTGGGATTTTGAAGATGACCGAGGCTGTGACTTATCTTCAGATTTGTTAAGAATGGTAAAGAAAGAAGAGAAACAGATCTTACCATATGAAGAGGAAATAGAGAACATAGTCTTGGAATAAGGAAAGGTTGTGAAAATTGGGACGCGCATAGCCAAGAAGACGAAACAAGATCTTGTTGAGTTATTGCGAGAGTTCAAAGATGTCTTTGCATGGTCATGCTAAGATATGCCTGGATTAAGTACTGATGTCATGGTACATCTCCTTCCCATTAAAGAAGATTGCAAGTCAGTTCAGCAAAAACTACGAAGGATGAGACCTGATGTAGTGTTGAAAATAAAAGAAGAGGTCTAGAATTAGTTTGATGCTGGTTTTCTACGAGAGGTCAAGTACTCAGAATGGGTTGCCAACATTGTTCCTGTCCCTAAGAAAGACAAAAAAGTCCGGATGTGTATAGATTACAGGGATCTAAATAGGGTTAGCCCAAAGGACAATTTCCCTTTGTCACATATCGATACGTTGGTGGATAATATAGCAGGATTTTCTTTATTTTCCTTCATGGATGGCTTTTCAGGATACAATTAGATCAAGATGCACCCTGAGGATATAGAGAAAACTACCTTCATAACACTGTGGGGTACCTTTTGCTATAAAGTAATGCCTTTCGGACTAAAGAATGCGGGGGCAACATATCAGAGGGCCATGGTAACTTTGTTCCACGACATGATGCACAAGGGGATTGAGGTGTATGTTGATGACATGATCGCCAAGTCTCGAACAGAAAAAGAACACATCGAGGTCTTGAAAAAATTGTTTCTAAGGTCTAGAAAATTTCAATTAAAGCTCAACCCAGCAAAGTGTACTTTTAAAGCTCGGTCAAGGAAGTTACTGGGTTTTGTAGTCAGCGAGAAAGGAATTGAAGTTGACTCAAACAAAGTTAAAGCTATACAAGAGTTGTCTCCACTGCGCACTCAAAAGGAAGTCCGAGGTTTTCTTGGAAGGTTAAATTACTTTGCTCGATTTATTTCACAGTTAATTGAGAAATGTGATCCCATATTTCGTCTTCTCAAAAAACACAATCAAGGTGTATGGGATGATGAATGCCAGAGAGCTTTTGACAAAGTCAAACAGTATTTGTCAAATGCACCAGTACTTTCTCCACCTAATCCAGATAGACCATTGATACTGTATTTGTCAATATTCAAAAACTCTATGGGATGTGTGCTTGGACAACATGATGAGTTAGGAAGGAAAGAAAGGGCGATATATTATCTCAGTAAAAAGTTCACTGATTGTGAAATGAGATATTCGTCGATCGAGAAATTGTGTTGTGCCTTGATTTGGACAACTAGGAGGTTGAGGCAGTACATGCTATATCATACCACCTGGATAATTTTCAAACTTGATTTATTAAAGTATATGATGGAGTCCACTGCTTTGAATGGAAGAATGGCTAGGTGGCAGATTCTATTATCTGAATTCGACATAGTCTATGTGAACCAAAAAACTATAAAAGGGAGTGCAGTAGCAGAATTTTTGGCAAGCAGAGCTTTAGAGGATTATGAACCTTTGAACTTTGATTTCCCGAATGAGGAGCTGATGTATGTGGCAAATACTGAGGAATGTTCATGGAAGTTAAACTTTGATGGAGCATCGAATGCTGTAGGAAATGGAATTGGGGCAATTTTGGTATCTCCTAGTGGTGATTATTATCCATTCACATGCAGATTGGATTTTGACTGCACAAATAACATGGCAGAATATGAAGCATGCATTATGGGACTTCGAGCAGCCTTAGAATGCAAGATCAGAGTGCTAGAAGTATACGGAGATTCTGCATTGGTAATTTACCAGCTTAAAGAAGAGTGGGAAACAAGAGATCCCAAACTAATTAATTACCGAAAAATAGTTCTGGGATTGATTGAAGAATTTGATGACATTACTTTCAATTACCTTCCACGTGATGAAAATCAATTACCTATTCATATGAGTATCGTCGAGGTTCCAGCCCATTGTTATGACATAGAAGAGGAAGATAGAGATGACCATCCTTGGTATCAGGATGTATTGCAATATGTGAAAAATCGTGAATACTCGGAGAATGCCACTGAGAATGAGAAAAGGACTTTAAGAAGAATGGCCTCTGATTATGTCTTGGATGAAGATATCTTATACAAAAAGAGGAAAGATCAAGTACTATTAAGATGAAATGATACTGTTGAAGCTAAGCAAATCCTTGAAGAAGTTCATGAGGACGTTTGTGGAACACACGCTAATGGATTCATAATGGCCAGACAGATAAAGAGATTTGGATATTATTGGTCTACCATGGAAGGAGATTGTATCAACTATGCCAAGAGATTTCATAAATGTCAGATTTATGGAGACAAAATTCATGTGCCTCCGTCACCTTTGCATGTTATGACTTCCCCATGGCCTTTTTCCATGTAGGGCATGGATGTTATTGGGCCAATCTCACCAAAAACTTCGAATGGGCATTGATTCATCTTCGTGGTAATTGACTACTTCACGAAATGGGTAGAGGCTGCTTCATATGCTAGTGTCACCAAGTCAGCAGTTAGTCGATTCTTGAAGAAGGAGATTATTTGTTGATATGGAATGCCTGAGAGGATCATATCGGACAACGCGCTAAACTTGAACAACAACTCGATAGCAGAAATTTGTAGCCAATTTGGGATCAAACACCACAATTCATCTCCATACCGACCAAAAATGAATAGGGCAGTGGAAGCGGCTAACAAAAACATCAAGAAGATAGTGGGGAAGATGACTGAGACTTATAATGATTGGCATGAGAAACTACCGTTTGCACTTTATGCTTATCGGACGTTTGTCAGAACCTCTACTGGGGCCACACCTTTCTCGTTGGTTTATGGGATGGAGGCTGTTCTACCCATTGAAGTGGAAATTCCTTCTCTTCGAGTTTTGTCAGAAATAAAGCTGGATGAAGCTGAATGGATTCAGGCTCGGTATGATCAATTGAACTTAATTGAAGAAAAGAGGCTAAGGGCTATTCGTCAAGGTCAGATGCACCAAAAACGAATGATGCGAGCCTATAATAAGAAAGTTCACCCAAGAGAGTTTTATGAGGGGGACCTTGTATTGAAAAGGATCCTGCCCATACAAAAGGATTTCAGAGGAAAATGGATGCCGAATTGAGAAAGACCATACGTGGTGAAGAAGGCTTTCTCTGGAGGAGCACTGATCTTAACCGAAATGGATGGGAAAAGTTTACCCAACCCTGTGAACTCTGACTCAGTAAAAAAGTATTTTGCTTAAAAAGGAGAAGAAGCCAAAGTGAAAACCAGAAAAGGGCGCTTTGATTTCTCAAAAAAAAAAGAGAGAGAGGCTACATACTAAAAAAATAAAACACGCATACAGAGAAAAAAGGAAAATATACAGTGAGAGCAATACAAAATATACAAGGAAATAGGAACGGAGATATTCACAGAAATAGAAATCAATAAAATCAAAGTTTTTTTTTTTATAAGGTGATTCTCTTTTTATTCTGCCGTTTATTTTTTTTATTTTTTTCATATATATATTTGTACATATGACCACGGTTTTAAAAAGTAAAAAGGGGAGCAGTTACCTTTCGAAAGCGAGGAAAAGCAGACGTTTTAGGCCTCCGGCCATCGGCCATGGAGGCGCGTGAGGCGCGTGGCTTTAAAACCGACGATCGGAGCTCAGGTGGGGGGAATGAACATTTCAGAGAATTTTTCAGATTCTTTTTTTACAAACGGTGTTAAAATAACTTTTATAGGCAAAACGGAACGGCGTCGTTTTCGTCTAGCATGACCCGAGCGTTGACCCGGACCCGAACAGGGTCCACGTGTTTTCAAAAAATGGGAGATTTATCCCTTTAGCCCCTCCGCGTTTTTTTCATTTTTATAATTAAATCCATTTATTTACTTTTATTTATAATTTGATCCCTTTATATTTATTTTTATTATTATTTGGTCTAAATTTCTTATTTATTTTTAATTTTTTTAATTTAAATTATTCTAATATTATATTAAAATATTTTATTTATTATTAATAGCATAAATTTATACTTTTTTACTATCTTTATATTTATTTATTATTATATATATTATTTTACTTATTTAATAATTTATATTTTTTACATTATATAAAACTTTATTTTCTATGAAATTTATTTTAATTATATTATTTATTATGCATATAATTTTCTCATTATTGTATTACATATAGGCATATATTTTCATTTTATTATTTAATATTACCACATTTTTTATATAATTAATTATTTTGTTATATTTTTAAAAATTTTATACATTGTTAAATTATTCCTCATTTAATCTTGCATGAAAAGTTCATATTTGTTTAGTATTTTTAATTGTTTTATATATATTGCTTTATGCATTTTATTTGGTTATACAATGCCCTTTTATATATTTTTATTTTATGATTACCCTAGTGTAGTTATTTTTAGTTGTATTTTATATTGTCTATATTAAATGTTAAAGTATTATAATTGCTTTTAATATTTATGTTCTATAAATGCAATATTGTTACATGATTATTGTTTAAAATAAAAAAATCATTTTTTGCAAAACTATTATATTTTTAAAAGTTTTTAAAATAAGGCAATGTTTTGGTATTTAGAAATTCGGAAATAGTGTCCTAACGTACTGGGTTGCGATTTTCCGTTTGGCTAAATAGCTAAATACCCTTTTACAAGTTTTGTAAATCATGAGATGATTTTGATTACGAAGGTTCTTAAATATTGTGTCCTAACGTACTGGATGTGATGTTTATATTCCCTCGGAACAAAGAAATCTTAAGTTTTAACTTAAATTGCTCGAAGTTTTTTAATAAATCATATTTTTAAAATACTTTTAAATTTCAAACATTTGGACATGATTTTATCGATTGGTACCAATTTTTGGGCATTATGAGGGTGCTAACCCCTCCTTATACGTAACCGACTCCCGAACCCGTTTTCTTGATTTACGTGGACCAAAATGTTTTAAAATAAAACGTTTTACAAGGTGATCCAATCACACCTAAGTAAAAAGGGATTGGTGGCGACTCCCATTTTCGTTTTTAAAAAGTCAACCCCATTTTTCAAAACTTTAAAAATGGTTTCGACAGTTATTTCAATGCAAAATGCTTGAAAGAGATCATAACAATGGACAAGAAAGAAATTAATTAGGAGCATAGCACGGAACAAATAAATTAAACAAATAAAGCAAATGCAATCAAGAAGGAAATTTATTGGTAGTGTACTTTGGAACGGGCAAATTTAGAATGGGTAAGATGGAAACTAGGTGCCCTAGATACCGCAGCCTGAGCTTCTCTGTTCAAACTTCTTGAGGACCATTTTAAGCTCAATATATGTTTAGGGGATCCGGAGTACTTTATCGATGCCCCAATACGTAACATACTTCCTCATTGTTAATTCAAGCGTAGCAAGACTACTGTATGCCCCATCACGATGTGATCATAATTTGAGCCGCCCTTTTCGAGTTTTCAACTCAAAGCCCCTTTGATCTCAAAGCGCTCTTTGCGGGTTTTCACCTTGGCCTCTCCTTTTTTTTTTGCGTAAAACCTCAAAGCGCCCTTTGCGGGTTTTCACCTTGGCCTATTTCCTTGTTAAGCGAAGTGTTTTTTTGACTGAGTCTGCATTAACTGGATTTGGTAGACTTTTGCCGTCCATCTCAGCTAATATCAATGCTCCTCCAGAAAATGCCTTCTTTAACATAAGGTCCTTCCCAATTAGGCATCCACTTTCCTCTAAAGTCTTTTTGCATAGGGAGGATCTTTTCAATACCAAGTCTTCTTCATGGAACACTCTAGGGGTGGACTTTTTTGTTGTAAGCCCGCATCATTTGCTTCTGGTACATTTGACCATGATAGATGGCTCTTAACCTTTTCCTCGATCAGATTCAGTTGATCATACCAAGATTGAAACCATTCTGCTTCATCCAACTTCAGCTCTAACAAAATCCAGAGAGAAGGAATTTCAACTTCGATGGGCAAGACTGCATCCATCCCATAAACCAATGAGAAAGATGTTGCCCCGGTGGAGGTCCTGGCCAACATTCGAGAAGCATAGAGGGTAAATGGTAACTAGTATATGCCAATCTTTACAAGTTTCAATCATCTTTCAAAATATTTTTGGATATTTTTTTTTTGCACTGATATGGCATCTGATATTTGAATAGACTGTAAACTTTGACCTCATGTTAGACATGTTCCTTTCTGGCATTCTTTGTTACCACTTTTTTTGAATTGGATGACTGTTGACTTTGTAACTTTGGCCTATAAAGCGACCTTCACCCTCTTAGCTAAGTAATTGACAATCACGAAGATGAATTGATGCCGACTAGATACTTTTGACAAGATCGTCCCCCTAAATATCTATGCCCCACGTATAAGAAAAAATGGAGGAATCACATAAGTCTTGTCTTCCTCAATTTGGTGTTTACGGCATAACTGATGCAACCTCCCTTTCATGGTAGACCAGCAGTACCCGAAACTTATAATCAACCTGGCTATTGAAAAACTCTTAGTATGTGCCTTTTCAAACACTCTATAGTCTCCTTGTGCCTAGACATATCTTGATGCGATCATGCAAAGACATCTTTGAATTCTTGGAATAACTCAATGACGTTTTGCTTTGTTTCCGTGGTGGGTAAGGCTTCGATCTTCACTCCTTTCCTAGACTCGCAATGTCCACTGACCCTTTGTACGGTAGAGTCTATTTCATTTCGTTCTACTATCCTTAACAAATCAAAAGATAAGTTACAATCTCTGATATCTTCAAAATCCTTAGATCCCTTTAGACCCAAATTTCACTCAAAAGGGAGTTTGTAACAGCGTTGCTCATGTCTCGATATCTGGGTACCTATCGTAGTACAAAGGAAAATTCCAAAGAATAAATGATTCTAAAGATGATTATTTATATGGTATGATTATGAATGAAATGAGAGAATAAAAAGGAAAAATTGCCCGGTATGAAACACAAAAATGTATTTTTTATTGAAAATAAAGATGTTTGAACATGAGCCTATTTCACAAAAGATTTTTATTGTTTCTAGGCTTAAAACAACAAGTGTGTTTTGAACATTACTTTGTGTTAGCTCTAAAAACTATAAGAATTTCCTCCGCACTCCAGTTGTTCAGAACACTTCCAAGCTCATAGGGGCGTATGCCTGCTAAGCTTCCTTCTTTTGATCTCTCTTCAAATACTGTATTAATGCTCACAGTTTTCAACATGTCTTCAGCCATTTCTTCATTCATGTTCTCTGGTCCCGGATGGACAATTTCTTCCGATACGAATGCATTGGATACATAGGGAAAAATCATTAATCCCTGTTTAACCTCGGCGTCCTTCTCTACTGATTCTCCTCCTATGGTGCACACGTTTTCTCCTTTAGGAAAGTCAAAGAACTCCAGCTCTTTGTTATCCATTAACCCTTGCACTAGGGCCCTGAATTTGCTACATTGTTGGATCTCATGGTCCTTCTTATTGTGGAACTCATAGTTGTTCCTCGCATCCTGGGATTTGCTCCCTAACTCTTGCGAAACCAGACCCTTTTCGCATTTCCTTCCAAACCTCCCTTAATGGGGTTCTTACTTCAGCAACATTTTGTTTGATTCTCCTCCCCATGTACTCGACTATCGCATTTACCCCTTTCTCGGTATGACTGTGTAACGGATAACCTATACCTGGTGTGTCGTCAAATTTCACAACACCCGCCTTAATAAGCCTTTTGACTAGCCTTTTGAAAGGAAAGCAATTTTCTATCGGGTGCCCTACTATCCCCGCATGGTATTCACATTGAGTGCTTGCATCGTACCATTTAAGATATGGAGGTTGCAACGGCTTTGAGTAGACAGGGTCTACAACGTGTGCGTCGAACAGAGTTTTATACAACTCCCTATACGTCACGGGTATGGGAGTAAACTGGAATTCCTCGGTATTCTACCTCGTGTTGGGCTCCTACCTTGGTGAGGCCTACTGGCCCGCGGCTACCGCTCTTGGTTGACTGGCAGTAACAGGTTTTGGATAACCCAAGCTTACATTACCTACTCTATTTTCCCTTTTCTTCGAAGCCGATCTTCTCGTGCTCTCTCCAGCTTCTATTTTCCCACACCTTATCGTGTTCTCTATCATTTCACCGGACATCACTATGTCCGCGAAACTCTTAGTCGCGCTCCCTAACATATGATTAATGAAAGGTACTTTCAGGGTATTAATGAAGAACATGGTCATTTCTTTTTCCAGCAGCAGCGGTTGGACTTGTGTAGCGACCTTCCTCCACCTCTGGGCATATTTCCTGAAACTTTCGCCCGACTTCTTCTCCATGTTTTGTAGCGTGAGCCTGTCAGGCACTATATCAGTTACATGGCCATAATGTTTCATGAAAGCTTGTGCTAAATCCTTCCATGATTTGATTTGGGTGCAACTCAGTTGATTGTACCATTTAGCCGCGGCTCCAGTCAAACTATCCTGAAAACAGTGAATCAATAACTGGTCGTTGCTGACATATCCCATCATTCTCCGACAGAACATTGTAATGTGGGCCTCAGGGCAGCTGGTTCCATTATATTTTTCAAATTCTAGCATCTTAAACTTTGGTGGGAGTACCAGATCAGGAACCAAACTCATTTTTTTAGCATTTACCTCGCATTGGTAATCAGCACTTTCCAATGCTCGAAAATTTTCCTCCAACCACTTGCATCGATCCTCAAACTCCTTTGGGAGCTCCGCCTTTATTTTTTCCCCTTCTGCTGCATCATCAAAGTCTGAAACGATTGGTTTTGCCAAATTATCTCCTAGGTTGGAGCTCGAGCCTACCGAGAAGTTTACCGGTGCTGGGGTACCAGATTGGTACTGGGGTTTGATGTTGACTGACACTCTTAGTGGTTGAATCTGGGAATTTACCGGGGCCAAGCTTGGAAGATAAGTAGAATCTTCATTGTCATCTCTGGTATCAACCATAAGGCCCTTCCCTTTATCATGCCCTCCAGTCAACAAAAGTGTCAACTAGCTCATCATGCTTCTTTGGGATTCCAGCATTTGATCCCTTATGTCCTGTTGGATTTTAGCCAACTTTTCTTGCATCTGAGCTTACAGTTGGTCTTGCATCTCTTTCTGTATCTCTTCTAACTTTTCTATCCTTTGATCCATAGCTTTTATTTTTTTCGAGTGTAGTAGCGATGTTCCAGGATAACTATAATACAATATCTAGTTAATAGGGTTCTCTTATGATATTTAATGCATGTGATGCAATGTAATGCAAATGCATGAAATGCAATACAAAGGAATGAATGCAAAAAGAAAGAGAGAGACGTTGATTCTGAACTCAATTCTATTAGAAGAATTTTTCTAGAAAATGAATCTCTTTACATAAAACGAATTACATATGCAGTTTCCTCCTCATAGTCCAAGTGAAGACACTAATCTTCTTCTTTGTATCTGGATGTTATGGTCGTGTCCCCATGAACTTTCTCAATAGATGTCTCTTCTAGCTCCTTGCTGCTTGATCCAGGCCGTAACTCTTCACTCACTTGTCATCCACGATGCTCATAAGCTTCTTTAAGAAAATTGAGATGTGATGGCTCTCAAATAATCCTTGTTGGCTTAAATCCCCAGGCAATGAGGCAAAGTCATATACAATCAATCTTTTCTCATTGTATTCACTTGGACTATATTTGGACGAACGTATTATAACTCACTTTATCAAGAAATCCATTTTCTTATGACATACTCTTCTATTTAGCAATCAAATATGAATCAACACCTCCTTTCTATGATGATGAAATGCAATGTAGTCATAAATAAAAGAAGGCACGTTAGTGCAAGAGAAATAAACAACACAGAACACCTGTCCGGGTGACCACTCGGGTTTGGCGTGGCTCTATCTAGGGTAGGCTCCTAGGGCTGCTATATGCGGTTTGGCTCTAAAGCAAAGGTACCTGAACCAGTAGATTCCTCGATCCTCACCCATTATAGGCTCATATGGACCGAGTTCAGTTCATGGGAATACATTTCCCTATGGCTGCACGGAGATGAAAATCTCACGAAGATATAGGTACGGATGTATCCCGAAAGTGATTCACTATCTTGCACGGAGGTGAAAACCTCACGAAGGATTAGCTTCTCACTCTCACTTAAAATGTGTGACCACAAGGGTCATGCAATATGATGCAAAAGTACCCTAGACATTTAAATCACAACAAATGTATGACGTGACCCAAACTCATGCGATGGAAAAATCAAAATCAAATTTTAATTTTCGATAAAAGGACAAAAACCAATCAATTCTACGGCTTGACTCTCTTATTGGTCCCCAGTGGAGTCGCCAAGCTGTCGAAACCATTTTTTTGTTTGGAAAACGGGCCGACTTTTAAAAGAAAAACGGAGTCGCCACCAATCTTTTTTGAAGTGTGATTGGGTAACCTTATAAAATATTTGGTCTATGAATTTTGAGAAAATAGGTCCGAGAGTCGGTTACGCACGAGGAAGGATTAGCACCCTCGTAACGCCCAAAATTGGTACCTTATTGATTGATTAATGTCCTAATATTGAAAATTTGAAGAGATTTTAAAATACGAATCCTTGAGAAAACGTTTGGATAATTTGAATTGGATATCGAAATTCTCTAGTTCCGAAAAGATGAAATATCACATCCAGCACATTAGGACACGATGTTTCAAACCCCCGACACCAAGATTATTTCATGATTTCCAAAACTTATGCATTGCAATTTTAAAAGGGGTATTCCGCTATTCAGCCAAACAAAAAATCAAAACCCAACACGTTAGGGCACGATTCCTCGAATTTTCAAATATGAAATATTGCCTTATTTTTGAAGTTGAGAAAACACAATCAAAAAAATTTAAAAGGATAATTAGTCCTTTGGACAAACGGAAAATTGAAACCCAGCACGTTAGGGCACAATTTCTCAAAACTTCCAAGCACAAAATATTGGCTTGTTTTTAATTTTAGAAAACATGGACACAATCTTAAAAGATATCTAATGATTTGGTTAAACAGAAACTGAAACCCAGCACATTAGGGCACGATTCCTTGAATTTCCAAACACAAAGCATTGCCTTTATTTGAAAAGAATTATGTATCGAGTAAAACTAGTGTAACACGAATTTGTGAAAATAAATCACAACATTAATATGCGTAACGAAAATAAGATGGTCGAAAACATAAATACCAATAATAGAAAATAAAAAAATAATAGTAATAATGGTAGGAATAATGAAAATAATGGTACTAATAATAAATGTAAATATAATAGTATTAATAATAACAATAAGTGTGATAATAATAATAAAATAATGAAAAGATAAGAAAAATCATAATAATATTAATGATAAAATAATAGTGACAATATTGCAATTAATATGGATAATAATAAAATAATAGTAATAGATATAATAATAAAAATTTTAAGTAGACCATAGTATTAATAATTAACAAAAAAAAATTAGAGTCAATAGAGATGAATAAAAATAATAATGAAAATAGAAACAATAAATAGTAATGTTAAAACAAAATAATGATGATAAAGTATAAGAAATATAAGAGATATGAGTATAGTAATAATAATAGCATATATAAAAATAATAATAATATAACGGTAAGTATAATAATAAATATTAAAAATAATTATTTTAAAAAAAAGTAAAATGGGTGAAAAAAAGGTCAAAATTAAACTAAAAATAAAAGCTTGGGGGTGAATTATAAATAAAAAAAAGAAAAAGGGCTAAATTGCAACTCACGTTAAAGATTAAGGACCGAAAACACCATTATTCCAAATTCTTAAAGGTAGTGCCTGAATGTGGACCAAATTGAAGCAGCGCATAAAGTTCAGGGGCAAATTTTAAAAAATAGAAGAAAGCTGAAAGGGGATGCAATCAAAACAGGGGTGCAAAAGAGAGGACCAACTACGAAATTTACCCATTTAGGGTAAAATTGCGCAAGTCCACCTGTGGAACAGGTGATCGCGCAGGGCTTCCCCCCTTTATACGGCGCCGTTTCTTTATTATTTTAAAACTAAAGAAAGAAAATAATTTCCTTTCATTCCTGCCCTTCTGCTTCAAAAAGAAAAAAAAGAACCCCCCTCTTCCATTAATTTTTACTAGTCCCTCCTTCGTCGTTCGTCACCACCAGTTCGGGGACCGATCACGCGCAAGACCGAGGGCCCAGTAAGTTTCTTCCCCCTTTTCTTTGTTTTCAGATCTTTTTTTTTTTTTTTTAAAGTAAAAGACTACATAGAACAAAACAAGATCTGCGAAAATCACCTATATTCCCAAAAGTTTGCTTGATTCAACTGATCTGGTATATTGGTATCTCTGAAATATATGGGTATCTTCCTTCCTATTTCTTTCAAAAACCCTATTTGCAAAAAATCCCCGAAAAATCTTCCCCCAATTACAATCGATTATTCGGATTTTATAGCCTAAAAATTCCCCCAAAAATAGAATAGGATAAAATCCCCACTACAATCCCTCTCCTCTCTTTGTGTTTATCGCTTCTGCTTTTGTAGGTGCAACCCTCGAGGCGTGGGCGTGTGATACTGGAGGCCGTGGCGGCGTGGCTCGGTGGAAATTTGTTGGCGAGGCGTCTGTGGCGAGGCCCCTAGTTGCTGTCCTAGGGTTTTCTGATTTTGAAGATTTTGGGCCAATGCTTAATGTTTGGGTTTGGGTAATTTGATCTGGATTTGGTTAACGGTTTGGGCCGAAATTTTGGGCCTCGGTGTTTATTAAACTGTGTTAAAATTTGGTTTTATTCTTTCACGGGCCCTGGCAAATTTTGCCCATTACAGCAATCAAACAAACAATTAAAACGTTCAAAATCCCCCAAAAAAAATTAAACGGTCCGAAATGTCCGCTTACAACCCGTTAAAAATTTTATTTAAAAAGTCTAAGTCTAATTCTAGTACTAAACTTTTGGAATGACCCATATTGCCTTCACTTTGGAGTTTAAAAGCTCAAGACACATACTCTAAAAAAAATGCCTTGCGATGATGGATCACCGATTTGCCACCCTCCTCACTAACCTACGAATGATTTATCTATAAGATAAAGTAAGAAGTGTGAGCTTGGTAAAGCTCAGTAAGTGCATAAAGAATTGCCACAATTAGACATAAAATCTGTAGTTAAAAGAAAACATACTAAATCATGCAATCATGGCATAGCATCAAACATATCACAAAGCAAACACAATGATATATTGGCATAATGTGACATAGAACTTACGTATAATCAGTAATGCATTGGATAAGTGGATCTCCAAAAACTCCTCATGACTCATAAAGTCGTACGCTATCTCTATGTAAGTGTAGCACGAATGCTCACACTCTCCAAACACACCAAGCTATCTACGGTGAATGGAGTTATGCTCAATATTCCCTTATCTCTCTAACGCTATCCTCGGGCCACAATGCCTTAATAAAAATGACAAGTACTCACAATCCTATGGCATGCCAATGATATCCAATAGTTCCAAATAATCACAATGCCAACATATCCACTTATACACATATTCACTCACCATTTTATACAAACTTTCACTTGTTAACAATACTTTCTCAATCACTTTCTCAACACTTTTAATGCACTCTCAAATGCTATCACAATTGCTCATATTAAATTATTTAGGTGCGCATAAAACCAACAAGCACTTATCAATCATTGTCATTTACACATAACACATGCTTAATATTTCACATGATTCACATATCACAATAAACAAGCATCGAATTTAATAGTACGTAGATCAAGTAAGAATAGTTACTCTCGAAGCTGAAATTAGGTGTTTAGACCAACCTAAGCTCCTATTCAGCCTTAGGAATCGTGCCTAAGAGCCGCAATTCCAATCGCTCACCTAGTCGATGCCTTGTGCACAACAATCTCAAACGAGCTTTTCTTTCCCTTTCGCCTTGCTCGTGGAAGCTCTCAACGAGTCTAGCACTTTGCATTCACATTAATTATTAACAACCTTAAACTAAAAAAAATAGCAACAAAATCACCACTCTAAGCTCACTTTTCTTATAACGAAAATCAACTCATTTTGCCGAAATTTGAGGTTACCTCACTCAATTTTTGTTCCTAAACCTTAATTAAGTTTCTAAACATCCTATTTAACATATTATTACTAATATAAACCTTTAATTTTACCTAACCTCACGAATTTAAAATTTCCAAAAAATCAAGTTGTATGAACATACGAAAGGGGGAAATTCAAAATTCATTAAAATTGGATACCGATCTATCAAATTTAGTTCAAATACCTTCTATTTAACTAAAATAGATTAGAAATAGATCAAAAACAGTAAGTATACTCGTTATTTTGGATTTCACCATTGTTGAACCGAAATTTGATTAAAAAGCTTTAATTCTTAAAAACTTTCAACACACTCGGTTAAATTCTGAATTAGAAAAACAGAAACCTTAATCTAATCAACCTTAATCTAATCATAATAAGTAAAGGCATTACCTCAATTTGAAGAAAACAAGTTCTGGAGCTAATTTGAACTTGAATGTGAGAAGAACAATGACGAATTTGATGAGTATTTAATGATTTTTCTTTAAAATTAGAAGGTGTTGAGGTGTTTGGATAGCTAGGAAATCAACAAGTATGAGTTAATTTTGAGAGAAAATATCATATTTGAATTTGAGAAATTTTTTTTGAATGAGAAGCTAGACTGGAGGAAAGGGACTTGAGCTGTCTTTAAAGGGAGAAGATGAGCAATTTTTCTTTTTTTTTAAAGGAAAATTTTCCTTTTAAAAACTCTCAATTTTCCCTTTTTTTAAAATCCTAATTTTCACCTCTTAATCCTAATTTTCACCACTTAATTTTAGAGCAATAATTATTTTAATTTTTATTATTATCATTATTATTTAATTAATTATCTTATCCTATTTTAATTTTTATGATATTAAACCCGATTTTTCTCTCGAGCCCATAACCTAATACTCAATTCTACCAACCCGGTTTTCGAGATGCGACATGAATCACCTTGATATAGATCTATCCTTTGTTCGAAATCATGTTCAAACTCAGCTAAGGATTTGTTAATCACGTTCATGTTGCAAATCAACTTGCTGCACATTAACCAAGCCACCTCTTAAGCAAGCATTTACCCAATGCCGGGTGAAGGGGTGTATTAATGTGTCTCTTGGGTGGTATCCATTTGGTGTTTTGAATAAGTCTCCCTGATGTATGGAAGTACTTCTTGGGGTTACTAGTTTTAGTTGGTTCCCTGATGTATGGAAGTACTTCTTGGGGTTACTAGTTTTAGTTGGTTATTTAATTATGTACTTAAAACAGGAAATCCTTCAATAAGAAATGCAACAATTATTCTCTTTTTCATTGAGATTTCACAAAATGTACCAATACTACTTTTTTGGTGGTGTTAAGCTTGGAATTTGACCTTCTCTTCTTTCGGACACTCTTTTTTGAACTCAAATAATAGTTTGTACGAACTTCAATAGCTAAAATTTTAAAGCACTTTTTCAACCAAAATAAATAAAAAGTCGATAATTTTGCATGTGACATACTCATTACGCAAAAAAATGAATATCCTCAGCTCACACTACTTTGAATACAACAAAACCTGGCCTGTCCTATAATATACAAACAAACTATTATAGCAAAATAACAATGATAATAATAGAAAATCAGAGGATTAACCTATTCCAACCTCTCAAATTAACAAGCATGTAAAAGAATATGACTCGGTAGTACATTTTTTATCCCAAAAAAAAGAAAAAAGAGCAAAACGTTTTGTGTATCAACAGCCTGTGCTAACTTTCTCTAAAGTCAGTTCCTTTGCAATGAGTTTGAGCAAATCTTTTACCAGCTCTCTTACTCTACCTTCCCTGCCCATCCAAATGCATTATAGTTCGGTTTAGTCAGAATTACGGATAAAGAAATTGTTAAATGGAGAAGTGAATTCCATTAAAATAAAAACAATGTAATCGTAAACAATGTCTAATTTTAGTATAGATCTACTTATTACTCTCACCTCGATACAACTAGTTCAGAGAGGGAGGGAAAAAGAACAAGCAGATGTGGTCGCTTGCCAGAACTGCCCTCTGCTAGGGTACTTCTTAAATGGGGATTCAGAGGAAGAACTGATGCAGTGTCAGAATGAATCACGAGACGAGTTAGTTCCTGAAGGACAAAGATTACTTCTTCAAGCCTTACTGTTGGTAGAGGACGATCACCTGTAGGCAGATCAAAGTTCAGGGTTCCATACATTGGGTCAGCAAGTGAACCTAAGCAAAAGAAGTTAACATTTTAAGAATTTGATTACAAAAAGAAACTATACTTACCAACATCTTTTTCATCAGCTAAAAATCTATTTAAGATGCATTCACATCTCATCATGAGTACCATCATCACTAGTTTGCTGACCTCAGATCTCGTCAAACTCCAATTACCCTCTTCATCACTAAAGCTGTGAGAATGTTGTCACAAGATCAAAAGATTGAAATAAAGCAGACATCAAAGGCTATACAATCCATTCCAGAGGTAAGGAAATGCTCATAGCAAGAACAGAAACAAGATGAATTCTATGCTGCTATGACTCTTCAAGTTTTTGAAATACCATGTCCAACATATATCCAGACATGGTATGTAAATATGAACTTACAAGGATCCTCTAAATACATCAAAAAACTAGGAGAAAATCAAGCCTACCCAAATTCTTGTTACTAAAAGGAAATGCAAAAGGTTATTGGAATGCTACATATGAACATTTTTCTAGTTTGACAAGAAAACATTTTAATACAACTAGACTTTCTATAGGTTAAGTCTACAATGTGCACCATTTTGCTAATGCAACTGTGATCAGGCTTTATATTATCAGTTATAACATATGAAAGTTACCATAGGACATGGGACAAAATATAGTACTAAATTGTCTTTTATTACCTGCTCAGGGAAAATAATGTCTGTAAGCATTTCAAGGAAAACCTACTACAATGGAGAGGCATGAGTTCCACAGTCTCAACAGGTAAAGAGCATGTACGAGATGCACAGCGGTCCAAGGTAGAAACAAGTCGTTGCAGAATCTGTTAACATAAACAAAAGAATTAGGACTTTGAACAAACACATCAGAGTCAGCTATCTTTAATCAAAAAGTAGAAGCGATTTTAGGTAAAAAGCAAAATAAAAAAACTAGAACTTGAGCTAACGATGCTTTATACGGGGATTGCTTACCTCAATAGGGGCATCAATTGGGGACTTAAGAATCTGCTCACCCAGAATGTCTACAATGGTCATCTCAAGGAACTCATCATCCTTGAGTGTGTCAGGTGAGAGGGAATTGGAAGGAAGAGCACGCCCACAATAACCCACAAGAAATATTTCATAGACATCAGCAACTTTTTTCCATATACGCAACCTTGCAGGCTTACTAAATTTTGAATCTGGTCCAATGTCCACAGTTGTTTCGCTGATATCACCAACAAGCATACGATTAAAGCCCTTAACAGCTAATCTCCAAAGTGAATCATCGGGATTGTCTCTTCTCGTTGTCATTGACCTAACAAAATTAACAATTATAGAAGCAATTAAAAAATAATTACTTCAGTCCCTATAACAAACTCAAGAAATAGATATAAAGGAGTATATTAGTTCGTTGGGCAGATACCAAAATCAGATTCTATCAATTAAACGGACACAAATATCGGTTACCTACCGCTTGCAGATATTAAAACCTAGAAAATAGACTGTAAAAATAGTCACAGTAGAAATTATTACACATCAGCAAATGCAGTATCATATACCTCCCAAGGCTATGTATAACTTCCGGAAAAATGATATACTTTTCAACTGCTGGAGCTTGTAGAATGAGATCTACCAGAACGGGAATAAGTTTTTCTGCCAACAAATAACTGGGGATATTAACTGTTGCTTCTTGAGCAGAACTGGAGGTCGGAGATGGAAGTTCAGCCTTCTGCACAGAGGCAGAGGCAGTATCCTTGGGCGTCTCACACTTCATTTTCACATTAACATCTGCAGAAATAATACATAAAATCTGAGCTTCTCGTTTATCAAGGTATAGTCAAAGATTTCTGATCAACTGCAGTGAAGCCTTTTCTGTACCTGGAATATGATCACTAGTGCTAACTTCTCCTGCCTCCTCTTCCTCACCCTGTGGAGGAGAATCTTGGCCTGGAAGATATTGTAAGAGTTCTCGTAGAAGAATGAGCCACATTGAAGAAAGGTGCTCAGCTGGGCGTAACATTGGCAGGACTTCCAGCACAGTTCGTAACAAATGAGGAACATGTCCCTGCAAAAGTGCAGCATAAATTCATGCAAATGAATGCTACAAAATATTCAAAGCAGCTTTTGGGTTTGGGATTATTTGTCTTGTAAATACTTGGTGACTTAGTGGGCTACCTCCCTTCGACCCATTTGTATAAGGGGGTGGCACTACCAATTAGGCTCTAAGGCTACAACTAACACAGTAACTGTTATGGTCAATTCAAAGCCACAGCCAGTCCTCATGGAAAAAAGAATCCATATTTTTGCCAAAAATGCATGGAAATATTGGAAGTTTACAACAAGAACAAAAGATTACTTAAATAACTTCTTCAAACAATGAACCCAGGCCAGCCCATAAAATATCAAGGTTAAGATGAGGAAAGGGAAGATTTAGCTGGTGTCAAACCCAGTAAGCGCACATAATTGTTGATCTTTGCTACATCTAGTAGTTAATTTTGACATTTCAAACTCCTATCTTATTTTCAAGAACCAAAAGAGATATTGAACTTGTAGAAATTTAGAGAATAGAATGATATATTTCTGCTAGTTAGCTTACAGTTTATAAAGAGATGAAATAACCTAATGAAGGAAATAATCCCTAAAAAGCAGTAACTTCCCAAGAATTAGTAACTGAGATTAGTTTCTATTTACAAGAGATCTCCTAGTGATAAGGTAAGAAATCTGTCCTTAATCTTAGGAATTCCAACACTCCCCCTCAAGCTGGAGTGTAGATGTTTATCCAACCCAGCTTGCCAACAAGTTCCTCAAACATGTTCCTGTTCAAACTTTTAGTTAACACGTCTGCAATTTGTTGTCTAGTAGGTAGGTAGGTGACGCACACTTCTCCTGAGTGTATTTTTTCTTTTATAAAGTGGCGATCTATTTCCACATGTTTGGTACGATCGTGATGCATAGGATTATGTGCTATGCTGACAGCTGCCTGGTTGTCACAATAAATCTTCATAGGCTTATTATAGGGAATTTTTAGTTCCCCCATAAGTCTTTGTATCCAAACTCCTTCGCATATACCATGAGCCAGTGCTCGATACTCTGCCTCTGCACTGCTGCGTGCTACAACAGATTGTTTTTTACTTTTACATGTCACGAGGTTACCCCAAACATAACTACAATAACCACTTGTAGAGCGTCTATTGTTGATAGAACCTGCCCAGTCAGCATCAGTATAGACTTCTACATTTTGGTTGGCATTCTTCTTGAAATATAGGCCTTTACCAGGAGTCCGCTTTAGATTCCTTAATATTCAATATGCAGCTTCCAGGTGCTTCTCCCTTGGGGCATGCATATATTGACTGATAACACTCACACTGAAATCTATGTCTGGACGGGTGTGAGATAGGTAGATGAGTCTTCCTACTAGACGTTGATATCTCCCCCTGTCGATTTCTTCTCCATCCTCATCAGTTCCCAATTTAAGATTAAAATCCATAGGAGTTTCGGCTAGTTTGCAGCCCATTAAACCAACTTCTGATAGTAAATCAAGAACCTATTTTCTTTGGGAGATAGAAATACCTGTTTGAAACCTTGCTACCTCCATACCAAGAAAGTATTTAAGATTCCCCAAGTCTTTAAGTTCGAATTCTGAACCAAGGAATTCTTTCAACCTCACAATTTCGCTTGTGTCATCTCCTGTTACTATTATACCATCCACATAAACAATAAGGATGCAGCATTTTCCTTTTTCCGAGTGCTTGTAGAACATGGTATAGTTTGCCTGTCCTTGAATGTAGTTTCTGCTAGTCATAGCTTTTGCAAATCGACTGAACCAAGCCCGTGGAGATTGTTTCAGCCCATACAATGACTTCTTCAACTTACACACTTGGCACTTGCTTTCTTCAAACCCCGGTGGAAAATTCATATACACTTCCTCATTTAATTCCCTGTTGAGGAAAGCATTTTTTACATCCAATTGTGTCAAGTGCCAATCAAGGTTGGCAGCAAGAGATAGGAGGACTCGAATGGTGTTTAGTTTGGCAACCGGAGCAAATGTCTCTCATAGCCAAGACCATAGGTTTGGGTAAAGCCCTTAGCCACAAGTCGAGCCTTGTATCGGTCAATATGGCCATTAGGTTTGAATTTTGTAGTAAAGATCCACTTGCAACCTACTGTTTTTTTCCCTTTAGGTAGATCTGAAACTTCCCATGTTTCATTGTTTTTAAGAGCCTTCATTTCTTCCATCACAGCTTGTCTCCACTCAGCTGATTCAAGTGCTTCTTCTATATTTTTTGGAGTTTTTACAGAATCAACATTAGTCACAAAAGCTTTGTAAGACTTAGATAAATTTCCATAGGATACAAACCGAGAAATAGGGTGTTGAGTGCAGCTCCTTGTACCTTTTCTCACTGCAATCGGAAGATAGATGGATGGTGACGGAAGTGAGACTTCTGTTTCAGAACAGTCCTCGGTTGGAGATGCAATTGGCACTGCTGTATCAGTTTCAGGAAGGCGATTCCGTCAGGAGTAAACCTGCATTTCAAGCACCTACTGTTGCTATTTTCCTTGATCAGGGGGCTGTTCGGTGGTGGTATTGTTATCAGGTAAGGATGTGTTAACTTCTTGCTGCATAGGATAAACAGTATCTAAATTGAGGGTAGCACCTTGGTTGTTAGGTTTGTTTGTGACAGTATTGGTAGGATCGTGAGGTATGATGAGGAGAGTATTAAGGGTCTCATCTTCATTGAAAGTCTCCCCCTGAAGATGAGATGCTCCAAAGTATGGTTCATTTTCAAAGAAGGTAACATCCCGAGAGACAAACATTCTGCGCAAGACTAGTTGAGTGGGGGAATATCCAATGAAGATGCAGGTGTGGGCTCGAGGATCAAGTTTGGATTGATTAGGTTGATGGTTATGGACAAAGGTTTTGCAACCGAATATTTTTGCTGGAAGGTTAGGAACACGAAATAGGGGAAAGGATTTTAGAAGGGTTTTTAGAGGTGTTTGGAAGTATAGGACTTTTGATGGCATTCGATTTATGAGATAACAAGTAGTAAGGACAGCTTCTCACCACAAGTATTTTGGGACATTCATGGTGAACATTATGGCTCGAGCCACAGCAAGAAGGTGTCGATTTTTTCTCTCGGGGATCTCGTTTTGTTGAGTGTCAGGACAAGAGCTTTGGTGTATGATGCCTTGGTCAAAAAGGTATGGGCTTAGGACAGAATTAAAGTATTCTCTCCCATTGTCAGTGTGGAGAGTATCTATGGTAGAGTTGAACTGGGTTCGAACCATTGAGTGAAAGTTTTGGAATACTTTGGGTGTTTCAGATTTTTCTTTGAGTAGATAAACCCAACAGACCCTAGTGTGATCATCAATAAATGTCATAAACCACTTAGCCCCTGTAATATTTTTCACTCGGCTAGCTCCCCATAGGTCACTGTGGATTAATGAAAAAGGTTGGGACTGGATATATGGTTTTAATGGGTATGGTACATAGGTATGTTTGGACAATTGACAAATTTCACACTTCAAGGAATTTATATTTTTATTTCGAAATAACAGCGGAAGATGTTTTTTCAAATACAAAAGATTTGGATGTCCTAATCTACAGTGCCATAGCATAATTGTGTCCTCTTTTGAAGTAGATAGAGCCAATCCCCCTTGTGTGCTGTCTTTATTCCAAACATATAGTCCATCATCAACTTTAGCAGTGCCAATCATCCTCCCCGATTTCTGTTCCTGTATCACACAACCAATTTCAGAAAATTCAGCAAACATTTTTCCATCCTTAGTGAGTTTACTTATTGAAAGTAAATTACAGGACAAGTTTGGGACATGTAGAACTTTATCAAGAGAAAAATTCTTTGTTAGTTGTACTTTCCTACTCCAGCCACAGGTGAGTATGAACCATCAGCTACGCAGATTCGGGACTTGTTATGACAAGTGTTGTAGGTTTGAAACAGAATGGAGTTACCTGTCATGTGATCTGAGGCACCCGAATCGAGTATCCAAGAGGATTGGTTATTAGATTCAAGGGCAATGTTGAGGGCAGTACCTTGAGTGGCTAGAGATCCATGAGCAGTAGAAGTACCAAGTATCTTATGGAGAGTTTCAAGTTGGGTTTTGGTTAGGCGAACATCAAGCACATCATCTGCAGTATTGGAGGATAACAAGGCAGTCTTCTTATCTTTCTGTTTTTTATCAGGATAGCCATGGAGTTTGAAACACTTTTCCTTTGTGTGACCAACACGTTTGCAGTGGTTACACCATGGTCTGGTTGATCCAGAATCATTTCCAGCCCGTGATTTTTGTGTCTGTGGACCTTTGGAGATAAGAGCAGAGGATTCAGTAGGCTGGTTTCCAGAAGGTATCATAGGTTTAGGTTCTCCCATCATGACAAGACGATGCTTTTCTTCTCTTCTAACTTCTGCAATGCTTCACCAATGGTTGGGAGAGGTGATCTGCCCAGAATTCGGCCCCGGACCTCATCTAACTCACGGTTCAGTCCTGCTAGAAACTCATAAAGACGTTCATTGTTGAGGTAAGTCATAAACTTAGTGCGTTCTAAGCCTTCACCCCAATCTGCCTCATAGTACATATCCAGCTCCCACCACAAAATTTTCAGATTGTAGTAGTAGTGAGTTACTTCAAGTGTCCCTTGTCGGATATCTTTTAACTTCAGCTTGATCTCAAATACTTGGGAGGCGTTTCCAAGATCCGAGTAGTTTTCTTTGACTGCATCACACATGTCTTTTGCAGTTTTGAAGAGGAGATAGGTTCGGCTTATATGGCCTTCCATCGAATTAATTAGCCACGCCATTACAATGGAGTTGTTGAGTTCCCAAGTGGCATAAGTAGGGTCAACTGTGTTTGGTCGTGGAATTTCTCTATTGATGTATCCTAATTTGCCACGGCCACGAATCACCATAAGGACAGATTGAGACCATTGTAAGAAGTTCTTCCCATCTAGTCGATGACTGGTGATTATAAGTGAGGAATTAAGGTCACTTTGAGTGATTCCCTGATTGACATTCTGAGATATTTGTGAAGTCTCAGTTTCAGACAAAGTCTCATTGAGATCACCCATGGGAGGAAGAAAAAAATCGGAGGGATTTTTAGGAAGAGATTTTAGAGATGAATGAGAAGGATCGAATGATTCCAAGAGCTCCGATACCATGTAGAAATTTAGAGAATAGAATGATATATTTCTGCTAGTTAGCTTACAGTTTATAAAGAGATGAAGTAACCTAATGAAGGAAATAATCCCTAAAAAGCAGTAACTTCCTAAGTATTAGTAACTGAGATTAGTTTCTATTTACAAGAGATCTCCTAGTGATAAGGTAAGAAATCTGTCCTTAAATCTTAGGAATTCCAACAGAACTATAAAATAAGCTTTGTTCATAAAAACACTTACAGGCTCAGCTTCACAGTTGTCACTTTTTGTCACAGTCTGCTTGATTGCCAAACCAATGATTGCAAGCAACCGTTTGTACATTTGATCATCAAACATCCTTTGTGCTTGCACATACAGTTCTCCTATCAAGTTTGAAGAAATTATAAAATACATAAGCATATCCAAAACATGGTTCTTCATTTTGGAGTTTGAAATAATGTAACAATTATCTGTCTTGTAAATCAATTTGTTAACTTAAGAGGTGAATGATTCGTATAATTGTGCATGCATTTTACTTTCTTTTTGCAAATAAATTAAACTAAGATAAAAATAGAAGATTACCAAGACCGAGCAAAACCTCCTGCTTCACCTTGATAGTTGTGCTACCATTGTAGTTTGGTGATTTTTGAAGAAAAACCTCATAGACATCTAGTACTGAGACAAGGTAAGGCGTTGGAAAGTTCCCCTAAAAAGAAAGTATTTACTTTATGGCATAAGTGAGTATTTTAACAGGGTTTTGAAGAGGTTGAATGAAATTAGCTAACTTCAAAGCATGAATTTCCACTACAGATGATAAAGTTTAAGCACCTTGCTGCAATGACCAAGCACGGTTGTCTGTAAACAATTTATTGCTGCAAGAGAAACCTCTTTACTACCATTGAAAATGCTATTTTTTACAAAGAGAAGCAAAGATTCCCACCCTGCAAAAAAAAAGTGAATTTTCTGGGAAATCTTAGCAGCAAGGAAAAAAAAAAGGGGGGGGCTGGAAAGATGAAACTATAGATTCATCAAAGGAACCAAATTATGGTCATACCCGACCAGAAATTGTTTAAGCTTCTGAGGAAAGGAAAGAAAGAACGCAACAATCGTGCTATTCCACTGAAGACTAGTACAAGTGTTTCATCCCATTGTTTCTGAGCTGTGTTCCGACTACATTTATTTTTTGAAGGATCAGAAAGTCATATAGCAAGAGAAATGACTGTCTACAATTATGATAAAAGAATGTAAACTGATTACATATGTATAGATACATGCAGCCAGAATTATTTTATTACCTATGATGAATAAGCATGTGAACTGCTTTTCCTCCTCGAATTCCAAGTTCTTTCCCTTGCCATTCATCCTTTGATGAAGTTGCTGCCTGCAAGCAAAATCCTTGAAGCCTATTTACAAAGTTAAGTAAAAGTCTTTTTGTGTCCTTGACAGCTGATTACCCTACCATATGGGAAACACGATCTAATGTTGGGAAAACATAATTCCAGAGACAGTCCTCCCACATGCTTTCGGAAAGTTTTTGCCCATGACCTCCAAGAATTTGAAAGAGTGTCCTGATAGCTGAATTTCTAACCTACATTATATGTTAAATTTAACATAATTAAAGGATTTAAATATCCAATGGCAATCAAATCACAGCTTGAGTCCAAATAAAGCCCAACAGGAGGATTTCAAAAGGTTTGAATATGAAGATAGAAGGTAACGAGAAGGTTAACTATAACAAGAATTAAAAATGTCGAGGAGAATAAATTTTCTTGTCTAACAGATCTTGTCAAGCCTCCATTGTTAACTAGCATCACTAAAGCCTGTTACTTGAATACATCAAACTTCAAGTTAAGCATACGAAGCTAGTCAATTCTTCAATGAGATACACATCTTTGAAAAACCAACATCTTACATAGAAACTGAACCTCTTAAGAAACTACCAGCTTCAAAGCACAGGTACTAAGCATTTATGTTTAAATAAAAATATTAGCATTTTTATGCAAGGTCTCCTCTCCAAGAAAAGACTTTCCAACAGCCACATATCTAATGTGGACCATCAAACATATCCCACCATGAGCAACACAGACATAGATATTACCCAATTTCAATATTTTCATTCATCTGTTCATTTCCTGGTTGCTAGGATTTTAGGAAATTCTTTAGCACCTAGCACCTAGCACCTAGCACCTAGCACCGGTTGATTTGTAGAATGAGAATTGCAGAAACAGAAATAAAACATAAACACCATTATGACAGGAAAGTTAATTGTACCTCTGGCCTTTCATCAGCTCCAAGTTTTTGAAGCAATGAGAAAACAGAGACTATCAACTTATCTCGGTCCACCATATTGGCTGAGGGAGAATGGCTGTTCATGTCAACAGATATATTGTCTGTCTGCTCTTCCCCATTTTGACCATCCATTTTATTTGAAACAGAAATAACCTCCATAATTTCTGTAGTTGTTTCCTGAGTGTAAATTAATACCACTCACAAGAACATGCACTCAAACAATGATGATATAAAAGTATAATGGCACTTTACCTGTTTCCTTCTCTTCTGCAGACTCATGTGGCAATCCCTTCACAATAAAGTCCGTTGTAGTCCATAATAGCCCAATTGCAGTCAAGCTTATATTCAACTCGGTTTTTTGAGCACCATATGCTCCAGTAACATCAATACATCTGCAATTTTCAGATGCATATTTTGTTACCCTCTAGTATTGCACGTGTCCTTCTTCCAATGGTCAAAATAATCTTGTAAAAATAAACCAATAAAACAATTAAAAATTTAATCACCCGGGATCTTACACATTGAGATAGTCTGGAGGTATCGATGAAAGTCCATCATTCATAATCACACGCAGGCTCTATATAGTAAAAGAAAAAGTTAGGTCGAACTTACTTTATAGAACCAACCATAATATCAGCATGTATGTGCTTGTGTAACGAAGGAAAGACGATTTCAGAAGATTAATATGAATTTCCCCAACATTTTTCAGGCAAAGATTTACAAACCTGGAAACCCAGAGTGACAAGATCCTTTTCAGATGCATCTGCAACTGACCTAAATGAGAGAAAAAGCAGAGATGACTGATAAAACAGAACCAGATAAGATGAAGTATATTATCAGAAATCTCAGAATGCCTAACAACACCCCCAAAACGAAAAAAAAATAAAGTGGAAGTAAACAGCAGAGAAGAAGGCAAACCTCAACAATTCAAGTATATCAGGCCAACAGTATCGCAATTTTTCTCCGCACCTCTGGGAAAGCATTTGTAATTAAAAACAAAATGAGCATAGTTGACATGTAATTAACTTAAGCTTCAATCAGTTTCCCTGCTGTAGCATATACCTCCAAGACATGAAGAAGAATTTTCAATGACCCAGCACGGACATCAATGCTTTGAGAAGAAGAATATAGGACCCTCAGAGGAGATATGACAGCAGATTCAAGCTGCCTTAGTTCTGTTTCATTACTTTCTAACTACACACACAGAGAGAAGAGTAACTATAAGCAGCATGAATATACATACACATACATATATGTCCTCAAATCATATAGTTAATCCAGTCATAAAAAGGCAGAAGTTCTCACATCCTGAGAATTGTCATCAGATCTGGACAATGCATGATCTTCATTTTCAGAACCTAAAACAGCACAAATTGATTGATCCAACGCATCAAGTGCCATGTTTCTCAAATGCTGATTAGAATTGTCAGCAAGCTGCAGCATTTCTTTTTGTCATGAAAGATCTAAACTCTAAATAATGCTAGCATTACTCATTGAATGAGAAGTATAAGTTATGATCACCTCAAGAAAGTGCCCAACAACTTGATCCCACAATGGTAAAACACCTATACCAGGAAAAAATCCATAAAAATTTAAGCCAAATTTTTCTTCCTATTGCTGAAGGTTTTGGCAGTTACGGTCTTTATAATAAGTTAATAACAAACATAAGCATGAAGAGCAGATAAATCTGCAAAAATTCAAACATGGGAAGATTTGTAAATATTGATGTGAGGCATGAACCTATGATAATGTCATCTATTATGATTATGAAACTTCAAGAAACATCAGCAAAACCATACTACTTACGGTGAAGATTGTTGACAAGGATGGATATCATTCTTTCAACTGAAAAACTGATACTCCCAATTTTCTGACTTGTTGATGGTCCAAAGCCACTTGAAGTGTCAAGCATGCATTGATGTGACAATTGACAAAGTGCAGAAAGAAGTGACTTAACAGCAGATATGTGCATAAGTGCTGAGCTCTCGAACAGCTTTCAAGAAAAAAAACATAAGGTTAGATAATGCACCTTATTTTTACTTATTTACAAGACAGAAAGGGTAGTGGAAAATAGAAGCAAAAAAAATGGAAGAAAAACATAAAACAGGTAGTTCCAAATATTCTGGAACACCATCCACTTTTTACAATGGATTTTTGAATATCCTCAAAGTTTGGCCATTGACTACATAAGAGAATATGGACAAAAGGAACAGTCAAGGTCAAAATTTTCCATTAGAGTTCCCCAAGCCTTTATCAGCTATTATACCACTACCAAAAAGTACTAGTTTCTAATACCTGAGAATTTAAAGAGGAGAGAATACTGAAATCACTGTATTGACCAGATGATGCTCTGGTAACTCTTGGCACAGATGTAGAAACTTCCTGTAGTTACAAAAAATAAGAGATTTTTACAGTTTAATGAGTGTATTGATATAAACTCTGTTCAAAAGCCAGAACTCAAGGAATGGGTTAACAACTTAAAAAATCATTTTCAGTACACCAAGACGTAATTGAGTTGTCTCAAGGGAAAGGCATCAGCAATAGGGAAACTATTGCTTATTCCAGTATAATGCGGTTGAAACTACTAACTTTATTTTATTGAATGACAAGAAGATGATACGGGATGCTGCTGAAAAAATTACACCTAAAAATGTTTCCCAAATTACCTGTGTGGCGGCATGTGGCGAATGGATTGCTCTGTCCAGTGCAGACAAAGTTTCCAACACCTACATTTATATATCATAAACAATCATAATTTTGAACTCTCACCAAGTTCAGAAAGATATAAAAACCAGACCAACATACCAAAACCCAAGAGGGGCCCAACACATTATGTAGTCTATGAGCAATGTTGAAGAGAGTCCTCAAAGCCTGGGTCATGAGTGCAATTAGAACCAAGTATCTAGTTCAAGAGTGTTTAATCTGTTATGTGATCTGGAAAATTAAGTGAATATACCATACTCACGAAACCATTCATAATACCTGCACGTTCTTTGGTGTAAGGACAATGTTATCTCTCGGGTCAGAATTTATATCAGAACGTTTTGATGCAGGAGAGAGTAATACGCCACTGAAATCTCAATTTTAAGCATTGTCAGAATGCTAGTATAACCTTTAAGAGGATACACTACAAATATTTCTACAACAAATTATGCATGTATCACCTTTAAAAAGAACACTTAAGCGTGCTAAACAATTGCATAAAATGTTTAAAGAGAAAATACCAAACAATGTACATTAGATTAAATGTGCCAATAGTTAATACCAAGCTTATTTTGAAGAGCAACCAAAATGTCAACATTTGTAAAAAAAGTGCAAGAGCATAAAAACGAAACCATTATGAGAGTTGTCTTAAGATATTAACATCATGATCTTAGATTTATAAAAGCCCCACACCATCACAATTGTATTCGGAAGCTTTATGGTGACTTATTGATGGACTCATAAGGAACTTTGCTTGTAGCTTCTCTTTTACAAGGAATCAATGGGTCTCTTCTAGTGAAGTTATTGGTTACATCTTTCACTTCAAGCTACCTAATTTTCTATATTTTAATGCTGACAGTCCTGCTTTTTATATTTATGCTTCAAACAATTTCCAAAGGCATTGTGCCATTTGCTAGACTAGTAGCTTAATCTTCCAGATTTTGCTAAATCCCCATATTGGGTCTCTTTCATTCCACGGCTTTGTTACTAGTCACCTTGATAGCAGTGGCTATGATTTCAAAAAAACCTTAAAAGCAAATGGGGTCACTCTTAAGCAACAATGAGAATAAATATATTTCTCTTACTGATATTCTTTCCGGTGTTTTTGTTGCAAGAAACGAAGGACAAAATTAGTAACACTATTTTGTCAAAAAACTGATTAAGAACACCTTATAAAGGGGGATTCAGGGAGGATGGAGACAGAGTATTACTTTTGAAACCACAGAAACCTGAACACTAGACCCCAAACCTCCCTAGGAGAAAAAGGGAAACAACCTTTTCAGAAATCAGAAACCACTGTAGTCATTAAGCCATACCTTCTTCTTTCCACTTCGTTTGGGAAATTGATGGTAAATTTGCAAAGCGATGCTAAGAAAGAATTTAAAGGCTCTATGGCATGAAGTACTCCACATGCCTGCAGAATATTCAAAAAGGGTCAGCAGAAACGATCATCTTGCATTGGAACATCCATATCTAAATAAATAGTCCATTAGAAAATTTAGGCCTCTACTGCAGTGAACAAATATTAATAGTTAGCCAGTGACTACGAGTGGAAACAACTATAAGTTGCTTTTGAAAGAACTAAAACACAAATTATCCAACCCATAGGTATTAAGGCTTAGTTGAATTGATAGAAATAGCAGTCAAATTAGCAGACAATTTATAATTTATTATGCAATATAGGGTTACCTGAGTAAATGCCTGATACCCCTTTAATATTTCCAACACAATAGCCTCTCCTTGAGACCTTCAAATTGAACTAGAATTAGAATGCATACACACCTGGTTTTGCTTGAGAGAAACAGAAACACAAACTCAGAGAAAAAAATTCACCCAACCTTGCTAAAATAAGGGACAGAGCATCAAGAATAGTCAACCACAATGAATCAACCATTGAAATACAGAGAACTGCAGTTTTTCCCGTACATTTTGCTGAAGGTACATAATCACATCTAGGAGATTCAAGCTGCTTGTATCAAGAGAATAGAAATTTGTTAAAAAACGAAAAGCATACAACATTATATAAGACAGGACACATTCCCACTTACCTCCCCAGCATCCACAGCTTCATCAGTCAGTGAAGCTACAGTAAAGACAACACCCAGCAAACCTTCAATTGCCAAAGAAATAGCATGTGCCTCGCTAGCAACCAGGACTGCAGCATTTGATGCATCATTGTCAAGACTCCACTCAATTCCTGCCAATCACAAACCAACATCACAGTAATAAAGTTATTAAGCAAGAAACTATGGACTAGTTGTAAGTCTACATACCAATGTACTGTTAATGGAGGGGATGCATCTGATACATCAATCCATTTAACTAAGAGAAGGACATCTCTAAAGTCTAAAAACTATCTGCATATATACTGAGCTATGAGCTGTGTGCGATGAAACCAATATGACCTAGGAAATTTCATTTGTATTTCAAAGATTTGGCCACCAGTGAAACTCATTTACAGATTTTTCAACAGGATCATTCTTTTTACAGATGTATATTTACAGATAAGTAACTAAATGTAGCAGTTAAGAACACTACAGGGTGGCACTGCTGAAGAATTTCAGTTCTAGTAATAACAATCCGTCGCTACTTATGCAAAATAAAACAAAAAAGCAACTACCACATTTGCAATCACTGTAATACTCAGTTCTATGAAATTATTTCCTTTCCTTCTTCCAGACAGGAAGATGGACACATTTCATATTTTCAATCTTCTACATTCTAGCAGTTTTAATTCCAATTAATTGCAAATGCCGAAAAGAAACCATGTCATCTTTGGAAAACAGTGGCAACGCATTTTTTTCCCTTAATTCCAAAGTTGCTGGATCAAATGAAACAAAAATTCAAGTCTTTAAAAGAAGAATAGGGTTTGCCATGGTGAAACAAATTATGAAATAAAGAACATCTTCAATTTCTAATTTTATCTGCAGATACTAAGGATAAACATAGCCAACAACAGCAAAGCACATTGGACAAGATGAACTACAAATCCAAAATTTAAAACAAGAAAGAAAGCATATCACCTTTAGCTTTGCTACTGAACATCCCCGCAACTGCTGCCAGGCTCTCTTCACTTGTCTCAAGAAACTAAGAGATAGAAAATGATGTCAGAGAAGGGTTTAATGTGTCCTCAGGTATCTCATCTGTATTAAAATAAACTCCCCAAGTTGAAAGTGTCTAAATGTAAAAACTCACAATGAACAAGAAAATAGTCCAGTTATCATAAGTTAATAGACAAACAGTTGATGAAGTCACGGCAGAGCCAACAGATGATAGAGAACAAAAATTGAGAAAGAAATATGGCAGGGTTGAAGTGAAGGAAAATGTCGAAAGTTTAATCTCACAGTAAGCTAAAATTTATTCAACCTCACGAAAATCAAACAGTGAAACAAAGACAAACTACAGATTTTCAAATAAATACACCTAGAGACAATCAAATTCTTGTGAACAGGAAACTAAGAAAAACTGACATGATTGAAACTTAATGAACAATATTTCACCTGTACACTTGAAACAACTCGAGCAAGAGCTTTAACCATACCCTCCACGACATTTGTGTTCTTTGGATGCCTGAAAGAGCGAATTCATGAGATTACTCTTATTCTCCAAAAATTAACCAACTAGTGAAGAAGGGGAGGAGGGAAGAAACAAGAACAAACTTTGACATCTGAAATTGAGTAACAAATGACTAATTGAAATTTGAATTTAATCAAACCAACATATGCACTGACATGAGAAAAATTATAAAATTGGACATTAAGAATAATGTTTTGTTCAAATTCACATCAGATTTTGGCTAATGGCACAACTGCAGCATTGGCCTCTTGAGACATGGACCGGGCAAAGGAATGCCACAAATTTGACCTAACTTCATAAAAGATACATCTACCATCCTGAGGATTAGTGGTGGCAGATAAGGACAGAGTCACCAATGACATAAAATTACAGTCCACGAAGAGTAGATTACATTCAAAGCTCAAAAAAAAAAAATAAAAGAAGAGGAAATAGCATCAGCACTTAAACATGTATGCAACCAGACTGAGAAAAAAGGTGGATGGTACCAAGCTTACATATCAAAGTTTTGGAAAAGGATGCGTAATGTCCGTGCTTCCACACAAAAGCCCTGACAAATCCCATATATAAGTTTAGACAAATTTCAAATTTTAAACAATTTGTATATAAATCATAAAAGGAAAATATGGCACATCTAAGTTGTTGATTTTACTCTTAGGATCTCGAGAACAAGAATTCGATGCCATAATGGCAGATCAAGAAAAGTTAATTTGATCAGCATGCTAAGAAAAACCTGCATACCACAAGAACTAGCAGAATTAGGAGCGCAAATACACAGGGGTGAAACTGAGTGAAAATAAAGTTGAAAAAAGGGTCTTAATTTTATCATAAACAGAAGTTATTAAACCAAAATGAAATTTATAAAAACTTAATACTAAAGGGTATGATACTATTAGTACATTAACTTAGTTATAGAGCCTTTTTACTAGTTGCCCTAACTTCCACTACCCAGTTACGTAATCCTCAGCTCTGAAGAAATGCCAAAATTAACTTTCTCATCCACATTGAATCATTAGACTCTACTTAGCATTTCCCACCTATCTAAACTCTAGAACCACAGCCTGTTCACCAGCACTTTCTAAATTGTTGACAAGTTTTACTTTTTACCTCTATTTTATCTACTACATCAGCATATAATTTCAAGAATGTAAAAAACCATAAATACAGCATACCTCACATTCCGTAATAAGAGATGAACTGTAAAGCTTGATAATATGAGCAACAGATCGTAAGACCAAGCGACGGAAATATGGCTCTCCAACTTCTCCTTCAAGCTGAATGCACATTCACAAAAATAAAACTGAAGAATGCCCAAATAAATTCAAGAAAGCCCTTAAAAGGGGAAAAGCTCTAGTAGGCAAGAGATGGATTTTGTCACAAGAGACCAGAGAAGTTACCTCATAGTTGGTTCGGAGTGAAGTCATTAAAAGTGAACAAATTTGGTGCTGCAAAACCTGTTAAAGTACCACACAAACTTTACAACTATAAAAGTCTTACTAGCATGCTTAGACAAAATAAGAAGAATATTTTCAGTCAGATAATTCCATTATTACCTGTTCATAAGGAACCAAAATCTTGAACATTGCCACGTAATTGGATAGGATGAACCTGCAAAACAAAAGCATTAAGCGCAAATGTCCTGAAGAGACTAGAAGTTAAAGCACATAAATATGTAGAGGCAGAGACAGATATCTCACTCAAGTATATCAAGTGCAAATGTCCGTTGAAGAGAGCTAACATGCAACCAACAAGCCTGCAAGGCAGAACCAAAAAGCAATCCATATAAGAAGCTCTGTTCTAATTGTCATTGTTATCGATGAAATGCAGTCAGTTCAAGGAATCATTAATAGAGTAAAAAATTCCTAAAACCCACTAGTAATCAATTCTAGAGAAGCAATCTGGTTATTAAAAAAAAAACACAATCTAACATTCTAAAATTAACACATACAGATCCACCTGCAGCAAGAGCTGTCAGGTCTTCAAGCAAACGAAGCCCTAGCTTCCCAGAACTAGTTGCGGTCTCCCTCATCAATGATGACTTTCTAGAAGCAAAGTTGTTGTCCAACCTGTCAATGCATTGGTTAGTTCAGATGTTGACATGAACAAGAGTAAACCTTAGGCATTAAAAAAACCTACATAAAAAACAAAGAATGAAACAATATCTAGTTGGATGAGCATAGATACAAACAAAATGGTACTAATTGACATATGCACACACACAAAGGATACCAGATATTAACAATTGCAGGACAAATATAAATATGGGAGAAGATAACAAAATGGTTTTGGTAAAGCATGAAATCCACAAAAACAACGTACTCTGAATTATTCATACTGCGATTAACATCACCAGTAAATGAGCTTGTTCGAGATATGTAACTTCCAGAACCAAACTTTTCAGCTGGAAGAGACTCAACAAGGACAACATGTTCAAAAACCAAAGCTACCGCCTGCCTGAAGGTAGCAGCAGCAGTGCTGAAAATAAAAGGATTTTAGATGAAAAGGGAAAGTTAGTAAAAAATGAGGGAAGCATCGCTGCAAAATACAGAAGCCTATGAGGGGAAGGTTGCTAATGGAAACCTCTTGACCTATAGAACAACTTACTTCCGAACACTGTCAGAAGATCGATTGTTTTCAAGAAGTTGAAGACAAATGCCAAGAGCTTTAGCCATATTCTCCTGATAATTATGCAATAGACAAAACAGAACGTTAAGAAAACTGAACTTACTAATTAATTAATACAGCCATTTCTGAAGCCTCACAGCTTTCAATGATTCCAATGTGTAATTACTGTTTACATGCAAAACATTTATTTTCTAAATTCATATTTATGTAGTTTATGTGGTGTTTCCAACCGCAATAAACGGATTCCTACTCAGGCTAGCCAATAGATACCTATGGGAAGTATACTCGATAAATTCCCAATAGAAACCTATGGGAAGTATGCTCAATATATTCTCACTACCAACATACCTTAAGATTATGCGCATAAATCCTATACAAGAATTAGTAATTCAATACAAAATCAAGTTATTGGCAAAATACTAAAAAGCTTGCTTATTCTTCAGTTAAGGAAATTTGTTTAACGAAATTCAGTCTGACCATTTGCTGACTTCAGTTTAACCAGAACACATAGCATAAACCAGTCAGACAATGAAAACATGCGTGTAACCACTGTTCACCTCACTTTCAGGATGCAACCGTGACTGAAATATTATTAATATAGTCTGTAGAGTCTTTAATTGAACACTCTCATCTGACATTTCAGCATGCTGCAAGAAGAGCAACACGAATGCAAGATTTCAGTAGAACAAATTAACCATCCATAACTAAGTTTATGTTGAACATATAGCACAAAACAAATACAAGCATAAACTTACATCTTTTAATGTAGGAAGTATCTCATTGAGAACTGATGGGGCAACAGCATCATGAGATATGAGCTTTTGTAGACATGAAAGGCCAATAACACTAAGCTTGACAGTTTTAACCTCACATGCCATCAAAAAAATCCGCACTATATCCTCATTAAGAGAAATTTCACTGGGACTTGACAATGTCCGAAGCTGCAAAACATATAAGTTTCAAACTCAGCTGCTACCAGCTACAGTCAGACAAATCAGTGTAGCAAAACAACATCTCCTCTAATTTTACTCTTTCCACGTTATGCATAGGATTTACAGAGTGCTTCATAGAATTTGATAACTACAGGGTACTATCAATTTCCAAAGTTAAAGTGCCACTAACAGCATTATCTCCAAAAGAAAACCCTTCATTCAACGTCTGAACTTAGCTTAATTTTACTTTCAAAAGATGATAAAGAGTCTAGAATCTAACCAAAATCTTGCATAACAAAACTTATGGGAACTTAGAGTCGAATTTCATGTTTCGAAACAAAAACAAAAAGCTCCACGGAATCAAATTAAAGCGAAATTGTAATATTGTAATAACTAGTAAGTTTTCATTGCTTTTGTCTTCTAACATTTTTTCGCTTCTTCTGAGCAAACAAAAGACGCAATAAATAATCATTTCAAGCTTAAAACATCAGACTTGAAAATGTGACAAAATAAACTAACATATACAAGCAATTCTACTAAACAGCTGCATATAAATGTGAATTATGACCTTTAATATGGCGTGTTCAGCAGCGTCCTTGACGGCGGGGTGGCGGCGTCGTGCTTCGGCGGAGAGAGCGCGGAGATCGGATTCAAGAACAGCCATGAAAGCCATCTCCTCAGAGCGCTCTCTGTCTCTCTCTCTTTCTAATTCTTGAATATGAATGAATTGCTAACCACTCAAATTTTAACGAAATATACAAATTAATTGATCGAAATCGAAGAGCTCGGTCGCAGAAAAAAATGAAGAAAGTGAGCTTTGTAGATCTTGTTGTTCGAGTAAGAGATCTGTTGAGGAATGAGACTGTTCTCGCACGTGCGAATGTCACGTGTGGGATTGTTGAAAGAGAGAATCTGTTTGCCCGAATTAAAGTAGAGCCCGCCCAAATTTTGGTTGGGTTTTTCCGGGCTTTATCAACAAAATTTACAGGCCCAATTAACAATTTCACTTTAAAATTTTCTGGAAATAATAATAATAAGCTTTTTATTCAACTAGAATTGGCGGTGAGTGGAAATAAAATATATTAAAAATAAATAAAAGATAAAGATGGTTAAGAAATAAGTTGTTAGATTAATATGGATTTTTTTAAATTTTAATTTTTTAAATAAGTACAAAATGTTTTTTTAATATATTGTTAGGATTCCAACTAAGAATCCAACATTTTACAAATAAACATAAAAAATTATTTTAAATACTGAAAATATTTTTTGTAATTTTCTTAATTGAGTTGGTGCACCAAATCACTCCGAGCTTAAATAATAATACGACATATATTTGGTTAAAACATGCTTCAAGTCTTTGTACTTTTATATATTTAGAATTTAGTCCCTTTACTTTTAATTTTAGGAATTTAGCCTCTTCATTTTTGAATCTAAAATTCAAATTCAATTTTTATACCGTTAAAATTATTTTATTAGATTTTTGGTGTGAAATTTTGAAATAATAAAATACTCACTTAGTAACCACGTAATAAAAGAAGTAGTGTTGTAATGGACTTTAATTTAAGAGAATAAATTTAATTTTTTAAATCTAAAAAGTTGAGGGACTAAATTATAAATGTTTGAAGAGTACAGAGACTTGGAGCAATTTTAACCATTTTCTTTTCTTATGTGAATTAAGAAGAAGGCGAAAATGAAGTTCCCACTGGTAGGGCTCAACGAGAAGACTCTGTAGTTAAAATGATTTGAATAAGTTAGGAAGTTTGTATAGAAACATGTATGAAAGGAAGGCACGTTTATAAAAGTTCAATTAAAGCCAAATAAAAATTGCCCAAAGTTTTGACATTGTCTAACCAGGCATCCATGTTCAAAAAGCATTCATCAATGGTTTAACTGCCTCATTGCAAAAAGCAATAGATGACTGAGAAAATTAGGGTGAGTGTTTAAAGCCAAAGAAGATTGCTTAAAGTCTATGCATTCTCTAACCATCCATGGACATTGAAACAACTTGGATTAATGTTTAAAGCCAAAAGGTCTCAACATTCCCTAACCATCCATGTTCAAGCTATGCTTGGGTGTTTGCTATGGACATTCAACTGACTCACCTAAAAAGCAAAAGAATACTGGTAGCCATGGGGATATATTAACCTTTCAGCATACTTGTTAAAGAATATGAGATCAAAGTCTCACAACTGAAATCATGGGCACACTGTTACAGAGCCCCCAGATTTCATTGAGGAAAGCTTTTCTGCAAACTCCTGATATCTCCCTGAGAGTTTCATCTATTCTTTGTAAGTTTCCTTCGTTCAGCCTCAGCAATCACTAAGAAAAACAAGTTTCCTGAAGCAGCGCTATCCCATATCGACTAAGAAAGAGAAAGGGCCACAAGCGGGACTTCATAAATATGAGGCACCTAGCTTACTTGTAACATACTTACCTGGACGGGGTCGATGGGTGATATGTAAGGCCCATGGCCTAGGTTAGCGACCTCCATTGCACCTGGGAGGGGCGCTAGCCTAAGGTCTCCTCAAGTAGGAGAGCCTACGTCATAATTTGTGGTAGTGGGGGCCTGTGTTCGCGTTGCCTCTGTCCAATATTAGTTAAAGCATTTTAGTGTATGGGTTATTTTGGGCTTAATGTTTCGGCCCTAAGGGGTGTAATCTAAATAAGACATAAATCTACCAAGACAAATAGTTGTACATAATTTAATGTAGAAATATCAAATAAAACACAATTGTATCAAATGCTGAAGTTTGGATATACAAATATAAAATATGTTTCTATCAAATAGGAATTTTGGGAACATATGAATACGCGTACAGATTACAGAAGTAACACAATAAGTATGATTAGTATGTACTAGAGGTGTTCATAGGCCGGACTCAACTAAAAATTTAGGCCTATTCATCGGGCTCGGGTCGGGCCTAAAAAATGGGCCTAAATTTTTTTCCAAGCCCGTCCCATATAAAAATGCTAAAATCCAAGTCCGGCCCGGCCCGCCCGTATTAAATTTTTATATTATTTTATATAATTTTTAAATATATATAATACATCAAAAATACTATAACATCTCGAAATAGGGCCTAAACGGAATAGTGGTTGCGAAACCATGAATCCAAGCTATAAAAGTTTATTATGATTAATTATCATGATTTATCGAGTGATTAAATACATGTGTTAGAGTATTGATAAGAAATTTTATTAATTTCATATTTAAATTGCCTATTAGGACTTGTTTGCAAAAGTTGCTAAATAGGGGTTCTAATTTATAGAGTACTTGATTGAAATGGGGGTTTGAAGTAGGAGACCTTAAATGGTAATTAGACCATTTTATTTTTATAGACAAAAATGGACATATATAGGTGGAAAGAACCAAAGTTTTTAATGAAGGGTAATTTAGTCATTTGGTAATAAAAAGGAATTAAAAGGGAAAAAGATGGCAAAATATGCTCATATTCTTCATTAGACCGAATTTTCAAGTGGTCACCATAGCTAGGGTTTGTTTCAAGCTTCCAAGCTCCATAGTAAGTGATTCCAAGCCCCGTTTTTAATGTTCTTTACATTTTTGAAGCCCCGATAACTCGATTTAGCTTATTCTATCAATAATTCATGCTAGGGTTCATATTTGGAAAAATACCCATAGGTGAAATGTGTTTATTTTGATGTTTTATGATAGAATATGAAGTCTGAAATTATGTTAAACAACTTTTGCTAAGTGATTTTAAGTGAAAACGAGTAAAACGGCTTAATCGGTAAAAATACCTAATGTTCATAAGTACAAGCTAGAGAGAGAATTTGATGTTGCCATAGAAGGGAAAAATGATCATCATGTCATAAAACATAATAATAATGGATAAAGTTTAATTTCTGAGCTTTGGGGCAAATGTGTAAATATGTAAAAGTTTAGGGGCAAAATTGTAATATTGCCAAAGTTAAGAGTTAAGGACTTTTTTAATAATGTGAGTATTAAATAAGCTAAATTTGCTATTATAGATCAAGAAGAACGAAATCCAGAGTTAGATCGAGGAAAGAAAAAGATAGAAGACTAAATCAATATAGTTGATCGTATTTTGTTTCGAGGTAAGTTTGCAGTAAATAAATGCAATATTCGATTATTTTATATTTAATACTGTTAAATTCCAGCATTTACATATTTATTTTGTAAATGTATTATTTAAAGACTCAAGTATGAATTGTCGGAAAGCTATCCCAGGAAGTTCCGGTTGAACCTTAGGAATGTATAGGATACAAATGTCATGACATTAGGGTTTAAGGAAATCATGTAAGACCATGTCAAGACATGGCATTGATATGTTATTATAAGGGAAAAGTCCCATGTAGGACCATGCCAAGGTATGGCATTGGTGAGCTCATAAGGCAAGGATACCACGTAAGACCATGTCAAGACATGGCAATGGTTAAGTTTCATAAGGAAAGGCACCCGCGTATCCTTAGTATTCCAAGTGGTTCAACGGGAAAATTCAAAGAGTATACCAAAATAAAGGTAACACAAGTTCAAGCTAAAAAGGTAAGGTAAGGCAAATCCATGTTTAAAGGTACAGGTAAGAATACAAGTTTAAGTATAATGAGTTAAAAGCTTAAGTGATCTTGATAAGAAAAGAATAAGATAATTGATTAAGAATGTTGTTATTTATTTACATGTAAACTTACTAAGCTTTATGCTTATGCCCATTTTTTATTTTATTTTTTTATAGTATTACAAGCCAATTCGGGGAATCGAAAAGACGTCGGAGATCGTTACACACTATCAAAGGATTATATTGGTATTTTGTGACTCGACGTTTTAAGTTATGGCATGTATAGGGACTTAGCTATCTTGTGTGTATAACCTTATGATATGGCTTCAGATTGGATTGTAAATGTATGGTAATGATTAGCTATTAAAATGGCTAAATAAGAGCATGTTTTGGATGTTTTGTAATGCCTAGTTGGTAGTTATTAGAAATAAATTATGTAATTATATGCAGGGGAACAGTTTAGACAGCAGCAGTGACGTGATTTTGAAAAATCACCAAAAATAATAGAAATGGAATTAGGTTGTGACAGGATTGCTTTTGACACCGAGAAAGAAAGATGCAGTATGGGTTGTGATTGATAAGTTAACGAAGTCAGCTCATTTTATTCCAGTTCGTATGGATTATTCACTTGACAAGTTGGTCGAGTTGTATATTTCAGAGATAGTTAGACTACATGGAGTACCGTTATCGATTATCTCAGATAGAGATCCGAGATTTACTTCACGGTTTTGGAAGAAATTGCAGGAAGCTTTAGGTACAAAGTTGAGTTTTAGTACAGACTTTCCATCCTCGGTGATGGTCGATCGAGAGAATTATTCAGGTACTTGAAGATATGCTTAGATGTTGTGTATTGGAATTTCAAGGGAGTTGGGAGAAATATTTGCCTTTAATAGAGTTTGCTTACAATAATAGTTATCAATCGAGTCTAAAGATGGCACCTTGTGAAGCTTTGTATGGACGTAAATGTTGCATGCCTTTGTATTGGATAGAGCTTAAGGAAAATCAGATTTACGGGGTTGATCTAGTCAAAGAAACAGAAGGGAAAGTAAAAGTCATCAGAGATTGCTTGAAAGCGACGGATAGATGTAAATCTTATGCAGATTTGAAAAGAAAAGAAATTGAATTTCAAGTTGGTGACAGGGTATTCTTGAAAGTATCCCCTTGGAAGAAAGTTCTCAGATTTGGCAAGAAAGGCAAATTAAGTCCCCGTTTTATTGGACCGTTTGAGGTGATCGAGAGAGTTGGGCCATTGGCATATCGGTTAGCATTGCCGACTGAGTTAGAGAAGATTCATAATGTCTTTCATGTGTCTATGCTACATCGTTATCGTTCAGATCCATCGCATGTAATTTCGTAGACAGAGGTTGAGATTCAGCCATATATGACTTACGGTGAGGAACCGGTAAAAATTCTAGCTCGGGAGGTTAAGCAATTAAGGAACAAAAGTATTGCACTTGTGAAAGTATTATGGAATAGGCATGGGATAGAAGAGGATACATGGGAGCCCAAGAGATTATGCTAAAACAAGACCCAAACCTCTTTCTGAGTAAGATTTTGGGACGAAAATCCCTAAAGGGAGAAATGTAACATCCCAAAATAGGGCCTAAACGGAATAGTGGTTGAAAACCATGAATCCAAGCTATAAAAGTTTATTATGATTAATTATTATGATTTATCGAGTGATTAAATACATGTGTTAGAGTATTGATAAGAAATTTTATTAATTTCATGCTTAAATTGCCTATTAGGACTTGTTTGCAAAAGTTGCTAAATAGGGGTTCTAATTTATAAAGTACTTGATTGAAATGGGGTTTGAAGTAAGAGTCCTTAAATGGTAATTAGACCATTATATTTTCATGGACAAAATGGACATATATAGGTGGAAAGAACCAAAGTTTTTAGTGAAGGGTAATTTAGTCATTTGGTAATAAAAGGAATTAAAAGGAAAAAGATGGCAAAATATGCTCATCTTCTTCATTAGGCCAAATTTTCAAGTGGTCACCATAGCTAGGGTTTGTTTCAAGCTTCCAAGCTCCATAGTAAGTGATTCCAAGCCCGCTTTTAATGTTCTTTACATTTTGAAGCCCAAAATGACTCGATTTAGCTTATTCTATCAATAATTCATGCTAGGGTTCATATTTGGAAAAATACCCATAGGTTAAATGTGTTTATTTTGATGTTTTATGATAGAATATGAAGTCTGAAATTATGTTAAACAACTTTTGCTAAGTGATTTTAAGTGAAAACAGTAAAAGCTACTTAATCGGTAAAAATACCTAATGTTCATAAGTACAAGTTAGAGTGAGAATTTGATGTTGCCATAGAAGGAAAAATGATCAGCATGTCATAAAACATAAGAATAAGAGATAAAGTTTAATTTCCGAGCTTTGGGGCAAATGTGTAAATATGTAAAAGTTTAGGGACAAAATTGTAATATTGCCAAAGTTAAGAGTTAAGGACTTTTTTTAATAATGTGAGTATTAAATAAGCTAAATTTGCTATTATAGATCAAGAAGAACGAAATCCAGAGTTAGATCGAGGAAAGAAAAAGATAGAAGACTAAATCAATATAGTTGATCGTATTTTGTTTCGAGGTAAGTTTGCAGTAAATAAATGCAATATTCGATTATTTTATATTTAATACTGTTAAATTCCAGCATTTACATATTTATTCTGTAAATGTATTATTTAAAGACTCAAGTATGAATTGATGGAAAGCTATCCCAGGAAGTTCCGGTTGAACCTTAGGAATGTATAGGATACAAATGTCATGACATTAGGGTTTAAGGAAATCATGTAAGACCATGTCAAGACATGGCATTGATATGTTACTATAAGGCAAAGGTCCCATGTAAGACCATGCCAAGGTATGGCATTGGTGAGCTCATAAGGCAAGGATACCACGTAAGACCATGTCAAGACATGGCAATGGTTAAGTTTCATAAGGAAAGGCACCCGCGTATCCTTAGTATTCCAAGTGGTTCAACGGGAAAATTCAAAGAGTATACCAAAGTAAAGGTAAGACAAGTTCAAGCTAAAAAGGTAAGGTAAGGCAAATTCATGTTTAAAGGTACAGGTAAGAATACAAGTTTAAGTATAATGAGTTAAAAGCTTAAGTGATCTTGATAAGAAAAGAATAAGATAATTGATTAAGAATGTTGTTATTTATTTACATGTAAACTTACTAAGCTTTATGCTTACGACCATTTTTTATTTTATTTTTTTATAGTATTAGAAGCCCATTCGGGGAATCGAAAGGACGTCGGAGATCGTTTATCAAAGGATTATATTGGTATTTTGTGACTCGACGTTTTAAGTTATGGCATGTATAGGGACTTAGATATCTTGCGTGTATAACCTTATGATATGGCTTCAGATTGGATTGTAAATGTATGGTAATGATTAGCTATTAAAATGGCTAAGTAAGAGCATGTTTTGGATGTTTTGTAATGCCTAGTTGGTAGTTATTAGAAATAAATTATGTAATTATATGCGAGGGAACAGTTTAGGCAATGAAGAAGGACGTGATTTTGAAAAATCACCAAAAATAATAGAAATGGAATTAGGTTGTGACAGATTGCTTTTGACAAGAGAAAGAAAGATGCAGATGGGTTGTGATTGATAAGTTAACGAAGTCACTCATTTTATTCGATTAGTATGGATTATTCACTTGACAAGTTGGTAGAGTTGTATATTTCGGAGATAGTTAAACTACATGGAGTACAGTTATCGATTATCTCGATGGAGATCCGAGATTTACTTCACGGTTTTGGAAGAAATTGCGGAAGCTTTAGGTACAAAGTTGAGTTTTAGTACGACTTTCCATCCTCGGTGATGGTCGATCGTAGAGAATTATTCAGTACTTGAAGATATGCTTAGATGTTGTGTATTGGAATTTCGGGGAGTTGGGAGAAATATTTGCCTTTAATAGAGTTTGCTTACAATAATAGTTATCAATCGAGTCTAAAGATGGCACCTTATGAAGCTTTGTATGGACGTAAATGTCGCATGCGCCTTTGTATTGGATAGAGCTTAAGGAAAATCGATTCTGGGTTGATCTAGTCAAAGAAATGAAGGAAAGTAAAAGTCATCGAGATTGCTTGAAAGCGACTTGGATAGATGAAATCTTATGCGATTTGAAAAGAAAAGAAATTGAATTTCAAGTTGGTGACGAGGTATTCTTGAAAGTATCCCTTGGAAGAAAGTTCTCAGATTTGGCAAGAAAGGCAAATTATGTCCCCGTTTTATTGGACCGTTTGAGGTGATCGAGAGAGTTGGGCTATTGGCATATCGGTTAGCATTGTCGATGAGTTAGAGAGAGATCCATAATGTCTTTCATGTGTCTATGCTACATCGTTATCGTTCGGATCCATCGCATGTAATTTCGTAGATGAGGTTGAGATTCACCATATATGACTTACGGTGAGGAACCCAGTAAAAATTCTAGCTCGGGAGGTTAAGCAATTAAGGAACAAAAGTATTGCACTTGTGAAAGTATTATGGAATAGGCATGGGATAGAAGAGGCTACATGGGAGCCCAAGAGATTATCTTGACAAGACTCAAACCTCTTTCCGGTAAGATTTTGGGGACGAAAATCCCTAAAGGGGGAGAAATGTAACATCCCAAAATAGGGCCTAAACGGAATAGTGGTTGCGAAACCATGAATCCAAGCTATAAAAGTTTATTATGATTCATTATTATGATTTATCGAGTGATTAAATACATGTGTTAGAGAATTGATAAGAAATTTTATTAATTTCATGCTTAAATTGCCTATTAGGACTTGTTTGCAAAAGTTGCTAAATAGGGGTTCTAATTTATAAAGTACTTGATTGAAATGGGGGTTTGAAGTAAGGGTCCTTAAATGGTAATTAGACCATTATATTTTCATGGACAAAAATGGACATATATAGGTGGAAAGAACCAAAGTTTTTAGTGAAGGGTAATTTAGTCATTTGGTAATAAAAAGGAATTAAAAGGGAAAAAGATGGCAAAATATGCTCATCTTCTTCATTAGGCCAAATTTTCAAGTGGTCACCATAGCTAGGGTTTGTTTCAAGCTTCCAAGCTCCATAGTAAGTGATTCCAAGCCCGCTTTTAATGTTCTTTACATTTTGAAGCCCGTATTCGATTTAGCTTATTCTATCAATAATTCATGCTAGGGTTCATATTTGGAAAAATACCCATAGGTTAAATGTGTTTATTTTGATGTTTTATGATAGAATATGAAGTCTGAAATTATGTTAAACAACTTTTGCTAAGTTATTTTAAGTGAAAACGAGTAAAACGACTTAATCGGTAAAAATACCTAATGTTCAAAGTACAAGTTAGAGTGAGAATTTGATGTTGCCATAGAAGGAAAAATGATCAGCATGTCATAAAACATAAGAATAAGGGATAAAGTTTAATTTCGAGCTTTGGGGCAAATGTGTAAATATGTAAAGTTTAGGGCAAAATTGTAATATTGCCAAAGTTAAGAGTTAAGGACTTTTTTAATAATGTGAGTATTAAATAAGCTAAATTTGCTATTATAGATCAAGAAGAACGAAATCCAGAGTTAGATCGAGGAAAGAAAAAGATAGAAGACTAAATCAATATAGTTGATCGTATTTTGTTTCAAGGTAAGTTTGCAGTAAATAAATGCAATATTCGATTATTTTATATTTAATACTGTTAAATTCCAGCATTTACATATTTATTCTGTAAATGTATTATTTAAAGACTCAAGTATGAATTGACGGAAAAGCTATCCGAGGAAGTTTCGGTTGAACCTTAGGAATGTAAAGGATACAAATGTCATGACATTAGGGTTTAAGGAATCATGTAAGACCATGTCAAGACATGGCATTGATATGTTACTATAAGGCAAAGGTCCCATGTAAGACCATGCCATGGTATGACATTGGTGAGTTCATAAGGCAAGGATACCACGTAAGACCATGTCAAGACATGGCAATGGTTAAGTTTCATAAGAAAAGGCACCCGCGTATCCTTAGTATTCCAAGTGGTTCAACGAGAAAATTAAAAGAGTATACCAAAGTAAAGGTAAAACAAGTTCAAGCTAAAAAGGTAAGGTAAGGCAAATTCATGTTTAAAGGTACAGGTAAGAATACAAGTTTAAGTATAATGAGTTAAAAGCTTAAGTGATCTTAATAAGAAAAGAATAAGATAATTGATTAAGAATGTTGTTATTTATTTACATGTAAACTTACTAAGCTTTATGCTTACGCCCATTTTTTATTTTATTTTTTTATAGTATTACAAGCCGATTCGGGAAATTGAAAGGACGTCGGAGATCGTTACACACTATCAAAGGATTATATTGGTATTTTGTGACTCGACGTTTTAAGTAATGACATGTATAGGGACTTAGTTATCTTGTGTGTATAACCTTATGATATGGCTTCAGATTGGATTGTAAATGTATGGAAATGATTAGCTATTAAAATGGCTAAATAAGAGCATGTTTTGGATGTTTTGTAATGCCTAGTTGGTAGTTATTAGAAAGAAATTATGTAATTATATGCGGGGAACAGTTTAGATAGCAGAAGGGCGTGATTTTGAAAAATCACCAAAAATAATAGAAATGGAATTAGGTTGTGAATGAGATATAGAATTAAATATTATTGACTCTATTTTTATATGAAAGAAACGGTGTAGGCAAAAGAATTGTATATTATGAGATAATTGATTTTTACTACAGAGGGGTTAGAACTATCTGTCTGTGTAACAGGGGGACTTTAACTAATAAACTGTACTAATTGGCCACACCAAAAATTCTGGAAAAATTATAATAAGAAGATATATGAGTCTAGTTTCATGGAAAATTTATGGATCTAAATTTTGAGTTTCGTAACTCAAGTTATAGTCAATTTACTGAACATGATGCAGATGGACAGTTTCAAATTTTATGCTCCGAATCAGTAAGTTAAGTTTAGTAATGCCTCGTGCTCGACTCCAGCAATGGTCTCGGGTAAGGGGTGTTACATTTATTGGTATCAGAGCAAGGTTTAGTCTATTCTCGAAATATTTAGTATGAGTAAGAGTTTATCTATACATGCCATACTTATATTTATAGTGTGACGACTCTTGACGATTTAAAAAAATATTTTTCTTTTATAGTTATGGATCCCGAACGAGCTGGTGTAGATGATGTAGAGAGTAGTGCACCCACTCCCGCTGAAGGGACAATGCCACAAGGTAGTCGTGAAAGACCGATTCTGATTAGTCGGGAGGAGGGCTCAGAAGCCTTCTTCCAAGCTATGAATGAATGGTTTCTTGAGCTCGTTAAATCGAACCCGTGTTAGACCTCCACCCCTCATGATCCACAGACCACCCATGTAGCTTCCCTAGTCATAGATACAGTCAGAAGAGAGAAGCCACCTGTTGACAAGATTACAAATAAGGGGCTGAAGAGTTTCGGGCTACCAAAGATGATGATGCAGAGAAAGTTGAATTTTGGCTCGAAAATACTATCAGAGTTTTTGACGAGTTATCCTGCACACCAGAAGAGTGTATTAAATGTGTAGTGTTACTTCTTAGAGATTCAGCCTACCAGTGGTGGAAGACACTTGTATCAGTAGTACCGAAAGAAAGAGTTACCTGGAATTTTTTTCAGGAGGAGTTTCATAAGAAGTACATCAGTCAGAGGTTTATTGACCGAAAAGAAAAGAGTTCCTTGAATTAAAGCAGGTCGATGATCGTGACCGACTATGAACGTGAATTTGTCTGACTCAGTAATTATGCTCGAGAGTGTGTGTTTACAGAGGCTATCATGTGCAAAAGATTTGAAGATGGGCTCAATGATGATATCCGACTATCAGTTGGTGTTCTAGAGATAAAAGAGTTTGTTGTTTTAGTTGACAGAGCGTGTAAGGCAGAGGAGTTGTTGAAAAGAAAGGGTAAAGCTGAAATTGAGATGCAAGATACGAAGAAAAGACAGATGAGTGCAAGATACGAAGAAAAGACAGATGAGCAAGTCATTTCAGTCTACATCCAAGAGGCCTATAGAGTTCTCTACGAGATCTAACTTTTCAGCCGGGTATTCTAACCGAAATAGAGGTGGAAGATTTATGGATTCAAAAGCTCAAACCACTTCGATTGCTAGTGTTGGTAGTATTCAGCCTAATAGACCTAAGTGTCCTCAATGTGGTCGACGTCATCCAGGTCAATGTCGGCGAATCGAGGTTGGTTGTTTCGATGTGGTGCAATCAATCATTTCATTCGGAGTGTCTGAGATGGTTAAAAAGAAGTAATGCCGAGTGCAAGATCGTAATGCCCCGTTAGAGGCGCACCTCGAGAAATCTCGGAGTAAGGCGGTAGAGGTACATTTAGAGATACAAAGAACGAGATCCGATGTTAGATCACCTACAAGGACTTATTCTATCCGTACTCGTGAAGAGGCATCCTCCCCCGATGTAATTACCTGTACATTTTCTCTTCATGATGTTAATGTTATTGCTTTGATTGATCCGGGTTCAACCCATTCCTATGTTTGCATGAAATTAACGCCTAGTATGAACATGCCCATAGAGTTTACGAAATTTGTGATTGAAGTATCGAATCCATTTGGTCAGCATGTGTTGTAAACAAAGTATGTAAAAAATGCCCTTTGATGATTAGAGGTTACTGTTTTTCGACTGATCTCATGCTATTGCCCTTTGATGAGTTTGATGTGATTCTTGGTATGGATTGGTTAACTGCACATGATGTGATAGTGAATTGTAGAAAGAAATTCATTGAGTTGAAATGTGAAAATGGTGAGATCCTTCGGGTTAATTCAGATGAGTCAGGTAGTTCAATTTCCATGATTTACTATGTATGCTTTCGAAATGTTTAAGGAAAAGATGTGAAGTTTATCTTGCTTTTGTGTTGAATACTAAAGACCCAGAGTTGAAAATTGAATCAATGCATGTGGTAAATGAGTTTCCTGATGTGTTTCCAGAAGAACTACCAGGTTTTCCTCCTATTAGAGAAGTTGAGTTTGGTATTGAATTAATTCCAGGTACCACACCTATTTCTATTGCTCCTTATAGAATGGCTTCAATAGAATTAAAAGAATTAAAAGCTCAGCTATAGGAATTAACTGATAAAGGCTTTGTAAGACCTAGTTATTCACCATGGGGTGCACCAGTGTTATTTGTGAAAAAGAAGGACAGTTCCATGAGATTGTGCATAGACTATCGGCAGCTTAACAAGGTAACCATCAAGAATAAATTTCCACTGCCTAGAATAGATGATTTGTTTGATCAATTGAAGGGAGCCACTGTGTTTTCTAAGATAGATTTGAGATCTGGATACTATCAGTTACGAGTTAAAGAGTCAGATGTTCCGAAAATTACTTTTCGAACTAGGTATGGTCACTATGAGTTTCTTGTGATGCCATTTGGCTTAACCAATGCTCCTGCCATCTTCATGGAATTAATGAACCGAATTTTCAGACCTTACTTGGACAAGTTTTTAGTTGTGTTTATTGATGACATCTTGATTTATTCTCATGATGAGACTGAGCATGCAGAGCATTTGAGAACGCTTTCTGATTTTGAGAAATAATCAGCTTTATGCCAAATTTAGCAAAAGTGAGTTCTGGTTACGGGAAGTTTGTTTTCTTAGACACGTTGTCTCAGGTGAAGGTATTAAAGTTGATCCAAATAAGATTTCAGCCATTGTCGATTGGAAGCCTCCCAGGAATGTATCAGAGGTTAGAAGTTTTCTTAGTCTTGCCGATTATTATAGACGACTTGTAGAGGGATTTTCCATGATAGCTACTCCATTGACAAGATTGTTACAGAAAGATGTCAAGTTTGAATGGCCTGAGAAATGTCAGCAGAGTTTCGACAAGTTAAAGGTATTGTTGACTAAAGCTCCTATTTTAGTACAACCAGAACTGGGTAAAGAGTTTGTAATTTACAGTGATGCATCCTTGAATGGACTAGGCTGTGTACTTATGTAGGAAGGAAGGGTAATTGCTTATGGCTCTAGACAGTTAAAACCACATGAGAAAAATTATCCGACACATGATTTAGAGTTAGCTGCTATTGTATTTGCATTGAAAATCTGGAGACATCATTTGTATGGTGAGAAATGCCGAATATTCACTGATCATAAAAGTTTAAAATACTTGATGACTCAGAAGGATCTAAACTTGAGGCAAAGCATATGGCTAGAGTTGATTAAAGATTATGAACTAGTGATCGATTATCACCCGGGTAAGGTAAACGCTATTGCTGATGCTTTGAGTAGAAAATCGTTACTTGCATTGAGAGTTTTGCACACTAGTTTGGCCTTGTCAGATGATGGTTCTATTTTAGCTGATTTGAGAGCTAAAATGATGTTTCTTGAAGAAATTTGTGAAGCTCAGAAGGATGACAGTGAGTTGCAAGCCAAAAGTGTTCAGTGCGAGTCAGGTGTAGAGTCAAATTTTCGGATCGATCTGATTGTTGTTTGATGTTTAGAGACAGGTATGTGTACCAAAAAATGATGATCTTATTCTAAGGTTTTACAGAAGCACATAGCGCTTATTGGTCTATTCACCTAGGTAGTACAAAGATGTATAATGATTTGAAAAAAATATATTGGTGGACAGGAATGAAAAGAGATATATCAGAGTTTATTTCTAGATGTTTGATCTGTCAGCAGGTAAAGGCCGAACATCAGGTACCTTCAGGTTTATTGCAGCCTGTATTAGTTCCTGAGTGGAAATGGGACCGAGTTACTATGGATTTTGTGAAAGGATTGCCTTCGACACCGAGAAAGAAAGATGCAGTATGGGTTGTGATTGATAAGTTAACGAAGTCAGCTCATTTTATTCCAGTTCGTATGGATTATTCACTTGACAAGTTGGCCGAGTTGTATATTTCAGAGATAGTTAGACTACATGGAGTACCATTATCGATTATCTCAGATAGAGATCCGAGATTTACTTCACGGTTTTGGAAGAAATTGCGAAGCTTTAGGTACAAAGTTGAGTTTTAGTATGACTTTCCATCCTCGGTCGATAGTCGATCGAGAGAATTATTCAGTACTTGAAGATATGATTAGATGTTGTGTATTGGAATTTCAAGGTAGTTGGGAGAAATATTTGCCTTTAATAGAGTTTGCTTACAATAATAGTTATCAATCGAGTCTAAAGATGGCACCTTATGAAGCTTTGTATGGACGTAAATGTCGCATGCCTTTTTATTGGATAGAGCTTAAGGAAAATCAGATTTACGGAGTTGATCTAGTCAAAGAAACAGACGGGAAAGTAAAAGTCATCAGAGATTGCTTGAAAGCAGCTTCGGATAGATAGAAATCTTATGCAGATTTGAAAAGAAAAGAAATTGAATTTCAAGTTAGTGACAGGGTATTCTTGAAAGTATCCCCTTGGAAGAAAGTTCTCAGATTTGGCAAGAAAGGCAAATTAAGTCCCCGTTTTATTGGACCGTTTGAGGTGATCGAGAGAGTTGGGCCATTGGCATATCGGTTAGCATTGCCGACTGAGTTAGAGAAGATTCATAATGTCTTTCATGTGTCTATGCTACATCGTTATCGTTCAGATCCATCGCATGTAATTTCGTAGACAGAGGTTGAGATTCAGCCAAATATGACTTACGGTGAGGAACCGGTAAAAATTTTAGCTCGGGAGGTTAAGCAATTAAGGAACAAAAGTATTGCACTTGTAAAAGTATTATGGAATAGGCATGGGATAGAAGAGGCTACATGAGAGCCCAAGAGATTATGCAAAACAAGACCAAACCACTTTACGTAAGATTTTGGGGACGAAAATCCCTAAAGGGAGAAATGTAACATCCCGAAATAGGGCCTAAACGGAATAGTGGTTGCGAAACCATGAATCCAAGCTATAAAAGTTTATTATGATTAATTATTATGATTTATCGAGTGATTAAATACATGTGTTAGAGTATTGATAAGAAATTTTATTAATTTCATGCTTAAATTGCCTATTAGGACTTGTTTGCAAAAGTTGCTAAATAGGGGTTCTAATTTATAGAATACTTGATTGAAATGGGTGTTTGAAGTAAGAGTCCTTAAATGGTAATTAGACCATTATATTTTCATGGACAAAAATGGACATATATAGGTGAAAAGAACCAAAGTTTTTCGTGAAGGGTAATTTAGTCATTTGGTAATAAAAAGGAATTAAAAGGGAAAAAGATGACAAAATATTCTCATCTTCTTCATTAGGCCGAATTTTCAAGTGGTCACCATAGCTAGGGTTTGTTTCAAGCTTCCAAGCTCCATAGTAAGTGATTCCAAGCCCGCTTTTAATGTTCTTTACATTTTGAAGCCCCTAGAGCTCGATTTAGCTTATTCTATCAATAATTCATGCTAGGGTTCATATTTGGAAAAATACCCATAGGTTAAATGTGTTTATTTTGATGTTTTATGATAGAATATGAAGTCTGAAATTATGTTAAACAACTTTTGCTAAGTGATTTTAAGTGAAAACGAGTAAAACGACTTAATCGGTAAAAATACCTAATGTTCATAAGTACAAGTTAGAGTGAGAATTTGATGTTGCCATAGAAGGGAAAAATGATCAGCATGTCATAAAACATAAGAATAAGGGATAAAGTTTAATTTCTGAGCTTTGGGGTAAATGTGTAAATATGTAAAAGTTTAGGTGCAAAATTGTAATATTGCAAAGTTAAGAGTTAAGGACTTTTTTAATAATGTGAGTATTAAATAAGCTAAATTTGCTATTATAGATGAAGAAGAATGAAATCCAGAGTTAGATCGAGGAAAGAAAAAGATAGAAGACTAAATCAATATAGTTGATCGTATTTTGTTTCAAGGTAAGCTTGCAGTAGATAAATGCAATATTCGATCATTTTATATTTAATACTGTTAAATTCCAGCATTTACATATTTATTCTGTAAATGCATTATTTAAAGACTCAAGTATGAATTGACGGAAAAGCTATCCGAGGAAGTTCCGGTTGAACCTTAGGAATGTATAGGATACAAATGTCATGACATTAGGGTTTAAGGAAATCATGTAAGCCCATGTCAAGACATGGCATTGATATGTTACTATAAGGCAAAGGTCCCATGTAAGACCATGCCAAGGTATGACATTGGTGAGTTCATAAGGCAAGGATACCACGTAAGACCATGTCAAGACATGGCAATGGTTAAGTTTCATAAGGAAAGGCACCCGCGTATCCTTAGTATTCCAAGTGGTTCAACGGGAAAATTCAAAGAGTATACCAAAGTAAAGGTAAGACAAGTTCAAGCTAAAAAGGTAAGGTAAGGCAAAGTTATGTATAAAGGTACAGGTAAGAATACAAGTTTAAGTATAATGAGTTAAAAACTTAAGTGATCTTGATAAGAAAAGAATAAGATAATTGATTAAGAATGTTGTTATTTATTTACATGTAAACTTACTAAGCTTTATGCTTACGCCCATTTTTTATTTTATTTTTTTATAGTATTACAAGCCAATTCGGGGAATCAAAAGGACGTCGGAGATCGTTACACACTATCAAAGGATTATATTGGTATTTTGTGACTCGACGTTTTAAGTTATGGCATGTATAGGAACTTAGCTATCTTGTGTGTATAACCTTATGATATGGCTTCAGATTGGATTGTAAATGCATGGTAATGATTAGCTATTAAAATGGCTAAATAAGAGCATGTTTTGGATGTTTTGTAATGCCTAGTTGGTAGTTATTAGAAAGAAATTATGTAATTATATGCAGGGGAACAGTTTAGATAGCAGCAGTGACGTGATTTTGAAAAATCACCAAAAATAATAGAAATGGAATTAGGTTGAGAATGGGATATAGAATTAAATCTTATTGAGTCTATTTTTATATGAAAGAAACGGTGTAGGCAAAAGAATTGTATATTATGAGATAATTGATTTTTAGTACAGTGGGGTCAGAACTGTCGGTCTGTGTAACAGTGGGGACTTTAACTAATAAACTGTACTAATTGGCCACACCAAAAATTCTGGAAAAATTATAGTAAGAAGATATATGAGTCTAGTTTCATGGAAAATTTATGGATCTAAATTTTGAGTTTCGTAACTCGAGTTATAGTCAATTTACTGAACATGATGCAGATGGACAGTTTCAAATTTTATGCCCCGAATTAGTAAGTTAAGTTTAGTAATGCCTCGTGCTCGACTCCGGCAATGGTCTCGGGTAAGGGGTGTTACAAATACTAAAAAATCAAATTAAATATTTCCCAATAAGTTGAAAATAAATTTTAACAAAATATGTAGACTTAAATAACATTAAGATAGATATAATTTAACAAGCAAATACCTCTAAAATAATAATAAAATTAACAAATGCCTTTAAAATAATAACAAAATTAATAATAAAATAAGTTTTATACAATATTCAATCAATAACAACAAAATAGTAGCAACATAATAGTAATATGGTAGCAAAATAGGGAGAAAACAACAAAAAAATAATATTAAAAAATAATAATAAATAACTGATTTTTTTTGGTCATTTAGTGAATTCAGGCCGGGCCCGGGCCAAAAATACCTCACCTGAGACACGACTCATTTTTTAAATAGGGCTTATTTTTTGTCCAAGCCCATTTTTCGGGCTTATATTTTTACCCAAACCCTCTCAAATTTCGATCGGGCCACCCGGCCCATGAACACCTCTAGTGTGTACAAATTTGATGCATATATGAATTATTAGATGTAAATACACGAATTATTGTAAATAAACAGTTTAATTTTTTTTTTAATTTTTTTGAAAGCCTTTGGACTAATTTTTGTTTGAATAATTTTTGGGGTAAAATAAGTTATATCTTCTTTAAAATAGCTTATTAAGCAAATTTAAAAGATGATTATATGTTTTAGGTTTTATGTTCTATTTAATTCATTCATTTCTCTACTTTTAATTACAAAATAACAAATATAATCACAAGTGTCGTAAAATCAAATATATTTTTCTTACTTCATAAAAGTTTATATTTTTAAATTTAAATTTGATTTATTTATATATTAAATTTGATATGAATTCCTTAAATTATTTTATGTAAAATTATTGATTACCATTATTTAAAAGTTAATAATGGAAAAAGTAATTAAAATTTAAAATTTAAAATATAAATAAAAATGAAGTTAATATTACAATTAAAATTTAAATATTAGCAAGTATTTGCGTAAAAATATTTAAAAAGAACAAAAGGGTAAAAGTAGTAATATTATAAAGGTTCTCATATTAGAAGTCAAATTGCATTTTATTTTCTCTAATAAAAAATTAGAAAATTAGTCCCAATACATTAAATCAAAAAGTAAATTAGTCTTTTCTATTAAAAAATTTATCTATTTGTATTGTTAAAAACTGGCAGAGCTAATAGATAACGAAAAAGTGACACGTGACCTGCCACATGTACCTTATATTGATATAAAATGATCAATTTTTTACAATAGAATTTGATGAAAATTTTTATAGAGAAAACAATTTACTTTTTTATTTAATGTATAGGAACTAATTTGCCACGTTTTTAATAAAATAGATAAAATACAATCTGACTTCTAGTACAATGGCCTCCATGATACTTTTACGAAATAAAAAAGTAAAAGAGAAGACAAAAAGATATAATTATTTTCATGACCTCAGGTTTGAGCCTCATTCCATGTAAGTCATGTACAAGTTCTTAGTCTATATTTATTATTGTTTATGGCTCACCATATGGGGCAAATATCCCAAAAATACCAAAAAAAACTAAAAATTACCGAAAAGGACAGGTTTAAAAAATATTGACCGGAAAGGGCAATTTCCCCAAAAATCGCGTCCACGTCGGTAGCGTTTTTTGGAAAGCGACTAAAGCGCGTCCATGGGGGCGCTTTAGGTCACTCAAAGAAAACGCCCCACGGTAGCTTTTCTTTGAGGTGCCTAAAGCGCCCCCATGGACGCGCTTTTAGGCATTTTTGGGAATCTTTCCGTCCACTTGCAATGTGAAAATGAAATAATTTTTGGATTGTAGTCTCCGCAAAATAATTTTGAGGAGACGTTTGAAACAAACCGTGGTAAAAACGCCTCACGTGGGCGCTTTTTGCTCTGATGGTCTCCGCAAAATTATTTTGAGGAGACGTTTAACAAACAAGCACAAAAAACGCTTCCAAATAGGTGCACTATTACCCGAGCAATCAAAAGCGCCCCACGTGGATGCACTTTTGCTACAAGGTCTTTGTCCGCAAAATTAGGCTATAAATCAGCCAAATTGCATTCTCAGTTGGCAGAAAGCATTCAAGCAAAAAGAAAAAAAAATTGAAAATGAGTATGATGGTGAATGCGTGACACCGAAAATGGTGTTGTTTTCTTATCAGAGAACACAGCGCGATTGAGTTTTAATCGAAACGTCGATTTGGTAGAACTTCGCAAAAGAATTAGGCGTAAAAAATTCGGAACAATGCCAATGAAAGTTCAGTCTATTAAGTATAGATTTTGCGCTTCGGTTGATCCGGTGAGATATGACGCATTCGACATCAAAGGTCCTCGGAGCCTTGAGGCAATGGTGGAGACTCATTTTGCCAGTGGATCGCCCTATCTCGAGTTATATGTAGAATTTTCATCTCCAAGTGATCTGGCTGCTACCTCAACATCTAGTATCGTTCAAGGGGAATACACGACTCCAGGTCGACACTCTGTAAGTGGGAGGCAAAACACAGAAGTGTCCGTGTGCGGTGGTAGTATGGAAAACATAACCCCTGCACGACACTCGGTTGGTGGATGGGACATGCATATTCGTCAATCGACGTTGGATGAAAGAAATACGTATTGGGGGACGTCATCAACTTCTAGTGGATGGCAATCCACATACGATTGGAATCTTTACGAAAGATGTTTAAGGAGGGATGATGTATTACCGACGGCATCCACCAAATGAGGGCCCTCATTTGTTGCGAGTTATGGAGGATCGGACGATGAATCCGATGTGGATCCACCTCGGAGCCGTGGCCCGACGGTGCGAAGTTGGACTATTTTCCGAACCGGAGCCCGCTCCAATTGTACCAAGATGTTGAGGCGATTCGACGAAGAAGAAAAGATCCGCTATTCAGGCATACTCGCCTCCAGTGCACATGCATAATGTCGATCTATCTCAAGATGATGCATTGAGTTTCTGAACTCACCGCCGACGGACGCGTGGACCGTACAAATTCTTCGTTGGATTCGGACCAATTAGAAGTTGGTAACCGTTTTCCAACAAGAACACTTTTCTTGGTGCATTGAAACAATACAGCATCAGGAACGGGTTTAACTACACTATGGTTAAATCAAAGCTCGATAGGTACGAGGCGAAGTGTGCTGTGTAAGACGGCACATGTGCATAAAAAATCATGGCGTCGTTGAGAAAAAGGACGGGGATGTGGGAGGTGAAGAAGTACAAAGGTCCGCATACATGTCTTACCTAAGCAGTACCACTATGTGTTCAATGATTTGAATAACACTAATATTATGTAATGTTGCATTATTTAACGATGCCGCTGATGGTGTAACACAAGATCATCGAGGATGGATTCGGACATGTTGGTGATTTAATAATCCGACGGTGAAGGCCGATCCCAAAACTACGAGTCTTACTTTAATTGGCAATATTCGTAGCCAAATGGGGTACACGCCTTCTTATAGAAAGGCTTGATAGCTGCGAAGCGTTGGAAAAGTTGCACTATCGGTGGGCGCTTCATATAATGAAGTGTGGCGGTGGTGTAAGTCTTTGGAGAGATATGTCCCGGCAAAGACAATGACATTGAAACGGGCTCGGCGATTACAACGATCGCTCGCTCCGTGGATGCGCAGTGTTCAAGCGCTGCTCGACATTTAAGCAATGCCGAGATGCTTTTACATACCGCAAGCCATTGGTACAAATTGACGGTACCTTCATGTATGGTAGATATACGACGGCTATTGCTAGTGTGTGGCACAAGACGGTACGTGGAGAATCCTTCCGATTATGTTCGCAATAACACCGGGAGTCACCGATGACCGGACTTCTTCCTATCTAGGTTAAGGCTACCTCAACCCGACATATGCGTTATATCGGATCGGGGCCTGGAATACTTGCGGCAATAGAACGACGAGGAAGCATGTGGCATCGCACACACCATCGATATTGCACGAGGCATGTGGCATCCAACTACTAAAGGCAACACCGATCTAAAAGATAGAAACGGCAAGTGACCGATATGGGTATGAAACTTCTATTAATATAATTTCTTTTGAAATTTTCAATTTATTCGCAATTGAATAGTGGTATGTAATATTCGATATCAACGATATATTGGCGGTACGAGATCAATAAAGACCGCTTTTACGAGAAATTGGCCGCTTATGCGAAGATAAAGCCAAGGCGCAGAGTACTGCAATATTCCTTTTGAGCAGTGGACACAAGCATATGATGGCTGCCTACGATATGGTCATATGACCACAAACCCGCCGAATGCATAAATTACGTGTCAAAGGAACCCGTCATCTGCCGATTACTGGCGGTTTTACGGAGACATATTTTTGTTTAGCGACTATTTCCGAAGAGAGCAATGAGTTATCGAGGCGATGCAAGGAGGCCATGTATGGAGCCCGAAGGTCTTGCAAGAAATTAACCGTGGAAGGCACGCGAACACGATGCACACAGCTTGTCACGACCGCGACACCTATGGTTTCGTGTCACGGAGTTTGACAGACCGAACCAAGGTATTGTTGGCGGGCATTATCGTGTACACTTGACAAATAGGACACGAATCGTGGATATTTGATGCACTTCGTTACCCATGTGCTCATGTACTTGCGGCTTGTCATAATCTTCATCTTGACCCCATGAGCTATGTCGACGAAGTCTACAAATTAGAAAACATGTACAACGTGTGGAGACACGATTCCCACCATCCCGGATGAACGTAAGTGGCCATCGGTGTCGCTTGCACCGTATAAGTCATTGCTTTGATAGAGAATTGAGACGAAACCAAAAGGTCGACCTTCCTCGACTAGAATACGCAACAATATGGATATCCGAGAACCGACCAACCAAAGTCGGCATGCGGGTGGTGTAGGAACCCGCCATACATCTCGCCGTGTCCAAATCGGACTAATTGATCGCTTGTTTGTCTCTTTTCGGCTATGTAATTTACATTTTTTTTTAGGAAAACGAAATTAAATCATTTCTATCTTATCAAAGATATTAAAATTAAAATAAAAAATTAAAATACAAAACAAATAAAAGTAAACTCAAATTGTATTAAATATATTACAACTTAATTACAAAAAAAAAACAAACTCAAATTGTATTAAATATATTACAAATTAATTACAAAAAAAATAAACCAAACCTATTTTGTCAAAGTTATTAAAATTAAATAAATTAAAAAATTAAATTAAAAAAAACAAACTCAAATTGTATTAAATATATTACAAATTAATTACAAAAAAAAACCAAACCTATGTTGTCAAAGTTATTAAAATTAAATAAATTAAAAAATTAAATTAAAAAAACAAACTCAAATTGTATTAAATATATTACAAATTAATTACAAAAAAAATAAACCAAACCTATTTTGTCAAAGTTATTAAAATTAAATAAATTAAAAAATTAAATTAAAAAAACTCAAATTGTATTAAATATATTACAACTTACTTACAAAAAAAAACCAAACCTATTTTGTCAAAGTTATTAAAATTAAATAAATTAAAAAATTAAATTTAAAAAAATAAACTCAAATTGTATTAAATATATTACAACTTACTTACAAAAAAAAATAAACCAAACCTATTTTGTCAAAGTTATTAAAATTAAATAAATTAAAAAATTATATTAAAAAAAACAAACTCAAATTGTATTAAATATATTACAACTTACTTACAAAAATTAAACTCAAATTATATATTAATTTACAATTACTCAAATTAGGGGTTTAGGGTTTAGTGCGGATGCCGGGGGAACCAAGGTGCACACCTGGGCGATCGTGATTCTGCTACTGGATTCCTCCTTCTTCTAGCTTCCTGGGTCGTGGAACCTCTGGCGGGAATCCGTCCCTCCCAGTGTGGGTGCAGTTCAGGTGTTGCGATGATGACCCACCTTGATAAAATAATGACCGGAGGTGTTTGCATAAACCACGGCGGGGTGACGCATCCGTCTGGTGAAGGAGCTCGGTAGAAAGAATCGCTCCCGACGGCACCTCCTCTAATCCCACACCCGATGTCGGCCTCATGATCACCGGCTAAAAGGAGTTGTCGGGAACGGACTCGAACCCGGCCATGCATTCCAACCTGGGGGGGACTAGAAAAAGGAAACATATATGGGTTAGGAGGATACATGTAAGGGGCAGGGTACGCACCTAGCATAAACTGTGGACGCTGTGTTGTGGTGTTGTCAGCTGAACTGATGGGCCCGGTGATTGTGTAGGCACTGTTGATGGGCCCGGTGACTATGTAGGCACTGTTGCTGGGCCCGTCTCATCACCCCTTCTCCTTGAATGTAAAGGGGCTCGACGTTCCCTTCGCTCGCGAATTTGCCGTCGCCTCTCTTCATCCAACAACAGATACGGCTTGCCATGGATTCTAAACCATGGCATGTACTCCGGCACGCACGCTAACTCAGGAACTACGATCGATTCCCGATTAGGTAAAAAGTCATACCGGTTCTCCCACGTCTCGATATGTTCTGACCAAAATATTGGCCAATCCGTGTGTTGCCGCTGTAAGTCCACACTGTGCTCATCATCGAGCACCTCAGGAGCCACGGGAATCGATTGCCGGAATCCAAATTGCCGCATAACTCGATCTGACTGGTGCATCTCCACGGTCGCGTAGGTGATTAGCGGGACCTTAACGTGCCAATTGTTCGGATTTTGGAGGAACTCCTCCGGAATTACTGCCCGAATTTCGGGATCCTCGTACGGTGTCCATTAAAACTATATTAACATTACCAAAATATTAGTTATATACATAAATACTAAATTATAATAACGAAATTCGACACTTACTTGTGATTCTGACCGTTGTTCCAATAGGAGCCGTATATCCTCAAGCGATTCAGGTATTCCAACATGACTTGTTGGATGGTTCCACCTAATTAAATAAACTTTTAGCATGCAATTATACTATAAATCTACGGCATAATTGTAAAATATAATATTAAATTTACCTCGTTATCAATGGGAATGAATATGGTCGGTCGAGTCGATGACGTAAAATGGAAATCGAAACCATGCCCATGACCGCAGAGTGATAGGCAACCTCCGATTTTTGCTTTATCCAAGACCGCGCCCAAGACATCTCCCGGTACAACCTCGATAGCATGGCGCACTTCAACTCAATTCATCGGTACGCTCTGAAATCAACAAGTTTCGGAGCCATCTCGTGGACGAGGTTTCAGAGAGGTCCCAGATCGATAGCCTCCAATTATCTCAAGTATGTATGCCCGTGCATACCGTATTCTTTCATCTTCATCGAATCTTCATTCGGCATGCGGGAATGTGTCTCGTAACCAAACCATATCGATCCGACCTCCTTGCAATTTATCCGGAATGGCACCCAGAGCTCGTAGCATACGGCCATCCAATCGAGAGATGTTATGGACCGGTGACTACCTACCGCCCACCCCAGAATCCCAACTCAGAATCGCACATCTTCTAAGGTGATGGTACACTCTCGCATGGCGATGGAAAGTGTGCGCCTCGGTCTCCACCTCTCTATCAACGCTACCGATCAAAACGGGTCTAACTTGAACCCCTACTATCGTGGCCACGTGCAAAAACCCGCTTCCGCAGTAATTCTCGATCAATGGCGATGGGGACCGGGCATGTTGCGAATATAACATTGCAACACCGATCTACGATCGCTTAAAAATAATAAAATTCAAAATTAATTAAAATTACATAATTAGAAAAATTTAATAATATTGAAAATTAAAATTCAAACTTACCATTTTCAATTCTTTGGACGCCAATGTGATTCTTTGTCTAGGCGATGTAAATCCCTACCATTGTACTCGATAAAGAATTTTAAATTTTCCAAAAAATAAATATATTAAAAAATTATAAACGGCTTTTTCGTAAATGGTTGAAGACTATTTTAAAATTTAAGCGTAAATTTCAAGGGCTTTGAGAGAAACTTGAGAGTAAATTGAGAGCAAATTGAGAGAAAATTGAGAGAAAAATGAGAAAGGATTGAAGTGTGAAAAAAAAAGGGTTGGGGGTATTTATAGGTTTTTTTTCCCGTTGCTTTCTTGATCAGTTGGGGTCCAACGGTCAATTTTTTTTGATTCTTGACTAAAAGCGCGTCCATGGGGAGCGCTTTAGCCACCTCAAAGAAAACACGCCCTCGTGGGGCGTTTTTCTTTGAGGTGGCCTAAAGCGCCCCCCATGGACGCCGCTTTTAGGCCTTTCCCCAAAAAACGCTACCGACGTGGACGCGATTTTTAGGGAAATTGCCCTTTCTGGTCAATATTTTTGAAACCTGTCCTTTCCGGTAATTTTTGATTTTTTTTTGGTATTTTTGGGATATTTGCCCCACCATATGTGGACCTTGTATAGTTTTATTTTAGTATAAGTTTGGATATATTTTAGTTATCAATCTAATAATACTTTATAATGATTAATTTTAGTTATAGTTATTCAAATGTATTTTTTGTAATTGTAATTGTGTTTGTACATGTAACTTTGTAAAAAACTCATATAAATTAATTGAAAAATACATTATGTTTAATGAAAAATGTAATTTACAATTTAATTCAATAATAATTAAAACATTTTTGTAACTAATTAAATTTTATTTATTTTTAATTGAAATTAATGAATGTAAAATTAAAGATAATAAAATAAATAGAATAATAATTAATAATGGACAAAATCGTGATTTTACTTAAAATTCATTTAATAAATAAACCTTAATGTCATGTTTGGTTGGGGGGAATAGAAATGCATTCCCCCTCAATTCGGTGGACCCACCACCAAACCAACGCTTGGTTGGTCAGAAAAGGATTACAACTGATTCCATTCGAGCTTTATTACGTTTAAAGGTCAGAATAGCCATTCCTTGCCCACATCTCTGAATAGCTATTACGTTTGGTATCTTTTTCCCATTTTCCAAATTTTGCCCTCTTTCATCTTCTCCTTCATCTGCCGTCAAACTCTCTCCCTCTATTTCACTACAATTTATCGGTCCAACGCTGCTAGAGCAAAAGATGGGCAGCATGAGATTTCTCTAAGCAACGGCATTGTTTTCTTGCTCCTCCGATGCTCCTCCCATCACTGCTTTTCTTGAATCCCTTCCAGGTACTAAAACCCAAACCCATTTCCATCTCTTTCTATTTTTTTTTTTTTTGCAGTCAACCAAAAAAAAGAGAAACAACTTTCTAAATTCCAAGTAATTTCTAAATTCAGTTTCAACCCAAACGCTTTGCGGTTCTAATAGTTGGGCATAAATGAAAGGCGGAGAGAAGACATGGGAAATTAAAAGCGGGAAGAAGATGAAGACAATAAAAAGAAACAATGATCGCTTCTACCCGTTCTTTGCAACCTAACTTCAAGCTGTTGGTGTTACTCCTCAACGACTTTCTAAATTCCAAGTAATTTCTTAATATTGATTTTCACATGATTTTGCAAGATCCATTTATCTTTTAGCATTGGTTTTTAATGGAATCGAGATTAGGGTAGTGAAATCTTGGGGTTTTTTTATGATTGAAGGAACTGAACCCTAGACACTTCTCATGGATTTAAATTGCGTGGCACGCTTTTCAATCTGCGAACTTATCTTAATTTATTGTGGATGTGATGAATTGTATTTCAGTAAATATTGGTAATGAATATCAGTGGTGGAAAGAAGCAAAACCTTGACCATTGTGCCTAATATTACATTACGATTGCTATACGAGTCCCCAACCCTTTTACCATCTTTGGCAGATATGCGTTTTTAGTTCATCTTGATTTCGGGTGTAATAAATGTTAATTTTGTAGATAGCAATGATAATCCATAAAAAGCAACCATAGAATTGCATTACGATTACTTTTCAAGTCCCTGCAACTTTTTATAGAATTTAGATGGTGGGCAGTGAAATCTTTGGCTTACTTGAGATGATGGCTATATTGCTCTGGCTCTTCGTTTTTCTTGTAAATGATGACAGAACTTTGACATTGATAGGCTTTAAAACCTGTTAATTTGGTATGTTTGCTTAGGAGTTGAATGGGAAATGTTGTTTAAATTTAATATGCTTTGAAGTATGTTTGCTTCCTTTTCATGTCCAATACATATCCGGACTTTGTTATTTACGCAAGAGATGAGTGCTTCGCAAATTGCTACAAATAATTTGGGGCAATTTTCCTCATACTATGGTTTTTTTGTATGCAGTTTTCGGTTGACAAATTTTGTAGGATACTTAGCTGGGGACTAAGAATAGCTCCTTGAAGCTCCACCATCGGCTATATGGTTCTCTTACATTTTCTTTATTGTACATCATCAGATACTGTGACATACACATTTCTTTCGAAATTAAATTTGTAACACTTTTGCATTCCAGTTTGGCAAGGGATCTATTTTGTCGATTTGGTCAAGAAGAGTGCTCGATTGCTTTATTGATAGGAAAAATCTCTGGGCCTCATGATTCTCAAATGAAGTTGCTTTAGGGAGATCTATGAACTAACAAAGGCCAAGGTTAGTGCACCCTCTATGCCAATTTGTAGATGTAGAACTTGGCATTTATTCATTATTTTTCTTTGCTTTTCTTCATTCTTGTTCAGTATATAGAAAAACTACCAAAAGGAAAGCACTCTACGAAAGGGCTCGAAAAGAAAGTACATAAGAAGTCTGACTTTGTAAAGTGGAAGGATGACATTATTGTTCCTTGTGGCAAACCGGTTCCATCCGTGTGAAGGAACCTGAGCTGATGTATAATGAATACATTGTTTATAACACTTCTCAAGTAAGTTAAAAGATCTTTTCTGTCCATATAGCTAAATATTGATTCTGACATTTTGCAATTGATGAGTTTATCTACCTTTAATGCATGAAATGAATTACAACTTTGGTTCGATTGCAATGTGCTTTACGCATATCCATCAGTGAATTATTTTATCTGTAGCTCTTTCCTCAAAGATGCCATCATTTCTATCTCTGTTTTTTTAAGAGCTTTGAGGTTTTTCTTTAAGAAGTGGTTTCAGTTAGATGAATAATGGATTTAATTTTGAAATTACAGGATTAAGGTTTGAAAGGTGCTGAAAATATTTGAGGCTAAGAAATTGTTGGCATTGTTCAGGGAGGACTAAATGACCTTGTTTGAAGTAACCTATGACAAATTTCGTTCTTGCTGTACTTAAGTGGCCTTGTTTAAAATTGAGTGGTTTTGTATAATTATTATTATTACCAACATACCATCTAGGTTACCTGGATTCGAGGAAAGTGTTTGGGGAGGACTAAATGACCTTAACCTCTAACATATTTTGTTCTGGGTGTAACATGTAGCCTTGTTTGAAAATAATTGGACATGTGTTATTATTATTACTACCGCCACCGCCTATAGCATCGGGACTTGGGGTAAGTGATGGGTATGCTTAATTTTTCGTAGGTTTTCCATATATTTGGAAGATTATACCCTTATAACTATGTCCGAACATTTTTCTACACAATTACTTTATAAAAACCGAAGAGTCCGTTTAATATAGCTACCACTCGCCGCTAAACCCGCTCCTAACAATGTTATTGCTATAATTATTGAAATCCAATTGATGTTCTTAATGTGATTTGTACTTATCATCTACATTATTGTTGATTGGGACAAAGTTAAGATGCATTCTGTTGAAAGTGAAGTTTCATCACAAGAGGTGAAGGAAGGTGATGGATGTTTATAATGTATTTTGGTGAAGGGCATATCAGATAAATGTTAAAACAAAACGTTTGTCTTGTTGTGCATTTTTGAAGCAAGTTCGAGTCTTAATAAGATCTAGTTTTGGGGATTAGCTTGGAGATCTTTAACTTGAGCCTGTTATGCATGTCAAAGCTTTTTGTAAGTAATGGAAAAACTTGCGGAATAGTAAGAAGTTGGTTTGTGTCCTAGTTATTTGGTTTTAGGAAGTAATGTAATATGAGATAATGGTTATAGAGTTGAAGGTTGATGTATGAATTTTGAAGCAATTTGAGCATTGATTTTTCGTAACATGAATTGAGTTATTGTAAATAAATGAGTTATTTTGAAGCAAATTAATTACTTCTAATATTTAATTTTTTGTAGAGTAATTAAATTATTTGTTTCAAGAATGATATTTTAGCAGATATATGTATTGCGTTTAAAAATAATAAAATAGATTATATATTTTTTATAGTATTATATATTTTGATTTTTTAATTCATATAATAATTATATTAAGCATGTTATTAAATTATATTTTTTATTAAATTATATTTAATAATAATTATGTTAAAATATGATTAAATTATTTATTATTTTCATTAAATTATTTTCAATAATAACCTTATTAAAATTTAATAACAATAACAATAATCATCTACCTAACAAAAATTCTACTAAGGGTATTCTGGTCATTTTAGTTCTTTTCCTTATGCTATTACAACATTATTCCATTCAACCAAACACAAGAATTCTATTATAGCTCTATTCCATTCCATTCAACCAAACAGTTGAATTACTTATTACAGCTCTATTCCATTACACCCCTATTCAATTACAGCTCTATTCCATTACAGCAAACCAAACGAGCCATAAGTTAATGGATAATTTTATCAAACCTTAAAGTAGAGAATGAGTTTTTTTCAAACCACTACTTTACCGTAGAAACCCTAGTTGCTAGCTTTACCATTGCCGCCATGCAAGGAGGAAGAGGGAGAGAACATTAAGATTCTCGCAAAGATGCCACAACTGGCTTGAACAGCATGCGTGCTTTCGGTGGAGGCAATGCCAATGTGAAGCCCAAAAAAGACGTTAGGATCACTACAGCACTGGTAAAAACTCCGACGGTGGAGGAGCCAAAGCCGAAAAATAGCCTCGGTATATTGACCATGACAACCACCAGGAGAAGACTTAGTGCGACCCCAAAGAGATGTCGATGTTGCAACAATAAAAGATAAAGACTTCACAAAGCAAGGGGAAAAGGAAAACAATCCATCATAAAAGAGGTCTTACTAGATGTCACAAGGATGAATAACAACAAAACGAAAGAATGCATAGAGCTTCAAGGCTCTACCTCTCACCGATAAACTGAGAACCAAAATAGGAGTTGAAAATAAGGCTGCTTCTTCGAGTTGTTCAAAAGCAGAAGTAGCTTGGTCATTCCAATTCCAAGCGTCTTTCTTAAGCAGGTTTGTCAAATGCGTGGCCATTATGCCATAGTGCCTTTATAAACCTTCTCTAATATTCAGAAAGCCCCAAAAATGGGCACAACTCTTTAATAGAAGTAGGGAGAGGCCAATTGGCTACACATTCCACCTTAGACCTATCCATCAAAATAGTCTCTTTGGAGATAATGTGCCCCCAGGTACTCTACTTGACTAGTACTAAAACAACACTTACTCCTTTTAATAAAGAGTTGGAATTGCCTAAAAAGCATAAAGGCTTCTCTAAGATGTGTCAACTGTCAAGTGCTCAAACCTAGTGGTAGAATACACCAATATATCATCAAAGAATACCAAAACTGTTCTCCTGAGTAGTGGCTTAAATATGGTGTTCATCAACCCTTGAAAAGTAGAGGGTGCATTAGTGAGCCCAAAGTGCATCGCCAAAAACTCATAATGGCCTTTAAGAGTTTTGAAGGCTATTTTTAGAATGTCAGCTTCATTCATTCTAATCTGGCGATAACCAGATCTTAAATCCAGCTTAGAGAACACCTTAGCTTGTCCCAATTCATCCAGTAGCTCCTCAATAATTGGAATTGGAAATCGATCTTCGATTGTCAGCTGGTTAAGCTGTCTGTAATCTACAGAGCCTCCAGCTACCATCTTTTTTCTTTACCATTACCATGGGAAGGCAAAAGAACTACAATTGTCCTTAATTATGCCAACTTGAAGCATCTCCCTGATTAGCTTTTCTAATTATGATTTCTGGACCATAGGATATCTGTAGGGTCTAATTCTGACAACTGCACCTTCATCTTTGAGAGGAATTATGTGATTTTGGAGCCTAAAGGGGGTAAGCTTGTAGCATTCTTGAAAAGATCACCAAATTCTTTGAGAAGTAATTGTAATTCCTCAGGTGTATCTGGAGAAAAAATTGTTGTCAAGGTTACTTGGTCAGCTCAAGTCATAAGCAAGGCACAAGGATCCATCTCCTTACCAATCATTAACAACCATTTAACTGACTGTCCCTACTTCATTACTTCAATACTTCTTGGTAGAATACATTGAATAGTGCAAGGAACTCCCTTAGAAGAAAATTTATGGTCATAGAATCAAAATTCTAATTAAGTAATCCTAGGGGAAGCAACCATTGTATTCCTAGAACCACATCACACCCTTTAAGAGGTAAAACCATGAAATCGACAATAAAACTGACCCCTTAAACCATCCATTCTACAGTTTTACATGTTCCTTTGGTAAAGAGTTGCATTCTATCAACTGTAGTGACTTTTAATTGTTGTTGCTGCCAAACAGGTAAAGACAGTCTAGTTACCAGCCGTGCATATAGGAAGTTATGAGTACTCCTTGAATACACTAAGAAAATGGCCTTAGTTTCACCCAACATTACCTTAAATCTCATAGTATAAGGCCCTTGAGACCCTTTAATCGCATGTAGAGACAGTATTGGAGTTTGTGGCTGATCTTCTTCCCTAACAGGGTCATCAAACTTGTTTGAGCACTCTTAAAACTCCCCCACTTCTCCCTCACAAGGTGAGTCTAAGAGCATTCGATATAATTGGCTTTTGACACACTTGTGGGTTGTGACCAGTATGATTTTTGGCTTCACATGAGAACAGAGCCCTTTTTTGCTTCCTCTTGGCCATAAGTGATGGACTCAACCCTTTTGTGGATCCTTTGGATACTATAGGACCACTTGATGATGAATTACTAAATAGCATAGACTGAGTAGAAACTGTTGATCTAGTGGCAACAGAAGAAGGCAATTGAGGACTAAATCGGGACAAAAAGTTATTGCGAGCCAGAAATCCCTTCTTAGGAGGGACTCCTATAATGCTTTCAACCTATCTAGCAATAAGATACCTTCCTACCAATGTTTGGGGTCTAAAAAGTTGTAAATATTAACTTATCTCTAGTTTTAAATTACTAACAAATATGCTAAGAGCATAAGATTCAGGTAACTGAAGGTGGTTCAGGAGGCCTACAATTTGATTATGGTAGTTTTTCACTGAGCCATGTTGCTTCAAGGTTACTAGTTCAACCATTGAATCTTTGAAAAGGTTCGATCAATAACACTCCTTCAAACTGTGAGCATAGTATGCCCAATCCAGCAAGTGGAGACCCCCATGTTTTTGGGCATAAGATTGATGCCAGGCCAGTGCTCGCCCCTCTAGGTGGAGCATCACCGTGCGTACATTGTCACACTCAGGTACTCCTTCAGCAGCAAAATATTGCTCAAGCTTTGCCCACCAGCCTCTGAAATTGGAACCGTCAAAGTAAGGGCGGTCTAACCTGTAGGAATACTCTTAGAAGGATCATTGTCGAGGTAAACCCGCGATATTCGACCCCAAAGATGGTTGGGGAATTTCCTGGCGATCCTTAACTGGAAAACCTGGAGGCGGACCACCCAAAACTCCTTTCCCTTTATCCTGCACAACAACCCTCGAGTTTGAGGAAATGGTATTTCCCAAATATTGCTCAAATAAATAGTGCAGCTCCAAACGAAACTCATCCTTAAATCCTTGAAGTCAAACCTCCATTTTTTCATCCCACTTAGCATCCAACTAAGACACCTCACCCTGTAGTTTTCCCATCTCTTGCTGTAAAACACTCACCTCCTTTTGCAACAGCATAGTAACCCCTTCCCTGGCCATGGAGAACCGTTGAAGCTCTGATAACTTGATGAGAGAGAAATTAGAAGAAGAAATCAAGAAATAGAAAACAGAGAGAGGGAGAAGAATTAATTGTAGAAAGAAATTTAGTGCTTAACAAAATTATTTTCATAACTGCCCTTACCCCCTTACAACATGATATATAGGAAAAAAAAAACAAAAGAAATTACTGTTTACAAATTAGCTATAGTTATGATACAACTAACTGTACGTGTAAAACCTCTAAGCGCTCCGTTTTCATTAAACCTTTCTGCATATTGTTTCATTCAAACCTTTAAACACTTCATTTCGCTACTGACCCTTTGTTTCTTACTTCAGTTTCGACCCATAACATGTCATTAATAGATAATACTATTCATATGCCACATCTACTAGGAAGTATAATTTGAATAACTAAATAACTTTTGAGACGTAACTTAAACAATTTCATTTAGTAAATTCACATTTAGAACCCCAACGATGAACTCACCACCAATTCGTTGGATCTTATGTGGACCTTCAACGTTAACATATACAAGAAGTTCATAAATATATAAACCATGCACATACATACATACATATTTGAGACAAATGGTAATGCTAGTACGAAGGCCAATGAGAATAAGAAATTACATTATAAATGTTAAAAACTTACTAAGTTTTTCTCAAGAGAGCACGGCATTTTCAACTAGCTCAATGCCAATGAGCTGAAAAGAACGGGTAGCAAGATGTGATACAATTAAGATATTGAAGTCACGATTTTATTCGATCTAATTAGTTGGCATCAGGAACTCTAACCTTAATTTAATATCGAGATTCTGTTCTCTCAGATACATCCCAAATCCACTTACGAAACCTTTCGATACCGGATACAAAGATGTCTATCTTCCCTCTAATGCCCTTCCATATTCTAGTTTAGTTGTTTCATAATAGATCTAAAACAAGAAATTGTATCGAATCATGCCAACTTCCGAGGCTCCAAATACCAAAATGTGCATAAACATGATACCTTTGAGTTGGCAAGGTTTTCAAACTACTGAAGAATGTAGGAATTAGGAATCTTTGCCATAATTTCCTCAACCTTCTCAAATGCACCTATCATGCCCTGGGCTGGATCGATAAGAACCACCTCGGCCCCGAAAGCTTGGAGGACCATTCTCCTTTTAGAACTTGATAAAGAAGGCATTGTAATTACGAGTCTGTAACCCTTAGAAGCTTCCAAGAATGCCAATTCGATTCCGGTATTACCGCTCGTTGGCTCAATCGGGGCAGTCTTCATCATGCAGGAAAAAGCCATTAAGGAATAACCGGACAAACATAGCGTAAGTAAATGTATAATTTCAGTTGCAAATCGAACGCAATCTAACATTAACTTGAAAAATATGCAAATACCAACCTCACCTGGTTTAATAATACCCTTCTCTTATGCATCTGTAATCATACTATATGCAAGCCTGCGATGCAAAGATTATAAACTCTAACCTTTGAGGAAGCTCAACATAATCCATGATGATCGAATATTATGCTACATATTTTGCTATAAGTCTAGTTTAGCTTCCATCTTTATACTCTTCATACATTTCAACATTCAATTTTTAATTTCAAAATTTTAATTCATATACTCTTTTAATTTAATAACTAAATTCTAATTAATAAAAAGGTAAAAAACTTACATTAAATTTGATTATATGCCATTTTAAATAAAAAATTCTCACGATCATCAATTTAAAATCATATGAAAGTCATGTAAGCAAAAAGAAAAAATATTGAATTTCACTTTGCTTCTTTGAAACAGTGTTCAAGAACCTTATAATTTCAAGGAGAATCTTAAAACCCTATAGCTATATATGTTTATTTGTTTATTTAACTTTCCATGTAATATTGATGACATGAACAAATTTTTATTTCGAGTATGAAAATAATCCAATTTAATGGAAATTTTTGATAATGTTATTAATTGAATTTAAATTTTAAATTGTAAAAATAAAAATTAAATTCTATAAACTAAAAACAAAATAAGTAAATTTCAAATGAATAAATAGCGCAAAATGGAGAAAATTAAGAAATTGTGATAGTACCTGTAATTTACACTTGACTCAAATTCTATTCAACAACCCGTAAATTTTAATTTAATTCTAAAATTCTAAAGCATTTTAATTTTAATTGAATTTTAAAATCTTAATATTATATTAATAGGAATTTTTATTAGTTTAATTATCATTTTAGCACTTCGATGTTTAGAAAAAGAATACAATCTTCTTAAATTTTAACTACACTTGTTAAGTTTTACTAAAAATTCTATTAATAACCTATTTGGAACATAAAAATATATTTAAAAGTAAGATATAATAAATAGTGAAACATATAATTTAAAATTAATTAATAATAATAGCATTTAAAATATATACAATATTAAAATAAAAATAGATTAAATTATAAGTAAAATTAAATTTAAACATATAAATATATTAAATTAAGAATATTAAATGAATGTAATTGTTTATCATGATGATGCCATCACTAGTGTCAAGTTAAATTGTGATATTAACTTAATAAACAATATTATTAATATATACGAGATGATAAAGTATGCATAATAAAATTAAAATATATAAAATAAAATAGAATAAAATTTTAATTGAATGATAAATGTAAGGTTTTACTAATATAATTGATGTGGATTCAAATTCTAATTATATTTATATATATATATTTTTTAATTAAAAAACTAAGATTAATTTATAGTAATTATATTTTTGAACACCTTAATTGATTAAAATAACAGATTTTTTTAAAATTTAAACCAAGTATATTATTTTCCGCCAAATTGAATAATTCCCTGCCCCTTAGCTTAGCCATCATATCCCTATTTTACTTCCCACCATAATGTAGGGCAATTTAGCCATTTGAGTTATGATCACAAAAGAAAGGCTTTTTATATTACCGTTCGACCGTACAATTTCACCGACACGTACACATCTCGAAATTTCTCTCTCTTTTTTCTTTCTTTTTCCGATATTTTCCCTCTATCGGAAAAAAAAAAAAAAACCCCACCCTCCAAAACCTTTGGTTGACCGGAGGAACCTCCAATTCTTCACAGCACAGCCATGGGAGTACCGGCTTTTTACAGATGGTTAGCGGATCGGTACCCGCAATCAATCGTCGACGTAATCGAGGAAGAACTGAGAGAAGACGCATATGGAAATCAGATACAAGTTGATGTCTCTAAACCTAACCCTAACGGCCTCGAATTCGATAATCTTTATCTCGATATGAATGGAATCATTCACCCTTGTTTTCACCCCGAGGGCAAGGTAATTTTTCTTTTTGGAAATGAAAGACCTTCAGAATTTCTTTTTGTTTGGATTTTTTTTTCTAAATTTTATTTTAAGTTGATTTTAGAATTTTTTGTTGTTGTTAGGGATGTAATTATGATGATTGATGTACGAACTGTTTGGAAATGTGTTTTTACTTAAGATGTAGTTTAGTAAATGTAATTGGGAAATATATGTTGCCTAGGAAGGGTATTATGGTGCTAGAATTAGCTTTTGGGGGAGAAGGTTTTAGGTAGGGTCTATTTGCAATCTGTATATAAATACAATTTTGATTGAAAGCAAGTTTTAGGGTAATCAAGTGGTGGATTGGATGTTATTATGGTCAGGAAGTTGTAGTATGTTTTCCTTTCTTAGTATGATCTTGATTACCATGCATCGAGAAGTATTGTCCTTGATGACTGGTGCATCAACATTTTTCCTTTTTTGTGTTCCGTAAGTTGGTATATTGGTTTTTATTTCTGCCTTGGCCTTGATCTTTTAGTGGATATCACTCATCGTGATGTTTTATTTATTACAGCCTGCACCTGCCACTTATGACGATGTATTTAAATCAATCTTTGACTATATTGACCATCTCTTCTCATTGGTTCGTCCTAGAAAGCTACTCTATATGGCAATTGGTAGGCTTTATTCCATGTTTATTCAATTTTCTTTCTTCTTTTAATTGTTTCTTTAATTCGTTTTGTATATATAATATTTGTAGATGGTGTTGCCCCTAGAGCTAAAATGAATCAGCAACGAACTCGACGTTTTAGAGCGGCAAAAGATGCTGCTGAGGCAGTAAGTCTTTGAATTATTTAGTGGATTCTAATGATCAGATTAGTTGATTTATCTTTTGGTTGTTTATGTCATGTTAGGCAGCTGAAGAGGAGAGATTGAGGAAAGAGTTTGAGGCTGAGGGGAATGCATTGTCCCCCAAGGAAAAACCTGAAACATGTGACTCAAATGTTATTACTCCTGGCACTTCATTTATGGCTGTGTTGTCTGTAGCTCTTCAGTATTATATACAATCTAGGTTGAATCACAATCCTGGCTGGCGGAATACAAAGGTGCGAAGGACATTATCCTTTTCTGGCTTCAAAGATTGGATGATTCCTTGCAAAATGGATAATCCTTTCTGTATAATTTTCCCATATACTTTTGGCTTTCAGGATACTTGTGTCTCTCTAAATTTATTTATGGGGCTGCATTGGGTGATTATTTGAAGGTTATTCTTTCTGATGCAAATGTTCCTGGTGAGGGAGAACACAAGATTATGTCATACATTCGTTTACAACGTAACCTTCCTGGCTTCAATCCAAACACGCGACACTGTCTGTATGGTCTGGTGAGGGTCAACTCCATAACTAGCCCTTCACACTATGCCACTTCTGATTCATTTATGGCTCTCTCGTAGATGCTTTAATTGTAGTGCTAAATTAGGCATTTGATTTGTCATGATCAGGATGCAGATTTGATCATGTTGTCCTTAGCTACACATGAGGTTCACTTTTCAATTTTAAGAGAGGTCGGTGCCTCTTTATCTTTATTTTAAATCTTATTCTCAGTTTCAAACAATTTATTGCTAATGGTTGTTTAATTGTTTTTATTATTATTCATTTTCCATTGCTGTGTAGGTGATTGCTCTTCCTGGACAACAGGACAAGTGCTTTCTCTGTGGTCAAGTAGGTCATTTGGCAGCAGAGTGTCGTGGTAAGCCAGATGATGAAACCGGAGAATGGAATGCTGTGGAAGATACACCTATACACAAGAAGAAATATCAGGTACAGAAGTAAACTCAATCTCCATTTAAGTGATACAACACAAGCACAATTGTTCTTTCCTCTTTTTCTTGCTTGGTTTATACTGTGCTGATTTGGCTAATTGTATGGACAGTTTCTTAACATATGGATGTTGCGAGAATATTTGGAATATGATTTAGAGATCCCCAACCCTCCATTTGAGATAAACTTTGAAAGAATAGTGGATGATTTTGTTTTCATATGTTTCTTTGTTGGCAATGATTTCCTTCCGCATATGCCAACATTAGAAATCAGGGAGGTATGTGATTGCCATAGTTTCAGTGCCTGGTTTTTCTTTATTCTATATTATTAATCAAAGCATAAGTATTTTTCTGTTTCAGGGTGCTATAAATCTTCTGATGCAAGTGTATAAAAGGGAATTTGCAGCCATGGGTGGTTATCTTACTGATGCCGGTGAGGTAATTTTTCCCTATTTTTTTTATGTATCTGTTAAGTCTTTGTCAGAAAGTTCACTATCAACTATAACAGATAAAAGTGCATCAATGGAATATCTAGTTATCAACTAGAGCTTTATTTCTTTATAGTAAAGATCAGTAGAGTGAAGAACTCACTATTCTTTGAAATGAAGCGTTTTTGGGAGACTAATAATTTCCATTTTTACCTATCAAACATCAAATTTAGTGATTATCTCATCAGGAGGTGGGAATGGATTTCATCTCCAGTTCAAGTCAAATAGATATTTATTATACATTTTCTGTCTTCTCTTTTTGGTAGGTGGGATGGGCTGTTGTGCGTGGATACCAGTATACATTCATAAAACCAGTACACAGTTCTTTTACCATTGACCATCTCAAAATTCACAAATCTAGAAAAAATTACTTTTTTGACTCTCTCTTCCTAAAATTATTTAGATTCCTAATCAATGGCTGGATGCTATATTGCTGTTATAAGAGATTTTCTGCTGAAGAACAACAGATCAAAGTTAACCAATTAACGATGGGTGCATATTTGTTGACATTCTAGAAAAGAACTGAGATAGAGTACAGGCTGACTTAATGAAGTGGGTCCTCCTTGTTAAGGACTTAATTCATTTATCATGACAAAATAATGTGTTGCATGAGATCAGAAGAAATTGTTGTTATTTTTAATCTCTTGTCCAGATCAGGCTACAACTGTTCTTTCTCATGGTTGCTGATATCACATTGTTGCTGATATCATCCCCCCCCCCCTTTTTTTTTTCAAGCACAGGTTTTGTTAGATAGAGTGGAGTATTTTATTCAATGTGTTTCTGCTCATGAAGACCAAATCTTTCAGAAGAGGGTTCGTATACAGCAGGTGAGTTACATCTTCTGTTCTTTGATGCATATGTGCATCTCCTATCCATTGAAAACCAGGACATGAAATTTGGATGATTATATTATATTTTGATTTTTTTTTTTTTTATGACTGATGTGATGCTAAATAAGTTGGGTGATTTCAGTAACATCTTTTAGAGCTAGGTTGCTTTTCTCTTGGAGCAACGTATTACATTAATTAAAAAAAAGGTATTGTATTTATCTTCTATTGATTTCTGTGAAGTAGGCTTAGCTGGAAAAATAATTGCTCACTTAAGGGGGAACCAATCTTGGCCATTTTTTAAAAGAATCTTTTGTTCCTTCCAAACAACTACAAACATTGTGCAGAAATATGTGTAAATGTTCAAATTTTACTGCATCCAACAAATAGCAACACACACATCATCTGGGGAAGTGACTTTTCAAGAGATTCTTACTGAAGTGCAAAGGAATCTCTTGAAGGCAAGGAGAAATATATCCTTGATAGTAAATAATTTTGAAGTTAGTGAACTTCTATTTTATGATAACTGTTTTAGTCAGATCTTTTACTTGTCTTTATGAATAAATTGTAGTTGTGCGCAAGTTGTGTGCTTAAGTTATGAGCTTTTGGCTGTCCATTGGTGATTGGTGGTTTATCATGCGTTGTTTTATTTCTTCTTAAGTTCTCGTATAAGTTGCTTATGTTGGTAAATGACTATTTTCAGGCAATTGAGAATAATGAACAGATAAAGCTTAAAGCAAGAGGAGAGTCCTCTGAGGATGCACAGGCAACTGTTGTAGATAAGGTCTGTGTAATAAATCATTTTGTTTCAAATTAGAAATCTGTGTTCAAGTAAAATGGCAGGTTCAGTGTCTCTGTAGGTGAAATTGCTTGGATTGTAGGTCAAAGTGAGAATTCAGGTTGTTACTAATTCGAAGCATATTGAGAGCTCTCAGATGCTTAATGCGTAACTTGATCTGAACCAAGTGATATCATTATCTGCACTGAATTAGCTACCAAGTGATATCATTATGTGCACTGAATTAGCTTTACGTTCTTTTATTGATAAATTGAGAAATCTTTTGGTTATGTGAAGTCTTGATTAACTTTATGCTCTTTAATTTGCACTGAATTTTGTTGAATATCATTATCCACTAGCTTATCTTGACATCCATTTGAACTGATGGCTTAACCTTCCCCTTTTAACCTTTTAACCAATAAAGTTGAAAAGTGAAGGGGGAAGTTATAGTAAATTGCTGTGGATTTTGTAGAATATCATTATCTGCGTACTTTATTGACATTCATTTGAACTGTGAGCTTAAGCTGTTCCACTGTTGGTCTTATATTACATAATATATAGAAGTGAAGGGGATAGTTATGATATGTAGAATCTCATGCAAGCCCTGACTGTCCTTTGAGCAATCGGAGAAGTGTGGTAGCTTTTTGTGATCAGCTTCTTGCACTGTAGTAATCTACTTGTTCTTTTTCCAGATTAAATTAGGGGAACCAGGATACAAAGAAAGGTATTATGTTGAGAAATTTGACATATCAAATCCCGGGGAGATTGAAGAAGTTAAAAAGGACATTGTAAGTTTAAATTCAAAGTCTAGTGGAAGATTTTTGCCACAGTACATTGTGTATGTGGTATCCTGGTAGAAGAGCTGTAATGGTTGTCTCTACTTCTTGCAGGTTTTGAAGTATGTTGAAGGGCTATGCTGGGTATGCCACTATTACTACCAAGGTGTTTGCTCCTGGCAATGGTTAGTTTTGTTTTGGACTGGCAGAAAATTTGTATCTATGTTCCCTTCTATCTGTCATTTCATAAACTAGACGAACTATGATAAAATATAGAGTATAAGCATTATCTGTATGCTCTTGTCATGGATTTATGCATCCTTTCGCCTGCTTATGCTTTCCAATGCTATGCTTTAAATGCCAAGTGAAGCCTATGCTCTGCCATGGATTTATGTGTTTTTTGCCTCCTTATGCTTTCCAACGTTCTGCATGCGTTACTAGTAAATATTAGAAAGAGAGTGTTATCTATACAAAAATTCACTTAAAGTTTGCTTGGTAGGGTGGAAAGTTGAAAGAGGAGAAAAGTGGATAGATAGAAAAATATTTTTTCTATCTATTGGTGTGCTTGGCTGGAAAGATGGAAAAGTAGAAAGAAAAAGTAACATCTTTCCATCAATTGCTTGGAAAGATGAAGGGAAGTTAATATGCATGCTTAACTTATACCTCTCTCATTTCTTTCCTCTTGCCTTTCCAATTTGAAATGATTTGTTTTTATACATTATGATGCAAAAATGGTCGTCTTTGTTATTTCTTTTCTCACTTCTCTTTCCTACCGAGCGCAGTCAAAATTTGCCTTTCCACTTTTGTACTCCCCTTTTTCCATCCTCCCACTTTCAAGTACACCCTTAATGCTGTGTGCTATTGTCTTTGTAAATAGTTGAGACATTTTCAACTTAAAGGTTTTAGGTTTTAATCATGGTCTAGAAGAGCCAGGTATTTGGTATCTGATACTCTTTCTGTAGCTCAAACTGCAGTTGGCTTCTGCTGTATATACATGTCTAGTATGACTACCTAACAAATAGTCCAAAATATGCTACATGTCTTGCAATATGGCTTTTTTATTCAGTTAGTCTAAAGTGGCATTTACACTGTTTCCTTCAGGTTTTATCCATATCATTATGCTCCATTTGCTTCGGATCTTACAGATCTAGCTGATTTGGAAATAACATTTTTCATGGGAGAGCCATTTAAACCCTTTGACCAGCTCATGGGAACACTGCCAGCTGCCAGGTTTCTTTGCTTTATATTTGTTGTCTATAAGTATATAGCATTTTACGTCAAATATTTCTTTTTGGTTCTGGTTTACTGTTGCTTATGCTATACTATTTTATCTCTTATCATGTTATAGTTATAAAGCTTTGCCTGAAGAATATGGGAAACTGATGACTGATCCATCATCACCTATCTATAATTTCTATCCCACTGGTAAGAAGTCAATCAACTCTTGGTGGTCTCTTTGTCTTGTGAGATTCCTCCCCTCTTGTAAAGTTCACTGAGATTTCTTTATGCGACAGATTTTGAGATTGACATGCATGGAAAACGCTTTGCATGGCAGGTGTATTCTTATCTAGAAAGTTAACTTATTTTTATTTATTTTCTCATGCATTTCAACAAAAAATTGTGGACTCTTACCCTTTTTCTTTCCACCAGGGTGTTGTCAAATTGCCATTCATTGATGAGAAGAAGTTGCTTTCTGCAACAAGAAAGCTTGAAGCTACTTTAACGGTCTGAATGGTTGTTTTAGATTAGCAAGCTTAGTTTCTAATTGATGCATGCGAAATATCCTGGAGTCTTCTTTCATGCACTGCTTGTTCTTAAAATGTTTTTGGTTGATTCATTATTCTAACCCTTAATATCTACAGGCTGAAGAGCAGATTCGAAATAGTGTGATGCTTGATCTGCTTTATGTCCATCCCCTTCATCCTTTGGCTTCTCAAGTGATTTCGTATTATCAAATGCACCATCATGTTTGCCCCCATGAAAGATTCTTATGGCCAATCGACACAAATGCTAGGTTGGTTAATCTAACTGTTAATTATTGAGTGTTCACATTTGAAATAATTTTTAGGGAACATCTGCTGGTTTTACACCCTCATAAATTGTCCTTCACAGTGGTGGAATGAATGGATTTATTTGGTTATCTGAAAGGAATGGTTGGCAACATGTAGTCTCTTCCCCTGTCAAGGGTTTGCCGCATATTGAATTTAACCAAGTGTTGTAAGTCTTTCATGGTTCTATTTCCATTTTTTGTCTTGAACGCTTGTATAAATTTATCCTAATTATTTTTCATGCATTTTTTTCTTTGCAGGAATATTACGTATCTTAATCCTTCACATCATAAACACATTCCAAGACTTCCAGAGGGTGTTTTGGTACCCATAAAGGTATGACTTTTTGACATAGGCGTAGGCTTAAATTTATTAGGTATAATTAGGGAACACAACGATGCACAAGATTACCATTGAACTTTCTTTTATGGTAGTCTCTCATCCTGAGAAACATTACAGAGCATTGTGGATCCCTCAGCTGAGTTTACTTTTAAACACATGCATGTCACTCTTGCAGGTTCTAACACCGTTGGACATCAAACCTTTTCCTGTATTATGGCATGAAGACAATGGTGGCCGGCGCCAGCAAGGCAGAGATCGGTGAGAATCATAGCATGATTTTAGAGATCTGTTACCATACTAGTAAAATTTGCCATCAATTTAGTGCCAGTGCTGTTAGGACCTCAGAATTTATTAAAGGCCTTCATAGCTGCTGGAGGTTACTAGGATATTCATTGTTAAATTTGTTTGACAGGGCACTGGTACCTGGTGCAATCATTGGGCCTCAGCTAGGAGAGGCAGCACATCGTCTTGTCAAGAATACTCTTAATATAAAATCAAAGGGGCCATCCTCTTGGTCGTTCGAGCAACCATCTTTTAATATGTCAAGCAACTACACCAGCATTAGACCAAGACCTGCTGGACCAGCAGGTTATGAAAGGGGCTTTCTTGATGACCCAAACCATTATTGTAGCAGCCAGCCACGTGTGACTGGACCATTAAGTTATGGAAGGGGATACGGTAATGGCGCAAATGGTCAACACAACCATCCTCAAGGTATATCGGGTAACCCAAGACATTCATCATCCAATGGTATGCAAGTCAAAAACAACTTCAGGGCACAGGATAGATTACAGAATCAGGACCGTTATTATGATATGAGGACAGGAATGTCTGCTTTGTCATTTGAGGGAAGTGCCAGAGGTAGAGCACATGCAGAGATGTCTTCGAAAATGCCAAATTCTAGGTGCCTGCAAAGTCTAGATCTCCTGTCTGAGCAGAACACTGGTGCTGCTCCCCTACCACCCAGCGCATGGATAGGTAAGCCAGTGAATGTAAACCCTGGAAGTCGCTTAAAACAAAAAAAGGCATCTAGTGGAGCTTATGAGAAGCAGACGAAGGTGGTTTATCAGATTAAGACTCGTCCATCTCCTGTAAATCAGCAGTGATCATGATATCGGATGGGGTTGTTGTTACCTATTTCTTTGACACAGGCGTGTACATTCCCTAATTGTCAACTTTTTAACTTATAGTGCATCAAAGTCATGCAAACCGTTGCGTAGTTTAAACCATAGGTTCCCATCACACCACCAAAACTAGGACTGTTATGTTGATAATGTCATTTATATGTTCAAGTTGTACAAATAGGCATAATCATATTGTAGATCTCAGTTTTACAGTATAGCATTGGCAAGAGCCGGAACTGGCCAAGCCGCCTGTTGTGTTTTGTAACTGAGCGAAGAAAATGTGATTGGTATGTTTCTCATTTGAAGGATGCCCCTTTCATTGGTTTTTCTATTACAACCAGGATAGACATGATTGTATGACAAGTTTACTTGTGTTCGATTTTGTTTTTTTAAATGCATTTATATATATTTTTTGAAGAAGTTTGCAAGAGTAGGTACAATGACAAATAATATGTTCGAGATATATTTAGACATGATCTACATCTGAGGAAATTCACATGATATTTGGCATGGGGAACTTGGACTTCCAAAGTTTTAAATTCAACTTTATCAACATTTTGCCTTTTATAATTCATCATGATTTACAATCTTATGAAGTATAATATGATCTTTTTTTAAAACCAAAGCTTCTAACAAACTTGGTAAATGAATGAGGATCAAAGCTCAGATTACTACAAAACAAAGCCTAGAAACAAGGCCTAAAAGCTGGTAAGCCTAAAGCTCAGGGTGTTAGTATCGTTGCTATGGGGAACGATCATTCAATATCTAAGATCCTACAATCTTGATTTGTAGATAATTTCAAAGTACTTGAGACCACAAAATCACTTCTTGGATTAATGGTTGCCAATGGTACCATAATCTATTCAAAACCCTTGAATTTTATATTTTGAGTATGCATGGACCAACGAAGTGCCAAGAAAACTAAAATGAGGCACAAAAATCAAAGAAGCTTCGATTTTTTTTCAGGGGGTGGGGAGGCGTTTGATGGATTTTCCTATTTGCAGAAAAATATGCCTTTCAGGCAAAGAAAAATTACAGAAATTTATATTACGCATTCTACCTACCTATTGCAAAAAGTAGCCACTCAAGAAGAGCACAAAGAAGAAGAACAAGCTGCCATAAATTAAGAGGGCTTTTTGGCCAGAAGTAAGAGCATTGCCTCCTAAACCAAACTGCTGATTCTGAGCAAACCCAGCAATCTCAACACTCTTACTCTCAAAGAAAGACCTTGCAGCCCCACAGGTAGGGCATCTCCAATCATCAGGCAACTTATCAAACTGAAACCCTGGTGGTATTGGATAGGAAGGATCACCCACTGCTTCATCATACTTGAACCCACATGACCTGCACTCATATATCCCTGTGTTCAACACAGCAAACTTCTCTTCTAACCTTCGTTTGTCAATCGTCTCTTCTCCCCCACTTGTTTCTTCCACTGATGGAGGTTGTTTGTTATCTGGGTCAGAAGTTGGGGTTTCTTGACTGTCTTCTTTTGAGACATCAATGGAACGAACGGTGAAATGGGGTTGGTTTCTATGGGTTTGGATGATGTTGGGAGGAATTCTGGAGAGGAGTTTACGGGAGGGAAAGAGATTAGGTTTTTTGGGCTTGGGACAAGGTTCGGTTAAGTGGTGAAGAGGAAAAATGAGTCTTGCTGTTGCAGATGCCATTTCAATGGAGGATTTCTCTTTCTATTTTTACTGATTTTGGGTTTTGGCGTCAGACTTGGTTTAGTGATATTTTTGGCAGTGGGTGGAGGAGAAATGAAAGGGATCCATGGAAGGGAAGGGGCATATGCTCTTTTCCTGTTTTGAAAAAAATAAAAGGATTTGGATAAGGTGAGGCACCTGTCTCTCTGTCTACCATGCAACTTCTTGTTATGGGGCTAATTTTTTGCTTTGACTTGGATAAGCCTGGTTTTCACTTGGGCTCCAACTCCCCATTTTCCTTTTTACAAAGGAAAGGTAGAAATTGTTCCAGGATCAAATACGAAGTTTTGATCCCGAGACTGATATCAAAAAGACTTTGCCACCTCACCATGGTATGTGGAATCGACATCTAATTTTACAAACAAAATAATAGATGGATTGGAACTGGGATAACCCAAGAAATTTTATATATGCATAATGTGAATCAGAATAGCCTGAAAGCTAATCAAACATTCAATTTTGCAGCCCTTCTTTTCTATTATGCTCGTATAAAAACCACACCATAGCGTCTTCCCTCTGAAACTACCAAACATTTACCCATGACATCAAATCAAGTTGAATAAGCTTCAGCTTCAAAATAACCGTAACTCATTATTCCAAAACCCAAAAAGCATTCTGTCAAGGCTTTACATTAATCGTAACATAACATCCTCTAAGCAAGTCAACCCAACTCATGTTTGAATATATCATATATTGTACACAAATGTGAAAAAAATACTATAACAAACAAACTAAGCAAAGCAGAACCATCATTTCAATCAAATCAACCGAAACCCAAAAGCCACTTACTTCCCTACACTATATCAGCTTATCCAAAATCACCCATTCATCGACCGGAGCTCCTCCAAAGCCGCCTTAATCTCATCCTGCACCAGCTCCACCCGTTTCGAATAAACTTCCAACTCCATTATCTGCAGCTTTCTCCATCTTTCATCCATCCATTCCCCGTTGCCCCCACCGCCACCCAAACACAATGGCATTGCATTCATCACCAATCCACTGATCCCTCTTCCTCCATATTCCCCTCCTCCTCCCATTACACTACCTAACAACTCCTTAAACAAGGGTGTTACACTACTCCTCACGGTCTCCTCTATGACCCCGGCCGCCCCCGTGTTAGCTCCTCCTCCACTGCTACCACCACCAACTGCTTCTACATTACCATTATCATTATTAACCCTTTCATTAGAGTTACTATCTATATGCACAATTCCATCGTTTACATCTCTTTTTTCCTCCATTTTCACTCCTTTATTTCTCGACCTTTTCTTCGTGGCTGCTGGTTTCTGTGTCAAATTCTTTTTCTCTCCACTTTCATCGATCAAACTAGCGTTGTTATTATTGTTATTTTCGTCATCATCTAAGACATTATCTTCTACTTTGCTAACACCATCACTCCAGATCCTTCTAGAAATTTCAAAAGTAGCTTGATCATGAGGGCTTTTGAAGGAAAATTCTTTACCTGAACTGATCTTGCTAATCACGTTCCTATATTTCTTCTTCAATCTTCGAAGCTTCTCCACTAATTGATTCTTGTTGAAATCCAGCTGGAGTTTCGATTTGATTTGATCGTAAAACAAAGCCGTATCGTGATGGTGATGGTGAGAAGTAGAAGAAGGATTTGAGCTCGTTTTCAACATTGTGTAATCGAGGAACCCTTGGAGAAGCTCGATCTCGTCTTCGTCGGTCCATAACCGTTGAAATAACCGTCGCGAATCGTCCAATTGCTGCGGAGGAGTTTTTTTCTCCGCCACGACGGAATCGACGCGTTGGCGTTTGGAATCAGGAGGCAATTCGTCGGTCGAGATGGCGGCGATGGTTACGGCGGCGGCGGAGTGGACGGCGAGAGGAACGGCAGGGACTGAGGCGAAGGATACTTGGGAAGGGAACGGTTGAGGGAGTAAAGAGGGGGAATTTATGTCTTCTTCTTCCTCTAACAATTCCTCGTCTTCTTCATCGTTCAAAACGTCTTCGTTACCGTTAAGGACGTCGTCGTTTTCGTCGATCTCGTTATCGGAGGAAGAAGGTTCCTCGTCGTCGTCCTGAGATACCTCGAAAACGGCGCCGTACTGCTCCGAAGCCATGAGAGGTTCACGAGGAATCGGTGATTAGGAAAGCGTGTTAGTTGGACTGGGTTGAAGAGGAAGGGGATGATGGGATGTTTGGTTAGAGAGAGCTAACAGTCAACGCTCTTCCTTGGAGCGTGTTCGGGAGATTTAACATATATAGAAAAATTTAAATTTTTTTCCATTTAAAACTTCAACTTGTGACTTAATTGTAAAATGATTGTAAAAGTTAAATCCCCGTTGATTTTTAAAACTTTAAAATATTTCAATCAAGATCAAAGCTCGGAAAATTAACTTGCAGAGTTTGAATTTGAAGTTTGGTGTTTAAAGTTCTTGATTTGAATTTAAAATTCAGAATAAAATATTATTAAAATTATGTGTTAATGATATAAAAAAATACCAAAATATCATTAATAATTAGACAGAGATTACAAATACTATAGTGGAAAGAGTCCATAAAATAATTTCTCCATTCTTTCAATCTCATATCTTGATCATTATACTTATAGTAATACTTATAGGATCTCTTCATTTTCTGAAATCAAACAGTGCGTTACTTAATGATAACTTCAAAGAGGGGGCAGTCTTAACATAAACATCAAACTGTGTTTCTAGTAATGAAAGAGAAATTAATAGGTGAACTTTTCCTTGGTCTTCTCAAATACTTGTTCTGCAATGACAGCAATTGTTCCATTGGCTTGCTTGATCTCCAGGTTAGCCTTCTGGTAAAACCCAGTACCTCTCAATGCATCCGCAATGAAACTAAATCCTACTGCTACCGCTGCCTCTGCTTTCGCTCCATAAACCAGCTTCTGCTTTCCCATTACATAATAAACACATGTTACGATTTCGGTTTCATACAGCCACTCTTAAGAAGTGACATCCAACTAGTCCGGGGTTGAAATCTCAACATATGCAACCGTGAGTTAATGAAAAGGATTATATACGTTAAAAAAATAGTAAGGTTTGGCATCGGACCTTGATTCTTGACAGATGGATAGCACCGAAGCACATTGGGCAAGGCTCGCATGAAGCATACATTTCACAGTCTGAGAGCTCAATCCGATTCAGCTTCTTGCATGCCTGACATAGTATGTTATGTTCCAAGCATTAGTAAATAGAAAACATGGATTTCTCATACATTTATATGAGAACCTAAGAATCCTTATATCCTAATGTCTAACATGCACCGATGACAATCGAGCTGAATTAGTTGTATTTCCTCACTATATTTAACATACATGCAAAATTATCAACCATCACATGACTCCTAGAAATACAGCAAACTCTTGCCATCATACAAACAAAGGCAATAACAATTGCAAATAAATCACAGAATGATGCCGAAAAACCCCACAAATGAAAGTTACTGTATATTTATATGTATATCTTCCATTGAAGCTATCATATTTTCTTACAATCAACAAAAAAAAATCTAAGCTTTTCGTAGCAGTGCATGGTTTTCAGGGATTGGAACTGTTTCAATCATTTCAAGTAAACATATGGACAGGATCAATAAATTTGATTAAATTGTTTTGTTGGTTTGTTTAGTTCTTTTGATCTGATCTCTCTAATAGCAGTAACCTCTGCATGTGCAGTAGGGTCCGTGTTTCTCAAAACCATGTTGTGGCAACTCACAATGACTTCGTCATTGCGAACGACAACTGCACCAAACGGCCTTCCATCTTTACATTCAACCCCTTTATATGCTTCTCCAATTGCTTGTGTTAAGAATTTGTGATCTCTATTCTGTACAGCTGGTTGAACGATAAACAGAAACGAGCATTTTCATAATCACCTAACAAACATTAAGCATGACGGTTTTCCGAAGATATCTACATCGTTAATCAAGTATCTTTGAATCATTCACTCCTATGTTGTCCAAAACCCGTCTCTAATACTTATGGCATATTGATTAACACAGCATATCCAAGCAATAATGACAACCCTCACTATGATCCATAACCTGTGACAGCTAAAATACCTACTATTGGATAACAGACCTATGCCATCCAGACTCTTTGTTTCTTGCGAACCCATGGCTAGCACCTATGTGTAGCACATATCTAGATATGGATATAAACTCACCCTCAAGTCCGAGTAACATAGATTAAAACAGCATATCTAAGCAATATCAGATCAGCAATAATGATAACCATGACCATGATCCATAAAATGTGAAATAGATTCTTTGTTTTTCCTAAACCTGTGTCCAAGACCTATGTACGACACATACCCTGACAATGATATGCAGTCATCCTCAAGTCCGGGTAACATAAATTAAAGCGGAATATCTAAGCAGTATACCACATCATCAATAATGATAACCATCACTATGATCCATAAACTGTGACACAGCTAAAAGTCATCACATAACACCTTTGTTATTTCTACTCTTCATTTTCCCTAAACCCGAGTCTAACACCCATGTCTGACATATGTTCAGACTTGCCCCGGGTAACATAAATTAGCACAGCATATCCAAGCAATATACCAGATCATAAACATCAGTCTGATCTATAAACTGTGACAGCTAAAAAATAAACTATAAGATATGTGTATTGAAGGAAGTAAATCTCCAATACTAAACTAAAACGATAGGCAAAATTCAATGAATAAAAAGAATATCTTGAATCTACCGAAATAATTCTAATGATGGCAACTATGAAGAGGCCATTTAATATTAGCTTTTTAACATTAAATCCTATGAAAAGTTGACAATTACCCTCTTGATGACCAGGAGAAGCAGAGGCAACGGAAATGGTTCCTTCTTTAGCTTCCAACACTTAAAAAAAAAAAAGAAAAAGAAAAAGAAGAAGAAGAAAAGAAACATTAATATTGCAATTAATTATTTACAAAACAAGATTGAAAATTGAGATACATATTATTCTAAAAATGCATACAAAAAACCTAAAAACTATAGTTTAAAAAAATTGTGGAAAAAGTGAGTTCCTTTTTCACTTCCAGGCATTCACAAATTCAATTGATCTGTCTAATACTAAAACTAGAAATACAAAGCAAAGTGGAAAAATTCAGTTATCTCAGATTCTCAAAAAGTAACAATGAAATTTGCATGAAAGATTAAAAAAAAAAAAAACAACAACAAAAGGAGAAAGAAAGGATTAAAGATCAAGAAAACAAAATCTTTAAAAAAAAAACAAAACCTAGAAAGAAAAGCATACCCTTTGCCTCTTCCATGATTAAAAAAAAAAAAAGAGAAGAAAATTGAAAAACTGGATTGATGAAAGGCAAATGGGGGTAGTCAACAGAAAATGGGAAAAAGAGAAGAAGATAAAATGTGAAAGAGAGAGACAGGAGAGGTTGTTCACATAATCATATAGGAATGAATATTTTTATGTAATATACATTATTAAATATTAAATAAGACTCGTGGTGGAGAAAATTAAAAATAAAGAGTTACAAAGGAACAGGAAAAGGAAAATTCAAGTTTTTGAAAAAACACGTGCAATATTCAAGTTGTACGAAAGGGACTGAGGCAAAGGATAGCTGGAAGGGATCGGTTGAGGGAGTAAAGAAGGGGAATTTATGTCTTCTTCTTCCTCTAACAATGGCAGCCTATGTTGCTCACCCGGCTGTGTGTTCAGTATACGTGGCTGTTGAAATTTATTTTGATTTTTTGATTTTGGCTCATTTTTTTTTTGTACTTTTTTTCTCAAATCCTCTCTTAAATATAAAAATATAAATTTAAATAATTAAGAGCATAAAATTCTTCATTTTATATTGGATAATCATCTAAAAACACAATAATAATTAGGCTAAAATATGTTACTTTTGATATTTATCAAATATTCCCACAATTAACGTTTGCTTGTCCTCGTGTAAAATTCTCAACCTACATTCAAGTTAATTTTCTCAATTTGTCATTTTCATCAATAATGCTTCAACATAATTTGCAAATAATCATGCATTGAAAATTCAACTGAAAGGACACTAAAGACTCAAGCAGTCCAAGCTAAAATTTTTAAAGCACAAAAGCATACGTGACTCCTCTTATCTAAATAATTAACTTAAATTCAAAATCAATAAGAATTAACATCCTCACTAAATATTCACTCAAAGCACTCAAAGTGTTTAAGGTTCAAATAATATGCACTCAACAGTCGAACGAGAAATGCTATTACCATAAGTTTGCTTGAAAATCAAATCTTCACCACTATAAAATGAGATGACACACTAATCAAGAGATCTTTAAAAGGTTGTAACGAGCTTAGGTTAAAGGTATGAAAAAGATCAAAAAAGTTAGTTACAATTGAGATCGAGTTGATAAGTTACTAAACTAGAAAAACAATTAGTTGCTGAATTAACATAAATTTCATAAACAAGACTAATCAATAATACAAACAAGCTTTTCAACGGAATATGCAACTAACGATTCAAGTTCAATCAAATATAAATATATTTTATTTTTATTTATTTATTTTTTTCTTTCTCTCTTTTTTTTGAGATAAAAAATATAATTCAGCAATTCAAAAAATGAAACATAGTTAGACAACTAACCAAATCAAATCTCGACAAAAAGGGAGTCAATAACAAGGATAATTTTACAACATACATATGGGTTATGGGTTAACATTAACAGGTTGGACAAAAATGTGTTAGGATTAAAGGAGTTTACTAGGGGTTATTCAATATGTAAGCTTTTTACAGGTTAAATGCGTTAAATCCTAAGTGTCTCTATCATCTCAATATATCAAATCAATAATGTGGTATTGACATGTATAATTGAAGCAAATTCTAGAACTTCAAATCAAGTTGACATACTCAAAACCAAAAATAAAATGAGCAAGAAAAATATATGCTCTATATGCTAAAAAAACTCACAAAAAATTATGGTTTTGATGTCAAACTTGCAAATTTAAAATTTCAAAATAATTTTTCAGTTTAGGGAGACAATCTAAAATTATAATTTCTGAAAAATAACTTATCATGCTTGACTCTTTCGTGTCTTAAAGTATAAGCCACACAATGCACAAAAATTCACAAATTATTCCAAAACCGAATCAATAAAAACTCCAAATTAAAAAAAAATACTTCAATGTTAGGTTCCAGAAAATTACTTAAACACAAACAATAACTCAATGTTACAACTGTAACATCCTGAAAATGGGCCTATGCATTTTTGATTTAATTATACGAAATGGCATGTCTTATGTGTTATGAATGTATTATGAACATTTTTTGGAAACTTGGAAATGTAAGAAATGATTTAGAAATGTTAAGTTTCAAAAAGAGGAAAGTGAACATTTTGGAAACCTGGAAATGTAAGGAAATGTCCTGGAAATGTAAGGAAATGTCTTGTCTTGGAAATGTAAGGAAATGTAAGGAAATGTAAGGAAATGCTTTAGAAAATATTAAGTCTTAAGAGGAAGCTTGGAAATGTAAGGAAATGCTTTAGAAAATATTAAGTCTTAAGAGGAAGCTTGAAAATGTAAGGAAATGTAAGGAAATGTAAGGAAATGCTTTAGAAAATATTAAGTCTTAAGAGGAAGCTTGGAAATGTAAGGAAATGTAAGGAAATGTAAGGAACCTTGGAAATGTGACAAAATCGGGCTTGGAAAAATGGCTTGGAGGCATGCTTAGGGCTCGGAAATGACGCCATATGCTAGGATAACTTGGGCCTAGTATGGCCACATGAAGCCCAAAATAATGGGTTAAAATTCAGCACTCCTAAGGTAAGGAGATGGATGGCATAGGGAGACTAAGGTAGGAGTTTAAGTTGAAGTCAAATTCTTTTAGAATTTCGGCTGAGCTAGGAAAATAAAGATATGAGAGTGATGGCCAAGAAAGGGGACTCTCTAGGCTTAGTAATTTCGGCAAAAGGAGGAAAACTAAGGCCATTCAACATTCTTTCTTCTCCTTTTTAAATCTCTGCCAAATTTTCTCTGCCATTATTCTTCTTTTTTTTCTTTTCAATTCTCCACAAAGCCGAAAACAAAATCCCCTAGTCTTGCCGAATTTCTCTAAGTTCTATATCTTCCTTTTCTTTCATTGTAAAACCAAAATACCCTGTGCTTCCCATCATCAATTCTTTTTCCTTTGCAAAACCAATCAAAAGCCAAAGATAAGTTTCAAGCCTATAGCCGAATCTCTCTAACCCTCAAAGCCGAATCTACAAGGGTGTTTTAGTTTCCCGAAGGTGCACCATAAGCCGCATGTTCTTTAGTGATTCGGTAAGTTTTGGGATTTCTTTTCCTCACGATTTCTTCCTCTCTTCTTATCAAGATCTAACCCGAATCAATTGTCTATGCCTATCAATTTCTCTTCTTTAGCCCTAGAAGTTGAATCCTGCTTTATAATAAGCCAGAAGTGCCGATTTTAGAAAAGCCGAAGGTGAGTAATTAATGGTAGGTGGCCGAATGGCCCTTTTCTATTCTTTTCTTTTTGGCCGAATGCCATATGGGCTAAGATAATTGAGAATTTCAGTTTGTTGAATAAGTGGAGGATTGTCGAATGTAGGTAAAAAATTAGGTGACTTTGGTTTTTAGGAGGAAGGCGACAGAAGTAAGCTGAGGTTTCCGGAAATTTAGATTCATAAAGGTAAGTGAATCTGACATTCGGCCAAGGCCCTATTATGGTATTTAGATCTAATTCTTATTTTTTTAAAAAGCCGAAACTAACTAGTTCAATGATTAAGGGTATAACCGATTACAATAAAGAAGCATCATAAAGTTTCGGGATTTGATTTTTAATCCAATCGGCACCAAGGTAAGGATTTGATTACAACAATCCTACTAGGATTTGGATTTATAGCCGAATGGCTTTTTACTAACATGTTAGGGTGGACTAATATAGGAATTAAAGATCTAAAGCGATAGAACGAGTTTTCGGGATTTCAGTAAATTCGATAAGTAAATTAGGTGTGTACCCCACGCTATTTCTTAATAAGTTTTATGGCAATGTTTAATATAAGTATGTGTATAAGAATGTGAATATGGCTAAGGTACCATGTTATGGTACAAAGTACTCAGGTACGTTTCCTACTCCTATTAGGATTATGTTAAATATCTATTACGACACACATATGACATTATAAGAATGTGAAATAAGAATTTGGCATGTTAATGCATGATATGTATGATATGGGGCATATGGGTTATATGAAAAGGGGAAGTGAATGTGGTGACCTAAGACCACGATATCTGAATGTGGTGACCTAAGACCACGATAACTGAATGTGGTGACCTAAGACCACGATATCTGAATGTGGTGACCTAAGACCACGATATCTGAATGTGGTGACTTAAGACCACGAATTTTATAAGGGCGATGAGCACGTCGACTGCAGCAACTGCCTTCGATGGTGTGTAGCGGATGGAGGGTTGACTTAGTAGTCCCCACGATGTACAGGTTGGTACGGGTGATGTGTAGCGGATGGCATCTAGGTTTGGGTTCGGGTTGTATTATATTGTTTAAATGCTTTATGTACATGTATGATTTGAAATGCCTGAAATTGTTAAGACTTAGTGTTCGTGTACACATTGAGTCTGTTTGACTCACCCCGTTGTGGGAACATTTTTCAGGTGATGATCGATGAGGGACCGGCCTGGCGGGAGCTTAGGGATGGCCATGCTCAGCAAGAAATTTAATTTATTTGGACTATTTTATTTTATGTACTTTGGTTTTAATTTTGGGATTTAATTGATGTAATAAGGCCATAGTTGGATTACTTTATTTTACTTTTATTTACTATGTACGAATTTATATCAAGTGAAGTTTAAGTAAATTTATTTTAAAACAAAGCCTAAACGTTTTGTCACCTAAATTAAAGGATTTTACAAAATGAAATAAACTTGTTTTCAACTCAAGCCCAACCCAAAACAATCTTTCTTTCAAAACACACAAGTTTTTCTTGAGTAACAAAAGAATTTGAAACGGTTTACACCGGGGAACATACCAGATCCGGTCAAAGCTCGTGGGCGGATTTGGGGTGTTTCAACAACCATGTGTCCATCCCATGTGGAATGGCTTAGCCCGTGTGGCTCTTGAAACTTGCTCTGATTTTCTGATTTTAGCTCCTTTTGCTCCCAGTGCTCTCTTAAATATAGAAACATGAATTTAAAGGATTAAGAGCATAAAATTCACCATTTTAAATAGAAAAATCATCCAAAAACACATTAAGAATGAGGCTAAAACATGTTACTTTTGGCATTTATCAAATGACTAAGCGATCTTTTAATACAAAAGGGATGAGGATTGTGAAACCCTTAGAACTTGTGCATACTGACATATGTGGCCCCATGAATGTCAGTGCGAGAGGTAGTTATGAGTATTATATAACATTTATTGATGATTATTCCAGATATGGGTATGTGTACCTAATGCACCGTAAGAGTGAAACATTTGATAAATTCAAAGAGTTTTGTATAAAAGTAGAGAAACAACTAGGTTTACCTATAGAAGCACTTCAGTCTGGTTAAAGTTGGGAATATTTATCATAGAGAATGAGATTCTATCCTAGTTAACTACGTCGGGCAATCCACAACATAACGGCATGGCAAAGAGAAGAAATCGAACATTGTTAGACATGGTTCATTCTATGTTAAGTTTTTGAAGCTACCAATCTCCTTTTGGGGATATGCATTACAAATGACTTACTATATTCTGAATGATGTACCAACTAAGGCAACATCTAAAACTCCATATGAATTGTGGCATGGCAAGAACCCAAATCTAAATAATTTGAGGATTTGGTGATGCCTGACCGCCTCCAGAAGTACCAATGTCCAGAGCAGAAATCCCACATAGAAGATGTGAACAAATAGTATCTGTAAATATATAGGTCAGGCTGGAATATAGTTACAACAGAGTAGGTAAATACTCTGAGGATAGTACCTAAGAGAGGCGAACACTAAATTAATTCTAATTTAAACATAAATAGATCTAATTAATACTTTAATCAAATTATAGTACAAAAGATCAAAAAGAAGAGTTTTAATAAACTATGCTAAAAACATAAAAGGAAATTAAACAAATGAAAGGTAAGAAATCAAATAAAGAAATATGTATCTAATCTAGGCATGGGTGATTAGTTTGCTTTGGTGATCATAATCAACTGTCATCTCGGGCTTTCTTTTTCAATCAACTAGTCAATACCCCAACAGGATATTCTTATATGTCAATTGGAATACTAAGTTGACAAGAAATACTTATCTTCAGACCTCACAGTCTAGACCGATTCAGGGTTAAGGTGTTCACGGATAGGCCATACAAAATTTAGGTTAATTCCCACCTTGATTACTTCCTAGGGTTGTTAGACCTAGGGTTTAGGTTCTTCCTTTCTTGAATAGTTGATTCTTTAAGAAATCCCTACAAAATAGTTAATTATTCATACCTCTACTTGTTAATCCCCCACAGGAGGATTAGTTCCTCATGGATCTAGTAAACAATGTAAACTTGAATGAACATAAAGAACAGTTTCAAGAGAAAAGTTTAGAAGAAGCCTGATTGTATTAAATTTAAGCGCAGAATCCTCACAGAGGTTGAGAACAATTCCAAAATCTGATTGCTTCCCAACGGAAAATAACAAGAATGGAAAACTAAAACCTAAGAAAAGAGAAAATCTAAAGTTTAAATCTAAAGAGAAAATAATACAAAGTAAAAAGGTGTTCATAACATGTGTTAGTTGAACCTATTTATAGACTTATAATGACCTTCGTCATTAACCTTAGGTTAGCTGACGTTCCTGAGCTTAAAGTTGGATTGTGTGGACAAAAATGCCCCTTACTCGTATTAATTTCCTGTGCAGAGGCGATGTCGCTACACATCAAGTCTTGTGTCGTGACATCGAGGGCAGTATGCTTAGCTTCAGGGTGTCTTTAGGGGCATGTTATGACATCCTCAAGCTGTATAGCAACATTGAAGGCAGTCTTGGACTTTTCTTATTCTGCTCCTTATGTTGTGACATCAAATGCTCCGTGTTGCAATCTAGTGACCATTATCGAGTTAGTACGCATTCTAATGGTCTCTTACACACTCACAACGTATATTAGCTCACCCTTAGGCCTCATTCATCCCCTAAGGTGAACAAAAGACTCAGATTACAGATTTATTACACTTAACTAAAATTTAGTAAAATATAATTAAAACGTAACTAAAATGCTTATTCCTAAAGTGTGAAAACTAGTTTAATCTGCTACACCGAATTATGGCAGATCAAACTGCCCCACACTTAAGGCATTGCTTGTCCTCAAGCAACACAAACAAAAATAAATAAATAAAAAGACGACTCTTGAACACATATAATACAAGTGTTAGTGTTGGAGCACATGAATAGGCATTTCATATTCACATATAATCTTGGCATAAGATATAATTGACTTACCATTTTTGGTATCAAACACCTAAGTTCAGTATATTATAAAACATACAAGCATTAAGGGTCTCAAATGTAGGGATCCATCAATAAATTATAAAAATAATTTGATTATCCTAGCAGAATACAAACAATTATAAATACAATTATTTAATATGATTTCGAATTATGAATAAGTCTACCTAGATCACATAGGGCTTTTTGGCTTGTAACGTTATGAGGCTTAGGACAGGTATGTATTTCAAGCATAGTAAGCATCAAATAATTTCAAGCACAAAAATAGTTTGGCACATCATATTGTCCTCTATTCTTCCCCTTAGTAACCTTTTCCCTTTCACCGCCTTATGTCTCATTCTCTCACTTTCCTTATTTCTCCACATAAGAAGTCACAACATAATATAATAATCATGGTTAGCTTACGAGTCTTTGTGCACTAATGAACAAAATTTTCTACTTTTTTGTGATTTTGTCACATTTTTTTTCTTTACAATACATCTCGTTTTGATTTTTACTTCAAGTACTTTTTCTACTCGTTTTGATTTTCTTCTTGAATTTTTCTTTTGTTGCACATATTGGCTAACCTATGGTTACTATATCACACCGATCCCTCCTATTTCACTCTATTTTTACAAAATCTGTCATAATGTATCTACTTTATCCCTCAATACGTTTGGCCAGATGTCTATAGTATTGCAGTTCAAGACCAACGGAGAAGGATAAGTACAAATTTATATTTTAGCTCGGGTTTTGTATAAAGGTTCATCAAGAAGTGATTTCTGACTCAAAAACAGGTACTAACAATAAATAACAGGGTTAGCTTTTTGGCTTTGGGTGTATTCCAAAAATGCCTTAGGTCACCCTAGGTATCTCAATATTCACAACTCTAATCAACCAAACAACCACAAATTTAATAATTTATCATTCATACTAGCATGCTCGTTTCCTTTTATTCTTTATATCATTTGATACATTCAATTACTTGAATACCTATTTACAATGTAATATATAGAGCTTAATAGTCTAATAATAAAAAATTTAAAATCACCTATCTTCATGCAAAATTTATTGTAAATACAAGCAACCTATGCATATGTTCCTAACCAATCACTTCTATTTCTACAAGCTCAAGACACAAATGATAAGAAAAATCAAAGAAACACCTAAAAGTTTAAAGCAAATTCTCTATGTCACCTTCCATGTGTAGCCCCTAAAAAGATAAGGAAAGAAGTTACCTGATTGATCGTGATAGTTCCATTAGCTATTGGTGGGTCCTTCCTACATTGTTTATTGAAAGTTCTAATTGTTATTGTTTATTGAAAGTTCTAATTGTTGTGCCTTTTCCATGTGAGGTTCCTACATAGAAAATTAGAACATGACACAAAACAACTAATAATTTACTATCTAATCCTACTCTTAAAAAAATCAAATTAATATCATCCAAGAATCAATACAATCTATAAAAAACTAAAGAAGGTTAGTCATCCTCCTCAAAATCCATTTCATCATCTCCTTCTTCTTTGTCATTCTCTTCCTCTTCTTCACTTTCACGCAGCTCTTCTGCCTACTTTGGATTTTTCAGCCCAAACATGTCTGGTATACAATCAGGTACCCTAATTTTTTTGATGGAAGCTCGAAACAACTATTATTTCGACAAAGGCAAATGCACCTATCGAACAGTAGTCTAGCTGTGGTGAGTCCGGAATATCGTATCCTCAATGACCAAGAATACTTAGTAATAACTATCTTTTTATTATCTAGCCTAATAAGTAAGGCGATTTGCTTTTAATCTAAAATTTAACTAACTAATTTAACTAACTTGTGAACTTGACAGGGAGTAAACTGGGAAAATACTTTGGACAAATTATATGAGATGGATGACACTTATTACTTTTGATTCATGTGATTTATTCACTTGACTTATTCCGTAGAAATCCCTGAATTATATTAATACCTCTTTCGAGGCTACTAACAACTGACTCTAGGTTGATTAATTAAAATCTCTTTCTAATTAAAACCCCTATTGTCGCATTAATTTGATCTATGGATTCCCATATTAGGTTTGACCCTAATCCGGTAGAATTTTGTCGCCCTATTTCTAGAGTTGCAATCAACTCCGCTTAATGGTGTTGATCTACTCTTAAACAAGGACTTTTGCTCCACTGAATAAGCACATTCGACTTGAATTAATAACCTGAATTTTCAAAACAAGAATAAAACTCACAATTAAGAATAAGCACAAGTATTTATCTCATAAATCAAATAATAATAAGATCTGTCATAGGTTTCATTCCCTTATGTATCTAAGGGATTTAGTTCATACTAGAAGAGGAAAACATCATAAAAGAGGAAAAACAACAAAACATAAGAAAACCCAAAAAACTCCTAAAGAACTTGATGGGAGATCTTCAGTCTTGATGGAGATCCTTCTCCTAAGCTATTTTCGATGGCTATATTGGAGTAATTTCTCCTTCTACTCGACATTTATTCGACGTCCTGTCAACCCCCCGTTTAAGTTGCCTCCTAGGGTGTTTATATAGGCTTCGAGATGCCTTTCTTGGCCCAAAAGTATCCTAATCTGAATGAAACTCTTCTTTGCTGCGGCAGGGACACGCCCGTGTAACACGCTCGTGTGAATCGAGCCCAGGCTGTGTTCAAGTCTGCTAAAGTGGCATAGTTGTGTGGTGAACTCTAGGCCGTGTTGTTTTCTAATGTAGACCCATTTTGTCCCTTTTTGGCCCGTTTCTCATTCTTTTCGACTCCCTAAGCTCTCCTGAGTATAAAACGTGAAATTAAGAGATTAGGAGCATCGAATTCAACAAATATAATGAATATTCATCCAAAATTAAACCAATCATGAGGTTAAAATATGTGTAAATTACGGTTTATCAAATACCCCCACACTTAAGCTTTTGCTTGTCCTCAGGCAAAATTCTCAACTCACAATTAAAATTGACTTCCTTCAATTCATAATCCTCATCAATAATGTCTTTTCATAATTCATAGATAATTCTTACATGGATAATTTAACTCAAAGAGTCCTAAAGATTCAAGCAATCAAAGTCATATATTTTTATAGCACGAAAACATAGGTGTTTCCCCTTATCTAAATAATTACCTTTGATCCAAAACTGACAAGGATTGACATCCTCACTAAGGATTCACTCAAACCATTCAAAGTGTTTAAGGTACAAGGTAAGCACTCACAAGTCAAATATGAAAAGTTAATCCCATAGGCTTGCATAAAAATCAAATTTCCACCACTATAAAATGAGATGATACACAAATCAAAAGGTCTTTAAAGGGTTGTAATGGGGCTTAGGTTAAATGTGTGGATATAGGCTGAATTAGAAGGTTAGAATCGAGATTGAATTGACAAATTACCTAACTAGAAACAATAAACTGATAATAAATAATAATACAAGCTTCTTCTGAAGATGTGAATTTAACTGTTTAAGCTCATAGAACATAGAACTAATGATGAATAAATTTTCTAACGTTCTTTTTAAGAATAAGTACATAATAAGAGATGAATTCAACTACTATAGTTAGGCAGCCGATCAAATCAAATATCAACAAAAGGGGAGTCAGGAAAATGGGATAAACAAGTTAATAATGGGGTTTTGGGTTAATATTAGTGGTAAATCAAGAAACGGTTAATTAGGCTAAAAAGTGGTTCACTAGGGGTTAATTACGGAGGTAGGCTTTTTATGGAGTAAGTGGGTTAAATCCTAGGTGCCTTTATCATCTCAGTATATCAAATCAAAGGTGTGGTCTCGACCTGTATAATCGAAGCAAGTTCTAGAATAACAAATCAATGTTGACATAAGATATATGCTCTAAAGGCTCAAAATCTCACAAAATTATGGTTTTTGATATCAACCTTGCAAATTTCAAATTTCAAAGTAATATTTAAATTTAGGTTAACAACCTAGCCAATTTTTAATTCTGGAAATAGACTTATCATGCCTGATTCTTTAATATCTTAAAGTTTAAATCATCAATGCACAATTAACTATGACTTAATCCAAAACATATCAATAAAAATCATAAATCAACATAAGTTTCATTCTAATTAGTAATATGAGAAAATTACTTAAGACAAGATATCATTCAGGGATTTGAGAATAATGCAAAAAGTTCAGAAATTTTGAAATTCACCCCCACACTTAAAATGTACATTGCCCTCAATGTAGAAAGATAGGTAATAACCATATAGTAAGAAAATCATAAGGTAGGAAGAGAAGTGAAACTTCCTGAAGTTTGGGTGGAGTCAAAGAAAAGAAACAGGGGAAATTCAGGCCGAGTTGGAGGAGGAGGCGTTCGTGGTGATGGTTACTAGGGTCATGGTGTGGTGATTCCCAAGCAGCCTGAAGAACTTGAATAAACAAAATCAAAATATAATAATATAAATTTAGCACAAGAGAGATAAAGAGAAGGAAAGTAAAGGAGAAGAGAAAAGAAAAAGAGAAAGTAAATGGACTCAAAGGTCCTTGTCTTGTTGAGTTAATGAAGCGGCTGGTATGAACTTATGTAGATCAGTTTCGCACAGGGAAACTATACTCGAATTCTTTCACTTCTTCGACATGGTAACGATAGGGTAGATAAAGAGTGAGGGGAAGGGAAAATGAAGAAAGTGAAAGGGAAAAGTTTAAAGGGGTATGGAAGAAGAGGAAATTAGGGAGTAGGTGAGAAGAGGAGGGAGTTTTAAATAGAAATTTGGGATCTGGTACATCCCAAAGCCCGTGTGCCATGGGCGTGTTAAGTCGTACGTTCGTTCGCTTCTCTCACGCCTGTGTGGAGGTTTCTATGCCCATGTGGTTTAATCAATGTCGGCCACAGCTGCATCGCACTATCGTGGCAATTTATCGTAGTCCGTATTTTGGGAAAAACTTTGTCCTGTTGCCAAACGTCTACGACCACGCCTATTCACCTACCTGTGGTGCCCACACGGCCACGGCCATGGCCGTGTGTAAGGCCGTGTGGGTATGGAAAACCTTCATCTAAACATGAAAAAAAATAAACTAAACTAATTAGGGTTAGTGCTCAGGTTGCCTCCCGAGAAGCGCTCGTTTAAAGTCTTAAGCTAGACTTACCTCTCTTTTGCATGATCATGGTAGTTTGAGGAGTTGAAAATCCTTTCTCATGCTATTAGTTCTACTGTCAGTATATAGTTCGAGTCGAGTAGAGTTTACCTTAAAGTGCCGAATATGGGATTACTTACTTTGACTGTTCCGTATGGGAAGATATTCAGTACCGTAAAAGGGATTTTTTCGTTTATTTTAAGGTCTGAACTGGCGATTTGAGGATCTTTCTTATCCAGCAATACCTGATCTCCTATTTTGAAGTGATTTGCTATTCCTATAAGCTTGTCTGGAGATTCCCTCGGTTTCGCTTCGTGTGTTCTTAGTTTCTCCTTAAAATGTGTCTTCCACTTATCTAGTTCATCGATCTGAAGTCTTTGTTCCCCATGAGTTACTTCTTTATCGGCATGGGGTCTAGGATCAGGTTTAGTTATGTAGCTTCGTGGTGTTTCTTGTAAAGAAGGTTGAACCAATTGGTTATCAATAGAATTTATGTTCTCACCTTTATCACTCAATGTCCTAGCCGAGTCAAGAGCCTGAAGAGTGATCGTCTCGTCACCTACACGAAGTATAAGTTCTCTTGTACCAACATCAATTTTAGTTCTAGCAGTTGCTAAAAAAGGTCATCCTAAAATTAAAGGAATATTATTGCCCTCATCCATGTCTAAAACAACAAATTCTACTGGGAATATGAATTTGTCAATTTTCACTAGTACATCTTCGATTATACCCCTAAGAATTCTAATAGTTTTATCAGCTAATTGACTGCTCATCCTAGTTTGTTTGGGTTTCCCTAGACCTAGCTGTTTAAACATTTTATAAGGCATGACATTTATGCTTACCCCTAAATCAGCTAAAGCATTATCAACAAATAAACTACCAATTAAGCACGAAATTGTAAAACTCCCTGGATCTTTTAATTATCGTGGTAGTTTATTTTGTAAAATTGCTGAGCATACTGAGTTTAGCTCCACATGCGATGCCTCGTCTAACCTCCGTTTATTTGTCAAAAGCTTTTTTAAAAATTTCCTTTAATCTGGAATCTGTAAAAGTGCTTCAAGAAACGGTAGGTTAATATATAATTTCTTTAGAAGTTTAAGAAACTTATCGAATTGTTCATCTGCGTTGTCTTTCTTCATCGCATTTGGGTATGTCACTTCAGGTTTGTACTCTGTAATTACCCGTTTCGGTTTATCATGGCTTGCCTCAACCTTACCTTTATTTACCACAAGCTCTTGCCTTGGCTCAGATTCAAATTCTACTAACCCTTCACTATTTTGAGCTGTAACGACATGAAGTTGCTTTTTTGGGTTTGTTTCAGTGTTGCTTGGCAAGCTACCTTGCGTTCGTTCAGAGATCAGTTTAGCAAGTTGTCCTAATTGGTTCTTGATTTTTGAGTGCTGTTTTGGTGTTTTAGAAATAGGTTTCTGACTCCGCGATAAATTATTTTAGCATCTCTTCAAGGTTCAGCTTCTTCTCTTGTGGGTAGGGTTGCTGTTGAAAGCCTGGGAGGGGTTGTTGTCTCTGATTTTCTTGGCCACCTCATGAGAAGTTGGGATGGTTCCTGCAACCTGGATTGTAAGTGTTACTATAAGGGTTATTTTAGGGTCTAGAATTATTACTCATATAGATCATCGTTCGTTTTCTACGCCAGGGTTGTAAGGTGGGTATTCTATATTGTTTGTTCCTCCTCCGCATGTATTGCACTGCATCACTGGGTGTACCGGCGAAGAACCACACAAACTATCAATCTTTTTATTTAACAGTTCTACCTGATTTGATAGCATGGTTACTGCGTCGAGGTTGAAGACACTGGCAGCTTTTGTTGGCTTTGTCCTCGTAACTTGCCACTGATAGTTATTCAGTGACATCTCTTCAATAAATTCATAAGCCGCTTCAGGGGTCTTATTATTCAGGGTACTGCCGGTGGCTGAATCGATTAATTTCCTAGTTGAGGGGTTCACATCGTTGTAAAATGTTTGAACCTGTAGCCATAATGGTAACCCGTGGTGAGGGCACCGTCTCAGTAGATCCTTGTATCTCTCCCATGCATCACAAAGTGTTTCCAAATCCATCTGCACAAAAGAAGAGATATCATTCCTTAACTTAACCGTTTTAGCCGGTAGAAAATATTTTAATAAAATTTTTCGGTCATTTGTTCCTATGTAGTGATTGATCCTCATGGTAACGAGTTCAACCACTGTTTAGCTTTGTTCCTCAATAAAAAGGGAAACAACTGAAGGCAAATGGCATCATTAGAAATGCCATTGATCTTGAAAGTGTCGTAGAATTCCAAAAAAATTGCCAAGTGATTGTTTGGATCTTCATCCTGCAAACCATCAAACTAAACAAATTGCTGTATCATCTGTATAGTGTTATGTTTCAGTTCAAAATTATTTACAGCAATAGCAGGTCGAACAATACTAGAGTCGATTCCTGTTAAATTAGTTTTAGCATAATCATACATAGCACGATGAACAGGATTTTGATTCACTGGGTTTGCTGCCACCATAGGCGGTAGCGAATTATTATCAGCCATCTCTTCGGTAGTATCGGGATCGTTTTCTTGGTCTTTTTCTATGTATTGTAGGCTTCGCCTTATTTCCCTACAATTTCTGCGAATGGTACCTTCTATATCACTGTAAAAAATCAAAGGTCCTGTCGAGTTCCTTCTAGTCATAAACTATAGGTACCTGCCAGAAACAAATAAAAGAAAAATTAGTAAAGTTAAAAATAAAATAAATATAAATTGTAAATAAATAAAATGGATAAAGTAATAAAAATTTAGTTTTCCTAATATCTTATTCCCCAGCAACGGTGCCAAAAACTTGATGGAAGCTCGAAACAACTATTATTTCGATAAAGGCAAGCACACCTATCGAACAATAGTCTAGCTGTGGTGAGTCTGGAATATCGTATCCTCAAGGACCAATAGTACTTAGTAATAACTATCTTTTTATTATCTAGCCTAATAATTAAGGGGATTTGCTTTTAATCTAAAATTTAACTAACTTATGAACTTGTGTAACATCCTAAAAAGGGCCTATGCATTTTTGGTTTAATTGTACGAAATGACATGTCTTATGTGTTATGGATAAATTCTGGATATTTCTGGAAACTTGGAAATGTAAGGAAATGTCAAATTTAAAGAGCCAAACAAAAATTTTTGGAAACCTAGAAATAACTTAGAAATGTCGAGTTTTAAAGTTTGAAAGAGGAAATGAAGGCAAGATGGCCTTAAGAGAAAGTATGTGAAATTTGACACACAAACAGGCTTGGAAAAGTGGCCTGAAGATGCCACTTAGGGCCTCTGGAAATAGTGCCACATGCAAGGGTGTTGGGCCTGAGTTCGAGTCACTTAGGAAGCAAATGAAAGAAGTTTTATTTTTGCTTCTAGAAATACAGAAGTGGACGGCACAAGGCTTACAAAAGAAGAGTTTTATTCCCTTTAAAATTTCGGCTAAATAGGGGATAAGTAACAGATTTAATGATAGATTATTTTAAGTAGATTATTGATGAGATTAATTAAGTGATAAATAAAAGATGAACTTTATCAAAATAAGGAGAGTTGGCCAAATAGGGGAACTAAGTGTGGTAATTTAATTAAAAAGGAGTAAAGGCCATTTGTTTCTTATTTCGTTTCTTTTGAAAGTCTCTGAAAATTTCCTTGTCATCTTCTATTCTCTTTGTTTACCAAAATCGCAAGCTCTCTCTCTCACACTCACCATTGCCGAATCCCCTATCCCTATTTATTTCAATTCACCAAAAATCGAAACCTCAAAAACAACTCTTAGTCGATCCTCCTTAAAGGCCTTAGATCTTTCTTTCTTTTCAGTCCTTGTTGAAGCCGAATACGTAAGTGACCATAGCCGACTCTCCTCCAAGTCTCAAGGCCGAAACTTTGTGTTACTTATGAGAGCCATAGTCAATTATTACTAAGGATCATTCGGGATTCGAAAACAAGGTAAGTACATATATGTACATTCGGCCAAAGGTCTATTTCCTATTTTAATATTAGATCAAATCTAACATATGGTTATAGGAATTTTGACAGCATTAAGGAAGCAAAGATCAATTTCGAGATTTGAGAATTCCAAGGTAAGTGCATTCACATATTCGGCCAAGGCCCAATCTTAAGTATTTAAATCTATTTAATCTAAAACTAACTGATTCAAGGGATTTAGGATTTGGCCGAATACAAGGAGAAGAAAAACAAAGTTTTCGGGATTTGCTAATAGTCAATTCGATAAGCAAGGTAAGGATTTAAGTATGATTAATCCTTCGGGATTTGGGTTATAGCCTATTAGGCTTTAAAAGAAAACACTAAGTTTGGCCGAATAGGCCTTTGCTAAATGTTACCATGTTGGCCGAATGTAGGGTCTTAAAATCTAAAGCAATAGATCGGTTTTGTTTTCGGGATTTCAAGGAATTCGTTAAGCAAATCAGGTGTGTACCTCACACTAATCTTAATTGATTTATGGCTTAAAATTGATATATGTGTTAATATGAAAGTGTAAGAATATGGCTAAAGTACCATGTTATGGTACAAAGTACTCAAGTACGTTTCCTACTCCTACTAGGATTACAAAATATGTTATATTTAACATGTGAAAAGTGAACATGAATGTGAAATTCAGTATGATATGCATGACATGCATAATTTGGGGCATTCGGGATATATGAGAAAGGGGAAGTGTATGTGGTGACTTCGGTCTCACTATCTGAATGTGGTGACTTGGGTCACATTATCTGAATGTGGTAACTTCGGTTACATTATCTGAATGTGGTGTCTCATGACACAATTATCTGGTGGCTATGCCACGAACTTTTATATGGGCGATGAGCACGTCGATTTACAACGATCGCCTTCGATGGTGTGTAGCGGATGGAGGGTTGACTTAGTAGTCCCCACTGTGTGCGAGTTGGTGCGGGGGATGTGTAGCGGATGGCATCTAGGTTAGGGTTTGGGTTGCATCATTATCTTGAGTTATTATGTGAACATGATATGTATAATATGCCTGAATTATTAATTTTAGTGCTTGTGTACACATTGAGTCTGTTGACTCACCCGTTGTGGGAACATGTTTCGTGTGACGACGAAGATGGACCGGGTTCTACAGAAGCTTAGGGATGGCCATGCACAGCAAGAAGTTTATGACTTGGACTTTTATTTTAATTTAAGTATTTCAAAGTTTATATTGGTTTTAATTTTGGGAAATTATTTTATGTAATAAGGCCGTAGTAGCGTTTACTTTATTTTTTTTATTTATTATTAAGCCTACAATCTTTATATTTATTAAAAGATTAAGTAATTTAATACAAAGCCCAAACGTTTTGTCACCTAAATAAAAAGGATTTTTAATAACGAAATAAACTTGTTTTCAACTCAAGCCCAACCCACTACAAACTATCTTCAAAACCCACGCTTTTCAAAGTAACAAAAGAAATTTGAACCGGTTTACATCGAGGAACATACCGGATGTAACACCAAAATCTCTTGACCATTTGGTCACTTTCATCCACTTTGTTAATTTTCTTTTGTATTCTCCTTGTCTTAAATCACCTATACCAAAATCAATCTCTTTCTTTTTCTTTGCCATGGCGAATATACCAGCACCTAAAGTTCATATTTTTCTTTTCTTTTCTTCTAATCTCCTTGAAATCAAAACAACATCACCATCATCCTTTTGTTCTTATACTATTTCTTTTCAATCGAAAATTCTCTCCATCTTCACTCTCTTGGCGAATGTTATTGTGCCTATAAGCAAAAAAATTATTTTTTCCATTCTTAATCATTTATAGCGAATCTTCCATCAATTAAACATCATTCTTAATCTTTCTTTTCGACAGTGGGAAGTAGGTAAGGTTTCTCTCCATTTTTGACTTATTGATTAGTGATATTATGGTAGAATATCATAGGATTATTGAGAGTCTTTTTGGATTGATATAGCATTCATACTAATAACGTTTATTTCGTTATTATTTAGTGCAATAACGGAGATTGGAATTCAAGTGATCGGGAGAATCGTGGAAACGTTGGAAACGTTTCATTTTGGTAAGGAAATCCTACTCTTTAAATCTCTAGTATTATTGATATTATTTTAGATCTAACTAAATTCTTTTGGATCTTGAAGACTGTCAAGATAGGGAAGAAAAGGGCGGTGTTTAGTTATCGTAAGAGGGGTGGATCTGTAAATCCCCCATTCAAACGAAGAGCGGTTTCTCGCAAATCGGATTTTCCACGGGTTGTGGGCCATCTTCCAAAGAAGTCCATTATTCAAGTAGTACGAACCTCGGAGTAGTTATCGTTGGTGGATTCTCGTGACTAGTGAATCGATAAGCGAGGCAAAACCGAAAATCAAGTGATTCAAAATCAAGAGGGTAAGATTTTGGATCCATTATCGATTAAGATTTATTTTACGAGTTAGTTGACTAACGAATCAAAATATATTTTAGGTCTTAGGAGGCGAAGGGTTAATACTCACGGTGTCGAGGTGTGTAATTTTCACACTCATTATTGTCTCGGTTGGATGTCAAATTTCGATATGTTGGTAAATCGTAAAAACGATTAGATCGGTAAAAACGTGCAAAAATGTTATTATGACAAAAATACGTAAAAATGACAAAATCGTAAAAATTACGAAAATGCCCTCGAGATATTAATTATTATTATGAAAATTGGATGTTTCGTGAAAATGGGCCGTAAATACTCTAGTTCGTGAAAATGGGCCGTAAATACTCTAGTTCGTGAAAATGGGCCGTAAATACTCTAGTTCGTGAAAATGGGCCGTAAATACTCTAGTTCGTGAAAATGGGCCGAAAATACTCTAGTTCGATAAATCGGGCCAAAACACTCTAGTTCGTTAAAATTTAGCCAAAACACTCTAGTTTGGTAAATGGGCCAAAGCCCACTAAACTGCTAAATAGACAAATCGCTATAATTATGGGCCAAATGAAATGTTATTGATAAACCCACCTTGTTATGTATTGTTAATAAATTTTATATTTTAAAGTACATGTATAATTGCATGGGTGGGATATATGAAGAGAAGAATGGCCAGTTGCCACAATATCGGCTTATTGCCTCTAGTTCGATTGGCTCTCGCCACAATATCGACTTATTGCCTCTAGTTCGGTGGCTCTCGCCACAATATCGCTTATTGCCTCTAGTTCGGTGGCTATGCCACAATTATAAAAAGGCTTAATGCCTACGATTGGTGTGATGGCGGGGTGGGTTGACTTGATCCCCACAGGTGTGATGGTTGGTACGGGGGTGATAGCGGATGGATACTAGGTTTGGGTTGGGAATTACATTTTTTTTTTATGCATTATTAATTATTTTAAATTCATGATATATTGTTGAATTACGAATTGGGCTCAAGCCCAAATAATATCTTGACAATCGGCCCAATAATGGTGGTAAGTGAGTTACACATGAGTTCTAAGTAACTCACCCTTTAATTTCTTTCCATCTCGTAATGGAAACCGATGTGGACTTTTCAAAGTATATGGAATTCTTTTATAAATAATTCTTTTATTGTTAACTCTTTAACAAATCTCTTAACTGTTTTTAATAATACAATGATTTTCAACTAATGTTTCAAATATTTATCAAAATCAAATACTCTTCAAATTTTAAACCACATGTATAAAATGTAGTTTTCAACTCATTAAAGATTTAAGAATAGCTCGAATCATGTAACAAACCAAATCTAGTCTCGTGGACACCGATCGATCGGGCTGTGGGGTGTGGGTGTTTCAACTTGACAGGGAGTAAACTGGGAAAATACTTTGGACAACTTATATGAGATGGACGACACCTAAGGAAGAATTCACCTAGACTTCGCTTATTATTTTTGATTCATGTGATTTATTCACTTGACTTATTCCATAAAAATCCCTGAATTATATTAATACCTCTTTCGAGGCTTCTTCTAGGTTGATTAATTGAAATATCTTTCTAATTAAAACCCCTATTGTCGCATTAATTCAATCTACGGATTCCCATTTTAGGTTTAACCCTAATCCGACAGATTTTCGTCGCCCTATTTCTAAGGTTGCTGATAAACACTGACTTATCGACCACGGGCATTTTACTTCCAAGCACGGCCGTACGATACGGTCATGTAAAGCAACACGCCCTAGATAAACGAGCGTGGGATAGCGTAAGAGGCTAAAATCTATTTAAACCTCACAGCCCTTACCCCTTTCCCCATTTTCTTTTCTCATTCTTTCTTCCTTCTTTTTCTTTCTTTCCTTAGAAAGGTGTCCAAGACTTGTGAGCTACACTAAAACCATGCCAAGAAGCGTAAAAGGCCAACCAAAGTTTCCTCGAAAGAGACCGATTCAAATGAGTTCATGCCGGCAGCTTTAGCTATTCGATATGCCAAGGGTCTCAGAAACCTTTTCGGTTCTATTTTTCCTTTCTCTTCTCCTTTATTTTCCTTATCTGTACTTCTCTTCTGCTTAATTTAATTTCCTTCATTTTAGTTTCTTGGTTTTAGGTTCTAAAGGCTGTTAGGGAATCACGCCACTTCCACCATCACCAACACACCACAGCCTTCGAAGTCAAACCCACTTCGCGAACCATCTATCAATAAGGCCTTCTTAGTCCATTAGTATTCTCTTTTAATTTCAGTTTTCTTCTTAGTCTCCTTCTCTTTATTTTTCTTGTCCTTAATTATATTAGTAGTATAATTTTAATGTTTCTCTAGATTTCTTGGCTATATATTCCTAGGCTACCCAATTTCTTCATCTAGCAAAATGATTCTCGGTAGCCACCCCACCTGGCCAATAGAAAACACCATCACCACCACCAAAGACATCGCCTTCGAAGTATCCGCCACCACTACGACCAATGCCAACTCCCGGAATCATCTAAAATTCAGGAAGTGATAATTTATCCCCTTCTCTTTTGTTATTTTATAACTTTTGTTTATCCATCTTTGTACATTGAGGGCAATGTACATCTTAAGTGTGGGGGAGTAAAAGTACCTGGCCTTTTGCATTATTCTCAAATCCTGAATTTTAGTCTTGTTCCTAAGTAAGTTTCTCATATTATTAATTAAGGTGAAATTTCTAATGATTTATGATTTTTATTGATAAGCTCTTAAATAAGTCATTTATAATTGTGCATTGATGTTTTATACGTGAAGAATACTAGAGAATCAAGCATGATAAGTCTATTTTTCAAAAATTAAAAATTTCCTAGGTTGTTGAACTGAATTTGAATATTACCTTGAAGTTTTGAATTTACAGGATTGATGTCAAATACCCATAATTTTTTGTGAGATTTGAGCATTGTAGAGCATATATTCTTTTTCATGCTCACTTTATTAATTATGAGTGTGTCAACACTGAATTGTTATTCTAGAACTTGCCTTGATTATACATGTCGAAACCACATTAAATGATTAGATAGACTGAGATGATAAAGGCACCTAGGTTTTAACCCATTCACTCCACTAAAAGACCTAACTTCGCAAAGCAACCCCTAGTGAACCCCGTTGATCCTAACAACATTTTTTTTGATTTACCTTCTAAATTTTAAACCCAAAACCCTTTGTATTTGTTATCACCATTCTTTCTAACTACCCTTCTATTGAGAATTGATTTGATCAATTGCCGGGTTAGTTTAATTCAGTTGATTAAGTTCTTTCTTCATTATGTTTCTATTTTAGTTTGTCCTAAAAAAAACCAACCAAAGTATAGTCAAGCAATAGTATATGATTAAAACAGCTTATGTGTTTAAATTCCAATTGTTGAATAAGAGGCCGTATTATTAGTTTCAAAGATTCAATCATTTACTTTCTAGTTCAGTATTCTTAGTAGGTAATTTATCAGGTCAATCTCGATGATTCAACCTTCTAATTCAGCCTTTATCCACACCTTTAACCTAATCCCTATTACAACCTTGTCAAAGACCTTTTGATTTGTGTATCATCTCATATTACAGTGGTGGAGATTTGATTCTCAAGCAAGCCTATGGGATTAACTTTTCAGGTTCGACTTATGAGTGCTTTCTCTTGAACCTTAAACACTTCGAGTGCTTTGAGTGAATCTTTAGTGAGGATGTCAATCCTTGTCGGTTTTGAATTAAAGGTAATTATTTAGATAAGGGGAGACGCCTATGTTTTTATGCTACTAATTTATGACTTATAATTGTTTGAATCTTTAAGAGTCTTTGAGTTAAATTATCCATGTATAAATTATCTATGAATTATGATAAGGCATTATTGATAGGAATTATGAATTATAGAAAGTTCATTTTAATTATAAGTTGAGAATTTTGCTTGAGGACATGCAAAAGCTTAAGTGTGGGGGTATTTGATAAACCGTAAAAGTAACATATTTTAACCCTATATTTAGTATGCTTTTGGATGATTTAGCCCTTGATTTATGTAAAAAGGTGCTTTTAATCCTTTCTTTTCATGTTTATACTCAGGAAAGCACCCGAGGACAAAAAGAACGAGAAACGGGCTTAAAATGGGCCAATTTGGGCCAAAGAAGAAATCGACACGGCTTGGACTTCAAGCCACACTACTGTGTGTCGTCAAATTACGAGACACTACTCGAATCTCGATCTACACTACCGTGCCTAAAACAATGAATCGAAACATGGCTAACCACGACTTACACGGCGTGTGCCATGGCCGTGCCCTCATTACGGGAGAGAGCAATTTCACTCGGATTTGGATATTTAGAGCCAAAGAAACACTTTCCAAAGCTTATTCAAACATCGAGTAGGAAGCAGACTTAAATTAGGACACTTAGAGACCAAGTAAGGGATTCTAAAAGTCTATACAAACACCCTAAGTGCATCCTGAAAGAGGGGCAGTGAGCTAGGCCAAGGAGTCGAGCCAAGAAGATCATGTTTTGTGGGATCACTCGAAGATAGCCAAGTGGATCCATCTCGAAGAGCCGAAATTCTTGTAATAGTCCGAATTTGACCCTAATCAGAACGGTGGTTTTGGGACCACGAATCCGAGTCTGAAATATATTTAAATGATATATTCTGTGCTTATTATATATGATTTAATGTGTGTGAAAGTTTCGTAGAAAAATTTAACCGTTTGTGTGTTCAATTTAACAAAAAGGGCTAAATCGCATAAAGTGTAAAAGTTGCATTCTATAGTGGAAAGTGCTTAAATGAGGATGGCTTTTTAATATGAGGTATTAAATGGGTAAATAGCCCATTTTTAAGTTAGTGGGTGGCATATGACAAGATTAACCTTAAGTTTTATATTATATAGTTTTATATAATAAGGTTATAATAGTAAATGATTAAATGTCATAATATATGTTAAATAAAACATAAAAGTATGGCCATTATCATCTTTTATTTTGCTTGGCCGAATATTGAGAAAGAAGAAGGGTTTGAATTCTTTTGATTTTCGGCATTTAGAAGCTTAAATTCAAGGTTAGTTTGATTTCAGTTTTTGTTAATTTTTACGTTTTTGAGATCGTTGCTTCGAACAGTAGCTGACCCATGTTAGAATTTTTAAAAATAAGCATTCTTGATGTTCAACCATTGTTATGTTCTTGTGGTTTTTGATGTTTTATGATTTTATATTAAAGATATGTTAAAGATTAGTATATTTTGTATTGGAAGTTTTGGTGAAATTGAGTATTTAGGGCTAATTTGTAAAAATAAATTTTTAGAGGGGCTTATTTACAAAATAAATGAAAGAAATGGACTTGTATAGTCCCTATGCATATTCGGCCCTTGAGTAGTATTGAGAAATTTTGTGTATTTTGTGTTTTATGCAAATAGGACTAAATTGTAAAAGTGTGAAACATTAGGGGTAAAATAGTAATTTGCCCATTTATGTGCTTTGGGACTAAATTGAAATGAAATGTACTTGAATGAGTTTATTTTTGATATGTTTAGATCAAGAATAAAGAAAAATGGATTTGGATCGGGGAAAGACGAAAGTTGTTGAATAGTCGGTTTAAGTTGCCGTTGATAATCGAGGTAAGTCCTTAAGCAAGTATATGTTAAAGCATTAATTGTGAACATATTAGATGATAATATTTAATAATTTTGAGTATAAATTTATGTGATGGCTGAATGTGGTATTATGTATTATTGGATTGACTTTATTTTGTTTATAGTAATATGAATAATTAAGTTCGGTTGATATGTGGAAGAAATACGAAGTATACGAAATGTTGTGAATTTAGCACAAAGTAATGTGAAATGAATGGTTAATAATGTTGATATTCAGGCTTTGAGCCTAGCAGGCCATGTGCCGGTGAGTTATATCAGGCTTAAAGCCTAGCAGGCCTTGTGCCGGTGATCTATTTCCGGCTAAATGCCTAGCAGGCCTTGTGCCGGTGAATATGTTGGGCTTGATGCCTAGCAGGCTAAATGCCGGTGTTTTAAATCTCAGACTTCAAGTCTAGCAGGCAAGGTGCCGGTGTATGGGATTCGAATTAGTGCACAGCTTGTTATATGCTAGTGAGTTTTCGATTCCCGAACTTTAGTTATGAAATGGTAAAGTTATGAAACAATCATGCAAGTTTAAGTTTATGAAAGAAACTTATGAGTTCAGCTATAAGGTATGTATTAAGCATACTTTAATGTTATGATTATATGCCATGATGATAAGTAAATGAAATAGTGAAACAAAGTGATATACATATGATGGATGGAATTTGATGTGTATATATATATATATACTATGGTGAATTTGGTTGTAGATAATCATGAAAGAAGTAAGTATTCGTACAAGAATAATTATAAGCATAAGTGGTTAAAGGTATTTGTAAAGGTATATGAATCAGTATGAATTGAGTTATATATATACATTTGGAAACGGTGTGACTTGGTGAGTAAATGGAAGTAGAAAGATTAAATGAGGTAGAATATTCTACTATAATGCATTTACAAATTAAGCTATGTTTATTCAATGTTATGAAATGGTCAGTCTATAATGCTTGGTTAATTGATTGTTTTAATAAGTTTGCATAGGACTTACTAAGCTAGTAAGCTTACTCTATGTGTTAAATAATTTGTTTTATAGATTTTGGTCAAGCTACGGGCTCGGAGGATCGTCGGTGAAGTCAACCACACTATCATCCCTTTTTGGTACTTTAAACTAGTTATTTTTGAATTAAAGGCATGTATAGGCTAGTTAAGTGTTGGAATGATGTTTTGTATATATATATAATAGCCATGTGAAAATGGCTTAAACATATATTATATGTTCGGTTCTATTTACTCTTGACTATGTGATTGAAGTTTTTGGTTTCAACAATTTGGCTATAGGTTGTTTCTTTATTTCAAGCTTATAGATTATGAGTTCCATTTGAATTCTTGCTTGTACTGTTAATGTTTGTGTTAAATTAGTCAGGTTTTTCGGGATTTATGTTAACCTTTGCATGTATAATTCAAGGTAGGGATATGTTAGTAGAGCATCATTCGGAATTTATGTATGTGTGTCAACTTTAGTTGATTTACGAAGTATGAATTACATTGAGTAATGCATGTATGTGTATTTGGCCAAAATTAGGTGATAATTGCAAAGGTAGTTGACATGTTTAAAGGAGTTTAAGTTCATAGTCGAATATAGAAAATGTGCATAAGTATGATGTATACATTTTTATGTATATCTGGCTTGTGAGATTGCTTAAATTGATTGTTTGCATGAAACTACCAAGCTCGGTTTGTGCTAAGTAATGAACATGAAATGTTATAAATAAGACCTGGTATATTCGGCCAAATACATAAGTATGTATGTGATGTGTAATAAGTTGTATATATTCGGTTAGTTTTATGCCATATGAAATTGGGTTTTAATAGAAAGTATTATACATTGACATTCAAGTATACTCATTTGGTTAATTAGTACAAATAATTTAGTTGTTTATATATTTCATAGATCAAGATCATTTTGATAAATGTGGCGTATGAAATCTATATTGTTATGTGATATTGTAGTAATATACATTATATGGTCATTTTATGTTCATCGATGATTATATCGTATATGACTTGGATTAATGTAACAAGCATGTGATATATATATATATATATATGTGCTAATTGTGTGTTTATGATTAGATTACTTAACAAAGATGATCTACTAAGAATACATTGATTGAACTGAAGTCTGAAATTACATGGTAATACCCGTAACCCTAATTCAGCAATGGGTATGGGTTAGGGGTGTTACAATTCTACTCAAGACGGTGAATTTTTCCTTCAATTCCCTCAGAGGGTTTTAGGGATTTTCTATGTTTTGTTTTATCTTTTCTCTTGAGATGTTTTCTTTATTTGTTATGAACTAAACCCTTCAGATACCTAAAGGGGATGAAACCTAGATGAATTTTGTTATTAATTTCTGAATTATATGATAAATACTTAGTTTGTTCTTAATTATGCATGCTTAATCCAAATCTGATGTGCTTAGGTGGAGGAGGAATAGACCCTACTTAAGAGTAGATTGAGCATAATTAAGGGAAGTTGATCGCACGCCTAGAGATAGGGTGACGAGATTTTGTCGGATTAGGGTGAAACCTAAAATGGGAATTCATAGATCGATTTACTGCTATTCTAGGGGGTTATTATAAGCGAACGAGAGTTCCACTAATTAACCTAGGGTTAGGCGTTATTCGCCTCAAGAGAGGGTTTAATATACGTTAGGGAGTCTTACGGATCAAACTAAGTAAATAAATCATATGGTTCAGTATTAAATAACATGTGAAGTCTAGGTGGATTCTTCTTGAGGGTATCGTTGTGATCAATTGAGTTTTCTTCGAGTTATTTCGCTATTCGTTCTTTTTGTCTTTGTCTTTAGCTTAGAAATCGTTAAACTAGATTAAATCAACCAATCACTCCATATTTTAGGCTAAATAATAAAAAAGAACGTGAGTATTAGTACTTTTAGTTCTAAGGGAATCAAGGGAATCAAAGACAACAACCTTCTCAAAACTTCCAAAATCAGCCATATCCGTAAGAGAAAAAGCCAAGCCTCGAAGAGATGCTGACAAAATTTATGGTAAACACAGAAAATCGGTTCCAAGAAACTGAGAAAACAATTAAAAGTAACGAGAACCGAATGGGGGAACTTAAGAAGTCAGTGAAGGAAGCAACTAATGCAGTCGAACAACTTGCAAAGCTACTGTCAGAACGACCACAAGGACGTCTACCAAGTAACACGGAGATCAACCCAAAGGAGCAAATTCAAGCCATCTCAGCAAATGATAGTAAAGGGTTAGAGGAACCCATTCCAATACAAGAAAATAAGGTAGACGAAGGTAAGGTAGAGGTAACAGACGAAGGTAAGGTAGAGGTAACACAAGAAAAGCCAAAAACAGTAATCAAGGAGTACCAACCTCGCATACCTTATCCTGAAGCGATAAAAAGAGATGTCAGAAGAACAGTTCGGTAAGTTTCTTAAACTCTTAAAGAAATTACATATTAACTTACCCCTTCTTGAAGCTCTTTTTCAGATGCCAGACTCGAGGAAAATTTTAAAACAGCTCTTGACTAATAAACGCAAATTAGACGAAGAGCACCACATGGAATTAAACGCAGCATGCTCAGCAATGTTACAAAATAGACTACCACGAAAGCTAAAAGATCCAGGGAGTTTTACAAATCTATGTTTAATTGGTAGTTTAGCTATTGATAACGCGTTAGCTGATTTAGGGGCAAGCATTAATGTCATGACTTATACATTATTTAAACGACTAGGTCTAGGGAAGCCCAAAAAAACTAGGATGAGTATACAATTAGCTGATAAAACTTTTAGAATTCTTAGGGGGCATTATCGAAGATGTTCTTGTCAAAATTGATAAATTTGTTTTCCTAGTAGATTTTGTTGCTTTAGATATGGACGAGGATAATACAATCCCCTTAATTTTAGGAAGACCTTCTCTAGCAACTTCCAAGACTAAAATTGATGTTGCCACAGGAGAACTCATACTTTGTGTAGGTGACGAATCAATTAGTCTTCAAGCTCTTGACTCGACCAGGACAACAATTGTTAGAAAGTGGATACAGATGATAATCAAATTGTTCAACCTTTATCGCAGGAAACACCACAAAGCCACAACCCTGAGCCGACTCATAGATCCCAAAGTAACAAAGAGGAATCACACAAGGAACAAGTCCTTAGGATCGACAATTTAGAAGAGCAGAGGACACAAGTCAAAAAAGAACCGGAACTGCACGAAGTAAAACCAGAGGAACCACCAGAAGAGCTCGTAGGAACATCAAACCACTACAAAATAGGAAACCAGGTATTGTTAGACAAAGCAGATCCACACATCATCACAACAAACCTGAAGGTAAAGGGAGAAAACTGAAACACCCCAAACCCGGCCCATGAGCCATGACCGGATCTGGTATGTTCCCCGGTGTAAACCGTTTCAAATTCTTTTGTTACTTAGGAAAAATTTGTGTGATTTGGAAGACAGATCGTTTTGGGTTGGGCTTGAGTTGAAAACAAGTATATTTCGTTATTAAAATCCTTTACTTTAGGTGACAAAATGTTTGGGCTTTGTTTTAAAAATAGATTTACTTAATCTTTTAATAAATAAAAGTTTGTAAGCTTAATAAATAAAAACAGAATAAAATAGTTCTACTAAGGCCTTATTACATCAAGTAATTCCTAAAATTTAAATTCAAATACTGAAAATAAAATAGTCCAAATAAAAAGTCTGAACTTTGCATGGCCTCCACTAAGCATCTGCCGGCCCAGTCCATCACTGATCGTCACCTGAAGAATAATCCCACAAGGGGTGAGTCAACAGACTCAATGTGTAACCAACACTAAAATTTAACAGTTCAGGCATACATTATCATACATGTTCATAAACAAATAAAAAAATAATGATGCAACCCGAACCCAAACCTATATGCCATCCACTACACGTCCCCCGTACCAACCTGCACACCGTGGGGACTACTAAGTCAACCCTCCATCTGCTACACACCATCGAAGGCAGTCGCTGCAGTCGACGTGCTCATCGCCCTTATAAAAAATTCGTGGTCTTAGGTCACCACATTTAGAATTCGTGGTCTTAGGTCACCACATTCAGTTATCGTGGTTTTAGGTCACCACATTCAGATTTCGTGGTCTTAGGTCACCACATTAACTTCCCCTTTTCATATAACCCATATGCCCCCATTTATCATACATATTATGCAAAATCATGCCTTAATTCACATTCTTATCACTTTTCACATGTTAAAAATAACATATATTCATAATCCTAGTAGGAGTAGGGAAACGCACCTGAGTACTTTTGTACCATAGCATGGTACCTTAGCCAAATTCACATTCTTATAAACATGCACATATTAATTAATGCCATAACTTTTATTAAAAAGTAGTGTGGGGTACACACCTGATTCGCTTAACAATTCCACTGAAATCCCGAATTCCGATCTTAGATATTTAACTCCCTATATTCGGCCCATATTAAAGATTTAATGAAAAATTCATTTGGCCATAAAACCAAATCCTAGTAGGATTTGTGCACTAAAACTTACCTTAATACCAATTTTCTTATCTCTCAAATCCCGAAAACTTTGTTATTCTCCTCCTTGTATTCGGCCAAACACTGGATCTCTACATAGGTTAGTTTCAGCTTTTTAAACAAAGTAAGAGATAGATCTAGATATCCAAAATAGGCCTTGGCCGAATATACCTATGTGCTTACGTGCTTACCTTCCAAATCCTAAATCCCAGAAATGATCTTTTGTCTTAGGTGCCTGTCAGAATCCCTATAATCATATGTTAGATCGATTTTTAACACTTAATCACTATTAAATGGCCCTTGGCCAAATGTCAAAGTGTTACCCACCTTAGATCCTTGAAATCCCGAAAGTGCTATTTGACTATGGAGATGTCGACAATAGCAGAGATCCCGGAAAACCTTCAAGTTTCGTCCAAAGATCACTAATAGGATTAATACCTTGATTTCGACAATACTAAAAGTAGAAGAATGGAAACCAAATTTTGATCTTACCCTTACTTGAAGAAATCGACAAAGACCTATGCTTGGAGCTCCTCAAAGATTTGGCTATGGAGTCTTGAAGACTAGTCGACTATGGCCTAGAGGTGTGTCAACACTTTTGATTCTTGAGGCTTAAAGAACCAGCAATGGTGGATAAAGAAGAAGTAGATTTCGGCTTGACAAAATAAAAAGAGAAGAGAGAATGTTGCTTAGGGAATTCGGCAGAGAATAGGAGGGAAGAAAAGTGTGAAGAATGGCCTTGTTTTCTCCTATTTGCCGAAACAATTACCCCAAGAGTCCCCCATTAGGCCATCTCTTCCATTCCTAATTTTTCTCTTTATCTCATCATAAACGAATAATCCAATTATCTCTTCTTTTATCCTTAAAATAATCTAATACTAAATCACCATTTATCTACTATTTAACCGAAAATTTAAAGAGAATCAAACTCTTCTTTCAAGTGCCTTAATGCCGTCCAACTCTCTTGTTCCTTGCACCAAAATAAAATTCCTTTGTTTGCTCCCCAAGTGACTTGAACCTAGGCTCCTTCCCCTTGACTGTGGCGTCACCCACTGGGCTTTAAGTGGTGCCTCCAAGCCACTTAAACAAGCCTATGTTTGTGTCAAACTTCTTCTATAAATTTTCTTAAGGCCACCTTATTTTAATTTCCTCTTTTACACTTAACATTTCTAAATCATTTCCTTACATTTCCAGGTTTCCAAAAATGTTCACTTTCCTCTTTTAACTTAAGTTTCCAAAATGTTCACTGTCCTCTTTTAACTTAACATTTCCAAGTTTCCAAAATGTTCACTTTCCTATTTTAAACTTTATTTTCAAGTTTCCAAAAATTGTTCACCATACATTCATAATACATAAGACATGCCATTTCGTATAATTAAATCAAAGATACATAGGCCCATTTTCAGGATGTTACAGTTCTACCCCCCTTAAAATAAATTTCGTCCTCAAAATTGCTTGGCTAAAATAAATAAGGGTATTACTATCGCATTGCCTCTTCTGGCTCCCACGAAGCTTCTTCCGATCCATGATTGCACCACAACACTTTGACTAGAGGAATTGACTTCCTCCGTAATATTTTCACGTCTCGTTCTAAGATCTGAATCGGCTCTTCCTCGTAGGATAAGTCTGGCCTTAGCTCCACTTCTTCAACTGGGGCTACATGGGATGGTTCCGATCGGTAGCGACGTAGCATGGATACATGGAATACGTCGTGCATCTGCTGCAACTCTGGTGGCAACTCTAGCTGGTATGCCACTGGTCCAACTCGCTTCAACACCCCGATAGGGTCCTATAAACCTTGGACTTAGTTTCCCTTTGCGACCGAATCTCATCACCTTCTTCCAAGGCGAAACCTTAAGGAATACCTAATCTCCAACATCAAATTCGATTTCCTTTCGTTTGAGATCTGCGTACGACTTCTGCCTATCAGATGCTTCCTTCAATCGTGCACGAATTATCCCAACCTTCTCTTCAGACTCTGCTACTAATTCTGGTCCCAAAACTCGACGTTCTCCCAATTTCGTCCAACATGTAGGAGTCTGACACTTTCGACCATACAACGCTTCATAAGGTGCCATTCGAATACTTGCCTGATAGCTGTTGTTGTAGGCAAATACTCCTCCCAACTTCCTCTGAAATCCATCACACAGCCCCTCAACATATCCTCCAATACTTGGATTACCCATTCAGATTACCCGTCCGACTGTGGATGAAAAGCCGTAGTGAAATCCAACTTAGTGCCTAAAGCTTGATGAAGTGCCTTCCAAAACCGAGACGTAAATCTTGGGTCTCTATTCGAAATGATAGACACCGGCACTCCATGTAGCCTCACAATTTTTGCCACATATAATTTAGCCAATTTTTGAAGAGAATAATCAACTCTTACCGGGATAAAGTGCACGGACTTGGTCAAACGGTCCACTATTACCCATACCGAGTCCTTTTTGGTAGGCGTAAGGGGAAGCCCACTAACGAAGTCCATGGTAATTCTTTCTCACTTCCACTGCGGAATTTCGATTGGCTGAAGCAATCCCGATGGAACTTGGTGTTTAGCCTTAACTTGCTGACACGTCAAACATTTCCCCACAAATTCAGTAACTTCCTTCTTCAGACCAGGCCACCAAAACTGTTCCCTTAAATCTCTATACAACTTAGTGCCTCCGAGATGCATAGCATAAGGGCTGCCATGCACTTCCCGAAGAATCTTTTGTCGTAACTCCTCGTCCCTCGGCATACAGACCTTTCTTTTGAAGCACAATACTCCCTCACCACTAACACCATAGTCCTCTAACTCTCCGTTCTGTACTTGCTGTAGCTTAGCACTTAAGTCCTCATCAGCCAACTGTCCTTCTTTCACTTCATTCAACCACGTCGGCTTGACTTGCAACTCTGCCAACAGGCTTCCATCATCATACAAACTTAAATGGGCGAACATTGCCCTCAGATCCGACACCACCTTCTGACTTAGGGCATCTGCCACTATATTCACCTTGCCCGGGTGATATTCTATCGAACAGTCATAGTCCTTCAGCAATTCAACCCACCTTCGCTGCCTTAAGTTTAACTCCTTCTGAGTCAGCAAATACTTAAGGCTCTTGTGGTCTGTGTAGATTGTTGACTTTTCGCCATAAAGGTGGTGCCTCCATACCTTAAGAGCGAAGACCACTGCTGCTAATTCTAAGTTGTGCGTTGGGTAATTCACCTCATGTGGCCTCAACTGTCGGGGCGCATATGCGACTACCTTCCCGTCTTGCATCAATACACAACCCAAACCTATATGGGAAGCGTCACAATACACCGTAAAATCCTTTCCTGCCTCTGGCTGAATTAACACTGGTGCTTCCGTCAATACTTCCTTAAGCTTCTCAAAGCTCTTCTGCTGCTTATCCGCCCATATAAAGGGTACTTCCTTTCTCAACAACTTTGTCAAAGGCGCGGCTATTGACGAAAACCCCTCCACGAACCTCCTGTAATAACCTGCCAATCTCAAGAAACTACAAATATCTGCCACCGACTTAGGTGATTTCCAATCCAACACTGCTTCGATCTTTCTAGGATCCACCCTTATTCCTTCAGCAGACACCACGTGCCCTAAGAAAGCAACTTCCTTAAGCCAAAATTCACACTTGCTGAATTTGGCATAGAGCTTCTTTTCCCTTAATACTTGCAACACAGTCCGGAGATGTTCATCATGCTCCTCCTCAGTCTTGGAGTACACCAAAATATCGTCGATGAACACTACAACGAACCTATCCAAGTAAGGTTGGAACACCCGGTTCATCATATCCATGAATGCAACTGGGGCGTTTGTCAACCTGAACGGCATTACTACAAACTCAAAATGACCGTATCTTGTCCTAAAGGCTGTCTTATGGATATCTGCCTCCTTCACCTTCAACTGATGATATCCCGACCTTAAGTCAATTTTTGAGAACACTGTCGCCCCCTTAACCTGATAGAACAAGTCATCAATCCTTGGCAAAGGATACTTGTTCTTGATGGTCAGCTTATTCAACTATCGATAGTCTATGCACATACGCATAGTTCCGTCCTTCTTCTTCACAAACAGGACTGGTGCTCTCCATGGAGACACACTGGGTCGAATAAACCCACGATCCAGCAATTCTTGGATTTGAGCCTTAAGCTCCACCAACTCCTTTGGTGCCATTCTATATGGGGCAATGGACACAGGAGCTGTACCCGGCAGCAGGTCAATTCCAAACTCCACCTCCCTATCTGGGGGTATTCCTGGTAATTCCTCTGGGAACACATCCTCAAAGTCCCTCACAGTTCTAACTCCACTGACACCTCCTTCCTTTCCATCTAACGCACTTACAAAGGCTAAGAACGCCCTGCACCCTTTACGAACCATCTTCTTCGCCTTAATTGCCAAAACTACGTTAGACAAGTAGTTTCTTCTTTCTCCTATCATTACTACCACTTCATCTCCCAGGGTCCTTAGTTCCATTCGTTTAGCCGCACAATCCAACACAGCCCGGTGCTCTACTAAACAATCCATACCAAGTATGAGATCAAATTCTCCGAAGGGTAACTCCATTAAGTCAGCCCGAAAGCTCACTCCCTAAATTTCTAGGGGTACACTCCGAAAGATCTTATCCACCACTACAGTTTGGCCTAATGGGCTTGTTACAGTCATCTCCCTATCAGAAAGTTCAGAGTCTAGGCCTAGTGTTTCCACTACACTACATGCAACATAAGAATGGGTCGAGCCCACATCAATAAGAGTAAAATAGGGCTTGTTGTGAATGAGGAACATACCGGTTATGACGTCCGGTGCGTCTCCATCCTCCCTCTGGTGAACCGCATAAACCAAACCCGACTGCCTTGCCTCAGTATTAGCAGTACCTCGGCCTGGTGTTCCATGTCCTCTACCATTTCCTCGATTATTCGGACTACGACCTCGCTGAGGCTGTTGTCCCCCTCTACCAGCCTGATTAGCATTCTGAGCTGCTGGGCGATTCTCATCTAGTTTCTTCGGGCAATCTTTGATCATATGGTCCTTTGACCCACATCTGAAACACCCACCTGTCTTCTTCCAGCTTCGCCTAAGTGTTTCTTCCCACATTGCTCACATGGACGATACTGCCCTCCTGCACCCACTTACTGACCTCTCGGCCCATCAGTTCTGGGCCTTTTATGCACATTTCCCAATGATTCTGACGACCCATAACCCCTCTTGGGTCTATTCCTATCAGAGCTCTACTTAACCGAGTCCTTGATTCCCTCAACTACCTTAGCCTTTTCTATCAAAGCGAAAAACTCCCGCTCCTGATGTGGAGCTATCAATAACCTTAGGTCATCCCTTAAACCGTCTTCAAACTGAACACACCGCTCATGCTCCGTAGCCACTACTCCTCGAGCATATCGGCTTAACCTCAGAAATTCAGCTTTATATGCTGCTACAGACTTGTTCCCTTGAACTAGCCCTAAAAACACCTTTCTCTGCTCATCAATATAACGTGTGCCGACATACTTCTTCTGATATGCGGCCTTAACATATTCCTGTGTCGATCCTCGCCAGGCACCATCTCGAACTGTTAACCACCATTGGTACGCTTCATCGCGTAACAGTGCCACCATTCCCTTTAACTTCTCCTCAGGGGTCAGATCGAGCTCATCCATAATGCGCTCGATTGCCTCCAACCAATAGTCAGCTGTACTGGGTGCCACACCAGACACTCCACGAAACATCTCAGCTCCGTTGGCTCAGAGTCGCTCAGGTACAGACTTTCGAGCTCCCATATTTCCTCCAGCACCAGCCACCATTTCCAGAACTCGCAGCACAGCCTGCGATACAGCCTCACCTCCCGTCTGATCGTGTTGCTCAACACCAACAGCTAGTGGTGGTGGCAGTGGTACCTCATTGTCAGATCCTTGACCCGATCTAATGGGTTCCGACACGGTTATCCTATCTCGACCGCGTCCGCGTATATTACGACCACGCCCCCTGGAGCTTTTATTCCATTGATTAACCGCGAAGAAGTTTTATGAAAAGAATTTTAGGAGTGGTTCTTTCGTATTCATACATGCACACAGTCTTTACATTCATACATCCATCACTCAATTATGAACTTTCGTTCATTCAGAGAAATGTTGTAGTTTTCATTGTTGTTATTTTTCCACTACCCAGGGGTATTTTCGTAATTTATCCTACAGGGGTATTTTCGTAATTTTTCAAATAAGGTTCCTTGGTGATTTTGTCAATAAGGGTATTTTGGTAATTTTTTTAAAATCCTGGGGGTATTTCAAAAATTTTGAAATTACAGGGGTATTTCAGTAATAAACCAGGGTAAATTTATAAATCTTAATAAATCAAGGGTATTTTGGAATTTACAAAACTTGAAGGTTGTTTCTGAGAATTTGTTTTTCAAATCAGTGTTGTTGCAGAAATTTTTTGAGGATCGGGGGTCATTCTGGTAATTTTGTAACTCAGGGGTATTTCGGTAATTTGTAGGGTAGGGGTAATTTCGTAATTTTCCAAAATCAAGGTATTTTGATATTTGGCAAATTAGGGTTTTTGGACATTTTATAAAGTATTGAAATTTTGATAAGAATTGTGGGTATTTGAAATTTTCATAAACCAAGGGCATTTTTGTAATTTTACCACTAGGGGCATTTTAGTAAATTTGTAAATCAGAAATATTTCAGGAAAATTTATAAAAATAATCTTTTCAAATCAAGAGGGTAATTTAGAAATTTTAAAACTAGGGTTTCCATAAAAATACGGCTAGTCCCTTTCGGGTTTTAGTTAGGGGTTTAGCCCGTAGCTAAGTCCTATTGGTTAGGGTGAACCGTAGCTACGCACCAGGTAGGATTCGAGTGGAGAGGAGGTGAGTTACGCGGACTGCTTAAATACCAAGCTCCCACCGAAACCAATCCTAGACATGCGCACCATGGTTACCACACCCTAACTCGGCGACTTAACCACAGGTTTGTTTAGTTAGGCATTTAAGTCTTATGTTTTTGTTGGGGTACACTAGTCCTAGGGTTCAAGTACCTAATCTCTATTCTACGTTCCATTCCATTTCTACCCCTCTACAAGTCATACTATAAATCACACAATGGATAGAAGTACTTACCTGGTGGACTTCGGGTCGGAGACTTAGTGGGCCATGCCAGAAAATCCTGCTTAATTCACAAAAATTCTTTTGGGCTTAACTTTGAAAATATTTTGGGCCTTAAACCAAGGCCGAGAGTTTAAAACTGGGCTCTGATACCAAATTGAAACACCCCAAACCCGGCCCATGAGCCATGACCTATCTGGTATGTTCCCCGGTGTAAACCGTTTCAAATTCTTTTGTTACTTAGGAAAAATTTGTGTGATTTGGAAGAAAGATCGTTTTGGGTTGGGCTTGAGTTGAAAACAAGTATATTTCATTATTAAAATCCTTTACTTTAGGTGACAAAACGTTTGGGCTTCGTTTTAAAAATAGATTTACTTAATCTTTTAATAAATAAAAGTTTGTAAGCTTAATAAATAAAAACAGAATAAAATAGTTCTACTAAGGCCTTATTACATCAAGTAATTCCCAAAATTTAAATTCAAATACTGAAAATAAAATAGTCCAAATAAAAAGTCTGAACTTCACATGGCCTCCACTAAGCATCTGCCGCCGGTCCATCACCGATCGTCACTGAAAAATAATCCCACAAGGGTGAGTCAATGACTCAATGTGTAACCAACACTAAAATTTAACAGATTCGGCATACATTATCATACATGTTCATAAACAAATAAAAAAATAATGATGCAACCCAACCCAAACCTATATGCCATCCGCTACACGTCCCCGTGCACCAACCTCGCACACCGTGGGACTACTAAGTCAACCTCTATCCGCTACACACCATCGAAGGCGATCATTGCAGTTGACGTGCTCATCGCCCTTATAAAAAATTCGTGGTCTTAGGTCACCACATTCAGTTATCGTGGACTTAGGTCACCACATTCAGATTTCGTGGTCTTAGGTCACCACATTAACTTCCCCTTTTCATATAACCCATATGCCCCCATTTATCATACATATTATGCAAAATCATGCCTTAATTCACATTCTTATCACTTTTCACATGTTAAAAATAACATATATTCATAATCCTAGTAGGAGTAGAGAAACGTACCTGAGTACTTTTGTACCATAGCATGGTACCTTAGCCAAATTCACATTCTTATAAACATGCACATATTAATTAATGCCATAACTCTTATTAAAAAGTAGTGTGGGGTACACACCTGATTCGCTTAACAATTCCACTAAAATCCCGAATTCCGATCTTAGATCTTTAACTCCCTACATTCGGCCCATATTAAAGATTTAATGAAAAACTCATTCGGCCATAAAACCAAATCCTAGTAGGATTTGTGCACTAAAACTTACCTTAATGCCGATTTGCTTATCTCTCAAATCCCGAAAACTTTGCTATTCTCCTCCTTGTATTCGGCCAAACACTGGATCTCTACATAGGTTAGTTTCGGCTTTTTAAACAAAGTAAGAGATAGATCTAGATATCCAAAATAGGCCTTGGCCGAATATACCCATGTGCTTACCTTTCAAATCGTAAACCCGAAAATTATCTTTTGTCTTAGGTGCCTGTCAGAATCCCTATAATCATATGTTAGATCGATTTTTAACACTTAATCACTATTAAATGGCCCTTGGCCAAATGTCAAAGTGTTACTCACCTTAGATCCTTGAAATCCCAAAAGCGCTATTTGACTATGGAGATGTTGACAATAGCAGAGATCCCGGAGAACCTTCAAGTTTCGTCCAAAGATCACTAATAGGATTAATACCTTGATTTCGACAATACTAAAAGTAGAAGAATGGAAACCGAATTTTTGATCTTACCCTTACTTGAAGAAATCGACAGCACCTATGCTTGGAGCTCCTCAAAGATTCGGCTATGGAGTCTTGAAGACTAGTCGACTATGGCCTAGAGGTGTGTCAACACTTTTGATTCTTGAGGCTTAAAGAACCAGCAATGGTGGATAAAGAAGAAGTAGATTTCGGCTTGACAAAATAAAAAGAGAAGAGAGAATGTTGCTTAGGGAATTCGGCAGAGAATAGGAGGGAAGAAAAGTGTGAAGAATGGCCTTGTTTTCTCCTATTTGCCGAAACTATTACCCCAAGAGTCCCCCATTCGGCCATCTCTTCCATTCCTAACTTTTCTCTTTATCTCATCATAAACAAATAATCTAATTATCTATTCTTTTATCCTTAAAATAATCTAATACTAAATCACCATTTATCTACTATTTAACCTAAAATTTAAAGAGAATCAAACTCTTCTTTCAAGTGCCTTAATGCCGTCCAACTCTCTTGTTCCTTGCACCAAAATAAAATTCCTTTGTTTGCTCCCCAAGTGACTCGAACCTAGGCTCCTTCCCCTTGACTGTGGCGTCACCTACTGGGCTTTAAGTGGTGCCTCCAAGCCACTTAAACAAGCTTATGTTTGTGTCAAACTTCTTCTATAAATTTTCTTAAGGCCACCTTATTTTAGTTTCCTCTTTGACACTTAACATTTCTAAATCATTTCCTTACATTTTCAGGTTTCCAAAAATGTTCACTTTCCTCTTTTAACTTAAGTTTCCAAAATGTTCACTTTCCTCTTTTAACTTAACATTTCCAAGTTTCCAAAATGTTCACTTTCCTCTTTTAAACTTCATTTTCAAGTTTCCAAAAATTGTTCACCATACATTCATAAAACATAAGACATGCCATTTCGTATAATTAAATCAAAGATACATAGGCCCATTTTCAGGATGTTACAAAAACCCTCTTAAGGCACACAATATCTTTCCATACGAAATAGTAGAGGTAAGCAACCCAACATTCAACACTTTCGAGGTAAACACTTCTCGACGTCAACTTTGTCAAGAAAATAGAACTTTAAGCAAGAGGGAAGATATTCAAACCTTTAAACCGCCCTGATTCAAGTTCAAGGAAAAGTCTAGCTTAAGACTATAAACGAGCGCTTCTCGAGAGGCAACCCTAGCACTAACCCTACTTCTTTTTACATTTGTTTCTATTTTATTTTATTTCTCTTTCTCTTTCTCTTTATAGATTAACCAAAAGAGCAGATTTCTAGGACACACGGCCTTACACACGGCCGTGTTCGTGGCCGTGTGGACCACCAGAATCTCTGTACTGACATAGCAGCGGATGTGTAAATCAAATCCCAACCACTTCCAACGTCACGGATCCAACAACTCTCCCACGGGAACCAAAAAATTAGCACGGCCGTGCTCCAAGGCCGTGTGAATCTACTGTCCTATCAGACACGGGAAACACATGCCCATGCTACCCAACCATGCCAAAACACTGCCAATTTAGGAACAGACGTGGCATTATGACAAACGGCCGTGGCATACCAACACACCCAGAACACGGTCGTACGATGTGACCGTGTGAAAACACTGACTTATCGACCACGGGCATTTTACTTCCAAGCACGGCCGTGCAATGCGGCTGTGTAAAGCAACACGCCCTAGATAAACGGGAGTGGGATAGCGTCAGAGGCTAAAATCTATTTAAACCTCACGGCCCTTACCCTTCTCCCTATTTTCTTTTCTCATTCTTTTTTCCTTCCTTTTCTTTCTTTCCTTAGAAAAGGTGTCCAAGACTCGTGAGCTACAATAAAGCCATGCCACAGAAGCGTAAAAGCCCAACCACAGTTTCCTCGAAGGAGGCCGATTCAAATGAGTTCATGTCGACAGCTTCAACTATTCGATACGCCAAGGGTCTCAGAAACTTTTTCGGTTCTATTTTTTCTTTCTCTTCTCCTTTATTTTCCTTATCTGTACTTCTCTTCTGCTTAATTTAATTTCCTTCATTTTAGTTTCTTGGTTTTAGGTTCTAAAGGCTGTTAGGGAATCACGCCACTTCCACCATCACCAACACACCACAGCCTTCGAAGTCAAACCCACTTCGCGAACTATCTGTCAATAAGGCCTTCTTAGTCCATTAGCTACCCAATTTCTTCATCTAGCAAAATGATTCTCGGTAGCCACCCCACCAGGCCCATACAAAACACCATCACCGCCACCAAAGACACCGCCTTTGAATTATCCTCCACCACTATGACCAATGCCAACTTCAGGAATCATCCAAAATTCAGGAAGTGATAATTTCTCCCCTTTTCTTTTGATATTTTATAACTTTTATTTATCCATCTTTGTACATTGAGGGCAATGTACATGTTAAGTGTGGGGGGTAAAAGTACCTGACTTTTTGCATTATTCTCAAATCCTGAATTTTAGTCTTGTTCCTAAGTAAGTTTCTCATATTATTAATTAAGGTGAAATTTCTAATGATTTATGATTTTTATTGATAAGCTCTTGAATAAGTCATTGACAATTGTGCATTAATGATTTATACGTAAAGAATACTAGAGAATCAAGCATGATAAGTCTATTTTTCAAAAATTAAAAATTTCTAGGTTGTTGAACTAAATTTGAATATTACCTTGAAGTTTGAAATTTACAGGATTGATGTCAAATACCCATAATTTTTTGTGAGATTTGAGCCTTATAGAGCATATATTCTTTTTTATGCTCACTTTATTAATTATGAGTGTGTCAACTCTGAATTATTATTCTAGAACTTGCCTTGATTATACATGTCGAAACCACATTAAATGATTTGATATACTGAGATGATAAAGGCACCTAGGTTTTAACCCATTCACTTTACTAAAAGACCTAACTTCACAAAGCAACCCCTAGTGAACCCCGTTGATCCTAACAACCTTTTTTTTATTTACCTGCTAAATTTTAAACCCAAAACCCTTTGTATTTGTTATCACCATTCTTTTTAACTACCCTTCTATTGAGAATTGATTTGATCAATTGCCGAGTTAGTTTAATTCAGTTGATTAAGTTCTTTCTTCATTGTGTTTCTATTTTAGTTTGTCCTAAAAAAAAAAACCAACCAAAGTATATTCAAGCAATAGTATATTATTAAAATAGCTTATGTGTTTAAATTCCAATTGTTGAAGAAGAGCTCGTGTTATTAGTTTCAAAGTTTCAATCATTTACTTTCTAGTTCAGTATTCTTAGTATGTAATTTATCAGGTCAATCTCGATGATTCAACCTTCTAATTCAGCCTTTATCCACACCTTTAACCTAAGCCTTATTACAACCTTGTCAAGGATCTTTTGATTTGTGTATCATCTCATATTACAGTGGTGGAGATTTGGTTTTCAGGCAAGCCTATGAGATTAACTTTTCAGGTTCGACTTATGAGTGCTTTCTCTTGAACCTTAAACACTTCGAGTGCTTTGAGTGAATCTTTAGTGAGGATGTTAATCCTTGTCGGTTTTGAATTAAAGGTAATTATTTAGATAAGGGGAGACGACTATCTTTTTATGCTACAAATTTATGACTTAGAATTGTTTGAATCTTTAAGAGTCTTTGAGTCAAATTATCCATGTATAAATTATCTATGAATTATGATAAGGCATTATTGATAGGAATTATGAATTATAGAAAGTTCGTTTCAATTATAAGTTGAGAATTTTGCTTGAGGACATGCAAAAGCTTAAGTGTGGGGGTATCGCCAAAAACTTGATCGCTGAAATCAGAGCTTTAAAATTTATAATGAATGAGATCGAACCTTGAGACTAACTATAACAACGATTAAAGGCAAGTGTACCTATCGAACAGTAGTATAGCTTAGGTAAGACCGGGTTATCTAACCCAAAAGAAGTAAAAGTGCTAATACTTACTTTCTTTTTGTTATTTAGCCTAAAATATGGAGTGATTGGTTGATTTAATCTAGTTTAACGATTTCTAAGCTAAAGAAAAAGACAAAAAGAACTGTAACACCCTATCTCGTATCCGTTGCCGGATTAGGGTTAAAGGTATTACCAAACAGATCGAAAACATTTATAGAATTAATCATACATGCATTCAATAATATCTAACATAATGCCCCTTATGTAGATCATCGAGACCTTTAGCATGATAATAACCGAGTCGGGACTAAATCGAAATGCATACTAAACTTTGAGGAAAACTAAAATTTTTCTAAAAGTAGGGGACACATGGCCGGGTAGGCCGTGCCTCTCCCACGGCTACTAGACACACCCGTGTGTCTTTTCCATGGCTATATACTGCCAAAACCAACACGGTCACCAAGCACACCCGTGTGCTAATGCTGTGTACAAATAGGTCACATACTACCATTTCTCACACGGCCACCAAGCACACCCGTGTTGAGGCCGTGTGTAATTTAAACCATATTCTGCCAATTTACCCACGGTCTTAGGCACGCCCGTGTGCCTCAACCGTCTGACATTATAGGCCCTTTTTCAAGGCCAATATGCCACCCATTTTGGGTCTCACCTACAAGCAATACATAACAAAGCATAATATGCATATATGGCAACCACAACATATCAAATGGTTCACTTTATTCATACATTCAATACCAATTCCATTCATACCAAATTACAAACTAAATCCTACTTCATTTCAAACATGTATCATTCATTTGCTTAACCAAAAATTAACCATTCCATATGCATCAAAACATACTAAGTATATGCTTCATAACTCTTTCATTCAAACATTTATCAACTCAAAAGCTTGCTAATACACATGACTATGCTCACTTCATAAACATATACACCTATCTAGCCTATACATGCCATAATTAGCCATATACATTTTCAAAAGGGTACCAAAATAAGTTTTTGTAGTGTGATGACGATCCTTGACAATCCCGAGCCTTCAGTAGCTTCGATGACCTATAAAACAGAGAAAACACACACACAGAGTAAGCTTACTAAAAGCTTAGTAAGTCATATACAAATAAACTTGGTATGGAAAGTATATATCAATCATTTGACAAACTTTCATATATTTGTTTTGGTTCATACACTTTAAACCACATTAGCCATTTTCACCATTTAAAAATCATATGAACACATAGCTCATCTACCCAAAACAATTCTCATCATATCACAAATTCCATGTACTTATCACCATAGTAAGATCACTTAGATACTTACCTTACATACACAAATAGTGTATAGACAACGTACCTGAATTGAACTTAATATCACATAATTGTTCATAACTCAGATTTGACATTCATATCATAGTCTTGCCCGTTGAACCCTTAGGAACCTAGTAGGATACTCTGAAAGCTCGGAATAGTAGTACAATGCTAACGTCCCAGACGAGGTCTTTCATGCACTCGTATATCGATGCCATTGTCCCAGACAGGGTTTTACACGTACAGATCATAACGATGCCAACATCCCAGACGTCGTCTTACACGAGTCAATATGATGCCGATGTCCCAGACATGGTCTTACTCATAAAGTTCATATCGATGCCTACGTCCCAGACGAGGTCTTTTACATATAATTCACATCGATGCCTACGTCCCAGACGAGGTCTTACACGAAATTTCAAATCAACGCCAATGTCTCGGACGTGGTCTTACATGATAAAACAGAACAGATACCTATGTCATGACATGGCTAATCCTATCTATTCCTAGGTTCATACGGAACTTCTCGGCTTTATCACTATATCGAACTTATTTCAAAATTCACGCACTTAGCATCTCATACTCATTCATTTTCATCGAAAGACATATGAATACATATATTCAATTCAATACAGATAAATTTATTTGCATAGTGACTTACCTCGGGTTTGGTTTAACGAAATGAAAATGACTACTCTGTTACTTTCGCTTTCTCGCGATCTAAATTTATTTTCCTCGGTTCTTGATCTAAACATATTCAGAATTAACCCTTTTATTCACCATTCCATTCAATTCAATCCATAGGCACACATTTAGGGCTATTTGCAAATTAACCCTCATATTTGCACATTTTAACAATTTAGTCTATTTTTCACAAAACATCAAATTTACAAAATCCACACACACATGTTTGGCTGAACCTCTCTAGGGACTATATAAGCCCAAATATTTCATCAAATTTTCTATTTAGTCCTTCAATTTACTATTTTCATAATTTAGCCCTATTTAACTAAATTCATCAAAACTTCAAGAACATAACATGTTCATCAAACAGATATCTTTCATATTTCACTATTAAACATCACAAATCACATGAGTTCATCAAAGTCTCATTTCACAAACATCATCAAAATACAAAATCAAGGCATGGGTTTGATAGCTCTTTAAGCAATGATTGCAAAAACGTAGAAATAGTCAAAAATCGAAACTAAATCATACCTTAATTTGAGCTTAGATATGGTCGAATATAACAAAGCAAATCCCTCTCTTTTTCTTACAACAATTCGATGAAAGATAGATGGAAATGGCCACTTTAATGTTTTGTTTTATTAAAACATTAACCATTTATTCATTTACAAAATTAACCTTACTAACAAACATATAAAATACATAAATATAAGGCCATTAATGTCTTTTATGCATCCACTAACTAAATATTGGCACAATTTTCTCATAAGGCCTCCTTCTTTTCAAAGCGACAACATATAAGTGCTTTAACATATAGCAAGAAAATTTAACACATAATGCAATTCAATCCTTTTGTCAAATTAAACACACAGACAGACAAATTCGCTTACGAAAATTTAGCACATGCTTAATCACATATCAACAGCACAGAAAATGATATTAAAATATTATACGGACTCAAATTTGTGGTCCCGAAACCACTATTCTGACTAGGGTATAAACTGGACTGTTACAAGAACGAATAGCGAAATAACTCGAAAAAAACTCAATTGATCACAACGATACCCTGAAGAAGAATCCACCTAGACTTCACTTGTTATTTAATACTGAACCATATGATTTGTTTACTTAGTTTGATCCGTAAGACTCCCTAACGTATATTAATCCCTCTCTCAAGGTAAATAACATCTAACCCTAGGTTAATTAGTGGAACTCTCGTTCACTTATAATAACCCCCTAGAATAGTAGTAAATCGATCTATGGATTCCCATATTAGGTTTTACCCTAATTCGACAAAATCTCGTCACCCTATCTCTAGGGTGTGATCAACTCCGCTTAATTATGCTCAATCTACTCTTAAGCAGGGTCTATTCCTCCTCCACCTAAGCACATCAGATTTGGATTAAGCATGCATAATTAAGAGCAAACTAAGTATTTATCATATAATTCAAAAATTAATAACAAAATTCATCTAGGTTTCATCCCCTTCAGGTATCTGAAGGGTTTAGTTCATAACAAATAAAGAAAACATCTCAAGAGAAAAGATAAAACAAAACATAGAAAATTACTAAAACCCCTTGAAGGAATTGAAGGAGAAATTCACCGTCTTGAGTAGAATTTCGGCTCTTCGAGATGGATCCACTTGGCTATCTTCAAGTGATCCCACAAAACGTGATCTTGTTGGCTCGGCTCCTTGGCCTAGCTCACAGCCCCCTTTCAGGATGCACTTAGGGTGTTTATATAGACTTTTATAATCCCTTACTTGGTCCCTAAGTGTCCTAATTTAAGTCTGCTTCCTACTCAATGTTTGAATAAGCTTTGGAAAGTGTTTCTTTGGCTCTAAGTATCCAAATCTGAGTGAAATTGCTCTCTCCCGTAACAGGGGCACGGCGATGGCACACGCCCGTGTAAGTCGTGGTTTGGCCATGTTTCGATTCTGTTATTTTAGGCACGGCCGTGTAGATCAGGATTCAGGCCGTGTCTCATTATTTGACGAGACACTACCGTGTGGCTTGAAGTCCAGGCCGTGTCGATTTCCTCTTTGGCCCAAATTGGCCTGTTTTAAGCCCGTTTCTCGTTCTTTTCATCCTCGAGTGCTTTCCTGAGTATAAACATGAAAAGAAAGAATTAAAAGCACCTTTTTACATAAATCAAGAGCTAAATCATCCAAAAGCATACTAAATATGGGGTTAAAATATGTTACTTTTACGGTTTATCATGCACAATTCCATTATTCGTCAATTCATATCCAGTAGTACCTATTAAGGTACACTCTCAAGCCACATAACATACAAATGTAATTACTCCCAAAGCTAAATTACATCAGTAACATCTGATATAAGAGCTTTGTCAGGATGACCAGTTTAGGCTAAATCCTTCCAGTGACAAAGAATTCTCTATAGAGTTTATTCTGGATTACCAGTCCATTCTAAATCCAGTCAATTAGGATTACCAGTCTAGGCTAAATCCTAATTGAATCATATACTCGAGAGGCTCATTTTGGATTACCCATTCGGGCTAAATCCATTCTGCAACACATGTAGTTTTATCAGGAAAATCACCATTATCCATCGGAATTCAATATTCACACGAAATTTAACCCTTTTCAATAAATTTCCAACATATACCATTTCTTACAATTTCCATACATTTCATATAACACATTCAATGTAATATAGCATTCAAAACAACACATTTCTATGCTTATTTAAGTTATACAAACTTACCTTGATATTTATTTGTAACTAAAATTTACTAATCCAAAATCTTTTCCTTTCCACGATCTAACTCTTTGTTCGATCTTTCTAGATCTATATAATTGAATTTAATCATCAATTTAACAAAATTAATATTCCATTGAACTCAATTTACACCCTAGGCAAAATTACCATTGTATCCCCATACTTTTCATAAATTCCAATTTCGTCCCTAGGCTCGGAAAATAAAATTCATGCAATTTAATCCTTATTCCCAGCCTAGCCGAATTTCATATACCATAATAGCAGCCCATGAATTCCATAAAAATCATAATTTTGTCATGGGTTTTCTCCATTTTTTAATTTAGTCCCTAAATCATATTTTCATGTAAATTCACTTTGTAAAAGTTGTTTGTCTATCAACAACTTTTCATTTTCTACCATAAACTTTTAGATTTAAGCATATTCATCCATGGAACAATTTCCATACTTTGATAACTTTTCAAATTAATCTCCTAAATAGATAGTTTAAGCTATCCCAATTCCAAAAATATAAAAATTACTAAAAATGTGACTTGGAAGCTTACCCAATTAAGCTTGAAATGTTCCTTTTCTCTCTCCTAGGGCTTTCATAAAATTTGTGGATGAAAATGATATGAAAATAAGATGATAATTCTATTTTATTAGTTATCATCTTTTAATTATTTTGGTTTCCAATTTAGTCCTTAACCTTTTTAATTTTTCCATGGATGACTCACAAAAAAATCTACATATTTTTCTTTAATGGTCTAATTACCAAATAAGGACCTCAAGATTTGAATTCCATAGCTATTTAACCCATTAAGCTACTAGAATTCAAATTTAACATTTTATGCAATTTAATACTTTCTACAATTAAGCACATAATTAATAAAATTTTCTTATCAAAATTCTCATGCAACCTTTCTATCACATTACTAATCATTTCATAATATTAAAATATTTTATTTTTTGGCTCGAATTTGTGATTACGAAACCACTATTTCGACTTCACTGAAATTGGGATATTACAACTCTTCCCTCTTAAGGAATTTTCGTCCTCTAAAATCTTACCAGTAAAGAGATTTGGGTACCGCTTTCTCATGGTATCTTTCGATTCCCAAGTAACTTCTTCTATACCATGTTTCTGCCAAACAACTTTTTATTAATGCTACCATTTTATTTCTTAACTCTTTTGTCTCTCGTGCTAAGATTTTAATTGGTTCTTCACTATACATCATATCAGGCTGAATTTGAACTTCTATCGGAGAGATAATGTAACATCCTAGATTAGGGGTTATGCGTTTGTGCATAATTCATGAGTAGTAGGTTTTGGCAGTCTTTGGAAGTGAATTAAGGGTTTTTAAAATCCTAGGATAGAAGAGAAAGCTTTGTACAATTATTGGTTTTTAAGTTAAAAACAAGAAGTGATGTGGAAAAAGTGGCAAGGGATGCCACCTAAGGTGCAAGGGTTATGGCATCAAGTAAAGTACTTTGAGGGAAGAGGTTCGAATCCCATTGTGTGCATTTTTGCTTAATTTTATGAAATAGTATGTTTACTGTGATATGTGGTGTGCATTTTGAGAACTTTGGAAATGTAAGGAAATGTATGGAAATGTAAGGAAATGTAGGGAAATGTAAGAAATGATTTAGAAATGATTCAAAAGAGGAAAGTGAACATTTCTGGAAACTTGGAAATGTAAGGAAATGTCAAGTTTAAAGAGCCAAACGAAAATTTTTGGAAACTTAGAAATGACTTAGAAATGTTGAGTTTTAAAGTTTAAAAGAGGAAATTAAGGCAAGGTGGCCTTAAGAGAAAAAGTATGTGAAATTTGACATACAAACAGGCTTGGAAAAGTGGCCTGAAGATGCCACTTAGGGCCTCTGGAAATGGCGCCACATGCAAGGGTGTTGGGCCTAAGTTCGAGTCACATGGGAAGCAAATAAAAGAAGTTTTATTTTTGCTTCTAAAAGCACAGAGGTGGACGGCACAAGGCTTGCAAAAGAGGAGTTTCATTCTCTTTTAAATTCGGCTAATTAGGGGATAAATAATGGATTTATTTTAGATTATTTTCAAGAGATAAATGAGGAATTGTTCTTTAATTAGGAAAATAAGGGAGAAGTGATGGCCAAGTAAGGGACTTTGAGTTTAATAATTTCGGCTAAGTAAGGATAGTTGCTGAATTATCTTTTATTTTAGGTGATAATTAAAGAGATAAAGCTATCAAAATAGAAGAGTGATGGCCAAGTAAGGGATTCTAAGTTAGTAATTTGGCTATAAAAGGAAAAGAGGGCCATTCATTCTTTCTTCTAACTCTCTCTCTCATTAATTCTCTCTAGCAAATATCTCCTTTCTTCATCGTTTTGCCAAGCCAAAAATACACCTTGTGTAGCCGAAACTTCATTACCAAATTGCTCAAACTCTTTTCTCTTCTTCTTTCATAAATCTTCCAAAAGTCAAAAGTTTGCTAAAATCAAGGCCATAGCCGAATAGTTTTGAGACTTCAAACAAGGGGTTGTCGACTTCTGTATTAAGGAGATCTTTCGGGATTTGTTTAAGTCAACTACAAGAAGGAGAAGTTCTTTTCCCGAGGGTACACCATAGGCCGCGTGTTCCCTAGTTATTCAGTGAATTTTGGGATTTAAAAATCCACAAGGTAAGTCTTAGTGTACAAATCCTACTAGGATTTGAATTTATGGCCGAATGGCTTTTTACTAAGTATTAAATGATTGATTAAATGTAGAGATTTAAGATCTAAGGCATTAGATCAAGCTTTTCGGGATTTCAGCGAATTTGTTAAGCGAATCAGGTGTGTACCCTACCCTAAGTTTTAATATATTCATGGTTATGTTTTAAATTAAATGTGTATGTTTATAAGAATGTGAATATGGCTAAGGTACCATAATATGTTCATGGCTATGTTTTAAATTAAATGTGTATGTTTATAAGAAAGTGAATATGGCTAAGGTACCATACTATGGTACAAAGTACTAAGGTACGTTTCCTACTCCTACTAGGAATATGAATATATGTTATTTTAACATGTAAAAAGTGATAAGAATGTGAATTAAGGCATGATTTTGCATATTGTGTATGAAATATGGGGCATATGGGTTATATGAAAAGGGAAGTGAATGTGGTGACCTAAGACCACAAACACGGTGACCTAAGACCGTGATATCTGAATATGGTGACCTAAGACCACAGTAATCTGAATGTGGTGACCTAAGACCATAGAAATCTGAATGTGGTGACCTAAGACCACGAATGCGGTGACCTAAGACCGTGATATGGAGTGTAGCGGAAGGAGGGTTGACTTAGTAGTCCCCACGGTGTGCAGGATGGTATAGGTGGTGTGTAGCGGATGGCTAACTAGGTTTGGGTTTGGGTTGCATCATTATTTTTACCTGTTATATGAACATGTATGTGATATGATAATGCATGCCTGAAATGTTAATTCTTAGTGTTGGTTACACATTGAGTCTGTTTGACTCACCCCGTTGTGGGATCACTTTTCAGGTGACGACCAGTGATGGACCGGACCGGCAGATGCTTAGGGATGGCCATGCTCAGCAAGAAGTTCATCTTTTTTTTTGATTTGGACTATTTTATTTTAAGTATTTTAAATTTTTATTTTTGGGAATTATTTGATGTAATGCGGCCATAGTAGCACTATTTTACTTTGCTTTTGTTTATTAAATGATTAAGTAAATTTATTTTAAAACAAAGCCCAAACGTTTTGTCACCTAAAGTAAATGATTTTTAATAAAGAAATAAACTTGTTTTCAACTCAAGCCCAACCCAAAACAATCTTTCTTTCAAGACACACAAGTTTTTCCTAAGTAACAAAAGAATTTGAAACGGTTTACACCGGGGAACATACCAGATTCGGTCAAGGCTCGTGGGCCAGGTTTGGGGTGTTTCAGATAACATGTGAAGGATCCGATCGATACTGTCGCAACATCGATACATGAAAGATATTATGAATTTTATCAAGCTCTCGTGGTAATACCAACCGATATGCAACCGGTCCAATTTTATCAATAATTTTATATGGCCCGATGAACCTTGGACTCAATTTCCCTTTTCGACCAAATCGAAGAACTTTCTTCTAAGGTGACTCTTTTAAGAATACCTTATCACTGATCTCAAATTCTATTTCTTTTCTTTTTAAATCGGCACAAGACTGTTGACGATCTGAGGCTACTTTCAAACAGTCTCGTATCACCTTTACTTTTTCATCTATTTCACGAATTAGATTAACTTCATGAATCTTCTTTTCACTGAGCTCTGTCTAATACAATGGTGTTCTACATTTCTGACCATACAGAGCTTCATATGGTGCCATTTTAATATTAGATTGATAAATGTTGTTATAAGCAAATCCAATTAAAGGTAAGTATTTTTCACTATTACCTTCAAATTCAAGTACACATCACCGTAATATATCCTCCAAAATTTGTATAACACGTTCAGATTGGCCATCTGTCTGAGGATGAAATGCATTATTGAAATACAATTGTGTACCTAGTGCTTCTTGTAATTTATTCCAAAATTAGGATGTAAACCGGGGATCTCTATCAGAAATAATAGAAACTGGCACCTCATGTAATCTAACAATCTCAGAGACATATAATTCAGCCAATTTATCTAAGGAAAAATCCATACGTACTGGTATAAAGTGTGCAGACTTTGTTAACCAGTCAACAATTACCCAAATAGCATCCTTCTTCCTCGGAGTCAATGGTAATCTTGATACAAAATCCATTGTAATTCTTTCCCATTTCCATTCTGGAATAACCATCGACTGTAACAAACCCAAAGGCACCTGTTGTTTAGCTTTCACTTGCTGACATATCAAACATTTAGATACAAATTCAGAAATATCTCGTTTCATTCCCGGCCACCAGTACATCTTTTTCAGATCATTGTACATTTTATTACTACCAGGATGAACAGACATTATACCATTGCGAGCTTCATGTAAAATCTTCAGCACCAACTCTAAATTCTTCGATACACATAATCTGCCTCTGAGCATTAAATAATCATTAAACCCAATTTGAAATTCTGAGTTAGAATTTAATTCACATTGTTCCCGTTTTGCCTGTAGCTCAACATTATTCTTCTGAGCTTTAAAAATTTGTTGCAAAAATGTTGGTCTAGCTTCCAATTCATCTATGACAGGACCATCATCAGATAAAGATAACCGAGTATTCATTACTCATATAGAAAATAAAGACTTTTGTTTAAAGCATCTGCAACTATATTAGCTTTACCCGGATGATAGTCAATAACAAGATCATAGTCTTTCAATAATTCCAGCCATCTACGTTGTTTCAAGTTCAAATCTTTCTATGTCATCAAGTATTTCAAACTTTTATAATCAGTGAAGATATGACATTTTTCACCATATAAATAATGTCGCCATATTTTCCATGCAAACACAATAGTTGTTAATTCAAGATCATGTATCGGGTATTTCTTTTCATGTGGTTTCAGTTGTCTTGAAGCATAGGCAATTACTTTACCTTCTTACATCAAGACACAACCTAAACCATTCAAAGATGCATCACTATAAATCATAAATTCCTTACCCGATTCAGGCTGTACCAACACAGGTGCTTCAGTTAATAGAGCTTTTAACCTGTCAAAACTTTGCTGACATTTATCATTCCACTCGAACTTCACATCTTTCTGCAACAATCGAGTCATCCGTGAAGCTATCATCGAAAACCCTTTAACAAATCTCCGATAATATCTAGCTAAACACACTCTTTGGTGGATTGTAATTAACAATTGCTAAAATTTTACTCGGTTCTACCCTGATACCTTCAGCAGATACAATATGTCCAAGAAATCTGACTTTCCTTAGCTAAAATTCACATTTACTGAACTTGGCATATAATTGTTTCTCCACTAAAGTTTGCAATACAATTCTCAGATGATCAGCATGCTCATTTTCATCGAGAATAAACCAGAATGTCATCAATGAATACAACTACAAACCTGTCTAGGTACGATCTGAAGATTCTATTCATCAAATCCATAAACACTGCCGGTGCATTAGTCAACCCAAATGACATTACTAAAAACTCATAGTGGCCATACCTAGTTCTAAAAGCTGTCTTCGGAACATCTGAATCTTTTACTCGTAGCTAGTAGTAACCGGAACGAAGATCAATTGTCAAAAATATAGTGGCACTCTTCAATTGATTATACAAATCATCTATACGAGGCAACGGGAACTTATTCTTTATTGTAACTTTATTAAGTTGTCTGTAATCAATCATAGCCTCAAAGATCCATCCTTCTTCTTTACAAACAATACTAGTGCACCCCACGGTAAAAAAACTAGCTCGAGCCAAGCCTCTGTTAATTAATTCTTGTAACTGTGCTTTCAACTCTTTCAACTCAGTAGGAGCCATTCTATAAGGTGCTATTGATACTGGTGTTGTTCTCGGAATAAGGTCTATAGAGAACTCCACTTCTCTAACCGGTGGTAAACCAGGCAATTCTTCTGGAAACACATCAGGAAACTCACACACTATCGGCACTGACTGAATCTTTAACTGTAATGACCCAAAATTCAAGGGCATCGGAAAGGTGCATTATCGGGCCTCCATCTTAGTAAATCGAGTTCATAAATAATTATTAGAAATATTTATGAGTCTAGTGGTGTGTCTAATTAGGTTTTTATTAAGTGAATTTAGCTTAATTAAGAGTAATTAGCAAAAAGGACTAAAGTGAAAAAAAGGGTAAAAGTCTAATTATAGATTGAAAGAAAATAAAAGGGACTAAAATGGCAATTAAGCCATTAACAAAGAATGAGGCGGCAAACGCATAAAAATCAGACATAAGTAATATATTAAATTATTATTATAGCTTTATATTAGATATTTAATAATAATAATATTATTAAATTGATATTATATAATGAAATAAATTAAAATAAAGACAAATGTATGGTGATTAAATTATACAAGTGTAATGCATATATTTATACATTAATAATAAATTTATCTAATTATTTTTTAAGTGTAATGCATATATTTATACATTAATAATAAATTTATCTAATTATTTTTACTTCATAAATAGATTTTTATTATATTAAAATATTAAATTATATAAAACAAATAGATTAAATTAAATCAAGACAAGTGTAGGGTCTTGATAATGTATATTTGTAATACATATATTGTTTATTAAATAGATATTTGTTATAATATTATATAATTATTATTAAACTAATAAATAAATAAAACATAAAAGAAATAAATGAAATAGGGAACTAATTCGAAACAGAGCAGGAAAAAGAAAGAAAGAAAAGAAAAATGAGAAACTAAGGTTTTAAAGCTTGGAGTTTAATTCGGTAAGTCAATTAAGTCCTTTTTATTTAATTTAGATGTTTTAGAAGCTTTAGAACAAAGTTTTGTTGAAATCCAGTTGAATTTTTTGAAGTTCTTAGGTTTTTGAACATAATTCATGTTGAACAAAATGATGAATGGGGGGTTTAATTGATAGAATTTCTAGTTAGAATTGATAGAGGATTAAATTGTAAAAGAAGCTATAAGTTTTGTGTTAGAGTGACAAAATTGAAAGAAATTTGAATTTAAGTTTTTAATATGAACATTGGATAGTCAAGTTGAATATGGCAAGAGATTAAGTAGAAATGAAGTGTGAATTGAGTTGGAAAAAGTAAATGAGTTTAGTTAGGATCAAATTGAAATTAAGATAGAAATTGAATAGAAATTCAATTATTTAATATAAATTGGTGTTGTATTAATAGCGAAAAATTATCTTAATTTTTTCGTAGCTAATCAAGAACCCGAGGCATCGACACAGAAAGGAAAATAGAAGATCATCGAGGAGTAATCGCAAATTTCGGGTTTGTATTACTATAAATCAAACTACTATTTAGTTAATGCTATATTTAAATTCTTATGTATGGTAAGTAAATTATAAGGTAAGTATTACTATTGACATGAATGAAATTGAGATAAAGTATGAATATGTTTGAGCATTTAAATTGTTTATTGATTAGAAAGTGAAAAATGTATTAAATTGAATTGTGATGAAATTGAAAGGTGTGTTTTGAATTGAAATGAGATTGAATTGAGAAATTATTTGAATACCCTATTAAATAGTCGGGCTGAGTCAGATATAGTTGGCATGCCATAGGATTTGGAAGGGTTCATGTGACTTTTCGGCTTGGCTGAGGAGATACTGATGTTACTTTATTTCTTCGGATTATCCGAAGAGGCATTTAATGCCTTTTTGGTGTGTTTGGGAGGATTATTTATTCTAGTGTGTTTGGTTGGAATCCGTGTATCCATCAAAGTCTGAGTGTTGTTAATAGGGGTAATTTAATGAAATAAGAAAAATATAAATCTTGATTTGAATGAGTTGATGGAAGAAATGAGATATTGAAATTATGAATCGAAATGTGAAGTGGGGATGGGATATGAGATTTGAAAGCATGAACTTAAGGTTCATAAATTGATCAAAAATGAAAATTTTTGATATATGATATCTGTTGATAAACTATTCTAAATGAAATATTAAATTGATTTTTAAAATTTTTTTATGATTTTCTATATTACAAGTTGATGTTATAATTTATTAATGTTATATAATTTGAATTATGGTAATGCCACTGAGTATAGACATACTCAGCGTACGGTTATTTTCGAGCGCAAGTTAGTAGAAGTCAAAGGTCCCGGTTCAGCATCCAGATCAATCCTGACTTTAGCACAACTTTGGTGATGCACTTTTCTTTTTTGGTAAATGTGACATGTACCTAGGTTATATACATGGGTCATATGATTTTGGTTATAAAGTTTGGATGGTTTCTAATGTTTTGAACTTAGTCTAAGTGAAATGGTAAAGAGTATACTATAAAATTTGGTATTAAGTTTAAATGGAAAATGAATGAAGTTATTAGTAAACTTTGAATTATTTTATGAATGTTTAATTATTAAATTATTGTGTTAATGAATTGGTTATCATTTAGGTGTATGTAAGTCTATATTGTTTTGGTTGTGCCATTGGTTTTAGATTGGTTGTGGTTTGAAATTGTAGGGAAGGCTAGATGTTTGTAAAGGGGTTATATTGAGTTCACACACACACAAAAATTACGAAAAATTTTCGGAGCATCCGATCAAGTCCCGATACACTTCTAATTCGTAATTTGGGCCTCGAGGGTCCATGAAAGGGACTTAATGAATATATTATATTATAAATGTTAATAAAATTGTATAGTATTCGTAAGTTGTCTGTAATGTCTAGTAATGCCTTATAACCCTATTCCAGTGATGGTTTAGGGTTAGGGTGTAACACCTCAAACCCGGCCTAGACGTTATGACCGGATCTAGCATGTCACATAGAAGGGTTGTATAAAAACTTGTGCGTTCTTAAAAAAAATAATTCGTTTTCTTTTTGAAAGCTTCGAGCTTTGTTGCTTATGAAAACTCGATTTGTCTTTATGGTTTTCTTATAAAAACGTTATTGTTACTATCATTGTTGAAAAACTTTACATACAATCGAAATGAGATTCAATGATTTGCGAAAATGTGATATTTGAAAACCAAAATTGTAGTTTTTGGAAAAATCTCGAGTTTTATCGTTTATAGTTGAAAATAACCGAAATGAAAGATTAAAATAAAAATTAAGTCCAATGGCCTTTTTACAAAATATTAAACCCAAAATTAATATATCCTTAAAATAAAGCAAAAGCTTGAAATTTACTAAAGTACGTGAGAAGTACTCCGATGTACGGCCACCACAGAGCCCTTTTCCGTTCCAAATCCTCTAATACTGGGGATCACCTGCAAGGTTAAAGCAGAGGGGTGAGTTACGAGAACTCAGTGTGTAATCCCTTGATCGGTCATTATGTAATATCCGAGATTTAGGGGTTATGCATTTTTATTTAAATGTATGTGGTAGCATGCTTGAGTGTGTTTTGAATGTGTTTTGGGGCTTCAGGAACCTTGGGTTGTAGGTAGAAGCCTTAGAAAAATAATTGATTTTAAGCCTAAAAAGGGGAACTAAGGGAGCTAGGCCTTAAGGAGTTTATTGTGTGGCTTACGACACAAGAATTAAGTTGGTAAGGTGGCAAAGAGGCGCCACTTAGGGCCTTGTAAGGTGACGCCACAGGGAGTGTAAAGGGGGAAGCATTTTGGAGCTTTTATTTTTCAGCAAGGAGATACAAAGGATGGATTTGCACAAGGACACTTCATGGATGAAGTGTAGATTGGGTCAAAAGCTTAAAGATTGGCTAAGTAGGAGTGAAAAGGGGATTGAGTGGAGAGAAGAAGAGTTGGCGGCGGTGGGACTTTGGGGAGGGGTTTATTCGGTCATGTATGGGGGAGTAGTGCCGAAATTTCTGAATTTCTTTTTACTCATCTCCCTCCTTTCTCTTTTATTCTGCTAAGGCCAAAACTCCTCTATCATTCTTTTCCACCATTGCCAGAATTCTTAAGGTCCCAAACATCTCTTTTTCTTTCTTCTCCATTCCATATTTTACTTTCCATAACCGATTTCATCTTACTCCTTGTTGAACCAATTTTTTTTATTATTTTCTCAAAGCCAATCAACCTTCTGTTGTGGCCGAATCTCTCTGTGTTCCAAGCAAAGGTGTTCAAACGATTTTGGTAAGGGTTAACAATTAGTTGAGTTCTTTTCTTTTTCCTTTGTTTAGCCGAAAGTCAAAGACTCTAATTCCTATTTTTCTTTTGGCCAAACCATGAAGGAGATCTTTCGGGATTCTTATAGCCGACAGTTGGAAGGTGATCATTTCGGGATTTAAGATCCAAGGTAAGCAAGGCATACCATTCGGCCAAGGGCCACTTTTATTTGTTCTAAGGATATGCCGATTCTAAGTATGGCGTCTTAAGGGGTTTTCGACAGGTCTTCGAGATTTGGCTAAGCGATCTAGGTAAGGGTTTTAGTGTTTTGGATCTGTTTCTTATTCATTCAAAAATCAAAAGCTAACCATTTGAGTGTACTAGTGTTTGGCCGATTGCAAGGAGGGAATATCAAGTAGTTTCGGAATTTGGTTGGCAACCAAATCTGCAATAAGGTAAAGTATTATCTTCATGCGATGTATCCTTCGGGATTTCTAGTTGAGCCGAATAGGCTTTTGGTTACTAACAAGTGTGGGCCGATTGTAGGAAGGGGGAAAACAAACGTTTGGGATTTTGCTTAGATCTATGAATAGTTAGGTGTGTAACCCACCCTAAATTCCCGATTAATAATAATATTGTTATGTACATGATAATAAGGCAATAAATGAATGTGGCTAAAGGTACCATTCAATGGTACAGTGTGTTCAGGTACGTTACCCCTTACTACTTGTTAATAATGTTGAATAACATTGATGTGAAAATATGTGGAATTTCGTTATGATTTTGGGGTAAGGTAAATTGCATGATAATTGTATGTTTTGAATGTTGCATGGGCATATGGGTGATTATGTTAAAGGGGAAGTGATCTGGTGGTTTCTACCACATTATCTGGTGACTTATGTCACATATTATGAATCTGATGACTTTGTCACACTATCTAGTGGCAATGCCACAATCATAAGGGCGACGTGCAGTTGACTGCAGCGACTGCCTTCGATGGTGTGTAGCGGATGGAGGGTCGATTTAGTAATCCCACGGTGTGATCGGTGAAATGCGGGTGATGTGTAGAGGTTGGATCTAGGTGGTTTGGGTTGCATCATGGTTTACAATTGTTTTATGTGATTTAATATGCCTTGATTGTTTTGGGAGTCTGTGATGGTTGTTACACACTGAGTCTGTGGACTCACCCTTCGTGGGCTAACATTTCTGAGATGGCACTCGATAAATGGACCGGTCGGCGGGGAACTTAGAGGTGGCCATGCCTTTGCTTTCGGTTTTTTAGTTTTTCTTATCAAGTTTATTTTGATTTATTTTGGGTTATGTTTTGATGTAATAAGGCCATTATCACTTAACTGCTTATTTATCGTTCTAAGTTTTCTATTATGATGCGAACAATATCGAACAAAATGGTTAAACACTTTTCGTAAAACAACATCACTTTTTTTGACTCTCAAATATCTATGGTTTCCAAGTTAATAACAATGATCTCTAAAATTTGGTATTTCTTAAACTTGTAATTTCTAAATATATGAAGATAACGTTTTAATACAAAAATAAATTACAACTCGGTTTTCAACTTGAGAAAAATCCAAATCTACTTTCTTCAAACCACCAAGTTTTTCAAGAAGACATAACTAGGTTTAACCACGTTTAACGCAAGGAGCATGCCAGATCCAGTCAGGGCTTGTTGGCCGGGTTTGGGGTGTTTCAGTTTGGTATCAGAGCCCGGTTCAAAACTCGACCTTGAGGGCTTTTGGGCCCAAAACATTTTTATATTTTGAAATTGAGCTTTACAAAAGAATGAGCAGGTTTTCTAGCATGGCACCTGAGTCTCCGGCCCGAAGTCCACCAGGTAAGTACCCCTCACTACTGTGTGATTTGTATGTGGGTATTACGGGGACCTAGATTAGGGGATTAAGAGCTATTGAACCCTAGGATTAGCTTACTCCAACACAGAATTTCATAAAATTTAAAGTCTAATCAAACAAACCTGTGAGTGAGTCGCTGAGTTAAGGGTGTGGCAACCGTTATGCGCATGTCTAGGATTGGATTCAGGGGGAGCTTGGTATTTAAGCAGTCCTAGTGACTCACTTCCTCTCCACTCGAATCCTACAGTGCGTAGTGACGGTTCACCCAACCAAGAGGACTTACCCACAAAGCTAAATTCGAAATTAAAACCGAAAGGGACTAGCTACAGTTTTACAAAAAACTTTAGTTTTAAAATCACCGAATTACCCCTTTGATTCGTAAAAACTATTTTAGATTTAAATTTTTTTCGAAATACCCCTGGTTTGTAAAAAAAATTACTAAAATACCCTCAGTTTATAAAATTGCCATACTACCCTCAAATTTTGTTAAAATATTCCTATTTTTGTAAAAATGCCAAAAACCCCTATTTTGTGAAATTTCAAGATACCCTGATTTGGAAAATTATCGAAATACCCTCAGATTTCTAAAATTACCGAAATACCCCCGAATTTCCAAAATTACCAAAGTACCCCGGATTACAAAATTACCAGAACACCCCTATTTCACAAAATCACCAAGGACCCTATTTTGAAAAAAATTACTAAAATACCCCTGTAGGATAAAATTACGAAAATACCCCTGGGTAGTAGAAAACAACAACAATGACAACCACAACACTTTTCTGCAATGAACGCGAGATCATGAATGTTGATGATTGAATGAATGAACTTGAGACTGTAGTGTGTATGAATTCGAAATAACTACTTTTTAGAACTATTAATCATAAGACTGTTCGCGATAAATCAGTGGAAAGAAATAATGATTCATAAAATTCTTAATCAGATAAACACAACTCAGAAGAATGAGTTCTAGAGGACGTGGTCATAATGTGCGTGGCCGTGGTAGAGGCAGAATGACCGTATCGAAACCCGTTAGGTCTGGTCAAGGGTCCGAGAATGAGATGCCATCACCACCAGCTGCTGGTATGGAATATCAGGATCAGACGGGGGATGATGTAGTATCGCAGGCGATGCTGCGTGTTCTTGAAAGGGTGGCTGGAGCAGGTGGAGGTATGGGAGCTCGAAAATCTATATCCGAGTGACTCCGAGCTAACGGAGCTGAGGTGTTCCGAGGTATATCTAGTGTGGCACCCAATACGGCTGAGTATTGGTTGGAGGCGATGGACCGAATTATAGATGATTTGGACCTGACTACCGAGGAGAAACTGAGAGGGATGGTGTCGCTCCTTCGCGATGAGTCATACCAGTGGTGAATAGGATATTCTGGAGTGTACCTCTAGAGATTCAGGGAGTGGTATTTCCTGCCAACTTGATGGAACTACCTTTCAGAGAATTTGATCTTATTCTAAGCATGGATTGGCTAGTGGAACATCGTGCTAAATTGGATTTGTGACTAAGCGAATGGAGCCGAGGACTCAGGAGGATGAGGAGATAATTATGATAGGAGAAAGAAGAAATTATTTGGCTAACGTAGTCTCGCATTAAAGGTGATAAGATGGTGCGAAAAGGGTGCAAGGCATTTACGCCTTCGTTAGTATTTTGGATGCCAAAGAAGAGGAGTTAGTGGAGTTAGAACGATGAGGAATTTGAGATGTCTTTTGGAGGAGCTGCTGGGTTACCGGACGGGGAGGTGGAGTTGAAATTGATTCTTCTTTGGAGTGCAGACTCTTGTGTCAATTGCTCCCTACCTAATGGCACCAAAGGAGTTAGTAGAGCTTAAAGCCTAGATCCAAGAGTTACTTGATCGTGGGTTTATCCGACCTAGTGTGTCTCCATGGGAAGCACCAATCCTATTTATGAAGAAGAAGGACAGGACTATGCGTATGTGCATAGATTATCGGCAGTTGAATAAGGTGACCATCAAGAACAAGTATCCATTGCTAAGGATAGATGACTTGTTCGATCAGCTTAAGGGGGCCGCGGTATTTTCAAAGATAGATCTACGGTCTGGATATCATTAGCTTAAGGTGAAGGAAGCAGATATCCATAAGACAGCTTTTCAGACAAGGTACGGGCATTATCAGTTCTTAGTAATGCCGTTCGGATTGACGAATGCCCCAGCCGCATTCATGGATATGATGAACCAGATTTTCCAACCCTACTTGGATCGGTTCGTCGTTATGTTTATAGACGACATCCTAGTGTATTCCAAGTCTGAGGAAGAGCATGATGAGCATCTTTGGGTGGTGTTGCAAGTGTGAAGGGAAAAGAAGCTATATGCCAAGTTCAGTAAGTGCGAATTTTGGCTGAAGGAAGTTACGTTCTTAGGGCATGTGGTGTCTGTGGAAGGAATAAGGGTGGATCCTCGAAAAATTGAGGCAGTACTAGATTGGAAACCATCTAAGTCTGTGGGTGAGGTTTGTAGTTTCTTGAGGTTAGCAGGCTACTACAGGAGATTTGTCAAAGGGTTCTCGACTATAGCAGCACCTCTGACGAAGTTGTTAAGAAAGGAGGTATCTTTCGTATGGGCAGATAAGCAGCAGGAAAGTTTTGAGAAGCTTAAGAGAGTATTGAGAGAAGCTTCGATTTGATTCAGCCGAAAGCAGGGAAAGACTTTATGGTGTATTGTGATGCTTCCTATACAGGATTGGGATGTGTCCTTATGTAAGACGGGAAAGTGGTTGCTTATGTGTCTCGACAGTTGAGGCCACATGAGGTTAACTATCCAACGTATGATCTGGAGTTGGCGGCGGTGGTATTCGCTCTAAAAGTGTGGAGGCACTACTTATATGGGGAAAGGTCGGTGATCTACACAGACCACAAGAGTTTGAAGTATCTGCTGACTCAGAAGGAGATAAATTTGAGACAGTGAAGGTGGGTGGAGTTGTTGAAAGACTATGATTTCTCAATAGAGTATCACCCGGGCAAGGCGAATGTGGTGGCAGATGCCCTAAGTCAAAAAGTGGTGTTGGATCTAAGGGCGATGGTTGCACATCTTAGCCTTTATAATGATGGAAGTTTGTTAGCAGAATTACAAGTGAAGCCGACGTGGCTAAGTCAGGTGAAGGAGAAACAATCGGTAGATGGTGAACTCAGTGCTAAGTCTGCTACAAGTCTGGCACAGGAGTTAGAGGGCTATGGTGTAGCGGTGATGGAGTCTTTGTGTTTTCGGGGCAAGGTCTGTATGCCAAAGGATGAGGAATTAAGGCAGAAAATTCTTCAAGAATCGTATAGTAGCCCTTATGCTATGCATCCTGGAGGAAGTAAGTTATATAGGGATCTACGGGATCAGTTTTGGTGGCCTGGTCTTAAGCGAGAAGTTATAGAATTTTTAGGGAAGTGCTTAACGTGTCAGTAAGTCAAAGCTGAACACCAAGTACCGTCAAGGTTGCTACAGCCGATAAAGATTGCGCAATGGAAGTGGGAGAGAATTACCATGGACTTCGTTAGTGGGCTTCCCCTTTCACCTACTAAGAAGGACTCGGTATGGGTGATAGTAGATCGGTTGACAAAGTCAGCACATTTCATACCAGTGCGAGTTGACTATTCCTTGCAGAGATTGGCAAAGTTGTATGTAGCAGAAATCGTGAGGTTTGCAGTGCCGATGTCGATTATCTCGAGCGAGGATCCAAGTTTACGTCTCAGTTTTAGAAAGTAGTATATCAAGCTTTGGGCACCAGGTTGGACTTCAGTACGGCATTTCATCCACAGTCGGACAGCCAATCTGAATGGGTAATTCAAGTACTAGAGGATATGTTGAGGGGTTCCGTGATAGACTTCAGAGGAAGCTGGGAGGAGTTCTTGCCTTTAGTGAAATTTGCGTATAATAATAGATATCAAGCAAGTATTCAGATGGCACCATACGAAGGGTTGTATGGAAGGAGGTGTCGTACTCCTACGTGTTGGATGGAATTGGGAGAACGTCATGTTTTGGGTCTAGAGGTTGTGGCAGAATCCGAAGAAAAGGTTAAGGTAATTCGGACACGGTTGAAGAAGGCATCTGACAGGCAAAAGTCATATGCAGATCTTAAGCAGAAGGAGATAGAGTTTACCGTGGGTGATCAGGTATTTTTAAAAGTTTCGCTGTGGAAGAAGGTGATGAGATTTGGTCGCAAGGGAAAGTTGAGTCCCAGGTTTATAGGACTTTATCGGATTTTGAAGTGGGTTGGACCAGTAGCGATCAATTAGAGTTGCCTTCAGAGTTGAAGTAGATGCACGATGTGTTCCATGTTTCGATGCTACGTCGTTACCAATCGGATCCATCTTATGTAATGCCGGTTGAGAAGGTGAAGTTGAGACCAGATCTGTCTTATAAAGAGGAGCTGATTCAGATTCGGGAACGGGATGTGAAGGTGCTACGAAGGAAATCAGTTCCTCTAGTCAAAGTGTTATGGCGTAACCATGGATCAGAGGAAGCTTCGTGGGAGCCAGAGGCAGCAATGCGACAGCAATACCCTCACTTATTTTAGCCAGGTAATTTCGAGGTCGAAATTATTTTAAGGGGGGTAGAACTGTAATATCAGGGATTTAGGGGTTATGCATTTTTATTTAAATGTATGTGGTAGCATGCTTGAGTGTGTTTTGAATGTGTTTTGGGGCTTCAGGAAGCTTGGGTTGTAGGTAGAAGCCTTAGAAATATAATTGATTTTAAGCCTAAAAAGGGGAACTAAGGGAGCTAGGCCTTAAGGAGTTTATTGTGTGGCTTAGGACACAAGAATTAAGTTGGTAAGGTGGCAAAGAGACGCCACTTAGGGCCTTGTAAGGTGGCGCCACGAGGAGTGTAAAGGGCCAGTTTTGACAAAGAAAGGAAGCATTTTGGAGCTTTTATTTTTCAGCAAGGAGATGCAGTGATGGACGGCACAAGGACACTTCATGGATGGAGTGTAGATTGGGTCAAAAGCTTAAAGATTCGGCTAAGTAGGAGTGAAAAGGGGGATTGAGTGGAGAAAAGAAGAGTTGGCCGGTAGTAGGACTTTGGGGAGGGGTTTATTCGGTCATGTGTGGGGGAGTAGTGCCAAAATTTCTGAATTTCTTTTTACTCATCTCCCTCCTTTCTCTTTTATTCTGCTATAGCCGAAACTCCTCTATCATCCTTTTTCCACCATTGCCGAAATTCTTAAGGTCCCAAACATCTCTTTTTCTTTCTTCTCCATTCCATATTTTACTTTCCATAACCGATTTCATCTTACTCCTTGTTGAACCGATTTTTTTATTATTTTCTCAAAGCCAATCAACCTTCTGTTGTGGCCAAATCTCTTTGTGTTCCAATCAAAGGTGTTCAAACAATTTCGGTAGGGGTTAACAATTAGTTGAGTTCTTTTCTTTTTCCTTTGTTTAGTCGAAAGTCAAAGACTCTAATTCCTATTTTTCTTTTGGCCGAACCATGAAGGAGATCTTTCGGGATTCTTATAGCTAACAGTTGGAAGGTGATCTTTTCAGGATTTAAGATCTAAGGTAAGCAAGGCATACCATTGGCCAAGGGCCACTTTTATTTGTTCTAAGGATATGCCGATTCTAACTATGGTGTCTTAGGGGTTTCGATGATCTTGAGTTTGGCTAAGCAATCTAGGTAAGGGTTTTAGTGTTTCGGATCTGTTTCTTATTCATTCAAAAATCGAAAGCTAACAGTTTGAGTGTACTAGTGTTTGGCCGATTGCAAGGAGGGAATATCAAGTAGTTTCGGGATTTGGTTGGTAACCAAATCGGAAATAAGGTAAAGTATTATCTTCATGCGATGTATCCTTCGGGATTTCTAGTTGAGTCGAATAGGCTTTTGGTTACTAACAAGTGTGGGCCGATTGTAGGAAGGGGGAAAGCAAACGTTTCGGGATTTCGCTTAGATTTACGAATAGTCAGGTGTGTAACCCACCCTAAATTCCTGATTAATAATAATATTGTTATGTACATGATAATAAGGCAATGAATGAATGTGGCTAAAGGTACCATTCAATGGTACAGTGTGTTCAGGTATGTTACCCCTTACTACTCGTTAATAATGTTGAATAACATTGATGTGAAAATATGTGGAATTCCGTTATGATTTTGGGGTAAGGTAAATTGCATGATAATTGTATGTTTTGAATGTTGCATGGGCATATGGGTGATTATGTTAAAGGGGAAGTGATCTGGTGGTTTCTACCACATTATCTGGTGACTTATGTCACATATTATGAATCTGGTGACTTTGTCACACTATCTGGTGGCAATGCCACAATCATAAGGGCGATGTGCAATTGACTGCAGCGACTGCCTTTGATGGTGTGTAGTGGATGGAGGGTCGATTTAGTAATCCCCACGGTGTGATCGGTAGGTACGGGTGATGTGTAGAGGTTGGATCTAGGTGGTTTGGGTTGCATCATGGTTTACAATTGTTTTATGTGATTTAATATACCTTGATTGTTTTAGGAGTCTGTGATGGTTGTTACACACTGAGTCTGTGGACTCACCCTTCGTGGGCTAACATTTTGTAGATGGCACTCAGTAAATGGACCAGGTCGGCAGGAACTTAGAGGTGGCCATGCCTTTGCTTTCGATTTTCGGTTTTCTTATCAAGTTTATTTTGATTTATTTTGGGTTATGTTTTTATGTAATAAGGCCATTATCACTTAACTGTTTATTTATGCATTCTAAGTTTTCTATTATGATGCGAACAATATCGAACAAAATGGTTAAACACTTTTTGTAAAACAACATCACTTGTTTTGACTCTCAAATATCTATGGTTTCCAAGTTAATAACAATGAGCTCTAAAATTCAGTATTTCTTAAACTTGTAATTTCTAAAAATATGAAGATAATGTTTTAATACAAAAATAAATTACAACTCGGTTTTTAACTTGAGAAAAATCCAAATCTACTTTCTTCAAACCACCAAGTTTTTCAAGAAGACATAACTAGGTTTAACCATGTTTTACTCAAGGAGCATGCCAGATCCGGCCAGGGCTTGTGAGCCGGGTTTGGGGTGTGTCACATTAGCTGGGCCTGAGACCATACAGAAACAAACTGGGTCGAAGCCCATACAGAAGCAAACTGGGCCGAAGCCCATGCAGAAGCAGACTAGGCCGAAGCCCTATTCAGTAACAATCTGGGCCTTAGCCCTATAAGCGTGATAATGCAACAGAGTATGCAACCCAACCTAATAATCCATCCGTTACACACCACCTGTACCAGCCCAACACACCTGTGGGGATTTCTAAATCGACCCATCCATCCACTACACACCAATAAGGCAGACAAGCTGCTAATCAAAGAATTTGTGGCGAAGCTACCAGAATAACAGAATATACATGGCATGGCCACTGTACAGATTGTGGTAGAGCCACTAGAATATGTGGCAGAGCCACCAGAATATACTTCCTCCGAATCATCAATATCCCAATCCCATGCAGAATGTCATGTATGCAAAACATTTATAAAAAATGATGTATGAAATAAATTACCATCACAGCCAATTAAACAAAATACACACAATCGTACTAATTAACCCCTAAGGTATAATAGTAATTTACCCACCAAGGGTATTTTAGTAATTTACCCACCAAGGGTATTTTAGTAATTTACCCACCAAGGGTATTTCAGTAATTTACCCATCAAGGGTATTTCAGTAATTTATCCACCAAGGGTATTTTCGTAATTTTACCCACCAAGGGTATTTCAGTAATTTACCCACCAAGAGTATTTCAGTAATTTACCCACCAAGGGTATTTCAGTAATTTACCCTTTAAGAGTGTTTTGGTAATTTTGCAAACTACGAGTATTTCGGTAATTTTGCAAACCGAGATATTCTAAATAGAGATAACGATGCGAATGGGCCTAAGGCCCATTTTCGGCCTAAATAGACCCACAAGTTGGTGTAGCCCATTTAGCCTAAATCTAGCCACAGATATGAGATTCGCATATACCAGTTCACTATCTACTACACAATCATACAATTTATTCATATGGGCCCACGGGCCAATTGGGCCCACTTGACCCCCCTCGGCCCATCGTGGCCCAAACAACGTCAACCCACAAGAATACTCATGGTGGCCTCGATTATCGCATCGAAGCTCCCACACGTGCCCCCACACGCTCGTGTGGCTACCATCACCGTGTGACCGGTATTTCGGCATTTGCTGCTCTATGGCTAGAGTAGTGCGAAATACACACCTAATAGGAGTCTGAAGCTAATCCGCGCTTTGAATGCTCCTATGCCCAAACGTCCACTAAGGTATGCTTCCTCCCTCCTCAAAGACAGCTCTATATATAGCCAGCTTCTCACCTTCCCTCTTTCTAGCTTTCCGATGTGGGATCCCTTCTTCAGTAGAGTTTAAACCCAACACAAACTCTGGCCGTCCAGTCTGCAAAATAAATACTCCCCTGCTTGTCATGAGATTCGAACCCAGGCTCTTCCATCAGCCAATTCACGCCACTTGCTACTAAGCCACTAGCTCCTCTTATGTCTAACATCATGCGGAACTAAATATAAACCTATGGGCCAAAGTCCAAGTTCACTTAAAAATAAATCAAAAAGAACCTTGGACCCCTTGCTTCCTTGTGGCGTCACCTCCTTGTCTCTTATGTCGCGTCACTTTGTCACTACACCATAAGATCTTTTTATGTCATTTTTCTCCACATTTTATTCTTAAAGCCTACGTACTAACTCCCAGGGTTTTATTCACCTAAAACCAAAATTTTCCCAAAGCCCAAGTTTGATCCCGAGACTTCATAGAAGCCCCCTAACCTTCCAAAATCACTCACCTAATAGGTCCAACTTGAAGTAATTTCGTTCTCTCGTTCTAAAAAAAATTTTAAACGCTCCCACGCCCAAGGCCCAAAGGGCCCAATTCTACTAGGCCCAAATTCGGGTCGTTACAAATCTACCCCCATAAAAAAATTTCGTCCTCAAAATTTCCTGTAACACCTCTAACCCGAGACCGTCGCCAGAATAGGGTTTAGAGGCATTACCGAACAATAGGATCATTTTACAACGCATTCACGACACAAAGTCAATCATCATCAAACACATTCATATACAATCATAGTGTCCTTTAAATGAGTCATCGAGACTCTAAGCATGCTTATAAACCGAGTCGGGACTAAACCAGAACACGTATAAAATTTCACGAAAATTTGTAACTTTTCTAAAATACAGGGGACACACGGCCGTGGGGGTTGGCCGTGCCTCACCCACAGCTACTTGACACTCCCGTGTGTCCTCCCCGTGGTAGTATACTGCCAAAATCAACACGGCTGCGAAACACGCCCGTGGGAGGGGACCGTGTGTCCTCCACGATTTCTAGACACCCCCGTGTGTCTTGTCCGTGGTCCTATACTGCCATTTCTCGCATGACCTGAAGGCATGCCCATGCCAAGACCGTGTATAATTTAAGCCACATTCTGCCAATTTACACACGGCCTTAGGCACGCCCGTGTGCCTCAACCGTGTGACATTATAGGCCACTTTGCAAAGTCAAAATGCCATCCATAAGGGTCCAACCTACAAGCCATACAACCTAAACATCTCATGCTCATATTATCACCATAAACATACCAATATTGTCATTCCACTCATGCATTCAATTTCAACTCTATTTATACTAAATTCAATACCAATACTTATTCTACCACAAGCATAATTCATTCCCAATTTCACTAATTCCTGTTAGCATATTATCAACACAAAGTTACCATTCAATAGTAAATATCTCAATTCACAAATCATGCCAAAAGATGTATCACATATACCAAAACCATTTACGCTAAAACTAGCACATATCTAGCCACATACCATGGCTACTTACAAAATCAAACATAATTCAACTGACCAGCCTATACATGCCATATTACAACTATATACATCCTTTCAAGAGTACCAAAATAGAATGCCGATAGTGTGATTGAGAAGTCGGCGATCCCGGATCCGAGCTAGCTTTCTTGACCACAAGCGGAGAAACAAATCACACAATAAGCTTTCCAAAGCTTAGTAAGTTCAAATTATAAAACAATTAACTCAATGAACCAAGTCAATATACATATTTAACCATCACATAAATATTTTATCAATGGTACACAAGTTCAACTTTATTCAATACTCACATAGCATTCCATTCTTTAACTTCAAATTTCACCAATCACATAGGTATCATACTTACCTTGCCAACACTTAATTAATCACTAATCATACTATCCAACCATTACATAGATAATGACACAACTAAGCACAATATCACTCTCAACCATATGCTTAAATAACTATTCATTCAACTCTTAAATCTATCATCAACCACATAGATTCAAACATACTTTGATCAACACGTAGTTACTCACCATTCATACAACTCAATCCCTCGATTTTACCTCTATTTCAACCTTTGCTATTACTCAAATGAATTTGCACACACTTAGTGCCAATTTCTGGCAAAACCTATTTGTCATTGCACACTTAGTGCCGATATGTTAAATGAACTTATATCGATGCTTACACAATGCCATTTCGATGAGCCAACACTTCTATCATTTCACACACACAATGCTATTCATTAAAGCCGTAGCTTCTATTGTTTCGCACACACAGTGCTAGTCGTTAATTATAATCGCACATTTAGTGTCTATTCTTTTATTCGACTTGCCTCGATGTCGCACACACAGTGCCAATTCAATAAGCCGAAGCTTTCGTATCATTGCACACACAGGGCTATTCATTTCTTATAATCGTACACTCAGTGCCTTAATACAAAACTGAACTCGATTCGATATCGCACACACAGTGCCAATCACAAAGCCGAAACTTCTATTATTTCGCACACAAAGTGCTAATCTTCTCGCTTAACCTTCCAAATGCCCACACTTAGTGCCACATAGATTCATTTCTCATATAACATTTATAAATCAATAATATCATAACCATTCATTTCACAACATTTAAACATAGCTAAGTACACATATTATATCCTAACTTACCTCGGATGTTGATATATATCAAAATGATCAATTAATCGAGCACTTTGTCTTTACCTCGACCTCGATCCGAACCTATCCTTTCTTGGTCTATACACATTCAAATTCAATCCATTCAATCAAAAATTCATTCAATTTAGTCCACACACACTTATTTAGAGCATTTTACAAAGTAGTCCTCACATTTTCACAGTTCAACACTTTATTCCCTAATTTATCAAATCACAAAATATATCAAATTTCTATTTACATAATCTTAGCCGAATTCTTCCCATGCCAATACAAGCCCACACATTTCATTATTTTACATTTTAGTCCTCCAATTTACACTTTTCACAATTTAGCCCAAACCACTCAATTTCATCAAAAATCCCAATACAAACTATGTTAATCCAACACCAAGTTTTCATATTTCAAAATCAACTAGCACATAGCTCAAACATTCATCAATGGCTCATCACAACAACATCATCAATACATGGAATTTGAGCATGGGTTTTGTAAAGCACAAAGCAACGATCACAAAAACGTAGAAATTATCAAAAACCGAAGTCAAAACTCACATTAATTAAAGAAGACAATAGCCGAATGCCCTAACAAAATTTTTCTTTTCTTTCTTCCAATATTTGGCACCCAAAATAAGATGATAATGTTCATATTTTCTTTTGTTTATTATAATATAAACATATATTATTCAATTACTATAATATCCATTAAATTTTTAATTAAAAGAAGCATATAATAAGGGCATATTTGGCCTTCATTCATCCACTATCTACAAATGGGTATAATAACAACATTAGGACTCTTCCTTAGTAAGCCAACAACATTTAAGTACTCACAAATCAGCACACAACATTTTACTCTCTATACAATTTAATCCTTTCTCTTAATTCGACACACGAATAATCAAATTATCACACATAATTTTCACACAGACCATGTCACATATCATTCACATAGAAAATATCATAAAAATATTTTTACGACCTCGAATTTTTTGTCTTGAAACCACTGTTCCGACTAGGGTCTAAACCGGGCTATTACAACTCTCCCCCCTTAGGGGTTTTCGTCCCCAAAAATCTTACCAGTGAACAGGTGTGGATATTGCTCTCCTTTAATGTTCTCATATTCCCCACATAGCCTCTTCAATTCCGCGTTTCTCACCATTTCAGTAATATACCCCAATCAATCAAGTGAATAATTTGTTCTCATCGGAATGAAATGAGCGATCTTCACCAATCTATCAACTATCACACAAATTGCATTGTTTCTTTCCCAGAGACAAAGGAAATCTCGACACAAAGTCTATAGTAATAGATAAACTTGATGTTCAGCTTTAATTTGCTGACAAACTAATCATTTCCACACATAGTCAGAGATGTCTCTTTTCATATCATGCTATCAATAAAACTGTTTCAGATCGTTATACACTTTCATACTCTTCGAATGCACAGTCAAACGATTATTATAAGCTTTATTCAATATTAACTGAATCATCTCTAAATTCATTGGAACATAAATTCGGTCTCTAAATCTCAAACAATCAGCACTATCAACTCAAACTCTGAATCCAAATTTAAATCGTATTAATTTCATTTTGCTATCATTTCATCATCACTTTTATGAGCAATACTAATCTAACGTACAAACATCGGCTTTAATTCTAATTTAGCTATAACTGCACTATCATCACACAGATCTATTTGAGTACTCTTAACTCGTAAAGCATATAACGATTTCTGACTCAAAGCATCAGCTACAATATTAGCTTTACCCGGGTGATAATCTATCACAACTTCGTAATCTTTCAATAATTTTAACCATCTTCTCTGTTGCAAGTTCAAATCTTTCTGAGTCATCAAGTACTTTAAACTCTTATGATCGGTATAAACACGACATTTCTCGCTAAGTAAGTAGCGGCGCCAAAATTTTTTTTAACACAAACACAATTGCAGCTAATTCAAGGTCGTGTGTCGGATAGTTCTTTTCATGCGTCTTTAGCTATCTCGGAGCAATAATAATGATTTTGCCTACTTGCATCACCCATTAAACCATTTAACAATGCATCATTTGTAAACTTTAATTTTTCTTTGCGATTCAATTTGAACTAACATTGGCGCTTTCATCAACAATACTTTCAACGGCTTAAAACTTTGTTGACACTTTTCTGACCACTCAAATCTAACATCTTTCTATAACAACTTCGTCAATGAAGTCACAATCATCGAGAGCCTTTCAAAAATCGTCAATAATATCTTGCTAGTCCAAGAAAACTATGGACTTCAAATACGTTTCTCGGAGGCTCCCATTCCTATAATAGCAGAGATTTTACTCGGATCAACTCTTATTCCGTAGCTAATACAACATGCTCCGAAACCAACCTCACGCAACCAAAATTCACATTTACTACACTTAGCATATAGATGCTTCTCACGCAATGTCTGTAACAAAATTCTCAAATGCTCGAAATATTGTGTCTTATCACAATGCTACAACAAAGCGATCCAAATACGGCCTGAATATCTGATTCATCAAATCCATAAGCACTGCATGATCATTCGTTAGATTGAAAGACATTACTAAGAATTCATAATATCTGTACCTCGTTCTGAAAATAATTTTCTACACATCAAATTCTTTAACTTTCTTTTCTGATACCTTTGTATCAATCACACATGCCAAATAGTCTTCGCAATCCTTTATCATATAACTCATCTTTCATCGAATGATAGAAATATCAAATTAGCCGAAAAGCAAACATCCTGAAAATCAACGGACAGTTCTTGCATATTTTATCCACTAAGACACACTTGCCTAAGTGGTTCGATACTCTATCCACAAATTCAGTAGACTTAATAGGTAGAGTCATATGCAATACTAAATTCATACTCATATAGGAATGGGTTGATCCCTGATATATTTATACAATCACATCAGTATCGAATAGAGTTACAGTACTGGTCATGACGTCTGAAGATGACTCTTCCTCTCTTGCTTGTATTGTGTAAGCTCGGGCAGGTGCTCTCGCCTCTAATCTCACAGCTGTATCAATGGTCCTTCTTTGACTTCCACTAAGGTTCTCGACATTTCTGGTTGGTCTACCCCTAGCCGTCGCATTACTGGATCTCACATTCTAAACATTTTCTTCCTCAGTCATCTTTGGCCAGTCTCTAATAAAATGATCTCGTGATCCATATTTATAGCAAACTCTATTGTTGTATTTGCCCGAACATTCTCCCACATGTCATCTTCCATACTGTCTACACTCAGGTTTGTTACTTTTGGCACTATCAACATTAGATTCATTTGGGGCTTGAATTCGTAAACCAGTACTTTGTCTCGAACGATCTCTACTTGGGTGTCCAAACGAAGCATTTGTACGATTGCTTACATCTCTGTATCTCTTTGTAGAAGGTTGAGAAAATTTACTCATTGATCCTTTTCTTTCTTCACGAGCTCCTAATCGGCTTTCTTCATTTCTTTACTGAGCTCTTCAGCTTTACATGCTCTTTCAACTAACACAACAAATTCGTTTATGTCGAGTATTCCAACCAACAACTTAATGTCTTCATTCAATCCCTCTATGAAACGTTTACACATAGTAACTTCAGTAGAAACACATTCTCTAACATATTGGCTCAATCGTACGAATTCTCGCTCGTATTCAGTAACAGACAAATGACCCTATTTTAGCTCTAGAAACTCCTTACGTTTTTGATCAATGAAGCGTTGGCTGATAAACTTATTTCTAAACTCGACTTGAAAGAAATCCCAGGTGATTCTCTCTCTCGAAACTGCAGATATCAATGTTTTCTACCAATTGTAAGCCATGTCTCTCAACAAGGAAACTGCACACTTAATGCACTCTTCAGGGTTCAGCGACATCTCATCAAATACTCTGATTGTATTTTCAAGCCAAAACTCAGCTTGCTCAGCATCGTCATCAGCTGTGGCCCTAAACTCTTCGGCCCCATACTTGCGAATCTTATCCACAGCAGGTTTATTCAATCTGATCGGATCTACAACTTGTGGCACAACAGGAACTTGTGGGGGTGGAGGTTGTGGGGCAGTCAGATTTGTTCTAACAAATTTTGAAAACCATTCACTCATCATACGGAAGAAGGCTTGCTTAGCCTCACCTTCCTCACCACTATCATTTGGCCTTGATGTGGCCGGCACTGTCCCTTGAGCGGAAGCAGGCACATTACTCTCTGCATTGTCAGCAACTGCTCGATCGGGATCCATTACTCTATTAAAACACATTTCAACTGTCAGATTTCATCACACTATCGCAATTTTATAATATGGCATGTATAGCTAGACTCACACACGCTACGTTAGTTTGAGAATCGACTAAACCGTATCTGATACCAATAAAATGTAACACCCCTAGCCCGAGACCGTCGTCGAAATAGGGTTTAGAGGCATTACTGAACAATAGGATCATTTTACAACGCATTCACGAAACAAAGTCAATTATCATCAAACACATTCATATACAATCATAGTGTCCCTTAAATGAGTCATCGAGACTCTAAGCATGCTTATAAACTGAGTCGGGACTAAACCGGAACACATATAAAATTTCATGAAAATTTGAAACTTTTCTAAAATACTGGGGACACACGACCGTGGGGGTTGGTCGTGCCTCACCCACAGCTATTTGACACTCCCGTGTGTCCTCCCTGTGGTAGAATACTGCCAAAATCAACACGGCTGCCGAACACGCCCGTGGGAGGGGACCGTGTGTCATCCATGGTTTCCAGACACCCCCGTGTGTCCTATTCATGGTCCTATACTGCCATTTCTCGCACGACCTAAAGGCACGCCCGTGCCAAGACCGTGTATAATTTAAGCCACATTCTGCCAATTTACACACGGTCTTAGGCATGCCCGTGTGCCTCAGCCGTGTGACATTATAGGCCACTTTGCAAAGTCAAAATGCCACCCATAAGGGTCCAACCTACAAGTCATACAACCTAAACATCTCATGCTCATATTATCACCATAAACATACCAATATTGTCATTCCACTCATGCATTCAATTTCAACTCTATTTATACTAAATTCAATACCAATACTTATTCTACCACAAGCATAATTCATTCCCAATTTCACTAATTCCTGTTAGCATATTATCAACACAAAGTTACCATTCAATAGTAAATATCTCAATTCACAAATCATGCCAAAAGATGTATCACATATACCAAAACCATTTACGCTAAAACTAGCACATATCTAGCTACATACCATGGCTACTTACAAAATCAAACATAATTCAAATGACCAGCCTATACATGCCATATTACAACTATATACATCCTTTCAAGAGTACCAAAATAGAATGCCGATAGTGTGATTGAGAAGCTGACGATCCCAGATCCGAGCTAGCTTTACTGACCCTACAAAGCAGAGAAACAAATCACACAGTAAGCTTTCCAAAGCTTAGTAAGTTCAAATTATAAAACAATTAACTCAATGAACCAAGTCAATATACATATTTAATCATCACATAGATATTTTATCAATGGCACACAAGTTCAACTTTATTCAATACTCACATAGCATTCCATTCTTTCACTTCAAATTTCACCAATCACATAGGTATCATACTTACCTTGCCAACACTTAATTAATCACTAATCATACTATCCAACCATTACACAGATAATGACACAACTAAGCACAATATCACTCTCAACCATATGCTTAAATAACTATTCATTCAACTCTTAAATCTATCATCAACCACATAGATTCAAACATACTTTGATCAACATGTAGTTACTCACCATTCATACAACTCAATCCCTCGATTTTACCTCTATTACAACCTTTGCTATTACTCAAATGAATTTGCACACACTTAGTGCCAATTTCACAGCCGAAGCCTATTTGTCATTGCACACTTAATGCCGATATGTTAAACAGAACTTATATCGGTAACGCACATATAGTGCCATTTCGATGAGCCAAAACTTCCATCATTTCACACACACACAGTGCTATTCATTAAAGCCATAGCTTCTATTGTTTCATACACGCAGTGCTAGTCATTAATTATAATCACACACTTAGTGTCTATTCTTTTATTCGACTTGCCTCGATGTCGCACACACAGTGCCAATTCAATAAGCCGAAGCTTTCGTATCATTGCACACACAGGGCTATTCATTTCTTATAATCGCACACTCAGTGCCTTAATACAAAACCGAACTCGATTCGATATCGCACACATAATGCCAATCACAAAGCCGAAACTTCTATTATTTCGCACACAAAGTGCTAATCTTCTCGGTTACCCTCCCAAATGTGCACACTTAGTGCCACATAGATTCATTTCTCACATAAAATTTATAAATCAATAATATCATAACCATTCATTTCACAACATTTAAACATAGCTAAGTACACATATTATATCCTAACTTACCTCGGATGTTGATATATATCGAAACGATCAATTAATCGAGCACTTTGTCTTTACCTCGACCTCGATCCGGACCTATCCTTTCTTGGTCTATACACATTCAAATTCAATCCATTCAATCAAAAATTCATTCAATTTAGTCTACACACACTTATTTTGAGTATTTTACAAAATAGTCCTCATATTTTCACAGTTTGACACTTTAGTCCCTAATTCATCAAATCACAAAATATATCAAATTTCTATTCACATAAGCTTAGCCGAATTCTTCCCATGCCAATACAAGCCCACACATTTCATTATTTTACATTTTAGTCCTCCAATTTACACTTTTCACAATTTAGCCCAAAACACTCAATTTCATCAAAAATCCCAATACAAACTATGTTAATCCAACACCAAGTTTTCATATTTCAAAATCAACTAGCACATAGCTCAAACACACATCAATGGCTCATCACAAAAACATCATCAATACATGGAATTTGAGCATGGGTTTTGTAAAGCACAAAGTAACGATCACAAAAATGTAGAAATTATCAAAAACTGAAGTCAAAATTCACATTAATCAAAGAAGACAATAGCCGAATGCCCTAACAAAATTTCTCTTTTCTTTCTTCCAATATTAGACACCCAAAATAAGATGATAATGTTCATATTTTATTTTGTTTATTATAATATAAACATATATTATTCAATTACTATAATATCCATTAAATTTTTAATTAAAAGAAACATATAATAAGGGCATATTTACCTTTCATTCATCCACTATCTACAAATGGGTATAATAACAACATTAGGCCTCTTCCTTAGTAAGCCAACAATATTTAAGTACTCACAAATCAACACACAGCATTTTACTTTCTATACAATTTAATCCTTTCTCTTAATTCGACACACGAATAATCAAATTATCACACAAAATTTTCACATAGACTATGTCACATATCATTCACATAGAAAATATCATAAAAATTAAATATCATAAAAATATTTTTACAACCTCAAATTTATGGTCTCAAAACCACTGTTTTGACTAGGGTCTAAACCGGGCTGTTACATTTCCAACTAACGGGAATGTTGCACATCCTATCCTAGCATACTACGCTCTCGCTGCGCACTCTGATCTTAATAACACAAGCTCGCACCACACTATTTATCCATCAGAGTGGATGGGCATCACACACAAATAATTTCCACAATATACACGGAATAAATACAAACTCTAAGTTTAAGCATCACATCCACAAAACATACACAGAATAACTACAGTCAATACAACATACAACAAAGAATAGTATCAGGAACTTACGGATTTGGTGCCAGAGACTCGGTGTGCCATACTTACAGTAACACTATCACTTTTCTAAACCAAAGGTTAAACAGATTTGGAAAATTTTTTTTAAAACCATTCCACAGCCGAGTTTTACAACCGAGCTCTGATACCATAAAATGTAACACCTTAAACCCGGCCTAGACATTATAACCGGATCTGGCATGTCACATAGAAGGGTTGTATAAAAACTTGTGCGTTTGTTAAAAAAATCATTTTTTTTGAAAGCTTCGAGCTTTGTTGCTTATGAAAACCCAATTTGTCTTTATGGTTTTCGTATAAAAATGTTATTGTTACTATCATTGTTGAAAAACTTTACTTACAATCAAAATGAGATTCAGTGATTTGCGAAAATGTGATATTTGAAAACCAAAATTGTAGTTTTTGGAAAAATCTCGAGTTTTATCGTTTATAGTTGAAAATAACCGAAATGAAAGTTTAAAAGAAAAATTAAGTCCAATGGCCTTTTTACAAAATATTAAACCTAAAATTAATATATCCTTAAAATAAAGCAAAAACTTGAAATTTACTAAAGTACGTGAGAAGTACTTCGATGTATGGCCACCACAGAGCCCTCCGCCGTTCCAAATCCTCTAATGCTGGGGATCACCTGCAAGGTTAAAGCAGAGGGGTGAGTTACAAGAACTCAGTGTGTAATCCCCTGATCGGTCATTAATTGGGCCCGAGCCCATATAGAAATAGACTGGGCCGAAGCCCATACAGAAGCAAACTGGGACGAAGCCAATGCAGAAGCAGTCTGGGCCGAAGCCCTATTCAGTAACAATCTGGGCCTTAGCCCTATAAGCATGATAATGCAACAGAGTATGCAACCCAACCTAATAATCCATCTGCTACACACCACCCGTACCAGCCCAACACACTTGTGGGGATTTCTAAATCGACCCACCCATCTGCTACACACTAATAAGGCAGACAAGCTGCTAATCAAAGAATTTATGGCGAAGCCACCAGAATAACAGAATATACGTGGCATAGCCACTATACAGATTATGGCAGAGCCACCAGAATATGTGGCAGAGCCACCAGAATATACTTCCTCTGAATCATCAATATCTCAATCCCATGCAAAATGTCATGTATGCAAAGAATTTATCAAAAATGATGTATGAAATAAATTACCATCATAACCAATTAAACAGAATACACACAATCATACTAATTAACCCCTAAGGGTATAATAGTAAATTACCGACCAAGGGTATTTTAGTAATTTACCCACCAAGGGTATTTTAATAATTTACCCACCGAGGGTATTTTGGTAATTTTACCCATTAAGGGTATTTTAATAATTTACCCACCAAGGGTATTTCATTAATTTACCCTACCGAGGTGTTTCGGTAATTTTACAAACTAGGGGTATTTCTGTCATTTTGCAAACCGAGATATTCTAATCAAAGATAACGATGTAAATGGGCCTAAGGCCCATTCTCGGCCCAAATGGACCCACACGTTCGTGTGGCCCATTTAGCCCAAATTTAGCCACATATATGAGATTCACATAGACCAGTTCACTATCTACTACACAATCATACAATTTATTCATATGGGTCCATGGACCCATTGGGCCCACTCGACCCTTCAGCCCATCGTGGCCCAAACAACATCAAACCACAAGAATACTCATGGTGGCCTCGACTATCACATCAAAGCTCTCACACGTGTGCCCGCACGGTCGTGTGGCTACGATCGTCGTGTGACCGGCATTTCAGTATTTGTCGCTCTACAACTAGAGTAGTGCAAAATACACACCTGATAGGAGTCTGAAGCTAATCCGCGCTCCGAATGCTCCTATGCCCAAACGCCCACCAAGGTATGCTTCCTCTCTCCTCATAGACAGCTCCATATATAGCCAGCTTCTCACCTTCCCTCTTGCTAGCTTTCTGATATTGGATCCCTTCTTCAGTAGAGTTTAAATCCAACACAAACTCTGGCCGTCCAGTCCGTAAAATAAATACTCCCCTGCTTGTTATGAGATTCGAACCCAGGCTCTCCCATCAGCCAATTCACGCCACTTACCACTAAGCCACCAGCTCCTCTTGTGTGTAACATAATACGCAACTAAATATAAACCTATGGGCCAAAGTCCAAGTTCACTTAAAAATAAATCAAAAAGAAATGCCAGCGCCAAGGCTTGAACCTTGGACCCCTTGCTTCCTTGTGGCGTCACCTCCTTGTCTCTTATGTGGCGTCACTTTTCCACTACACCACAAGCTCTTTTTGTGTCATTTTTCTCCACATTTTATTTTTAAAGCCTACTTACTAACTCTCAGGGTTTTATTCACCTAAAACCAAAATTTTCCTAAAGCCCAAGTTTGATCCCGGGACTTCATAGAAGCCCCCTAACCTTCCAAAATAACTCACCTAATAGGTTCAACTTGCAGTAATGCCGTTCTCTCATTCTCAAAAAAATTTTAAACACTCCCACGCCTAAGGCCCAATGGGCCCAATTCTATTGGCCTAAATTTGGGTCGTTACATAGGGGGTGTTACATTAACTCTGTTACCTTTGTATCTAACACATATGCAAGATAAGCATCATATCCCTTCCTGATACATTTCTGTATTGTTATGCCTGAAATTACATTAGACAACCCATCTAATTTATTAAATTCAACATGAAGTGGTTCCCCATTTTGACATTTAAACACAATATATTTTTGTTTACAATTCACTACCGCATCATGTTGAGTTAACTAGTCCATTCCCAAAATCACATCGAATTCATCAAAAGGAAATAACATTAAATCAGCCCGATAAGCATTTACCCTTTACCATCAATGGATAGTTTTTACAAACTTTATCCACCATCACACATTGACCCAAAGGATTTGGAACTTCCACCATAAATTTAGTGAATTCAACCGGTAAATTTGTAACAGATACCAATTTTGTGCATATGTATGAGTGTGTGGAACCAGGATCAACTAAAGCAATAATATTAGTGCCAAGTAAAGAAAATGTACCAGTAATAATGTATGGAGCAAAGGTATCCTCTCTGGCACGTATAGCATAAGTTCTCGCCAGTGTTCGTGCCTCAGATTTAACTGTTGGGTCTTTTGTAGCGCTTTGGCTACCACCAAGATTTGTAGGGTGTCGAGGTGGTCTACCTCTAGAGACAGTATTACTCGGCTTTGAAATCTTTCAACCTCTTTTTCCCCTCTTTCTGGACAGTCTCTTAGAAAATGATCAAAAGAACCATATCTGTAGCAAGCCCCACTTCTTAAATGACATTTCCCAAAATGAAACTTATTATAATGTTTGCATTTTGGTTTCAGATTACTGACAATACCGACACTACCAACACTGGTTACTGATGGGGATGATGATCTCGAATTAAAGCGTTGAGAACCTCACTCTTTACTAGAATATCCCATAGATGTGGTAAAATGATTAGAGTATTTCTTTAATTTCTTTGAAGCAGATGATTGGGACTTTCCTATAGATCTCTTATCGGAAACCCGAGCTTCTTTTTTAGCTGGTTTTTTTTTCTTTGCTCAATTCTTCTACTTTTAGTGCTAGGTCATCTAGTACTGCAAATTCTCTTATTTCAAGAATACCAATCAACAACTTAATATCTTCATTCAGCCTTTCTTCAAATCATTTACACATTTCAGCCTCAGCTTGAACCCATTTTTGAGCATATTTACTCAGTCGAACAAATTCCCGTTCATATTTTGACACTATCATGTTCCCCTATTTAAATTCTAAGAATTTTTTTCTTTTCTGATCCAAGAATCTCTGACTAATATATTTCTTTCTAAATTCTATTTGGAAGAACTACCATGTAATGTTTTCTTTTAGAACAACGGAAGTTATAGTTTTCCACCAATGATAGGTTGTGTCTTTCAATAAAGAAATCACACATTTCAGAAAGTCGACTGGTGAACAAGACAATTCATTTAATACCCGTATAGTATTCTCCAGCCAAAACTCAGCTTTTTCTGCATCATAATTTATTGTAGCTCTGAATTCCTCAGCCCCATATTTTCTGATTTTATCAACCGGAGCCTTACTAATTCTAACTAATTCAGTACCCTGTGGTATCTCAAGAATCAGCTGAGGAGCAGGTGGCAAAGGTTGCTGAACAATAGGATTTGTTCTTATATATTCTGTAAACCACTCATTCATCATTTGAAAGAATGCAGTTTTACCCTCATCATCTCAGCCCTTGACTCGGGCCTTCAACTACTAGATATAGCTCTTTGTACAGAAGCTTGAGCAGTACTCTCAGCTTTCTCAGGATCAGCTCTAGCTAGGTTTGAAGACATTTACTATATGAAAAATAAATTTAAAAATGGTCAAGAGATATCACACTATCACAATTTATACAATGGCATGTATAGCTAAACTCACACTTGCTACGTCAGTCCAAGAATCGGCTAAACCGTAGCTCTGATACTAATAAATGTAACACCCCAAACCTATATCCGTCGCTGAAATAGGGTTACAGAGTATTACTAAAGTTTACAGAACAATTTCAAATAATTTAAGAAATATACTATTCATATTAAAATATTATACATAACATCCCTGAAATGGACCATCGAGGCCCAATATGAACATTAGAATCGAATCGGGACTAAATCAGGATCACTAAAATTTTTCGCAAAATATCAAAATTTTTCTTATGAACAGTATTGATCGTTGTTTTTTCGAGTTATAAAATTTATAATGAATGAGATCAAACCTGGAAATTAACTCTGACAATGATTAAAGGTAAGTTTACCTATCGAATAGTAGTATAGCTTAGGCAAGACCAGATTATCGAACCTAAAGGAACTAAAAGTACTAATACTCACTTTCTTTTTATTATTTAGCCTAAAATATGGAGTGATTGATTGATTTAATCTAATTTAACGACTACTAAACTAAAGATACAAAGATAAAAAGAACGAATTGGGAAATAACTTGATGAAAAACTCAGTTGATCGCGACAATACCCTCAGGAAGAATCCACCTAGACTTTACTTGTTATTTAACACTGAACCATACGATTTATTCACTTAGTTTGATCCGTAAGACTCCCTAACGTATATTAAACCCTCTCCTGAGGCGAATAATGTCTAACCCTAGGTTAATTAGTGGAACTCTCGTTCTCTTATAATAACCCCCTAGAATAGCAATAAATTGATCTATGGACTCCTAAATTAGGTTTCACCCTAATCAGGCAAAATCTCGTCACCCTATCTTAAGCGGGGTCTATTCCTCCTCCACCTAAGCACATTAGATTTGGACTAAGCATGCATAATAAAAAGGGTTGTTAGGATTAAAAAGGGTACACTAGGGGTTAATTATGTGGGTAGGCTTTTAGTGGTGTGAATGGGTTAAAACCTAGGTGCCTTTATCATCTTAGTATATCAAATCTTAGATGTGGTCTCAACATGTATAATCGAGGCAAGTTCCAGAATAACAGTTCAAAGTTGACACACTCATAATTAATAAAGTGAGTATGAAAAAGAATATATGCTCTATAAGGCTCAAAATCTCACAAAAATTATGGGTATTTGACATCAATCCGGTAAATTTCAAACTTCAAGGTAATATTCAAATTCAGTTCAACAACCTAGAAATTTTTTGATTCTTGAAAAATAGACTTATCATGCTTGATTCTCTAGTATCTTAAAGTTTAAATCATCAATGCACAATTATCAACGACTTAATCCAAAACATATCAATAAAAATTATAAATCATTAGAAATTTTTTCCTAATTAATAATATGAGAAAAATACTTAAAAACAAGATTAAATTCATGATTTTTAGAATCATGCAAAAAGTTAGGCACTTAATTCCCCCACACTTAAGATGTACATTGCCCTCAATGTACAAAGATAGATAAATAATCTTATAATAGTGAAATCAAAAGAGAAGGGGAGAAGTGACACTTTCTGAATTTTGGATGACTCCGAGAGTTGGCTTAGGTCGTGGTGGAAGATGAGTTGGAGGAGACGGTGGTGGCATTTTTTATGGGCCTGGTGAGGTGGCTGCCGATGCACTCTTTGCTAGATGAAGAAATTGGGTAGCCTGCTGTAACACCCCAAACCCGGCTTATGCGTTAAGACCAGATTTGGCATGCCACACAATTCGAACTTACACCTAGTCATTAATGCCTTTAATGATAACAATTCTTCAAAACGATTTTGAAGTTGGAGTTTATCAAAAATTGAGATTTATAAAAAAACCATGATTTTTAAACATAAGAGTTTACAATTTATTTTTTAGAGAAATAATTGTTTAAAATCTGAATTAAGAAAAACCCTCTTTTTGTACGCAAGTTTAAGAAAACATTTATAGAAATTTAAAACAGTCCCATTCAAGTATCTAAAACATTTTAAAATCCATCCACGAAATAAAAATCCATGAAAATAATTCTAGAGGCCTTATTACATCGCAAAATAAAAAATACTTAAATAAAAAATACTTAAAAGAAGTTCAAAGTTTTATGACTCATCATTAGTAGTATGGCCTCCACACGAAGTCATCCCTACCCAAGCCTCCATCAATTATTATTACACGAGAAGGGTAAGAAAAATGGGGCGAGTTACTTAGAACTCAATGTGTAACCCACTTACCGTGTTCCTTTGGGCCAAAACTATTTAAGCAATTAGTTGGGCTTGAGCCCATTTACAAATGCACAATATATATATATATCAAATATATATATAAAAAATATATGCATGTGATATGCAATTCCCAACCAAGCCTAATTTCCATCCGCTACACACCACCCGTACCAACCAACACACCTGTGGGGATCAAGTCAACCCACCCCGCCAACACACCAATAGCAGGCATTAAGCCAATTATAATATTTATGGCAAAGCCACCGAACTAGAGCCATTAAGCCATTTAAAATATTTATGGCAGAGCCACCGAACTAGATTTTGGCAACATGTCTTTCTTCTCTTCGTCAATTATCCCAACCCATGCAGTCATGTATATATATTTAATGCATAACAATATATTCATAAGGTAAATTTCAACAAAAAGCCCATATTACAAGTTATCAATTTGGCCCATTAGCCAAAATAGTAATTTGGCCCATTTAACGATCTAGCAAATATGGCCCATTTATCGATCTAGCAAACTTTGGCCCATTTATCGATCTAGCAAATTTTGGCCCATTTATCGATCTAGCAATTTTGGCCCATTAGTCACATGAGGCCCTTTTCACAATATTCTCACTTGGCCAATTTATCAAAATAAATCATATGGCCCAAAATATCACTTTTTAACAATATAGCCCATTAAGGGAAAATCTGTAATTTTTCACAACATTAATACCATTTCCATGCTTTCACACCAAAAAGTGCTAATAAATCGTATTTTCCAATTTTTATGACTTTACGCGTTTTATTCTAATACTTACGGCATAGTATAACCCATGAGATAAGTGTGAAGTTACACACCTGATTACGGTGAGAACTATACTTTCCCGCTCGTCGATACCTAAATATTTATCACGCTTGATTAGAACACTAATATTTAATATAAAACTATACTAATGATAAACGATCTAAATCCTTACCCTCGGAATCTCGAATGACAACTATTTGTCGGTTCTCCCCGGTTGACGGTTCGCAACCCGATGGGAAATCCTGAACCGCTAATGGCTCGAACTACTGAACAACTTGAATAATCGATTCTCCTCGGATAAGGGTCCACAACCCGGTGGAAAGTCTCGATTCTTTGAAACGACCCTTCGTTTGAATTTAGGGAATAAGCGAAACCACCCCTCTTCCAAACGCTATTAACAACGCTTTTTGTCCCTATCTTGATTACCACAAAAATAAATATCCTTGTGTTCTCGAGATGAGAATCAAGCGATAACGTCCCCTAAAATGAAATCGATTAGTACTCCTTCTATAATGATATGACGAGTAATATGGAAATCCTTGATAGGAACCCTTACCTTACACTTCGACTCGATTTCTAGCGAGTCACTAAGATAACAAATACTCTGAGTTCGGCCTTCTTTATGACACTAAAAAATGAAAGATTGTCTAAGAGAAAGAACATTATAATCGGTCATAAGACCCTCCCAAACTTGTATATATCTGGCTAAGAAAAGAATAGAAAAGAAAAGATTGAAAAGAGTTCTTCTGATTGCTTAAATGAAGGTTGAAAGAATAATCAACAAAACAATATAGATGAAGAGAAGATTTGACTTTGATAAAAACAAAGGAGAGAAAAGAATGGTTTGACTATGGAGGTAGTCTAACATTAGGCCATCTGAGAAAAATGATGAAGGAAATATGGTTGAAAAAAAATAAATGAAGAAAGAAAGAGAATAAGGATGTGAGGTTTAAGATTTAATTTTCAAAGATAAGAGAAAAGCAAAGAGAGAGGGTTTGAAACAATGATGCATTTGGCCATGGGAGAGAAGGAAGAGATGATGTTTGTTTTTTTTGATGTTTTAGGCACTAGAAAAGAGACACAAGTTGAATTGACAAAATATGACCAAAAAGGTGAAACAAAGATAATTCTTCCTAGCCAACACACATTCGGTTTTGAGAGCATGAGATGAAAAGAGAAAAAATGTCTTGTAAAAGCAAAAGTGACCAAATGGTATTACCCAAAAGCTACTAACCATACCAAACCTATCACCAAAAATTTGGCCTTCCGCCCTTAGCCCCCTAAATCGTCCAAATACATGGTCAAACTTGGCCATCTTAACTTTCCAAAACACTCTCCCTTAAGAGGTGCCTTATGTTCCTCCACCTTCCAAAAGCTTAGAAATCCTATCCCCAAAATCAAGCAAATTCTATACCTAAATATATATTTGCCATAACCTTTAGCCACCTTACCATAAAAGAATTAGTCCATCCTTGCCAAGAATAGAGCTTGGCCGACATTTGCTAAGAAAGAGCAAAAATAAATGTCACCAAAATGCTATCCATGGGATTCGAACCTCCCCCCTCAAGCTACACTCATGGCGCCTATTCCACCTTGCTACTAGCTCATCTTATGCTAGTTTTTGCCATTTAATTACCTTAAGCATCAAGGTCACTTGATCCACTTCAATAAAATTTTCATTACTAAAAATTATTCTACTTTCGAATAATTTCGTGCCTTCTCAAGGCTATATTAAACACACAAAATTTAATCATTCACAAGCTAAACACCAAAACATTCAACATATCGATACTCAGATTTTTAGGATGTTACACCTGCAAAGATATAGCCAGAAATTCTAACGAAACATTAATAATATGCTAATAATATAATTAAAGACCAAGAAAATAAAAAAATAAGACTAAGAAGAAAACTGAAATTAAGAGAAAAGACTAATGGACTAAGGAGTCCTTATTGTTGGATGGTTCTCGAGGTGGGTGTGACCTCTAAGGCTGTGGTGCATGATTCCCAAGCAGCCTTTAGAACCTGACACTAAAAAACTAGAAGAAATTAAGATATATTAAGCAGAAGAGAAGTATAAATAAGTAGGATAAAAGAGGAAAATAAATGTAAATAAAAATTTAAATGGTCTCAAAGACCCTTGGCTTGTTGTTTGGATGAAGCGGCCGGCATAAACTTATGTGTAGGGCCTCCCTTACGTAGACTATGCGTGCTTTCTTACGCTTCTTCATCATGGCTTTGGTATGGCTTAAAGGCTGCAGAGATTTGTTTGTGTAGATGTGGAGATCTGAGAGGAATGAGGAAGATAAGAGGTGGGAGCTAGGATGAATAGGTAAGGGTGGTTGGGTTTAAATAGAGGCCTACTTCTGGTACTTTCCCACGCCCGTGGACGGAGGGCGTGTCAAATCACACGGTCGCCTCGCATGGCCGTGTTTTACCCGTGGTTGATAAGTCAGTATCTTCACACAGTCGCATCGCACGGCCGTGTGCTAGGCGTATTGGTATGCCACGCCCGTTCCTCCATTGCCACGCCCGTTCCTGAATTGGTAGTATCGACCCACGACCACCACGCACGGCCATGGTGGGGTAGGTAGGCCCGTGACTTTCAAAAGTTGGTTGGGGCAGGATTTGTACCGTCTCTGCTATGTCAGTACGGTGATTCGGAGTACCCATACGGTCAGGGCCACGGCCGTGTGCTAGGCCATGTGGTCTGGGAATCTGCACTTTTAATTTAGTGAAATTCTAAAAGAGAAAATAAAAATAAAAGGAAAAAAACCACAAAAAAATTTAGTGTTTGGGTTGCCTTGTAACACCCCAAACCCGGTCAAAACACTATAACTGAATATGACGTGCCACGGGAAAGAAAACATTTTGAAAACTGATTTGTTGACTTGTTTAAAGAGAATTCTGTTGTAACATTTTAAAGAAAACGTCGTTGGATCTCGTGATGTTTAAAACATGTTGAAACTTGTTCTAGAAAAACTTGGTTACCTTATTGTTACTCCGTATTTAATACTTAGTCAGTGTACATTTTAGAAAACAAGTATTTATTTAGGGTTTTGAAAACACCCAATTCATAGTTTTACCGGCATACTTATGGAAACTTTAAGAAACAACTAAATAAAATGTCCCAAAATAATACTTAAGCAACCTTATTATAGAACTGAAAACCCAAATTAACGAAAATAACTAAGTCCACATGGAAAGCATTGAAATAAAACGAATGCTGAGCATGGCCACCTCGAGTCCACCCCGGCTCTAAATCTACGATCTAAGGTTTATCTGCAAAATATAAAGGAAGGGGTGAGTCACCTAGACTCAGTGTGTAAACCCCCATCCTAAAAGACGTTATGCTCTTACACAATTTCATATACAAATATGTATGTCATGCAACCCATCAACCTAGATATCCATCCATATCTCCCAAATCTACCCCGTGTGGTACCGAACCACTGGTGGTGCCAAACCACTGGTGACCAAAGTCACAAATAAACATATGTGGTACCAAACCACTGGTGGTCCCAAACCACTAAGACATAGTCACAATATTATAATATGTGGGGCCAACCCACTGTGTGGTACCAAACCACTGGTGACAGTCTGATAGATCATACTTCCCCCTCCTCTCAACAACCATATCACATGTTCATGCTCACAATACAAGTATGATCATGCTCTAACATGTAGAATATTGAATAAAGAATGGCATGCACTTATAGTTCACATTTTAATTAACGCTAGCAACCATAACAACTTACCCGACATCCTCGTTTTTACCCACAAGGGTAACTTAGTAATCACTTCTGAGTCACTTGACTTTTATCATCACATAACATTTAACATATTAAGTAAAGAAAGTGTGTAAGAGTTACACACGGTTCTCGTACTAACGCCGCACCGCTTCTACGCTCTTGTCACTCTAAACTACCACTATCGACCACGATCTATCTCTAATGTCACCACACCCGATGGCCAATCTCGTACTCCGATCTTGATCGTTTCTTATATTTTGGCGTTGGGTTTACAGATCCAACCCCTCCTATCGCTTGACTGTTATTAGTGTCCATAATAACCCCTTGGTCACTAAACCAATAAAACGATGAGATCCAATTAATTTAATAACTATAACACTTTAAATGAACCCTTACCTAATCTGTCAAATATCAAAAAATCCTTAAAAACTTCACCACCCTACCTACATTTGGCCAATCACCAAAAGTATTAAACCAAACCAATAATCACAACCAATCGAGCACCCTATGATATTTGGCCAAAAAGAAAGGAACAAGAAAGTGGCCATTCGGTCGAACCTACCACCACCTACCTTCGACTTTCCCACCAATCGGCACTACAGATCTCAGCAAGACAGGATTTGGCTACCAAGAGCATAGAGTGAAACTGATAGAGCCTTAGGACAAATGATTCGATTAGAAACTTGATTAAAAATTGAGAAATTACAGAGAAGAAAAATCCTGAAAACTCACCAACCCCCCTTGAAGACTATTCGGCTATGGTGCACCTTTGGGAAAACGAAACCACCCTCGTAGATTCGGCTATGGGAGAAGGAGTATGAACAGAAGGGATTTGGCTTTTAGAAGAATTTTGGAGAGGGAAATAAGGCTAGGGAATTTTGGCTAGAAGAGAGAAAAGTATGAGAAAAGAAAGAAAAGAAGAAAACAAATGAAAGAAAGATGGACAACTGGCTACTAATTTCGGCTACACACACACACCTTCAGAGTTGGAGTTTCGGCGAACTCTCCCATCTCCTGATAACTTTTATCCATCTATCATCACATCCATTATCCTTTCCTTAGATGAGACCACCTTAAAACCAACTCTTCCCTTCCTTATTATTAGCTTTTAATTAACAAAAAATAAAAGAATTAAAACTCCTAAAATGTAGCTCATGTGCCGTCTTCCCCTCCCCCCTAGGAGTGCCAAATTTTGGACCCCATAAACTTGGGCTCCAAGCGGCCACACGTGGCCCAATCTCCCTCCTAAGTGACGCCACCTCTATGCTCACCCGTAGCACCTCCAAACTTTGGGCCACGAGTCGAACTTACTACTAAACATAATTACTTAACTTAAATTATAAACTAGCACTATTTATAAGCAACCTAACCCAGATTTAAGTCCAAACCTAAGCCCAATACATACCTCAAAGCCTCAACCTACCAACTTAGCCATACAACATACCAAATGCACAGACCCACCAAATCAGGATATTACATGCCTCCTGAGAAGCGCTCGTTTAAAGTCTTAAGCTAGACTTTTCTTGACATTTGAAAAAGATCAGGGAGGTTTAAAGGTTTGAACATCTTCCCTAATGCTTATAGTTTTATTTTCTTGACAAAGTTCAAGTCGAGAAGTTTTTACCTTAGAGGGGTCGAATGTTGGGTTGCTTACCTCGACTATTTCGTGTGGGAAGATATTGTGTGCCTTAAGAAGGATTTCTCCCTTTAGCTTCAAGTCTGTTGTGATGATGTGCGGATCTGCTTTGTCTAACAGTATATGGTCTCCTATTTTGTAGTGATTGGATGTTCCTACGAGCTCTTCTAGATGGTCATTCGGTTCTACTTCATGTGGTTTTCCTTTGATGTATGTTTTCTATTCTTCTAGTCTGTCGACCTTAAGGTTTTGATCCTTCTCTTTGTCAGTTTGGGTTCTATGGGTTGGCTCAGGTTTGCCTTCATGTGGTGTTTCTTGCGATAAAGTTTGTACAAATTGATTATCAACTGAATTATCTTTCTTACCTTCATCTGTTGTTGTCCTGGCCGAGTTAAGAGCTTGAAGACTGATTGATTTGTTACCTACACAAAGTATGAGTTCTCTTGTGGCAACATCAATTTTAGTCTTGGCAGTTGCTAAAAAGGGTCTTCCCAAAATCATAGGGATTGTATTATTCTCATCCATATCTAAGACAACAAAATCTACTGGGAAAACAAATTTATTGATTTTGACAAGAACATCTTCAATAATACCCCTAGGAATTCTAATAGTTTTATCAGCTAATTGTATACTCATCCTAGTTTGTTTGGGCTTCCCTAGACCTAATCGTTTAAATAATGTATACGGCATGACATTTATGCTTGCCCCTAAATCAGCTAACGCATTACCAATAGTTAGACTACCAATTAAACATGGAATTGTAAAACTCCCTAGATCTTTTAGCTTTTGTTGTAGTCAATTTTGTAACATTGCTGAGCATACTGCATTCAATTCCACGTGGTGCTCTTCGTCTAATTTGCATTTGTTAGTCAAGAGCTGTCTTAAAAATTTCCTCGAGTCTGGCATCTGAAAAAGAGCTTCAAGAAGAGGTAAGTTAATATGTAATTTCTTTAAGAGTTTAAGAAACTTACTGAATATTCCTCGGAATCGTCTCTTTTCATTGCTTCGGGATAAGGTATGCGAGGCTAGTACTCCTTGATTATCGGTTTTGGCTTTTCTTGTGTTATCTCTATTTTACTTTTGTCTCCCTCATTTTCTTGTACTGAGCTAGATTCATCTTCTCTTTTATTGTCATCAGCTGTGATGGCTTGGATTTGTTCTTTCGGGTTAATCCCAGTGTTACTTGGTAGCCATCCTTGTGGTCGTTCTGACATTAGCTTTGCAAGTTGTTCGACTGCATTAGTGGCTGCCTTGACTGACTTAGTAAGTTCCCCGATTTGGCTCTTGTTGCTTTTAATTGTTTTTTCAATTTTTTGGAAGCGATTTTCTGTGTTTGCCATGAATTTTGTCAGCATCTCTTCGAGGTTTGGCTTCTTCTCTTGCGGGTATGGCTGATTTTAGAAATTTGGATGAGGTTGTTGTCTTTGATTTCCTTGAATTCCTTGGCCTCCCCATGAAAAATTTGGGTGGTTCCTCCTACCTGGATTATAGTTGTTACTATAAGGATTATTATTGGATATGAAATTTTTACCTATATAGTTCATCTGTTCGCTCTCTGCGTTCGGTTGGTAGGGTGGGTACTTAGGATTCGCCACAGTTCCACTGGTGTTGCACAGCATGACTGGATGTACCTGCGAAGAACACAAACTATCAAGCTTTTTAGTCATCATCTCTACCTGTGTTGATAGCATGGTCACTGCATCGAAGTTGTAAACTACGGCTGATTTTGTTGGTTTTGTCATTGTAACTTGCCACTGATAGTAATTCAGTGACAGCTCTTCAATGAACTCATAGGCTGCTTCAGGAGTTTTGTTGTTCAGGTTTCCACCGGCAGTTGAATCGATTAGTTGCCTTGTTGAGGGGTTCACACCGTTATAGAAAGTTTGGACTTGTAGCCACAAGGGTAGACTATGGTTTGGACACCTCCTCAAGAGATCCTTGTATCTCTCCCATGCATCGTATAATGTTTCTAAATTCATCTGCACAAAAGAAGAGATATCATTCTGTAAATTGGTCATTTTGGCTGGTGGGAAATATGTTAATAAAAAATTTTCAGTCATCTGCTCCTATGTAGTGATTGACCCTCGTGGTAACGAGTTTAACCATTGTTTGACTTTATTACTTAATGAAAAGGGAAATAACTGAAGACGTATGGCATCATCAGAAACGCCATTTATTTTGAAGGTATCACAGAACTCTAAGAAATTAGCTATATGAGTGTTTGGATCTTCGTCCCGCAAACCATCGAATTTAACAAACTGTTGAATCATTTGTATTGTGTTAGGCTTTAATTCAAAATTATTAGCGGCTATAGTAGGCCTAACAATACTCGATTCTACTCTTGTCAAATGTGGTTTAGCATAATCAAACATTGTGCGTGGAGCATTATTTTCTCGCACATCAGGTGCTAGTGGGTTATTCTTGTCCATCCCTTCAGTAGGATTGGATCTATCTTCTTGATCTTTCTCTGTGTAATTTAGGGCTCTTCTGATTTCTCTGTGATTCTTACGTGCGGTAGCTTCGATATGACTATCGTATACTAGTGGTCCTCTCGGGTTCCTCCTAGTCATAAACTAGAGGTACCTGCTAGGAAAAGAAAGAAAGAAAATTTAGTAAGTAAAATAAAATAAATTACGAAATTTAAAATAAAAGGAATGGATAAAGTAATAAAAATAGAGTTTTCTTAATATTTTAGTTCACCGGCAACGGCGTCTAAAACTTGATCGTTGTTTTGTCGAGTTTTAAAATTTATAATGAATGAGATCGAACCTGGAAATTAACTCTGACAACGATTAAAGGCAAGTGTACCTATCGAACAGTAGTATAGCTTAGGCAAGACCGGATTATCAAACCCAAAGGAACTAAAAGTACTAATACTCACTTTCTTTTTATTATTTAGCCTAAAATATGGAGTGATTGGTTGATTTAATCCAATTTAACGACTACAAAGCTAAAGGCACAAAGACAAAAAGAACGAAATGGGAAATAACTTGATGAAAAACTCAGTTGATCATGACGATACCTTCAAGAGGAATCCACCTAGACTTCAGTTGTTATTTAACACTGAACCATACGATTTATTCACTTAGTTTTATCCGTAAGACTCCCTAACGTATATTAAACCCTCTCTCGAGGCGAATAACGTCTAACCCTAGGTTAATGAGTGGAACTCTTGTCCTCTTATAATAACCCCCTAGAATAGCAGTAAATCGATCTATGGGCTCCTATATTAGGTTTCACCCTAATCCGGCAAAATCTCGTCACCCTATCTTTAGGCGTGCGATAAACTCCGCTTAATTATGCTAGATCTAGTATTACGCGAGGTCTATTCCTCCTCCACCTAAGCACATTAGATTTGGATTAAGCATGCACAATTAAGAACAAACTAAGCATTTATCATATAATTCAGAAAACAATAACAAGATTCATCTAGGTTTCATCCCCTTCAGGTATCTGAAGGGTTTAATTCATAATGAATAAAGAAAACATCTCAAGAGAAAAGATAAAACAAAACATAAGAAATCCCTAAAACCCCCCGAAGGAATTGAAGGAGAAATCCGTCGTCCTGAGTAGAATTTTGGCTCCTTGAGATGGATCAACTGGCTATCTTCGAGTGATTCCCTGAATTGAACTGCTCTGGCTTCGGCTCTTTGGCCTTGCTCAATGCCTCCCTTAAGGATACACTTTGGGTGTTTATATAGACTTTTAGAATGCTTTACTTGGTCCCTAAGTGTACTAATTTAGGTATACTTCCTCCTCGGTGTTTGAATAAGCTTTGGAAAGTGTTTCTTTACCTCAAAGTATCCAAATCTGAGTGAAATTGCTCTCTCTCGAGCGGAGGCGGCGGCGAGGCACACGCCTGTAAATCGTGGTTGGTAGTGTTTGATTCATTGTTTGAGGCACGCCGTGTAAATCGAGGTCAGGTCGTGTGAAGTATTTTGACGATGCACGGCCGTGTGGCTTGATGTCCAGGCAGTGTCGATTTCCTCTTTGGCCCAAATTGGCCCGTTTTAAGCCCGTTTCTTGTTCTTTTCGTTCTTGGGTGATTTCCTGAGTATAAACATGAAAAGAAAGGATTAAAAGCACCTTTTTACATAAATTAAGGGCTAAATCATCCAAAAGCATACTAAATACGGGTCTAAAATATGTTACTTTTATGGTTTATCAAGTATCCACACGCCCGTGTGGTCTAGGGACACGCACGTGTGATCAGGCCTTGTGGCTATACATGCCCGTGTCCCTAACCCATGTAACTCTCTGACTTATAAGGCATGAAGAAATTGAAGTCACACGGCCAAGTCACACGCCCGTGTGCTAAGCCGTGTGGTTAATTTAATTTTTACAAATTAGGTGCTGTTTTCACACTGTCGTATCGCACGCCCGTGTTCAAGGCCATGTCATCTACACGGCTGAGACACACGCCCGTGTCTTTACTCGTGTGCTCAATTCTGAGCATTCTATTTTGCAAATTTGAAATACAGGGGACACACGGCTAGACCACATGCCCATGTACCAGGTCGTGTGTCACACATGGTCTAGACACAAACCCGTGTACCTACCTGTGTGGACAAAATAAGACCATTTTCTAGCCTCATTTTTCACCCAGACTTTACCATTTTCCTGCGCCAACACTTACAAATATTTTCCAACCAATTCAAGCATAAATACAAAGCCATTATACCATTTGTTATTGTATAAAATCACTTGCCTTCATCCTAAATTATTTACTTTACTTACCTCTTATGTAACTTGAGTTGTTCATTATAATTTCATATTTATATATATACACATGAACATGTCTTATTCCATATCCATCTATAACATCAAAAACAAGTTTCTCTAGCCATTCCAATGGCTTGATTAGGTTCAACATATACAAACCATAATATGATCAAATTTTCCTATACATGCCATTATACCAAAACAAGATTTTTATTTATACCAGAATAACAAGAGGATAGTATGATGAATGCTCCGACCATTTTCTAACCTTCACGAGCTTTGAGCACTATAAAACAGAGAAAAATAAACCTAGTAAGCATTATATGCTTATTTAGCTCATATAACCAAAATTTAACTTACCAATCATATTAACATTTAAATCATTCATAAGCATACTTTTCCATTAAATTTAGCATTTTACCTAATCACATGCATCCAACCAAACATGTTAATGACAAATATACCATAATGCATTGATGAGCTCATCATGCCATATTCCATCAGATTTTCCTCTTTTCATTTCATATTTCTCATGTCTCAGTAATCATTTTATCCGTTGAACTATTGAATTTTTTGATGGATATTTCGATAGTAAATTCAAAGTGTACAATTCCATTATTTGTCAATTCATATCCAATAGTACTTATTAAGGTACACTCTCGAGCCACATAACATACAACAGAATTACCAGTCCAGGCTAAATTCTATTTGTAAAATACACTCTAAGAGCTTTGTTAGGATTACCAGTCTAGGCTAAATCCTTTCAGTGACAAAGAATTCTCTATAGAGTTTATTCTAGATTACCACTCCAAGCTAAATCCAGTCAATTAGGATTACCAGTCCAGGCTAAATCCTATTGAATCATATACTCGAGAGGCTCATTTCGGATTACCTGTCTAGGCTAAATTCATTCTGCAACACATGCAGTTTTATCAGGGAAATCACCTTTATCCATCGAAATTCAATATTCTCACGGAATTTAACCCTTTTCAATAAATTTCCAACATATACCATTTCTTCCTTTGTAATTTCCATATAGTTCATATATACAGTTTCATATAACATATTCAATGTAATATAGCATTCAAAACAACACATTTCTATGCTTATTTAAGCTATACGAACTTACCTTGATATTTGTTCTTAACTGAAATCTACTAATCCGAAATCTTTTCCTTTCCACGATCTAACTCTTTGTTCGATCTTTCCGGATCTATATAGTTGAATTTAATCATCAATTTAACACATTTTATATTCCATTGAACTCAATTTACACCCTAGGCTAAATTACCATTTTACCCCATTCTTTTTACAAATTTCAATTTCATCCCCAGGCTCAGAAAATAAAATTCATGCAATTTAATCCTTATTTCCATCCTAGTCGAATTTCATATACCATAATAGCAGCCCATGAATTCCATAAAAATAAAAATTTTATCATGGGTTTTCATCATTTTTCAATTTAGTCCCTATATCATATTTTCATGTAAGTTCACTTTGTAAAATTTGTTTATCTATCAACAACCTTTCATTGTAATGACCCAAAATTCACGGGCATTGAAAAAGTGCAATATCGGGCATTCGTCTTAGTAAAATGAATTAGTAAATATTATTAGAAATATTTATGAGTCTAGTGGTGTGTCTAATTAGGTTTTTATTAAGTGAATTTAACTTAATTTAGAGTAATTAGTAAAAAGGACTAAATTGAATAAAGGGTAAAATTTTAATTATAGATTAAAATAAAATAAAGGGATTAAATAGGAATTATGCCTATTTCATTAGGGAGGCGGCAAATGGGAAGAAAAATCTAAGATTTCTCTTAGATTATATATTATTATTATTATTATTATTATTATTATTATTAATAAATTAAAATAGTGACAAATGTATGGTAATGATAATAAACATGTGTAAAATACATGAAGATACACTTGTAATATATTTGTATATTTTCTTAAATAATAAGTAAAATATATTTATTAATTATTATTATATTATGAAATAAAATAAATAAAGACAAGTGTAAGGTGATGACAAAATATAGGTGTGTTAATTAAAATATGAACATTTGTAATATATGTATTTAATTTATTTATTATTTAAGTAATAGATATTTGTTATAATTATATATTATATTATTATTAAATTAATAAACAAATATAATATGAAGAAAGTAAATAAAACAAAGGTTAAAAAGAAACAAAGCATAAAAGAAACAAAAAGCTCAAACGAAAAGGGAGAAAGAAAGGAGAAAGAAAAGAAAAAGGAAAAATTAGGATTTTGATGCTTAAAGCTTATTTTGGTAAGTCAATTAAGTCTTTTTCTTTTAATTTTGATGTTTTAGAAGTTTTAGAACAAAGTTTTGTTGAAATTAAGTTGAAGTTGTGGAAGTTCTTAGGTTTTTGAACATAATTCATGTTGAACAAAATGATGAATTAAGGGTTTAATTGATAGAATTTCTAGTTAGAATTGATAGATGGATTAAATTGTAAAAGAAGCTATAAGTTTTGTGTTAGAGAGGCTAAATTGAAAGAAATTTGAATTTAGGGTTTTAGTATGAACGTTGGATAGTCAAGTTGAATATGGAAAGAGATGAAGTAGAAATGAAGTGTGCATTGAGTTAGAAAAGTAAATGAGTTTAGTTAGGATCAAATTGAAATTAAGATAGAAATTGAATACAAATTCAATTATTTAATATAAATTGGTGCTGTATTAATAGTGAAAAATTATTTTAATTTTTCGTAGCTAATAAAGAACCTAAGGCATCGGCACAGAAAGGAAAAGAGGAGATCATCGAGGAGTAATCGCGAATTTCCAGGTTTGTATTACTATAATTCAAACTACTATTTAGTTAATGTTATATTTAAATTTTTATGTATGGTAAGTAAATTATAAGGTAAGTATTACTATTGACATGAATGAAATTGAAATGAAATATGAATATGTTTGAGTATTTAAATCGTTTATTGTTTGGAAAGTGGAAAAAACGTATTAAATTGAATTGTGATTAAATTGAAAGGTGTGTTTTGAATTGAAATGAGATTGAATTGAGAAATGATTTGAATGCCCTATTAACTAGTCGAGCTGAGTCGGATATAGTTAACATTCCATAGGATTTGGAAGAGTTCAAGGGACTTTTCGGTTTGGCCGAGGAGATACTGATGTTACTATATTTTTTCGGATTATTCGAAGAGGCATTTAATGCCTTTCTAGTGTGTTTGGGAGGATTATTTATTCTAGTGTGTTTGGGAGGATTATTTATTTTGGTGTGTTTGGTTGGAATCCGTGTATCCGCTAAGGTCCGAGTCTTGTTAATAGAGGTAATTAAATGAAAAAGAAAAATGAATAAATCTTGATTTGAATGAGTAGATGGAAGAAATGAGATAGTGAAATTATGAATCGAAATGTGAAGTGAGAATGAGATATGAGATTTGAAAGCATGAACTTAAGGTTCATGAATTGATCAAAAATGCAAATTGTTGATATATGTATCTGTTGATAGACTATTATAAATGAGATATTAAATTTATTGTAAAATTTGTTCTTATGATTTTCTATATTACAAGTTGATGTTATAATTTATTAATGTTATATAATTTGAATTATGGTAATACCACTGAGTATAGACATACTCAACGTATGGTTGTTTCCGTGCGCAGGTTAGTAAAAGTCAAAGGTCCCGGTTCAACTTCCAGATCAATCCTGACTTCAGCACAGCTTTGGTGATGTACTTTTCCTTTTGGTAAAAATGGCATGTACCTAGGCTATATACATGGGTCATATGATTTTAATTATAAAGTGTGGATGGTTTGTAATGTTTTGAACTTAGTCTAAGTGAAATGGTAAAGAGTATACTATAAAATTTGGTATTAGTGTGGATGTTTTGTGATGTTTTGAACTTAATCTAAGTGAAATGGTAAAGAGTGTACTATAAAATTTGGTATTAATATTGAAAGGAAAATGAATGAAGTTATTAGTAAATTTTGAATGATATTATGAATGTTTAATTATTAAATTATAGTGTTAATGAATTGGTTATGATTTAGGTGTATTTTTTGCTACTAGAATTCAAATTTGACATTTTATGCAATTTTGTCCTTTCTACAATTAAGCACATAATTAATACAATTTTTTTTATCAAAATTCTCATGCAACCTTTCTATCACATTACTAATCATTTCATAATATTAAAATATTTTATCTTTTCGGCTCGGATTTTTGGTTACAAGACTACTGTTCCGACTTCATTGAAATTTGGCTGTTTCAAGATGACTCTGGGATCTTTACATGGTTATTATTCGAATTATCCTCTCTTTCCGTGGCATTTTGAGCAACGTCATCAAGCTGAGTTCCACTTGTAAGAGTGATGGTCTTGCATTGTTCCTTCCCTTGTGATCTTGAAATCCTAGTATCGCTTGGAAATGCTCCTTATGGCCTCGAACTTAGAGCATTCGTTATTTGCCCCACTTGATTCTCAAGAGCTCGAAGAGACGCGGCCTAACTCTGAATTACAACATAATTCTTGGCCATATATTCTTTCAGCAAGTCTTCAATAGATGATGATCCTGATGTTTGACTTTGATGGACATTTTACCTCGGCATAGATTAATTATTGTAATGCACCAAAACTTAGGTATTTTTCTGCATGTTTTTAACATAAATTCCTATATGCTTTAGTGGTTAAGTGATTTGGGGTGTCTTTGGGAGTGTCTGAAAAGTCCTGGGTTCGAGTTTGGGCTTGTGCAAAATTTTGGTTTTTGGGGAATAAAACCCTTGCCTTTGATTAGTAGGCTATTAAATAAATGTGGGTAAAGCATGACATAAAAAGCCAGCTGGTCTAGGGGGTAAGTGGCGTGTTACCTAGGCCAGAGGACTGAGGTTCGAATCTTGGTAGTGGCAAGGGAGTATTTATTTTGTTGATGTCCTGTGGGAGGTGATAGAGTTTGATTGAAACACTGAAGTGGTTAAGGAGAATTAGAATTGAGTGGTTGAGGGAAAGTGTGATCAGGTGGAGTGATTTGATGAGAGATTTGAGGAGAAAATCAAGGGGAGAGGGAGTAGTGTGTCGAATTGGGACTCTGAGGCATTCAAGAATTCGGCTAAAGGGGTGCTTTCCCATTTTTGGTTCTGCTTTGCTTTCCCTCTGCCAAATTCTCTCCTCCTCTTTTTGCATCTTTTTGCTTCTTTTTTTTCCCTCTGCCAAAACCTCTCCTCCACTAAACCGTTTTCCTTTTTCTCCCTTTCTTTCGCCATATTCTCCTAGTCTCCTCTACCGTTTTGGATTTCTCTTCCTAACAACTGCTTGTGTTAGACGAACATACCCTTTTTCTCTCTCTTTTTTCTTGCTGTTGGCCGAATACGCCTTCTTCCTTTCTCTGCCTTTTCCTTGTTTCTTTTCCAAATAATTACGACACTTGCTATTTTTTTCCTGGCCGATTCTCTCTTCTTTTACCCCCACTGTGCTACTTTTTCTCTGATCTCTGTCGATTTAGTGTTCATTACTAGTCTACGATTTGGTACTTTCGATAAGTTGATACTTTTTTTGGGTTTAAATCGTGCTTGTATATACTTGTTATTAAGGGTTTTCGATTGAATTACAGGTAATAACCTCGAGTTCTAGTGATTATCATTTTCCAGTGAGTGAAGGGTGTAGAGATTCGATTGTTCAATCAAGGTAAGTGGCTGGCGATTAAGTGGTTATGTATATTGATTTGGGTTGGTTTAAATTCAATTGATATGTGAGTAACTGAATGTTATGGGTGAACATAGGTTCTGGAGTGATCGAGGACTGTCTGCGCATATTTTTGGATCTAGGTGTGTAACAGTACTTTAATAAACAGTATCGATGAAATGCCGAAAGGTGTGTAAACACTACTAAATCGTAAACCGGCAAAAGCCAAAAAAAGTATGAAAATTGGCGCTACATGAGCGTGTGCTCACTCATGTGGTGAACCGAACGCATAAAATGTGGGCGTTAAACTATCAGGGCCACCATGAGCGATTTCGTGGTCTTGGGCCGTTTTGGGCTGTGTTGGGTCGAAATGAGTCGTGTGGGCCCAACGAGCTTGTGGGCCTCACGTGGGTAAATTGCACAAACGTGTGAAGAATATTGGGCCAAGCTGTGTAAATTACATGGCCGAGCCCATTTTTAAGCTAAGTGGGCTACACGAGCGTGTGGGCCCACATGGGCCCGCTTTGTGGGCCTCTGGCCCATTTGCACTATTTGACTATTAAGGTTGCACGGGTTGCCCGAGACGATTGTGGATCTACTGATGGTTCAGTAAGTACACCTAGACCCTAAACTGATAAAATGACTGTTATGCCCCTATGTTATGTATGACCGTATATGAGCATGCCATGGTTATATATATGTATGTTGCATTCATGTGTGATATGTTGCATGGGATGGGATTATTATGATTGGGGGAAGTGTACTATACTGGCAGCTCTGCTGCAAATACTATTTAGTTCTACAACAGGTGCTAATTTTTGGAGTGTAGGGATGGGTGGGTGATTTTATCCCCACATGGAGTGTTGGGCTGGACAGAGTGGAGTGTAGAGGCTGGATGGGTAGGATTTTCGATTTCATGCTTAAACTATTACTTTTACTGTTATGGGCTAAGGCCCACACTAATACTGTTATGGGCTAAGGCCCACACTGATACTAATACTGAATAGGATAAGGCCCAACTGAATTGAACTGTTATTGACTTGGGCTTAGGCCCAGACTATACTTGCCTAAATGCTTGATTGGCTACTTATGTGCATGGGGTTACACACTGTGTTTTCGTAAACTCACATATCTGTTTATCTATACAGGTAATCCCCAGTCTTAGACGGACTATGTAACACCCCAAACCCGCCCAGACATTACGACCGGATCTGGTGTGTCACATAGAAAGGTTGTCTAAATCTTGCGCTTCTGTTAAAAATTTGGATTCCTTTTGAAACCTCGAGTTTTGTTGTTTATGAAAAACCCAATTTGTTTTATAGTTCTCTAACAAAACATTATTGTTATTGCTTCCGAAGACTTTGTTTATAATCGAAATCAGATTCAGTGAATTGCAAAAAGTGATATTTTGGAAAGAGTTATCAACGTTTAAGATAACCCAGAGTTTTATAAATTATAGTTTTTAACTGTTCGTTAACATTTTGGAAAAATAGGTATTAATGTTTTAGGAAAATCCTATATTGAACACTTAATAATAAATAATAACCGAATTAAAAGTAAAAACCCAAAATAAAATCCCAGAGGCCTTATTACAAAACATATACCCAAATTAAAAATAAAATTTATTGTAAGGTAAAACGGGATTACTAAGATTACGATGTATGGCCACCACAGAGTCCACCTCGGCTCCAAATCCTCAATGCTGGGGATTACCTGTAAAATTAAAGCAGAGGGGTGAGTTACGAGAACTCAGTGTGTATTTCCCCATTCGGACAATACTAGGCCTGAGCCCACAGAAGCTGATTGGGCCTTAGCCAATACACAAACAAAATGGGCCTGAGCCTTATTAGCATGGTTATACAGATAATGCATGCAATGCAACCCAACCCAACCTAATTATTTGTCCCCTACACACCACCCGTACCAGCCCAACACACCTGTGGGGATTTCTACAATCAACCCTCCATTCGTTACACACCTAGATGGCAGTCACGCTGCTCATTGCATAATTTGTGGCAGAGCCACCAAATTAACAAAATATACGTGGCATAGCCACCAAATAGGTTGTGACAGAGTCACCAGAATATGTGGCAGAGCCATCGGATTACACTTCCCCGATCATCATTAACCCAATCCCATGCAACATATCATGTCATATTAATTTAGTGTATGCATGAATATACCGATATGCTAGAGAATCAAAATACACACAGTCGTGCTGATCTACCCAAGAGGGTATGACCGTAAATTTACTCACCTGGTTTATCTCCAACGTCACCCACTAGGGGTATCTCAACTGCTTACCCATTAAGGGTATTTCAGCTTTTAGCCGGCACATGTAATACAAAACAAAATGAATAAAGGTGTGAGATTACACACCTGATTATGTGGAGAACTATACACTCCTGATCGCTGTCACCTATGCCAACATACCACACAATTAACTTACAGCAATGGAAATAGAAGATCTTTAATCCACAACTAATCGTTTGATTTACTAATACTTACCCTCACTAGTGCGAATAACAACAATTTGCCTATCCCAAATAGATGTCGGCTCCCTTCCACAACCCGGTGAAAAATCTCGAATCGCTGACACCTTATGCCGTTTGAACTTGGGAGCAGGGTCCACGAGTCCACTCTCCTTAGACTCCCTTTTCGCTACCCCCTTAGAACAGCTATCACTCGCCTCCATGAAGAAAGTCGCGATTAGTAAAGTACCACAATGAGAAATGGTGGTTGTCTAACAAGGGGTTTTGGCTCTTGCCACCACTTCCAAAATCCGACTGACTAATTAGTAGAGGAGATAGTTGCTTGATCCCTAAAACAATCGGTCTAGACAAAGTTGCAGATTCGGTTATAGCAGAGTGAAATGGAAAGAGAAAAGTCAAAAAGGAACCAGAGAGAGAACTCCCTACCTTGATCAGTGAGGAACCAAACTTCCACAGATTCGACTATGGCATGATAAGAGAAGTAAAGGGGATTAGTCGAGAGAAATAGCCACTTCGGCTATGTGCAACATAAGACCAAAAAGAAAAGAAAGAAAACGAAGAATACCATTAGCTTGTGATTACAGATGATTCAAATAAGGAAAGAGTGAACAGCTTCGGCTTCCAATCAAGGACAAGCCGAATGGAGAGAGAGATATGGCGATTAGAGGAGAACCAAGTTTCATGCTTCCAAAAGTTCGGCTAAAGGGAACTAATTCAGAATAATGGCAAATTTTCTAGCTTTACCAACAAGGAAGAAACTGATGCCGCCAGTGTATAGATGAAGAAAAAAGAAAAGAGATTTCGGTAACTTACAAGCAACAGAAGAAGTAATTCAGTTCAGGGATAAGAGGAAAGATTTGGCTAGAAGAAAAGGGAGTGAAAAAAATAACCAAAAAGAGGAGAGGAAACGGAATGCACTAAATGAGAGAGTAGCAGAGAAGATTCGGCCAATCAAAGAAAATGCAAAGAATAGTTTTGACCCGAAAAGTAAAAGAAAAGAAAAGTTGCACAACACTCCAAAGGTTCGGTTTGGTTTTGCTATCTAACTTCAAAATGCCGAATTTCCTTGCCAAAACAATCCATAGCTGAAATTCACCTCCCACAACTCCCATATTTGGCCAACTCTCAACCCCCTTCTCAAAATCCCTTGATTCTTTCCTTGATTCTCTCCTACACTTACTCCCCTCTACTCATTCAAATTAATTTGACTGAGTCTCCAACCTCCTTGTAGAGTCCAAGCTGAGTTCCACCTCTTCTCCATCTTGGGCACAAAATAAAAGCCAAATTTACAGCATGTGGGATTCGATCCTCACTCCCCTCGCATGCATGTTGATGTCGCCACCATTGTGCCATTACCTTACTTGTTATTACAAACACACTTAAATAACATTAAACCCTGCTTTCCCCAGCTCACCCCACTGAAGTGCCAAAAAACCAAAATTTTACCAGGCCTCAAACTCGACCCCAAGCCTCACTAGGACCTCTAAACACTCTTAAAAAACACACAAAAGTAACATAACATGCACTTACACAATATTACAGACCCCTAGATTCCAGGATGTTACAATTCTACCCCCTTAAAGAAATTTTGGCCTCGAAATTTACCTGGTTAAAAGAGGTGGGGTATTGCTGTCGAATTACTTCTTTAGGTTCCCACATGGCTTCCTCTGAACTGTGATTCTGCCACAAAATTTTAAACCAACGGAACAGATTTTCTCTTCAACTTCTTAACATCACGATCTAAAATCTGCACTGGTTCTTCTTCAAAAGACAGATCAGGTCTTACCTCAATTTCTTCCACCAGCACTATGTGAGATGGATCTGAGCGGTAGCGTCTCAGCATCGAAACATGGAATACATTATCTATCTGACTCATTTCCGGGGGTAGCTCAAGCTGATAAGCAATTGGTCCCACATGTTTCGACACCCGATAAGTCCCGATGAATTTGGGCTCAACTAGCCCTTCCATCCAAATATTAAAACCTTCTTCCAAGGTGAGACTTTTAAGAAGACATGATCCCCCACTGAAAATTCTATCTCCCTATGCTTCAGATCCGCATACGATTTCTGTCTATCAGAAGCTTCTTTTAACATGTCCTGAATTAGCTTAACCTTTTCCTCCGTTTCTGAGATCAATTCCGGACCCAACAACTGTCACTCACCTAATTCTGTCCAACAAGTAGGGTAAGACACCTATGACCATACAATGCCTCGTAGGGTACCATCTGAATGCTGGAGTGATAGCTGTTTTTGTACACAAATTTCGCTAATGGAAGATAGTCTTCCTAACTACCTCTGAAGTTAATCACACAGCCCCTTAACATATCTTCTAGAATCTGGATTACCCTCTCCGACCGACCATCAGTCTGTGGATGGAACGCTGTGCTGAAATCTAGCATTGTACCCAAAGCTTCATGTAGCCTTCCAGAACTGAGATGTAAATCTAGGGTCCCTGTCCAACATGATAGACACTGGTACCCCATGAAGCCTTACAATTTCTATCACATATAGCTCGGCCAACTTCTGAAGTGAGTAGTCAGTGTAGATCAGAATAAAATGCGCAGAGTTAGTCAACCGGTAAATGATTACCCACACTGAATCTTTCTTAGTAGGCGTCAGGGGTAGCCCACTAACAAAATCCATGGTTATCCTTTCCCACTTCCAAAGTGGAATCTTCACCTGTTGTAGCAATCCTAAAAGTAGCTGATGTTCTGCCTTTACTTGCTGACACGTCAAACATTTGCTCACAAAGTCAGTGACTTCACGTTTCAACCCTGCCCACTAGTACTTTTCACTCAGGTCTCGGTGTATCTTGTTTCCATTGGGATGCATAGCGTATGGGCTATTATGCGCCTCTCGCAGAATCATTTGTCTCAACTCAGAGTCCTTCGGAATACAAACTCTTCCACGGAAACATAACACCCCATTCACTGTTCAACCCAAAATCCACTGTCTCCCTACTTTTCACTTGCTGAAGCCGAGAACCCAATGATTCATCCAATGATTGCTTCTCTTTAATCTGACCTACCTATGTCAGTTTCACCTGAAGTATCGCTAACAAGCTACCATCTTCATAAAGACTGAGATGAGCAAACATTGCTCTTAACTCTGATACCACCTTATGACTTAACGTATCTGCCACCACATTGGCTTTACTTGGGTGATACTCGATCGAGCAGTCATAGTCTTTCAGCAACTCTACCCATCTCCATTGTCTTAGGTTCAGCTCCTTTTGGGTAAAGAGATATTTCAGACTTTTATGGTCGGTATAGATAATCGACTTTTCCCCATACAGGTAATGTCTCCATATCTTCAGTGCGAACACCACAGCAGCTAGCTCCAAGTCATGAGTGGGATAGTTCATCTTATGCTGCCTTAGTTGACGAGATGCATATGCTACCACCTTCCCTTCTTGCATTAACACACATCCCAAACCTGTGTGTGATGCATCACAATAGACGACGAATTCCTTCCCATCCTTAGGCTGAATCAACACTGGTGCCTCAGTCAGAATTTTCTTTAACTTCTCAAAATTTTCCTGCTGTTTATTGGTCCAAACAAATGGTACTCCCTTACATAGTAGCTTAGTTAGGGGTGCAGCAATCAACAAAAACCCCTCAACAAACCTTCTGTAGTACCCAACCAAACCCAAAAAACTTCAAATTTCTGACACTGACTTTGGTTGCTTCCAATCCAACATGGCTTCAACCTTCTAAGGATCAAATCTAATCCCTTTAGCAGACACAACATGACCCAAGAACGTTACTTCCTTCAGCCAAAACTCACACTTACTGAATTTGGCATAAAGATGCTTCTCTCTCAATATCTGCAGAACAACCAAATATGTGAATCATGATCCTCCTCTATTCTTGAGTACACCAAAATGTTGTCTAGGAACACCACCATGAACCGGTTTAGATAGGGTTGGGAGACTCAGTTCATCATGTCCAAAAAAGTGGCGGTACATTTGTTAACCCGAACGGCATCACTAGAAACTCGTAATGCCCATATCGAGTTCAGAAAGCAGTCTTGTGAATATCTGCCTCCTTGACCCTCAGCTGATGGTACCCCGACCTCAAATCTATCTTTGAGAAATTGAAGCTCCTCGCAGCTGATCAAACAAATGTCGATCCTTGGTAGCGGGTATTTGTTCTTAATAGTTAACTTGTTCAATTGCCTTTAGTCAATGCACATATGCATCGACCCATCCTTTTTATTCACGGACAATACCGGTGCTCCCCACGGAGATACACTTGGTCAGAGAAATCCACGGTCCAATAGCTATTGGATCTGAGCTTTTAGTTCTGCCAGCTCCTTCGGTGCCATCCTATAAGGGGTGATGAACACTAGAGCTATACCCAAAAGTAGCTCAATGCCAAATTCGACCTCGCAATTTGGAGGCAACCCCGGAAGCTCTTCAGAAAATACGTCCGAAAACTCCTTCACTGTTCTGACATCACCAATAGACAATTCCTTAGTACTAGATGCACTGACAAAAGCTAGAAACACCTCAAACCTTTTCCGCGCCAACTTCTCAGCCTTTAATACCGAAATCACATGAGATAGATAATCCCTTCTTTCTCCTATCACCATTACCTCCTTATTCTCTACAGTCTTTAATACCGTATGCTTAGCAGCGCAATCCAAATTCACACGGTGCTTAACTAGCTAGTCCATGCCTAAAATAAGGTCAAGCTCACCGAACGACAGTTCCATCAAGTCTGCCGGAAGCACAACCCGTTGCACTTCTAAAGGAACATTCCTAAACAGCTTGTTTACTACCACCGATTGTCCTAAAGGGCTAATCACAGACATTTCTCTAGTAGTAATTTTAGATTTTACACCCAGAGTCCCAGATACAATACAGACAACATATGAATGAGTAGACCCAATATCTATCAAAGCTGTAAAGGGTACACCAAATATAAGAAACGTACCGGTTATAACGTCTGGTGCGTCGCCATCCTCTCGCCGTCGAGCTGCATAAACCAACCCCGGCTATCTTGCATCCATATTTCCAGCACCTGTGCCTGGTGCTCCACGACCTCGTCCAAACCCATTCCCCCTCTGGCTAGACCACGAACTCTCGGTGGTCACGACCACCTCTCCACAGGTCAGACAGTGTCTCGACCAACGATCCGCACCCTAATAGGCTCCCTTGGACAGTCCTTAATCAAATGATCCCTAGACCCATATTTGAAACACCCACTAGATCTTCTCCAACATTCCCTCGGATGTGTTTTTTGACCGTTATTTTGTCGAGTTTTAAAATTTATAAATAATGAGATCGAACCTAGAAACTAACTCTGACAACGATTAAATGCAAGTGTACCTATCGAACAGTAGTATAGCTTAGGCAAGACCGTATTGTCAAACCCAAAGGAACTAAAAGTACTAATACTCACTTTCTTTTTATTATTTAGCCTGAAATATAGAGTGATTGGTTGATTTAATCTAATTTAACGACTACTAAGCTAAAGACACAAAGACAAAAAGAATGAATTGGGAAATAACTTGATGAAAAACTCTGTTGATCACGGCAATACCCTCAGGAAGAATCCACCTAGACTTCACTTGTTATTTAACACTGAACCATACGATTTATTCACTTAGTTTGATCCGTAAGACTCCCTAACGTATATTAAACCCTATCTCGAGGCGAATAACGTCTAACCCTAGGTTAATTAGTAGAACTCTCGTTCTCTTATAATAACCCCCTAGAATAGCAGTAAATCGATCTATGGACTCACTCTCATATTAGGTTTCACCCTAATCCAAAAAAATCTTGCCACCCTATCTTTAGGCGTGCGATCAACTCCGCTTAATTATGCTAGATCTACTCTTAAGCGGGGTCTATTCCTCCTCCATCTAAGCACATTAGATTTGGATTAAGCATGCACAATTAAGAACAAACTAGGCATTTATCATATAATTTAGAAAACAATAACAAGATTCATCTAGGTTTCATACCCTTCAGGTATCTGAAGGGTTTAGTTCGTAATGAATAAAGAAAACATCTCAAGAGAAGAGATAAAACAAAACATAAGAAATCCCTAAAACCCCCTAAAGGAATTGAAGGAGAAATTTGCCCTCTTGAGTAGAATTTTGACTTCTTGCGATGGATCAGCTGGCTATCTTCATGTAATTCCATGAATTGAATTGCTCTGGCTTCAGCTATTTGGCCTCGCTCAACGCCTAACGCCTCCCTCCTTCAGGATACACTTAGGATGTTTGTATAGACTTTTAGAATGCTTTACTTGGTCCCTAAGTGTCCTAATTCGAGTATAGTTCTTACTCGGTGTTTGAATAAGCTTTGGAAAGTGTTTTTTTGCCTCAAAGTATCCAAATTCGAGTGAAATTTCTCTCTTATGGCAGAGGCATGGCCAGGGAACACGCCCGTGTAAATCATGGTTGGGCTGTGTTTCGATTCTGTTGTTTGAGGCACAATCGTGTAAATCGTGGTTAGGCTGTATTTTGATTTTGTTGTTTGAGGCCCAGCCGTGTAAATCAGGGGTCAACCCGTGTGAAGTATTGTGACGATGCACGGCCATGTGGCTTGATGTCCAGGTTGTGTCGATTTCCTCTTTGGCCCAAATTGGCCCGTTTTAAGCCCGTTTCTTGTTTTTTTCGTTCTCGGGTGCTTTTCTGAGTATAAACATGAAAAGAAAGGATTAAAAGAACCTTTTTACATAAATTAAGGGCTAAATCATCCAAAAGCATACTAACTGCGGGTCTAAAATATGTTACTTTTACGGTTTATCAAATACCCCCACGCTTATGCTTTTGCTTGTCCTCAAGCAAAATTCTCAACGTACAATTAAAATAAACTTTCCATAATTCATAATCCCTATCAATAATGCCTCATCATAATTCATAGATAATTTATACATGGATAATTTAACTCAAAGACTCATAAAGATTCAAACAATTCTAAGTCATACATTTGTAGCACAAAAAACATAGGTGTCTCTCCTTATCTAAATAATTACCTTTGATTTGAAACTGACAAGGATTGACATCCTCACTAAAGATTCACTCAAATCACTCAAAGTGTTTAAGGTTCACAATTAAGCACTTCACAGTCGAACCTGAAAAGTTAATCCCATAGGCTTGCTTGAAAATCAAATTGCCATTACTATGATATGAGATGATACACAAATCAAAAGGTCTTTAATCAGGGTTGTAACGGGGCTTGGGTTAAAAGGGGTGGATAAAGGCTGAATTAGAAGGTTAAAATCGAGATCAAATTGACAAATTACCTAACTAAAAATAATGAACTAAAAATAAATGAATAAATCAATTGAAACTTTAAACTAATAATAATACGAGCTTTTTCTTTGATAATTGAAATTTAAATGCACAAGCTCACATTTTATACTACTAATACTGAATATACTTTGATTTTTTGATTTTTTTCAGAATAAACTAAATCAAATACATAATAAAGAAAGACTTTATCAACTGAAATAAACTAATTAGGTAACTGATCAAATCAATTCTTGATAGAAGGGTAGTCAAAAGAATGATAACAAATTCAAAGGGCTTTTTGGGTTAATATTAGCGGGTAAATCAATAAAAAGGGTTTTTAGGATTAAAAATGGTTCACTAGGGGTTAATTATGTGGGTAGGCTTTTAGTGGTGTGAATGGGTTAAAACCTAGGTGCCTTTATCATCTTAGTATATCAAATCATAGATGTGGTCTCGACATGTATAATCGAGGCAAGTTCTAGAATAACAGTTCAAAGTTGACACACTCATAATCAATAAAGTGAGCATGAAAAAGAATATATGCTCTATAAGGCTCAAAATCTCACAAAAATTATGGGTATTTGACATCAATCCTTGTAAATTTCAAACTTCAAGGTAATATTCAAATTCAGTTTAACAACCTAGAAATTTTTTGATTCTTGAAAAATAGACTTATCATGCTTGATTCTCTAGTATCTTAGGGTTTAAATCATCAATGCACAATTATCAATGACTTAATCCAAAACATAGAAAAAAATAATAAATCATCAGAAATTTCATCCTAATTAATAATATGAGAAAAATACTTAAAAACAAGATTAAATTCAGGATTTTTAGAATCATGCAAAAAGTTAGGCACTTAATTCCCCCCACACTTAAGATATACATTGCCCTCAATGTACAAAGATAGATAAATAAGCTTGTAATAGTGAAATCAAAAGAGAAGGGGAGAAGTGACACTTCCTGAATTTTGAATGGCTCCAGGAGTTGGCAGAGGTCGTGATTGAAGATGAGTTGGAGGAGGCAGTGGTGGCATTTTTTATGGGTCTGGTGAGGTGGCTGCCGATGCGCTCTTTTCTAGATGAAGAAATTGGGTAGCCTGCAAAGATATAGTCAAAAATTCTAACGAAACATTAGTATTATGCTAATAATATAATTAAAGACAAAGAAAATAAAGAAAAAAAGACTAAGAAGAAAATTGAAATTAAGAGAAAAGACTAATTGACTAAGGAGTCCTTATTGTTGGATAGTTCACGAGGTGGGTGTGACCTCTAAGGCTGTGGTGCGTGATTCCCAAGTAGCCTTTAGAACCTGACGCTAAGAAACTAAAAGAAATTAAAATATATTAAGTAGAAGAGAAGTATAGATAAGTAGGATAAAGAGGAAAATAAATGAAACTAAAAATTTAAATGGTCTCAAAGACCCTTGGCTTGTTGTTTGGATGAAGCGGCCGACATGAACTCATGTGTAGGGTCTCCCTTGTGGAGACTATGCGTGCCTTCTTACGCTTTTTCATCATGGCTTTGGTATGGCTCAAGGGCTGCAGAGACTTGTTTGTGTAGATGTGGAGATCTGAGAGGAATGAAGAAGACAAGAGGTGGGAGCTAGGATGAATGGGTAAAGGTGGTTGGGTTTAAATAGAGGCTTACTTCTGGTACTTTCCCACGCCCGTGGACCGAGGGCGTGTCGAATCACACGGCCGCCTCGCATGGCAGTGTCTTACCCGTGGTCGATAAGTCAGTGTCTTCACACAGTCGCATCGCACGGTCGTGTACTAGGTGTGTTGGCATGCCACACCCGTTCCTCCATTGCCATGTCGGTTCCTGAAATGGAAGTGTCAGCCCATGGCCACCACGCACGGCCGTGGTAGGGTAGGTAGGCCCGTGACTTTCGAAAGTTGGTTGGGGCAGGATTTGTATCGTCTCTTCTATGTCAGTACGGCGATTCAGAGTACCCACATGGTCGCGGCCACGGCCGTGTGGTCTAGGAATCTACACTTTCAATTTATTGAAATTCTAAAAGAGAAAAAAATAAAAACCACAAAATAAAAATTTAGTGTTCGGGTTGCCTCTCGAGAAGCGCTCATTTAAAGTCTTAAGCTATACTTTTCTTGACATTTGAAAAAGATCAGGGAGGTTTAAAGGTTTGAACATCTTCCCTCATGCTTATAGTTTTTTTTTCTTGATAAAGTTCAAGTGAAAAGCTTTTACCTTAGAGGTGTTGAATGTTGGGTTGCTTACCTCAACTGTTTCGTGTAGGAAGATATTGTGTGCCTTAAGAAGGATTTCTCCATTTGGCTTCAGGTCTGTTACAATGATGTGCAAATCTGCTTTGTCTAACAGGACATGGTCTCCTATTTTGTAGTGATCGGATGTTCCTACAGCTCTTCTAGATGCTCATTGGGTTCTACTTCGTGCGGTTTTCCTTTGATGTGTGTCTTCTATTCTTCTAGTCTATCGACCTTAAGGTTTTGATCCTTCTCTTTGTCGGTTTGGGTTCTATGGGTTGGCTCAGGTTTGTCTTCATGTGGTGTTTCCTGCGATGAAGTTTGTACAAATTGATTATCGACTAAATTATCTTTCTTAGCTCCATCGGTTGTTGTCCTGGCTGAGTCAAGAGCTTGAAGACTGGTTGATTTGTCACCTACACAAAATATGAGTTCTCCTGTGGCAACATCAATTTTAGTATTGGCAGTTGCTAAGAAGGGTCTTCCCAAAATTAAGGGGATTGTATTATCCTCATCCATATCTAAGACAACAAAATCTATTGGGAAAACAAATTTATTGATTTTGACAAGAACATCTTCAATAATGGCCCTGGGAATTCTAACAGTTTTATCAGCTAATTGTATACTCATCCTAGTTTTTTTGGGCTTCCCTAGACCTAGTCATTTAAATAATGTATAAGGCATGACTTTTATGCTTGCCCCTAAATCAGCTAATGCATTATCAATAGTTAGACTACTAATTTAACATGGAATTGTAAAACTCCCTGGATCTTTTAGCTTTTGTGGTAGTCTATTCTGTAACATTGCTGAGCACGCTGCGTTCAATTCCACGTGGTGCTCTTCGTCTAATTTGTGTTTGTTAGTCAAGAATTGTCTTAAAAATTTCCTTGAGTCTGGCATCTGAAAGAGAGCTTCAAGGAGAGGTAAGTGAATATGTAATTTTTTTAAGAGTTGAAGAAACTTACTGAACTGTTCCTCTAAATCATCTTTTTCATTGCTTCGGGATAAGGTATGCGAGGTTGGTACTCCTTCATTACCGATTTTGGCTTTTTTTGTGTTATCTCTATCTTACCTTTGTCTCCCTCATTTTCTTGTACTGAGTTGGATTCATTTTCTCTTTTATTGTCATCAGCTGTGATGGCTTGGATTTGTTCTTTCGGGTGTTAGTTGGTAGTCGTCCTTGCGGTCGTTCTGACATTAGCTTTGTGAGTTGGTCGACTGCATTAGTGACTACCTTGACTGACTTTGTAAGTTCCACTATTCGACTCTCGTTGCTTTTAATTATTTTCTCAGTTTCTTGGAAGCGATTTTCTGTGTTTGCCATGAATTTTGTCAGTATCTCTTCGAGGTTTGGCTTCTTCTCTTGCGGGTATGGCTGATTTTGGAAATTTGGAGGAGGTTGTTTCTTTGATATCCTTGAATTCCTTGGCCTCCCCATGAAAAATTTAAAGTAAAAATAATGGCCAAAGTAATAAAAATTGAGTTTTCTTAATATTTTAGTTCCCCGAAAACGGCGCCAAAAACTTGATCGTTGTTTTGTCGAGTTCGAAAATTTATAAAGAATGAGATTGAACCTAGAAACTAACTCTAACAGCGATTAAAGGCAAGTGTACCTATCGAACAGTAGTATAGCTTAGGGAAGATCGGATTGTCGAACCCAAAGGAACTAAAAGTACTAATACTCACTTTCTTTTTATTATTTAGCCTGAAATATGGAGTGATTGGTTGATTTAATCTAATTTAACGACTACTAGGCTAAAGACACAAAGACAAAAAGAACGAATTGGGAAATAACTTGATGAAAGAATCAGTTGATCACGACGGTACCCTCAGGAAGAATCCACCTAGACTTCACTTTTTATTTAACACTGAACCATACGATTTATTCACTTAGTTTGATCCGTAAGACTCCCTAACGTATATTAAACCCTACCTCGAGGTGAATAATGTCTAACCCTAGGTTAATTAGTGGAAATCTTGTTCTCTTATAATAACCCCCTAGAATAGCAGTAAATCGATCTATGGACTCCCATATTAGGTTTCACCCTAATATGGAAAAATCTCGTCACCTTATCTTTAGGCGTGCGATCAACTCCGCTTAATTATGCTAGATCTACTCTTAAGCGGGGTCTATTCCTCCTCCACCTAAGACATTAAAGTTGGATTAGGCATGCACAATTAAGAACAAACTAAGCATTTATCATATAATTCAGAAAACAATAACAAGATTCATCTATGTTTCATCCCCTTCAGGTATCTGAAGGGTTTAGTTTATAATGAATAAAGAAAAAATCTCAAGAGAAAAGATTAAACAAAACATAAGAAATCCATAAAACCCCCTGAGGGAATTAAAGGAGAAATCTGCCGTCTTGAGTAGAATTCTGGCTTCTTGAGATGGATCAGCTGGCTATTTTCGAGTAATTCCCTGAATTGAATTGCTCTGGCTTTGGCTATTTGGCCTCGCTCAATGCCTAACGCCTCCCCCTTCAGGATACACTTAGGATGCTTATATAGACTTTTAGAATGCTTTACTTGGTCCCTAAGTCTCCTAATTCAAGTATAGTTCCTACTCGGTGTTTGAATAAGCTTTGAAAAGTGTTTCTTTGCCTCAAAGTATCCAAATTCGAGTGAAATTGCTCTCTCCCGTGGCAGAGGCATGGCCAGGGCACACGCCCGTGTAAATCTTGGTTGGGCCGTATTTCAATTTTGTTGTTTGAGGCACAGCCATATAAATCGTGGTTGGTGTGTTTGATTACATTGTTTGAGGCGCCGACTGTAAATCGGGGTCGGTAGTGTGAAGTATTTTGACGATGCACGGTGCGTGTGGCTTGATGTCCGTGCCGTGTCAATTTCTTCTTTGGCCCAAATTGGCCCGTTTTAAGCCCGTTTCTTATTTTTTTCATTCTCGGGTGCTTTCCTGAGTATAAACATGAAAAGAAAGGATTAAAAGCACCTTTTTACATAAATTAAGGGCTAAATCATCCAAAAGAATACTAAATGCGGGTATAAAATATGTTATTTTTACGGTTTATCATTTTCCCACACTGCACACAAGGTCGCCACTGACCCACAGCAACTGGCATCCCAACTCGAACTGGCCCATCTAACCTAGGCCTCTTTTGGAAACCCCCAGAAAAACCTGACGTTCCAAAACTTCTCTTATTCTTGCCCCTATCCTTATCTCAATTTTGCCTCTCAGAACGCTTCACTTCTTCGGCAATTTTTTGTTTTTCGACTAGAATTGCAAAATCTCTTTCCATTGCAGAGCTATCGATTATTGCATGACTCGTCCATGAACCATTCTCGAACAGAACAAAACGCTCATAAATGGTTGTGACTATCCCTCGAGCATAACGACTTAAGAGTAGGAACTCCGCCTCATATTCTGCCACAAATTTATTCCCTTGAACCAAATTCAGAAATACCTTCCTCTGGGCGTCCACATAATTTGCCCCGAATATTTTCCCTAGAACGCTGTCTTAAAGAAGTCCCAGGTGATACGATCCGCTTGAGTACCTTCCCTTATTGTGAGCCACCATTGATATGCCTCATCTCGTAAGAGAGACACTGCTCCTCTCAATTTCTCCTCTACAGTGCAGTCTAGGTCATCCATAATTCGCTCAACTGCCTCCAACAAGTATTTAGCTATATTTGGGGCTACACCAGAAATGCCCCAAAAAACTTCGACCCTGTTTGCCTGGAGTCGTTCAGGAATAGATTTTTGGGCTACTGATCCAGTACTTGCTCCAGCAACCTATTCTAAAACCCGCAGCATAGCTTGGGACAAAGTATCGTCCTCTCCAGTTCGGTCATAGGACCCTGTCTCGGTCATCGGTGATGCAGGTGCTTCTGTTTCAAGCATAGGCCCTGATGCTTCGGACCCATCCTCAGCACCTCGGCCCCTACCACGGCCTCGTCTACCACGTCTACGTCGTCTAATGCTCATGTTTGCTGAATCGAATTAATCTGATTAGAAATTTTATGAATCAGGATATAATTCCAAGGTTTATTAACAAATTGTTTATGAAAATAGATATAAGAGTTGTTTTTGCAGTTTGAATTTCCTAATATCTCAGTCTCTACAGTCTTAGCTCTTATAGTTAACAGTCTCAGTATACTAACTCTAGTAGTTTCTTTCTAAAGTCATTTCATCATATTATCAAACAAAGTCAGAAGACTTACAGATTTGGTGCCGGAGACTTAGGTGCCATACTTCCAATGAAAATGTATATTTTCTAAACTTTATTTCAAAAAAATTTTGAAAATGTTTTCGAACCCATTCCACAGTTTAGTTTTGTAATTGGGCTCTGATACCACAAAATGTAACATCCCAAACCTGACCCAGATGTTACGACCAGATCTGGCATGTCACATAGAGAGGTTGCCTAAATCTTGCGCTTCCGTTAAAAATTTGGATTCCTTTTGAAACCTCGAGTTTTGTTGTTTATGAAAAACCCAATTCGTTTTATAGTTCTCTAGAAAAACATTATTGTTATTGCTTCTGAAAACTTTGTTTATAATTTAAATTAGATTCAGTGAATTGCAGAAAAGTGATATTTTGGAAAGAGTTATCAACATTTAAGATAACCCAGAGTTTTATAAATTATAGTTTTTAACCATTCATTAACATTTTGGAAAAACAGGTATTAATGTTTTAGGAAAACCCCGTATTGAGTACTTAATAATAAATAATAACTGAATTAAAAGTTAAAACCCAAAATAAAATCCCAGAGGCCTTATTACAAAATATAAACCCAAATTAAAAATAAAATTTATAGTAAGGTAAAACGGGATTACTAAGATTACGATGTATGGCCACCACAGAGTCCACCCCGGCTCCAAATCCTCAATCCTGGGGATTACCAACAAAATTAAAGCAGAGGGGTGAGTTACAAGAACGCAGTGTGTATTTCCCCATTCGGACAATACTGGGCATGAGCCCACAAAAGCAGATTGGGCCTTAGCCCATACAGAAACAAACTGGAACTGAGCCTTATTAGCATGGTTATACAAATAATGCATGCAATGCAACCCAACCCAACCTAATTCTCCGTCCGCTACACACCACCCATACCAGCACAACACACCTGCGGGGATTTCTACAATCAACCCCCCATCCGTTACACACCTCGATGGCAGTCACGCTGCTCATCGCAGAATTTGTGGCAGAGCCACCAAATTAACAAAATATACGTGGCATAGCAACCAGACAGGTTGTGACAGAGTCACCAGAATATGTGGTAGAGCCATTGGATTACACTTCCCTGATCATCATTAACCCAATCCCATGCAACATATCATGTCATATTAATTTAGTGTATGCATGGATATACCGATATGTCAGAGAATTAGAATACACATAGTCGTGCTAATCTACCCAAGAAGGTATAACCGTAAATTTACTCACCTGGTTTATCTCCAACCTCACCCACTAGGGTTATCTCAACTACTTACCCATTAAGGGTATTTCAGCTTTTAGCCACACATATAATACAAAAAAAAAAAAAAAAAACGAATAAAGGTGTGAGATTACACACTTGATTACGCGAAGAACTATACACTCCTAATCGCTGTCACCAATGCCAACATACCATATAATTAACTTACAGCAATAGAAATGGAAGATCTTTAATCCACAACTAACCGTTCAATTTACTAACACTTACCCTCGCTAGCGTAAACAACAACAATTTGCCTATCCCAAACAGATGTCGGCTCCCTTCTCAAACCCGACAGAAAATCTCGAATTGCTAACACCTTACGTCGTTTGAACTTGGGAGTAGGGTCCACGGGTCCACTCTCCTTAAACTCCCTTATTGCTACCGCCTTAGAACGGCTATCACTCGCCTCCATGAAGAAATTCATGATCAGTAAAGTACCACAATTAGAAATGGTGGTTATCTAACAAGGGGTTTCGGGTCTTACCACCACTTTCAAAATCTGAATGACTAATAAGCAGAGGAGAGAGTTGCTTGATCCCTAAAACAATCGGTCTACAAAAAGTTGTAGATTCGGTTATAGCAGAGTGAAATGAAAAGAGAAAAGTCAAAAATAAACCAGAGAAGGAACTCCCTGCCTTGATCAGTGAGGAACCAAACTTCCACAGATTCGGCAATGGCATGATGAGAGAAGAAAAGGGGATTAGTCGAGAGAAATAGCCACTTTGGCTATGTGCAACATAAGACTGAAAAGAAAAGAAAGAAAAGTAAGAATACCATTACCTTGTGATTACAGATGATTCAAACAAGGAAAGAGTGAACAGCTTCGGCTTCTAATCAAGGACAAGCCGAATGGAGAGAGAGATATGGCGATTAGAGGAGAACAACGTTTCGTGCTTCCAAAAGTTTGGCTAAAGGGAACTAATTCGGAATAAAGACAATTTTTCTAGCTTTACCAACAAAGAAGAAAGTGATGCCGCCAGTGCATATGAAACACCCTAAACCCGGCCCACAAGCCCTGACCAGATCTGGCATGCTCCTTGAGTAAAACGTAGCTAAATCTCGTTTTGTCCTCTTGAAAAAAAATTGGTGGTTTTGAAGAAAATAGATTTGTGTTATGATCAAGTTGAAAACCGTGTCGTTAGTGAAGTTTGTCTTAAAACGTTATCTTCATGTTTAAAAAAAAAATTACAAGTTAAAAGAAATGCCGAATTTTAGAGCTTATCATTAAGTTGAAAATCGTAGGTGTCTAGGTGTCAAAACATTTGAAGTTGTTTTATGAAAAATTGTTTAACCATTTGTTTAATGTTGATCGTATCAGAATAAAAATTAAAAAGCATAAATAAAATAGTTAAATAGTAATGGCCTTATTACAATAAAAACAAAAACCCAAAATAAATCCCGAAAACATAATAAGAAAAATGTGATAAGCTTAATTATAAGAAAACCCAAAAATGCTGAGCTGAGCATGGCCACCACTAAGTCCCTGCCGACCTGGTCCATTTCACTGAGTATCACCTGCAAAATGTTAGCCCACGAAGGGTGAGTCAATGCACTCGATGTGCAACAACCAACACGATTCCCAATCGACTAAGGCATATTAAATCACATACAAACAAATATAAGCAATGATGCAACCCAAACCCACCTAGATATCCAACCTCTGCACACCACCCATACCTGCCAATCACACCGTGGGGATTACTAAATCGACCCTCCATCCGCTACACACCCTCGAAGGCGATTCGCAGCGATCAGACATCGCCTTATAATCGTGGCATGGCCACCAGATAATGTGACAGAGTCACCGGATTCATATATGTGACATAAGTCACCGGATAATGTGGTAAAACCATCGGAACACTTCCCCTTTATCATTATCACCCATATGCCCATGTAACATACATATTATTCAGATATCATGCAATGCACCTTACCCCAAAGTCATAACGAAATTACACATATTTCCATATAAATGCCTATAAGCATTATTAACTGAGGGTTAGGGGTAACGTACCTGAATGCACTGTACCATGGAATGGTACCCTTAGCCATGTTTTTCATATTTCCATTAACACATATTTTATACTAATACTATTAATCTATCGGGAATTAGTGTAGGGCTACACACCTGATAATCACTGAGAACAACGCTTTCGATCCTAACACTCTTCCTTTATCTCTGTCGAACCCTTCCTATAACATGACAGGTAGTATCGGCTAACACTTAAAAGGTATAGCCTTTGGCCGAATACTCCAACCCCCTTACCTTGCTTGATTAAGTCTTGGAATCTATCACCTGCCCTTGAAGGTTGCCGAAATCCCTACATTCGGCTTTATTACATAAAACCTATAAAAGTGGCCCTTGGCCGAATGTTAAAACTTGTTTACCTTGGATCTCAAATCCCAAAAGATCCCCTTCTATCGTCGGCTATAAGTGGATTCCGAAATCCCCCTTCTTGGTTTCGGCCAAAGAGATATAGAGATTAGAATCCTTGATTTCAGCTAACCAAAGGAAAAAGAAAAGAAATCGAATGACTGGATCCCTTACCCCACTATTAGATTTGGTTGAATAGCTTGTACCAATGATCGACAACACCTCCCCTTGACCACTGAGAGATTCAGCCACAAGAGAAAGGGTATTCGGCTTCAAGAGACAAATGGAAAAGGAATCAATAAGAATGATTCGGCTTTTGATCTAGTGAATAAATTGGTTCCAAAAGGGTAGAGATGCAATTGCTATGGCCAAAAGATAGGAGATTTAGCTTTTGTCAAAAGAAGGGAGAAAAGATGTTTGGGACCCTAAGAGTTGCGGCAATGGAGGGAATGAATGGAAGAGAGGTTTCGGCCTTAGCAAAATAAAAGGAGAAGAGAAGATGCACAATTGGTTCTTTCACTTTTGGTTTTTAGTCAAAAGAGAAAAAAAGAATTTCGATAGAAGCACAAATGAAAAGAAAAGAGAGAAAATGGTCTCATACTTTCCTTGTTTCAGCACCTAAAGCCCCTAGCCTAGCCACTTCTCTCTTGGCCAAAAATTCCACCCCAAGACCCCTCCAATCGGCCAACTCTTCCTCTCTCATCCAAATCCACTCTTTTCCTCCTACTTAGCCAAATATTTGAGCTGTTTGACCCAATCTACACTTCATCCATGAAGTGTCCATGGTAACTCCAACTCTTCCCTCTCCTTGACGCAAAAATAAATGCCAAACCCTTGCTGCTCGAACCTAGGTCCCTTCTCACTCCCTAAGGTGTCACTGCTCTGTGTTCTAAGTGGCACCTCCCTTGCCACTTTACCAATTCAGTTCTTGTGTCCTAAGCCACACACTAAACTCCTTAAGGCCTAGCTCCCTTAGTTCCCTTTTTAGGCTTAAAATCAAATATTTTTCTAAGGCTTCTACCTACATTCCAAGGTTCCCGAAGCCCCTAAAACACATTCAAATCACACACAAGCATGCTACCACATACATTTAAGTGAAAATGCATAACCCCTAAATCCTGGATATTACAGTTCTACCCCCTTAAAATAATTTTGACCTCGAAATTACCTGGCTAAAATAAGTGAGGGTATTGCTGTCGCATTGTTTCCTCTGGCTCCCATGAAGCTTCCTCCGACCCATGGTTACACCATAACACTTTGACTAGAGGAACTGATTTCTTCCGTAGCACCTTTACATCCCATTCCAGAATCTGAATCGGCTCTTCCTCATAGGACAAATCTGGTCTTAGCTCCACCTCCTCAACCGGTATTACATGAGATGGATTCGATCGGTAACGACGTAGCATCAAACATGGAACACATCGTGCATCTGCTTCAACTCCGAAGGCAACTCTAACTGATATGCTACTGGTCCAACCCGCTTCAAAACCCGATAAGGTCCTATAAACCTGGGACTCAACTTTCCCTTGTGACCAAATCTCATCACCTTCTTCCACGGCGAAGCTTTTAGAAACACCTGATCTCCTACAGCAAACTCTATCTCCTTCTGTTTAAGATCTGCATATGACTTTTGCCTGTTAGATGCCTCCTTCAACCGTGTCTGAATTACCTTAACCTTTTCTTCGGATTCTGCCATAATCTCCAGAGCCAAAACTTGACGTTCCCCCAATTCTGTCCAACACGTAGGAGTGCAACACTTCCGTCCATACAATGTTTCGTACGGTGCCATCCGAATACTTACTTGATAGCTGTTATTGTACGCAAATTTCACTAGAGGCAAGAACTCCTCCCAGCTCCCTCTGAAGTCTATCACGCAACCTCTCAACATATACTCTAGCACTTGAATTACCCGCTCAGACTGGCCGTTCGTCTGTGGATGAAATGCCGTACTGAAGTCTAACCTGGTGCCCAGTGCCTGATGCAATGCCCTCCAAAATTGAGACATAAGCCTCGGATCCCTATCCAAAATAATCGACACCAGCACCCCGTGCAGCCTCACAATTTCTGCCACATACAATTTTGCCAACCTTTGCAGAGAACAGTCAACCCGCACTGGTATGAAATATGCAGACTTCGTCAATCGATCTACTATCACCCATACCGAGTCCTTTTTAGTAGGCGTAAGGGGAAGCCCACTAATGAAGTCCATGGTAATTCTCTCCCACTTCCATTGCGGAGTCTTTATCGGCTGAAGCAATCCTGACGGTACTTGGTGTTCAACTTTAACCTGCTGACACGTTAAGCACTTCCCTACAAATTCTGTAACTTTTCGCTTAAGACTAGGCCACCAAAACTAATCCTGTAGATCCCTGTATAACTTACTTCCTCCAGGATGCATAGCATAAGGGCTACTATGCGATTCCTAAAGAATTTTCTGCCTTAATTCCCAATCCTTTAGCATACAAACCTTGCCCCGAAAACACAGTACTCCGTCACCGCTTGCTCCATAGTCTTCCAATTCCCCGTTCTGCACTTGTAGTAGCTTAGCACTCAGATCGTCATCTACCAACTGTTTCTCTTTTACCTATCATAACCACATCGGCTTCACTTGCAACTCTGCTTGCAAACTTTCATCATCATAAAGATTAAGGTGTGCAAACATCGCCCTTAGATCTGACACTATTTTCCAACTTAGGGCATCTGCCACCATATTCGCCTTGCCCGAGTGATACTCTATGGAACAGTCGTAGTCTTTCAACAACTCCACCCACCTTCGCTGTCTCAAATTCAGCTCCTTCTGAGTCAACAAATATTTCAGACTCTTGTGGTCCGTGTAGATCATTGACCTTTCTCCATACAAGTAGTGCCTCCACACTTTTAGAGTGAATACTACCGCTGCCAACTCCAAATCATGCGTCAGATAGTTAACCTCATGTGGCCTCATTTGCCGAGACGCATAAGCAACCACTTTCCCGTCTTGCATTAGAACACATCCCAATCCTGTATGGGAAGCATCGCAATACACCACAAAGTCTTTCCCTGCTTCCGGCTGAATCAAAATCGGAGCCTCCGTCAATACTCTCTTAAGCTTCTTAAAACTCTCCTGCTGCTTATCCGCCCAAACGAAAGGTACCTCCTTTCTCAACAACTTCGTCAGAGGTGCTGCTATTGATGAGAACCCTTCAATAAATCTCCGATAGTAGCCTGCTAACCACAAGAAACTACAAACCTCTGCCACAGACTTAGGTGGTTTTCAGTCTAGCACTGCCTCAATCTTCCGAGGATCCACCCTTATACCTTCCGCAGACACCACATGACCCAAAAACGTAACTTCCTTCAACCAAAATTCGCACTTGCTAAACTTGGCATATAACTTCTTCTCCCTTAACACCTGCAATACTACCCAGAGATGCGCATCATGCTCTTCCTCGGACTTGGAATATACCAGAATGTCGTCTATAAACACAACGACAAATTGATCCAAGTGGGGTTGGAAAACCCGATTCATCATATCCATGAACGCAGCTGGGGCGTTCGTCAATCCGAACGACATTACTAAGAACTCATAATACCCATATCTTGTCTGGAAAGCTGTCTTATAGATATCTACTTCCTTCACCTTAAGCTGATGATATCCTGGCCTTAGATTTATCTTTGAAAATACTGCGGCCCCCTTAAGCTGGTCGAACAAGTCATCTATCCTCGATAATGGGTACTTGTTCTTGATGGTCAGCTTATTCAATTGTCGGTAATCTATGCACATGCGCATAGTCCCGTCCTTCTTTTTCACGAATAGGACCGGTACTCCCTATAGAGACACACTGGGTCGGATAAACCCACAATCAAGCAACTCTTGAATCTAAGCCTTAAGCTCAACAAACTCCTTTGGTGCCATTCTGTATGGAGCGATAGATACTGGCGCCGTACTAGGCAACAAGTCAATCCCAAATTCCACCTCGCGAATCGGAGGTAACCCTAGAAGTTCTTCTGGAAAGACATCCACAAATTCTTTTACCGTCCTGACCCCTCTTACAGCTGCTTCGTTAGCCTCTAAGGCATTGACCAACATCAGAAAAGCTACACATCCCTTTCTTACCATCTTCTCCGCCTTAAGGGTAGATACTACGTTCGACAAGTAATTCCGTCTCTCGCCCATCACCACAACCTCATTGTCGTCAGAAGTTCTCAATGACATACGCTTAGCAGCACAATCCACATTTGCATCAGACTTCACTAGCGGCCTATGCCTAAGATTAGATCAAATTCCCGAATGGCAACTCCATTAAGTCACCGAAATCGCCCCCGAACTTCTAAAGGCATCGCCTAAAGAGTTTGTCTACTACTACCGATTGCCCTAAAGGACTAAGTACAGTCATCTTCCTAGGTATAGTCTCAGAGTTCACATGCAGAGTTCCAGATACTTCACTAGTGATGTATGAATGAGTCGACCCTATATCTATCAAAGCAATAAAGGGTAATCCAAAAATAAGAAACGTTTCCGTTATGACATCAGGTGCATCACCATCCTCCTTCTGACGAACCGCATATACCAGACCCGACTGTCTCGCCTCTGCGTTACCAACACCTCTGCCCGGTGTCCCGCGACCTCTACCAGAACCATTACCCCTGCCAACCGGACCACGACCCCTCGGTGGCTGCTGTCCACCTCTTTCAGTCTGATTAAAACCATGACCTACTGATCGGCCCCTATCTGTATCAACCGGACAATCTCTAATCATATGGTCTTTGAACCCACACTTAAAATATCCCCCAGTCTTCTTCCAACACTCCCCCGGGTGCACCTTTCCATATTGAGCACACGTACGATCCTGACCTCCTACAGCAACCTGTCGATCTCGCGGCCCATCAACTCTAAGTCTTTTTTGGAGACTTCCGGATGACCCCGACGACCCAAAACCTCTCTTTTGTCTATTCCTATCTGAATTCTGTCTCATAGATTCCTTGACCCCTTCGACTACCTTAGCCTTCTCTACCAACACGATAAACTCCCGCTCTTGCTGTAGAGCAATCAGCAACCTCAGATCATCCCTTAGTCTGTCCTCGAACCTGATACACCGTTCATGCTCCGTAGCTACGATACCTCGAGCATACAGGCTTAACCTTAAGAATTTTGCCTCGTGCCATAACGGACTTACTCCCTAAACCACCTCGAAACGCCTTCTTCTCACAAGCATTAATATAGCTAGTCCCAATATACTTCTTCCGATCGTCAGCTTTGAAATACTCCCAAGTGAGATCATCCATTGCAAAGACTATCTCGAACCGTGAGCCACCATCGGTATGGCTCATCCGGAGAAGCGACACCACCCCTTTCGCTTCTTCCTCGTGATCGATCCAAATCGTCCATGATTTGCTCCGTCGCCTCCAACCAATACTCAGCCATATTGGGCACCACACTAGATACACCTCGAAATACCTCAGCTCTATTGGCTCGGAGTCATTCAGTTACAGATTTTTGAGCTCCCATGCCTCCACCTGCTCCAGCCACCCTCTCAAGAACTCACAAGATCGTCATGAGCATCGCATCATCCTCGTCGGATCCTCGATATTTAACACCAAGAATGGTGGTGGTGGCATCTCATTCTCGGACCCTTGACTGCACTCTAATCGGTTACGATCGGTCATTCGCCTCTACCACACCCACGCACATTACGACCACGTCCCCTAGAACTCATGTCTATGATCGCGATTTAATCTGATTTAAGAAATTTTATGCATTAGCTTTCTATTCCACTAATTATCCACGAACAAATTTTATGTAACAAAGTTTAGTAGTAGTTCTTTCGATCATTTCAAAGTTTTCGTTCTAATCTCCTACCCTAATTCAGGGAATCACATTCATTTAATAGTATCTACTACACACGTTCACCGATTTGAGCATTTTCATCCGTTCCAACCTAGGGGTATTTTCGTAATTTGTCCTATAGGGGTATTTTGATAATTTTTCCAAATCAGGGTATCTTGTAATTTTGCAAAATAGGGGTTTTTGGGTTTTTTGCAAAATCAAAATATTTTGGTAAAAATTGAGGGTAGTATGGTAATTTTATAAACTGAGGGTATTTTAGTAATTTTCGCAAATCAGGGTACTTCAGTGATTTTTTTCAGATCTAAGGTAGTTTTTGCCAATCAGGGGGGAGGTAATTTGGGTGATTTCAAAACTAGGGTTTTTATAAAACAGTGTAGCTAATTCCTTTCGAATTTTAATTATTGAATTTAGCCTGTGGGTAAGTCCTCTTGGTTAGGGTGAACCGTCACTACGCACCAGGTAGGATTCGAGCGAAGAAGAGGTGAGTCACTAGGACTGCTTAAATACCAAGCTCCCCCTAAATCTAATCCTAGATATGCGCACAACTGTTGCCACACCCTTAACTCGGTGACTTACTCACAGGTTTGTTTGATTAGTCTTTAAATTTTATGTAATTGTGTGTTGGAGAAAGCTAATCCTGGGGTTCAATAGCTCCTAACCTACTAATCTATGATCCTGTAATACCCACATACAAGTCACACAATAATTAGGGGTACTTACCTGGTGGACTTCGGGCCGGAGACTCCGGTGCCATGCCAGAAAACCTGCTCATCTTTTAGTAAAACTCAATTTAAAAACGTTTTGGGCCCAAAAGCCCTTCAAGCCGAGTTTTGAATCGGGCTCTGATACCAAGTTGAAACACCCCAAACCCAGCCCACAAGCCCTGATCGGATCTGGCATGCTCCTTGAGTAAAACGTAGCTAAATCTCATTTTTGTCCTCTTAAAATTGGTGGTTTTGAAGAAAATAGATTTGTGTTATGATCAAGTTGAAAACCATGTCGTTAGTGAAGTTTGTCTTAAAACGTTATCTTCATGTTTCAAAAAAAAAATTACAAGTTAAAAGAAATGCCGAATTTTAGAGCTTATCATTAAGTTGAAAATCGTAGGTGTTTAGGTGTCAAAACATTTGAAGTTGTTTTACGAAAAATTATTTAACCATTTGTTTAATGTTGATCGTATCATAATAAAAATTAAAACGCATAAAAAAAATAGTTAAATAGTAATGGCCTTATTACAACAAAAACAAAAACTTGAAATAAATCCCGAAAACATAATAAGAAAAATGTGATAAGCTTAATTATAAGAAAACCCAAAAATGCTGAGCTAAGCATGGCCACCACTAAGTCCTTGTCGACCCGGTCCATTTCACTGAGTATCACAAAGGGTGAGTCAACAGACTCAGTGTGCAACAACCAACACAGATTCCCAATCAATTAAGGCATATTAAATCACATACAAACAAATATAAGCAATGATGCATCCCAAACCCACCTAGATATCTAACCTCTACACACCACCCGTACCTGCCAATCACACCGTGGGGATTACTAAATCGACCTTTCATACGCTACACACCCTTGAAGGCAGTCGCTACAGTCAAATGCACATCGCCCTTATAATCGTGGCATGGCCACCAGATAATGTGACAGAGTCACTGGATTCATAATATGTGACATAAGTCACCGGATAATGTGGTAAAACCATCGAAACACTTCCTCTTTATCATTATCACCCATATGCCCATGCAACATACATATTATTCAGATATCATGCAATGCACCTTACCCCAAAATCATAACGAAATTACACATATTTTCATATCAATGCCTATAAGCATTATTAACTGAGGGTTAGGGGTAACGTACCTGAATGCACTGTACCATGGAATGGTACCCTTAGCCATGTTTTTCATATTTCCATTAACACATATTTTATACTAATACTATTAATCTATCGGGAATTAGTGTAGGGCTACACACCTGATAATCACTGAGAACAACGCTTTCGATCCTGACACTCCTCCTTTATCTCTGTTGAACCCTTCCTATAACATCACAGTTAGAATCGGCTAACACTTAAAAGGTATAGCCTTTGGACGAATACTCCAACCCCCTTACCTTGCTTGATTAAGTCCTGGAATCTATCACCTGCCCTTGAAGGTTGTCGAAATCCCTACATGACTTATGTTAGATTCGGCTTTATTACATAAAACCTATAAAAGTGGCCCTTGGCCGAATGTTACAACTTTCTTACCTTGGATCTCAAATCCCGAAAGATCCCCTTCTATCATCGGCTATAAATAGATCCTGAAATCCCCCTTCTTGGCTTCGGCCAAAGAGATATAGGGATCAGAGTCCTTGATTTCGGCTAACCAAAGGAAAAAGAAAAGAAATCAAATGACAGAATCCCTTACCCCACTATTAGATTCGGTTGAATAGCTTGTACCAATGATCGACAACACCTCCCCTTGACCACTGAGAGATTCGGCCGCAGGAGAAAGGGTATTCGGCTTCAAGAGACAAATGGAAAAGGAATCAATAAGAATGATTCAGCTTTTGATCTAGTGAATAAATCGGTTCCAAAAGGGTAGAGATGCAATCTGCTATGGCCAAAAGATAGGAGATTCGGCTTTTGTCAAAAGAAGGGAGAAAAGATGTTTGGGACTCTAAGAGTTACGGCAATGGAGGGAATGAATGGAAGAGAGGTTTCGGCCTTAGCAAAATAAAAGGAGAAGAGAAAATGCACAATTGGTTCTTTCACTTTTGATTTTTGGTCAAAAGAAAGAAAAGAATTTCGGCAGAAGCACAAATGAAAAGAAAAGAGAGAAAATGGTCTCATACTTTCCTTGTTTTGGCACCTAAAGCCCCTAGCCTAGCCACTTCCCTCTTGGCCAAAAATACCACCCCAAGACCCCTCCAATCGGCCAACTCTTCCTCTTTCATCCAAATCCCCTCTTTTCCTCCTACTTAGCCGAATATTTGAGCTGTTTGACCTAATCTACACTTTATCCATGAAGTGTCCTCGGCAACTCCAACTCTTCCCTCTCCTTGACACAAAAATAAATGCCAAAATGCTTCCCTTACTGTTCGAACCTAGGTCTCTTCTCGCTCCCTGAGGCGTCACTGCTCTGTGCTCCAAGTGGCGCTTCCCTTGCCACTTTACCAATTCAATTCTTGTGTCCTAAGCCACACACTAAACTCCTTAAGGCCTAGCTCCCTTTGTTCCCTTTTTAAGCTTAAAATCAATTATTTTTCTAAGGCTTCTACCTACATTCCAAGGTTCCCGAAGCCCCCAAAACACATTCAAATCACACACAAGCATGCTACCACATACATTCAAATAAAAATGCATAACCCTTAAATCCCGGATATTACAGTATAGATGAATAAAAAAGAAAAGAGATTCTGGCATCTTACAAGCAACAGAAGAAGCAATTCAGTTCGGGGATAAGAGGAAAGATTCGGCTAGAAGAAAAGGGAGTTAAAAAATAACCAAAAAGAGGAGAGAAAATAGAATGTGCTAAATGAGAGAGTAGCAGAGAAGATTCGGCCAATAAAAGAAAATACAAAGAATAGCTTTGACCCAAAAAGCAAAAGAAAAGAAAAGTTGCACAGCACTCCAAAGGTTCAGTTTGGTTTTTCTATCTAACTTCAAAATGCCGAATTTCCCTTGCCAAAACAACCCATAGCCGAAATTCACCTCCCACAACTCTCATATTTGGCCAACTCTCAACCTCCTTCTCAAAATCCCTTGATTCTTTCCTTGATTCTCTCCTATACTTACTCCGCTCTACTCATTCAAATTAATTTGACTGAGTCTCCGACCTCCTTGCAGAGTCCAAGCTGAATTCCACCTCTTCTCCATCTTGGGCACAAAATAAAAGCCAAATTTACAGCATGTGGGATTCGATCCTCACTCCCCTCGCATGCATATTGACGCCGCCACCACTGTGCCACTACCTTCTGATTACAGACACACTTAAATAACCTTAAGCCCTGCTTTCCCCAGCTCACCCCACTGAAGTGCCCAAAAACCAAAATTTTACCAGCCCTCAAAATCGATCCCAGGCCTCCCTAAGGCCCCTAAACACTCTTAAAAAACATACAAAAGCAACATAACATGCACTTACACAATATTACAGACCCCTAGATTCCAGGGTGTTACAGATTGGTGCTGCGAAGGATTTGGAGGTGTCCACACAACCGCACCTATATATATATATTTGAGTTTACTTTCTGTAACATCCTGATAATTAGGGGTTATGCATCTTTACTTAATTGAATATTGTTGCATGCCTAAATATGATTGAGTGTGTTTTGGAAGTTTATTTTTGAACTTCATTATGTAAGTGATTGCTTAGTGAAATATTAATTTTTAATAATTAAGATGGAGCTAAGCAAGATTAACTTTAAGAAATAATGACAAGAGGTTTTAAGCATAAGATGAGTAATTGGCAAGGTGGTTAGGACGCATGGATGATTACTTGGGGGAGAGGTTCAATCCCCTAGCTAGCAAATGGGAGGATTTTATTTTTATTTCCTTCCTATAGTGTCGGCCAAGACTATTCTAGAAGGGATGGTCATCTTTTCTATTTTGGTGAGTAGACCATGTGAAAAGGTAAGCTAAAAGTTATGACAAAGAATCAAGAAAGGATGGTAAGAAAGGGGGACAAAAGGCTTGAAGTAAGGACAATGTTATGGAAGCTTTTTCATGGTCATTTGACTATGAACCTAGTCGACTTTAGGGGCTAAGGGAGGAGGCTTAATTGTGTTAGGAAACATAGGATTAATGGGAAGAAATGTGGAGGAAAAAGGGGGATTATGTTGGCGTAGGTTGTCCAAAATTTTGCTTAGCCATTAGGGGGTGATAGTTGGCCAAATTCTAACATTTTTGTGTATCTTTCACATTTTCTCCAAAAGCTCTCTTCCTAGCCAAATTTTGTTGATGATTTTAGGTAAAAGTTTTGCCTTGTTTTAACTTTCATTTTTGACCATTTTTGTTAAAGTACCTATTCTCTCAAATTCTTGTCATCTTTAGTCAAAAGCATCAAAAAGTTTGGGAAAAACATTTCTTCTTTTCTTTTCCCTCATTGTCGAAAATACCAAAGATCATAAACCTATTTTCTTCACTTTTTCCCTCTTGGTCGAATGCACCTAAGTCCCTAAACCTATCTCTTTTCTTTTGGAAATCATCATCTTTTCTTCTTTTTCTCTTTCTTTCTCCTTCCATTTTTCATTTTCTTTCTTCTTTCTCTCAACCGAAACCATCATCTACCCTAAGCAAAGCCACCATTCTTTTCCTCTCTTTTGTCAACCGAATCATCTTCCATTTTGATTTCATTCCTTCTTTTCTTTTATTGAAAATCGAAACCATTATAGCCAAAAATCACTATCTTTTTCTCTTCTCTTTTTGTGCAATTCAAAATCACAAATTCTCTTATTCTATGTCATCAAGGCCGAATCTTCAAGTGGGCAAGTAAGACTTTTTTTTTGTCAATTGTTTTCTTATCTCCTTTTATTATAACCAATTTAGAAACATAGTTTTCTTATTTTTTTAATTTTCTCTCCTAGGCCGAATCATTGGAAGAGATTTTAAGAATCTTTTTGGAACCAACGTTTGAAGGGAAACCTTTCGAAATCATCCAAGGTAAGAACATCACTTTTGGTTATATCAATCCTTTTAGATAGTTTATTAACTAACTTTATTTTAGGGGTGATTTTGAGACTAACAAGATAGGTTCGAAAAGAGCAGTACGGAGTGTTTGGAAGAGAGGAGGCACTTTGTTTTACCCTCGAACTTCAAACGAAGGGTCAGATCGGCGATAAGAGATTTTCCACCGGTTGTGGACCCTCCGCTAACGGAGATCGGTTATTTGAAGTAGTGCATAACCGAACCACTTTACGTTGGTGGGTTATCGTGTGTTTTGATCCATCTAGCGGAGAAAAACCACAAATAACGGTTGTTCGAGAATCCGAGGGTAAGGATGTAGATCTCTCATCAATAGTATAGTTTTATTAGTAATGGTGTATACTAATCTAGTGTGATAATTAACTAGGTGTTGACGAGCGGGAAGGTATCGTTCTCACGGTCATAAGGTGTGTAACCTTACAATAAAACCTCATAGATCTATATTAAATGTGATTATATGAAAATATGTTTGATAATGATTGTGGATGCCATTCAGTGGTATACGATATTCAGGTATGTTTACCCCAATATTTCGTTAATTTTGCTATATGCATAAATGTGAAATAAGTATGACTATATTATGATTTTGGGGTAAATGGTAAGAAAATTGAATAAAATGTATGTGCATGGGCATATGGGTAAAATTGATAAATGGGAAGTATTCTGGTGGTTTTACCACATAATCCGGTGACTTCGGTCACATATGTGAATCTGGTGACTCCGGTCACATATTTGAAATCCGGTGACTTCGGTCACATTTGTCTGGTGGCTTTGCCACAAAATTATAAGGGCGATGTGCATGTCGACTGCAGCAACTGCCTTCGATGGTGTGTAGCAGATGGAGGGTCGATTTAGTAATCCCAACGGTGTGTTTGGTTGGTACGGGTGGTGTGTAGCGGATGGATATTTAGGTGGGTCGGGTTTGCATTTCATTATATGTGTATATTCATGTGATTTTAAATGATTATTATTTAATCTGCTATGAAAATGGGCTTTTGGGCTAAAAATGACTTAAATGGGCCTATGGCTATATGTGTAATTATTGGGCTTTAAGGTATATGATCAAATGGGCTTTTTAATGTATGTGTTACACATTGAGTTTATAACTCACCCTTTTGTGGGATAACTTTTCAGATGATTCAGTAGTGCGATGGATCGGTCAAGAATGATTTCGAGTTGGCCAACGCCAAACAAAGTATTTTGGAAATTTTCCTACTTAAACTTATTAAGTTAATTTTATTACTTAGACTTTATTATGGGTTTTGCTATTTTTATGTAATAAGGCCACTATGAACTGCTTTTTAAATTTTTGTGTTTGGATTTTTTTTATTCGCCATGAACAATTATTAATTAAATAATTAAATGGTTTTTGATAAATAATTTAAACTGCTTTTGAAAACAAAATATATTTCCACAATATTAATAAATTTTTCATTAAATTTGGTTTTCTTTTAACTTATTAATTTCTCTTAAAAATAATGTTTTAAGAAGATACAAATTTACTTTACAATTTGATTTCAACCCGATCTTTAAGTTAATCTGTTTTATCCAAAATCATCAATTTTTCTTAAATAAAGTGAGAATTTACTAAAGTTTTACTCGAGGAACATAACAAATCCGGTCAAGCTTGTTGGGCCGGATTTGGGGTGTTTTAACTTGGTATCAGAGCCCAGTTTTAAACTCTTAGCCTTGGGTTTTGAAGCCCACAACGTTTTGAAAAGTTTGCCCAAATGACTTTTTGAAAGTTTTCTTAAGTTAAAATGGTTTTATAAGAGCATGGCACTCGGAATTCTCGGCCCAGATCCATCAGGTAAGTACCTTTATTGATAAGTGATATGAATGTATGATAACCTAAGGAAACTATACTTTAGAGACATGGACCCTAGGTGTTTGTGTACTACTACGGAAAAACCACTGAATATCTGTTGCATAAAACTTTCTTTTAATAAGAAGTGAAAAGACTCTAATACATAAGACTTTTTCGTAAAATAGATAAAACACGTAGTAGACATGAGTTCTAGGGGACGTGGTCGTCGTGGACGTGGAAGAGGAAGAATGGCTGTGTCGGAACCAGTTAGATCTGGTCAAGGTTTCAAAAATGAAGCTTCGCCATCGGCTGTTGGGGTGGATTTTCAAGAGCAAAATGGAGGAGGTGACGCAGTATCACAAGCTGTGCTTCGAGTATTGGAACGAGTAGCAGAAGCTAGTACTGAAAATGGGTCTCGAAAGTTAGTAGCTGAGAGACTTAGATCAAATGGAGCTGAGGTTTTTAGGGGAGTATCTGGAGTAGCCCCAAATGTAGCGGAGTACTGGTTGGAGGCAGTCGAAAGGATCATGGACGATTTAGATTGCACTGCTGAAGAAAAACTGAAAGGTGCTGTTTCACTACTCCGTGATGAGGCCTACCAGTGGTGGCTCACTATCAAGGAAAGTACCCCTGCGGATCGAGTGGATTGAGGGTATTTTAAAGTTAAATTCGAAGGAAAATACGTTGGAGCTAGCTACATCGACTCCCAGAGGAAGGCATTTCTGAATTTGGTGCAAGGAAATAAGTCGATAGCTAAGTATGAAGCAGAGTTTTTGTGACTTAGCCGATATGCCAGAGGGATAGTAGCTACTAAATATGAACGGTGTGTTAGATTTGAAGATAGACTTAGAGATGAACTGCGAGTGATGATTGCTCCGCACTGGGAAAGAGATTTTGCAATCTTAGTGGAAAGGGCAAGAATAGCTGAAGAAGTTAAGCGGACTGAGAGATGTAACCGGATGAGGCGAATAAGAATAAGAGGAGCTTTGGGTCTTCAGTGGTCATCCGGAATTTTAGAAGAAACCAAAAAATGATGGGCCACGAAGTCACAGATCACACGGGTGGACAACATCGTGCTTGTGCTCAATGTGGGAAGATGCACCCGGGAGAATGTTGGAAAAAGACCGGGGGATGTTTCAAGTGCGGATCTAAAGACCATATGATCAAGGATTGCCCGAAGAATTCAGATAAGAACCGCCCAGTAGGTCAGGGCATTAATCAGGCTGGCAGAGGTGAACAGCAGTCGATAAGGGGCCGTGGTCCAAATAGAAGGGATAATGGTTCTGGTAGAGGTCGCGGGACTTCAGGCAGAGGTAGTGGTAGCTCTGAGGCAAGACAACCAGTGTCCGGTATATGCGCCTAAATCGCAGAGAAGACAAAGGACGCCTTTTGATGTTATCACTGCACGTTTCGATTTTGGGTTGCCCTTTATTGCTTTGATAGATATAGGGTCAACTCATTCATACATCGCTAGTGAAGTATCTAGAACTTTGCATGTGACTTCTGAGACTGTACCTAGGAAGATGACTGTACTTAGTCCTTTAGGACATACAGTAGTAATAGACAAACTTTTTAAGGAAGTGCCTTTAGAAGTTCAAGGGACGCAGTTTTCGGCTGATTTAATGGAGTTGCCATTCGGGGAATTCGACCTGATCTTAGGCATGGACTGGTTAGTGAAGTATCGTGCAAATGTGGATTGTGCTGCTAAGCGGATGTCCTTAAGAACTATTGATGACAAAGAAGTTGTAGTGATGGGCGAGAGACGGAACTACTTATCAAATGTAGTATCCGCTCTTAAGGCAGAAAAGATGGTTAGAAAGGGATGTAGCCTTCTTAATGTTGGTGAGTGCCTTAAAGGCTAAGGAAGCAACTATTGAGGGAGTCAGGACTGTGAATGAATTTGTAGATGTTTTTCCGGAAGAACTGCCAGGATTGCCTCCGGACCTAGAGGTAGAATTTGGAATTGAATTATTGCTCGAACGCGCCGCTTCTATTGCTCCATATAGAATGGCATCAAGGAGTTAGTTGAGCTTAAGGCTCGATTCGGAGTTGCTTGATCGTGGATTTATCCGACCTAGTGTGTCTCCATGGGGAGCACTGGTTCTATTCGTGAAGAAAAAGGACGGAACGATGAGGATGTGTATAGATTACCGGCAGTTGAATAAGCTGACCATCAAGAACAAGTATCCTTTACCGAGGATCGACGACTTGTTCGATCAGCTTAAAGGAGCCGCGGTATTCTCAAAGATTAATTTAAGGTCGGGGTATCATCAGCTTAAGGTGAAAGAAGCGGATATCCATAAGACGGCTTTCCGTACTAGATATGGGCATTATGAATTTCTGGTAATGCCATTCGAATTGACGAACGCCCCAGCTGCGTTCATGGATATGATGAACCGAATTTTCCAACCCTACTTGGATCAGTTCGTCGTGGTGTTCATAGACGACATTCTGGTGTATTCTAAGTCTGAAATGGAGCATGATAAGCATCTCCGGATTGTGTTGTAAGTTTTAAGGGAGAGGAAGCTATATGCCAAATTCAGCAAGTGTGAATTTTGGCTGAAGGAAGTCACGGTTTTAGGCCATGTGGTGTCGGCAGAAGGAATAAGGGTGGATCCTCGGAAGATTGAGGCTGTACTAGATTGGAAACCACCTAAGTCCGTAACTGAGGTTCGCAGTTTCTTGGGGTTAGCAGGCTACTATAGAAGATTCGTCGAAGGATTCTCATCAATAGCCGCACCTTTAACGAAATTGCTGAGAAAGGAAGTACCTTTCGTGTGGGCTGATAAGCAACAAGAGAGTTTTGAGAAGCTCAAGAAGGTTTTGACTAAAGCTCCGATTTTGATTCAACCTGAGGCAGGGAAGGATTTTGTCGTGTATTGTGACGCTTCTCATATGGGATTAGGATGTGTTTTGATGCAAGACGGGAAGGTAGTTGCGTATGCGTCTCGGCAGTTAAGACCACACGAGGTTAATTACCCGATGCATGATTTAGAGTTGGCAGCTGTAGTCTTTGCTCTTAAAGTTTGGAGACATTATTTATACGGGGAAAAGTCAGTGATATACACGGACCACAAGAGTCTGAAATATCTACTGACTCAGAAAGAACTGAATTTGAGGCAGCGAAGGTGGATAGAATTGTTGAAAGACTACGACTGTTCTATAGAGTACCACCCGGGCAAGGCGAATGTGGTGACAGACGCTCTAAGTCAGAAAGTGGTGTCAGATTTAAGGGCGATGTTTGCACATCTTAGTCTTTACGATGACGGAAGCTTATTGGCAGAATTACAAGTTAGGCCGACGTGGTTGGGTCAAGTGAAAGAGAGGCAGTTAGTAGACGAAGATCTGAGTGTAAAGCTTCAGCAGGTGCAGAGTGGGGAATTGGAAGGTTATGGTATTAACAGTGATGGGGTATTGTGTTTCAAAGGCAAAGTCTGTATGCCGAGGGATCAGGAGTTGAGGCAAAAGATTCTTCAGGAGTCACATAGTAGCCCTTATGCTATGCATCCTGGAGGAAGTAAGTTATATCGAGACTTGCGAGATTAGTTTTGGTGGCCTGGTCTTAAACGAGAAGTTATAGAATTCGTGGGAAAGTGCTTAACGTGTCAACAAGTCAAGGCTGAACATCAAGTACCTTCGGGATTGCTTCAGCCGATAAAAATTCTGCAGTGGAAGTGGGAGAGAATCACCATGGACTTTGTTAGTGGGCTTCCTCTTACGCCTACTAAGAAAGACTCTGTATGGATAATAGTGGACCGATTGATGAAATCTGCACATTTTATCCCAGTTCGGGTTGATTACTCTTTGCAGAAATTGGCGAAGTTATATGTGGCTGAGATTGTTAGATTGCATGGAGTGCCGGTGTCGATTATTTCGAATATAGATCCGAGGTTTACGTCTTGATTTTAGAAAGCATTGCATCAGGCTTTGGGCACCAGATTGGACTTCAGTACAGTATTTCATCCACAGTTTGACGGGCAGTCTGAACGAGTAATCCAAATCTTAGAAGATATGTTAAGGGGATGTGTGATGGATTTCAGGGGAAGTTGGGAAGAGTTCTTATCGTTAGCGGAATTTGCGTACAACAACAGTTACCAAGCCAGTATTTGGATGGCACCATATGAAGCACTATATGGACGGAAGTGTCACACTCCTACGTGTTGGACAGAACTAGGGGAACGTCAAGTTCTGGGTCCAGAAATAGTGGCTGAATCCGAAGAAAAGGTTAAGGTAATTTGGTCTCGGTTAAAAGAAGCATCTGACAGACAAAAGTCGTACGCAGATCTTAAGCGAAAAGAAATAGAGTTTGCTGTGGGGATCAAGTATTCTTGAAGGTTTCACCTTGGAAAAAGGTGATGAGATTTGGTCGCAAAGGGAAATTAAGTCCCAGGTTCATTGGACCTTATCGAGTTTTGAAGCGGGTCGGACCTGTGGCATATCAGTTAGATTTGCCTTCGGAGTTAAAGCAAATGAACGATGTGTTCCATGTTTCAATGTTACGCCGTTACCGGTCGGATCCATCTCATGTAGTGCCAGTTGAAGAGGTGGAATTAAGACCAGATCTGTTATATGAAGAGGAGCCAATTCAAATTCTGGAGCGACATATAAAGGTTTTACGGAGAAAATCGGTTCCTCTCGTCAAAGTATTATGGCGCAATCATGGATCAGAAGAAGCTTCGTGGGAATCGGAGGAAGTGATGCGACAACAATACCCTCACTTGTTCCAACCAGGTAATTTTGAGGATGAAATTATTTTAAGGGGGTAGAACTGTAACATCCTGATAATTAGGGGTTATGCATCTTTACTTAATTGAATATTGTTGCATGCCTAAATATGATTGAGTGTGTTTTGGAAGTTTATTTTTGAACTTCATTATGTAAGTGATTGCTTAGTGAAATATTAATTTTTAATAATTAAGATGGAGCTAAGCAAGATTGGCTTTAAGAAATAATGACAAGAGGTTTTAAGCATAAGATGAGTAATTGGCAAGGTGGTTAGGACGCATGGATGATTACTTGGGGGGAGGTTCGAATCCCCTAGCTAGCAAATGGGAGGATTTTATTTTTTGTTTCCTTCCCTATAGTGTCGGCCAAGACTATTCTAGAAGGGATGGTCATCTTTTCTATTTTTGGTGAGTAGACCATGTGAAAAGGTAAGCTAAAAGTTATGGCAAAGAATCAAGAAAAGATGGTAAGAAAGGGGGACAAAAGGCTTGAAGTAAGGACAATGTTATGGAAGCTTTTTCATGGTCATTTGACCATGAACCTAGTCGACTTTAGGGGCTAAGGGAGAAGGCTTAATTGTGTTAGGAAACATAGGATTAATGGGAAGAAATGTGGAGGAAAAAGGGGGATTATGTTGGCTTAGGTTGGTAGAAATTTTGCTTAGCCATTAGGGGTGATAGTTCGCCAAATTCTAACATTTTGTGTATCTTTCTCATTTTCTCCAAAAGCTCTCTTCCTAGTCAATTTTGTTGAAGATTTTAGGTAAAAGTTTTGCCTTGTTTTAACTTTCATTTTTGACCATTTTTGTTAAAGTACCTATTCTCTCAAATTCTTGTCATCTTTAGTCAAAAGCATCAAAAGTTTGGGAAAAACATTTCTTCTTTTCTTTTCCTCATTGCAAAAATACCAAAGATCATAAACCTATTTTCTTCACTTTTTCCCTCTTGGCGAATGCACCTAAGTCCCTAAACCTATCTCTTTTCTTTTGGAAATCATCATCTTTTCATCTTTTTCTCTTTCTTTCTCCTTCCATTTTTCATTTTCTTTCTTCTTTCTCTCAACCGAAACCATCATCTACCCTAAGCAAAGCCACCATTCTTTTCCTTTCTTTTGTCAACCGAATCATCTTCCATTTTGATTTCATTCCTTCTTTTCTTTTATTGAAAACCGAAACCATTATAGCCAAAAATCACTACCTTTTTCTCTTCTCTTTTTGTGCAATTCGAAATCACAAATTCTCTTATTCTATATCATCAAGGCCGAATCTTCAAGTGGGCAAGTAAGACTTTTTTTTTGTCAATTGTTTTCTTATCTCCTTTTATTATAACCAATTTAGAAACATAGTTCTCTTATTTTTTTACTTTTCTCTCCTAGGCCGAATCATTGGAAGAGATTTTTAAGAATCTTTTTGGAACCAACGTTTTAAGGGAAACCTTTCGAAATCATCCAAGGTAAGAACATCACTTTTGGTTATATCAATCCTTTTAGATAGTTTATTAACTAACTTTATTTTAGGGGTGATTTTGAGACTAACAAGATAGGTTCGAAAAGAGCGATCAGAGTGTTTGGAAGAGAGGAAGCACTTTGTTTTACCCTCGAACTTCAAACGAAGGGTCAGACGGCGATAAGAGATTTTCCACCGGTTGTGGACCCTCTGCTAACGAAGATCGGTTATTTGAAGTAGTCGTACAACCAAACCACTTTACGTTGGTGGGTTATCGGTGGTTTTGATCCATCTAGCGAGAAAACCATAAATAACGGTTGTTCGAGAATCCGAGGGTAAGGATGTAGATCTCTCATCAATAGTATAGTTTTATTAGTAATGGTGTATACTAATCTAGTGTGATAATTAACTAGGTGTTGACGAGCGGGAAGGTATCGTTCTCACGGTCATAAGGTGTGTAACCTTACAATAAAACCTCATAGATCTATATTAAATGTGATTATATGAAAATATGTTTGATAATGATTGTGGATACCATTCAGTGGTATACGATATTCAGGTATGTTTACCCCAATATTTCGTTAATTTTGCTATATGCATAAATGTGAAATAAGTATGACTATATTATGATTTTGGGGTAAATGGTAAGAAAATTGAATAATATGTATGTGCATGGGCATATGGGTAAAATTGATAAAGGGGAAGTATTCTGGTGGTTTTACCACATAATCCAGTGACTTCGGTCACATATGTAAATCTGGTGACTTCGGTCACATATTTGAAATCCGGTGACTTCGGTCACATTTGTCTGGTGGCTTTGCCACAAAATTATAAGGGCGATGTGCATGTCGACTGCAGCAACTACCTTCGATGGTGTGTAGCGGATGGAGGGTCGATTTAGTAATCCCCACGGTGTGTTTGGTTGGTACGGGTGGTGTGTAGCGGATGGATATTTAGGTGGGCCAGGTTTGCATTTCATTATATGTGTATATTCATGTGATTTTAAGTGATTATTATTTAATCTGCTATGAAAATGGGCTTTTGGGCTAAAAATGACTTAAATGGGCCTATGGCTATATGTGTAATTATTGGGCTTTAAGGCATATGATCAAATGGGCTTTTTAATGTATGTGTTACACATTGAGTTTATAACTCACCCTTTTGTGGGATAACTTTTCAGATGATTCAGAAGTGCGATGGATCGGGTCAAGGATTTCGAGGTGGCAACGCTCAAACAAAGTATTTTCAAATTTTCCTACTTAAACTTATTAAGTTAATTTTTATTACTTAGACTTTATTATGGGTTTTTGCTATTTTTATGTAATAAGGCCACTATGAACTGCTTTTTAAATTTTTGTGTTTGGATTTATTTTTTTATTCGCCATGAACAATTATTAATTAAATAATTAAATGGTTTTTGATAAATAATTTAAACTGCTTTGAAAACAAAATATATTTCCACAATATTAATAAATTTTTCATTAAATTTGGTTTTCTTTTGACTTATTAATTTCTCTTAAAAATAATGTTTTAAGAAGATACAAATTTACTTTACAATTTGATTTCAACCCGATCTTTAAGTTAATCTGCTTTATCCAAAATCATCAAATTTTTCTTAAATAAAGCGAGAATTTACTAAAGTTTTACTCGAGGAACATAACAAATCCGGTCAGGCTTGTTGGGCCGGGTTTGGGGTGTTTCATTTTCTATAAGTTTAATTTGGGTTCTTGTTATGTAATTAGGCCTCTTAATTTTTAACTTTTAATTTGGGGGATTTTATTTATTTTAATTTACATTTGATTAGTAGTAGAACAAAATTTTCCAAAAGATAATTTGTTTTCAAAACACTACGTTTTCGTAACTTATAATAATAGCTTCCTCATCAAACTTGGTTTTAAAGTATTGTAACAAACAGAAATGATCAACGTTCTTCTAAAATAAATTGAGTTTTAAAGAACAAAATAACCTAAATTTCTATTAAGATACATAAATGAGGTTTAATAATAAGCATGGATTTTCTAAAGAAATGATGTTTTTAAAAAACACTTCAATATGATGTCGCCAGATTTGGCCATAACTTCTGGGCTGGGTTTAGGGTTATCGCGCTTTCTCGCATACTGAAGCGTGTTCTATGTCTATATGCTGAGGCGTTATTACTCTGATCCCACGCACGTGATTTCGACTGAGGAGATTGAGATTAGACCAAACCTGACATTTGAGGAGGAACCGATAGATCTTAGATCGTGATGTGAAAGTCTTGAGGAGGAAGTCCATCCCATTGGTTAAGGTACTTCGATGTAATCACAGTTGAAAGGAGGCCATGTGGGAGCCCGAAGAGGCGATGCGTCAACAATACCCTTATCTATTTTGATAGGTAAATTTCGAGGCCGAAATTTTATTTAAGGGGTAGAGTTGTAATGCCCCAAAACTTAAGTATTTATTTATTTTTTTTACATATTTTAAACATAAATACGTATCTGCTTTAGTGGTTAAGTGATTTGGGGTGTGTTTGGGAGTGTCTAAGAAGTCCTGGGTTCGAGCCTGGGCTTGTGCAAAATTTTGGTTTTTGGGGAATAAAATCCTTGCCTTTGGTTAGTAGGCTTTTAAATAAATATGGGTAAAGCATGATATAAAAAGCCTACTGGTCTAGGACGTAAGTGGCGTGTTACCTAGGCCAGAGGACTGAGGTTCAAATCTTGGTAGTGGCAAGGGAGTTTTTATTTTGCTGTTGTGCTGTGGGAGGTGATGGAGTTTGACTGAAACACTGAAGTGGTTGAGGTGAATTTGAATTGAGTGGTTGAGGGAAGGTGTGACCAGGTAGAGTGATTTGAGGAGAGATTTTGAGGAGAAAATCAAGGGAAGAGAGGGGAGAGGGAGTAGTGTGCCGAAACTCAGAGGCACTCAAGAATTCGACTAGAGGGGTGCTTTCCTATTTTTGGTTCTGCTTTGCTTTCCCTCTACCAAAACTTCCCTCTGCCGAATCCTCTCTTCCCTTTTTTGCATTTTTTACTTCTTCTTCCTTTTCCCTCTACCGAAACCTCTCATCTCCTAAACTTTTTCCTTTTTCTCCCTTTCTGTCACCACATTCTTCTAGTCTCCTCTGCTGTTTTGGATTGCTCTTCCTAACAACTGCTTGTTTTGGCCGAACATACCCTTTTTCTCTTCTTCTTATTTTCTCTCCTCTCTTTTTTCCTGCTATTGGCCGAATAGCCCTTCTTCTTTTCTCTGCCTTTTCCTTGTTTCTTTTCCAAATAATTACGATTCTTGTTGTTTTTCTGCTTTGCTGATTCTCTCTTCCTCTACCCCCCACTATACCGACTTTTTCTCTAATTTCTGCTGATTTAGTGTTCATTGCTAATCTACGATTTGGTACTTTTGATAAGTTGATACTTGCTTTAGGTTTAAATCATGCTTGTATATACTTGTTATTAAGGGGTTTCGATTGGATTGTAGGTAATAACCCCGAGTTCTAGTGATCATCGTTTTCCAATGAGTGAAGGGTGTAGGGATTCGATTGTTCAATCAAGGTAACTAGTTGGCGATTAAGTGGTTATGTATATTAATTTGGATTCATTTTAAATTCAATTAATATGTGAGTAACCAAATGTTATGGGTGAACATAGGCTCTGGAGTGATCGAGGACTGTCTGCGTATCTTTTCGGATCCATGTGTGTAACATGTCTTTAATAAACGGTATCAGTGAAATGCCGAAAGGTGTGTAAACACTACCAAATCGTAAACTGGCAAAAACAAAAAAAAAAAAGTATGAAAGTTGGCGCTACACGAGCGTGCGCTCGCCCGTGTGGTGAACTGAACGCATAAAACATGGGCGTTAGACTATTGAGGCCACCATGAGCGATTTCGTGGTCTTGGGCCGTGTGGGCCCAATGATCTTGTGGGCCCCACACGGGTAAGCCGCACAAACATGTGGAGAATATTGGGCCAAGCTATGTAAATTACATGGCCGAGCCCATTTTTGGCTAAGTAGGCCACACGTGCTTGTGGGCCCACATGGGCCCACATTATGGGCCTCGGGCCCATTTGCACTATTTGACTATTAAGGTTACACGGGTTGCCCGTGACGATTGTGGACCTACTGATGGATTGATAAGTACACCTAAACCCCAAACTGATAAAATGATTGTTATGCCCCTATGGTAAAATGATTGTTACCCTATGTTATGTATGACCGTATATGAGTATGCCATGATTATATTTATGTATGTTGCATTTATGTGTGATATGTTGCATGGGATGGGATTATTATGATTGGAGGAAGTGTACTGTACTAGCAGCTCTGTTGCAAATACTGTTTATTGCTGCAACCAATGCTAATTTTTAGAGTGTAGGGATGGGTGGGTGATTTTTTCCCCACATGGAGTGTTGGGCTGGACGGAGTGGAGTGTAGAGGCTGGATGGGTAGGATTTCTAATTTCATGCTTAAACTATTACTGTTACTATTATGGGCTAAGGCCCACACTAATACTGTAATGGGCTAAGGGCCAACTCAACTGAACTGTTATTGACTTGGGCTTAGGCCGAGACTATACTTGCCTATAGGCTTGATTGGCTGCTTATGTGCATGGGGTTACACATTGAGTTTTCATAAACTCACCTCTCTGTTTATCTGTATTGGTAATCCCCAGTCTTACACGGATTGGTGCTGTGAGAGATTCGGAGGTGGCCATACAACCACACCTATATATATATTTGAGTTTATTTTTTATAAGTTTAATTTGGGTTTTTGTTATGTAATAAGGCCTCTTAATTTTAACTTTTAATTTGGGGGGATTTTACTTATTTTAATTTACATTTGATTAGTAGTAGAACGCGGTTTTCCAAAAGATAATTAGTTTTCAAAACATCACGTTTTCGCGACTCATAATAATAGCTTCCACATCAAACTTGGTTTTAAAGTATAGTAACAAACAGTAATGATCAATGTTCTTCTAAAATAACTTGAGTTTTAAAGAACAAAATAACCTAAATTTCTGTTAAGATATATAAATGAGGTTTAATAATAAGCATGGATTTTCTAAAGAAACGATGTTTTTGAAAAACACTTCAATGTGATGTCACCAGATTCGGCCATAACGTCTGGGCCGGTTTAAGGTGTTACAATTGTAACCAGGTGACGCACTGTTGGCATTCTGTTTTGCTGTATTGTTAAAATTCCCCGCACCTTGATTATTCCAACTAAAGTTTTGATGTTGCTTCCACCTTAGATTGTAGGTGTTGGAATAGGAATTACTATTCCGATTAAAATTACCCATGTAGCACAAGGACGATGGGTTTGAAGGGCATTCATCGAACACATGATCTTCACTGCAATAAACACATGATAGCTTGACTGATTTCATCTCATGAATTGTAGTAGGCCATTTCATTGTTTTAATCATATTAGCCAAAAAAGATACTTGGGTTGTCAACGAGGTGATTGCATCCCACTCTATAGTACCAGCATCTCTCTTGTCCATCCTAGCTTTTGTGGTAGGATATTGATAATCATTGTTGGCAATCATTTCCAAAATTTCAGATGCTTCGTTATAGGATTTATCCAACAAAGGACCACTGGCGAAAGCATCAACTACCATCTTCGTATGTGCATTCAGCCCATTATAAAATATTTCCATCCAACTTCAGCGCTGAAATCCATGCATAGAAACTGTAACACCCCAAACCTAGCCTAGAAGTTAGGCCCGAATCTGGTGTGTCACATTGAGGTGTTTCTCAAAAACCCCATTCCATTTGTGTTTGTTTATTTTCAAAACATGGTTAAAAAAACTATTCCCTTTTCAAAATGTTACTACTCACTTAGTAAAATCTTTTTCAATTGCGAAAGCTTAATTAAAATAAATGATTTATGGAAACTTGATATTTAAAAATTGGGTTGCCGAAACGTAGTGTTTGAAAGTAGTTATCATTTTGGAAATCGTATTCCACTTTTAGTAGTTAGAAAACATCATAAATAAATATCACAAATAATAAGTTAAAAATAGAGAGGCCTTATTACAACCCAAATCAAAATATTTAAAAGTAAATAATCAAAACAACAAGCATAAGCAGTGTGTGGTCTTCTCCGAGTCCCTCGTAGCTCCGATCCGTCTAAGGCTGAGGATTACCTATACAATTAAAAGCGGGTGAGTTTACGAAAACTCAATGTGCAATCCCTGTACTAGAGTAACAGTCAGTATACAGAAATTGAAACTGAAACAGTTTGGGCCAAAGCCCTTTAACAGTAACAGTATAGTCCAGTTCAAAGCATACATGGGCCAAAGCCCACTACAATATCACTTGGGTGACATCCCATAATAGAACCAATTGAGCCCAGCCCAAGCCAATAGCAGAACAAGTGGCCTAAGCCCAGTACAGTGACAGATCTCATAAACAGATATACAACAGTATGAGGATGCATCCCACCTCGATCCAGCCAACACACCACCCGTACCAATGAACACACCATGTGGGGATAAAATTGACCCACCCAGCCAACACACCAAGCTTAGCACCGGTTGCGACACTAAGTCAACAGAACGGCTCGGTCGTCAGGAATAGAACAACTAAAAGCCATAAATATCGCAGCAACGCTTCCAATTAACAAAATGGCTAAGAGCCATAAACAGAATGGTTATAAACCATAATCAGGATGGCACAGAGCCATCATCTAAATTTGGCACATAGCCATCAGCGACGGTAATATAATCGGCACACAGCCACAGATAATTATGATCGACACAGAGTCATCAATATATATATGTTAGGCAAATAGCCACAGGTAAATACGATTGGCACAAAGCCATAATCAAGATGGCACAGAACCATACTTAGGTTGGCACAGAGCCATAATAAGATTACACGGCTTTAAGCCGTCTGTTGGTCCATAGTCGTCATGCGACCCGCGTTGTAACATCCTGAAATTGGGCCAGTAGGATTGAGCCCAATGGGCCTTAGGTGTAGTAGCGTTTAAAATTTTTTGGAGAATAGGAGATCGGCTTTGGAAGGTTAGGGGGCTTTTATGAAGTCCCGGGTTCAAGTTAGGCCTTAGGAAAAATTTTGGTTTTAGGTGAAAAAAACCCTGGAGGTTGGTGGGTAGGCCTTAAGAATAAAATGTGGAGGAAAGTGACACAAGTGGAGTGTGGTGTAGTGGCAAAGTGATGCCACTTAAGGACAAGGGAATAACGCCACAAGGAAGGAAGGAGGTCCAAGGTTCTAGGTGTAGCGTTTGCATTCCTTTTAGATTATTTTTATTAAATGAATTTAGACCTTCGCCATAGGGTTATATTTAGTTGCGCATGGTTTAAGATACAAGAGGAGCTTGTGGCCAAGTGGTTAGCAGCATTGATTATGTTGCAAGGGAGCCTGGGTTCAAATCTCATGACAAGCAAGGGAGTATTTATTTTGCTAAGTTGGGGTGGCAAGAGTTTGAGTTGGATTTAAACTCTACTACCGGAGGGATCCCACATCGGTAAGATACAAGGAATGAAGGTGAAGAGCTAGCTATATAAAGAGCATTCCAGGAGGAGAGTTAAGAGACCTTGATGGGCGTTTGGGCACGGGAGTGGTCGCAGCACGGCTTAACACCGCACTCTCTATCGGTGTGTAACTCTCTACTCTAGTTGTAGAAGCGGCAAATCTGTCAAGCACAGTCCTTTAATAGAGCCACACGAGCATGCGAAAGACCTGTGGGGCTTCGACGCGATAGTTGAGGCCATCAGTAGTATTCTTGTGGGTTGGGGCTGCTTGGGCCGTGATGGGCCGAAATGGGCCCAATGGGCCCGTGGGCCCAATTGGAATAAATTGTATGATGATATAGTATATAGTGAACTAGACTAGGTGGAACCTATATACGTGGCTAGATTTGTGTTAGGTGGGCCACACAAGCGTGTGGGCCTGAATGGGTCGAAATCGGGTTTTAGGCCCAATAGTCTAGTGATGACCGGAAATGGTAGCCGAGTCACTCAGGGTAACATTAGACTTTCGGGAGGGCCATTGCAGGTGCAAAATTACGAAAATACCTTTGGTGGGTAAATTACGAAAATACCCTTGGTGGGTAAATTATGAAAGTACCATTGGTAGGTAAATTACGAAAATACCCTTGGTGGGTAAATTACGAAAATACCCTTGGTAGGTAAATTACGAAAATACCCTTGGTGGGTAAATTACGAAAATACCCTTGGTGGGTAAATTACGAAAATACCTTTGGTGTGTAAATTATGAAAATACCATTGGTAGGTAAATTACGAAAATACCCTTGGTAGGTAAATTACAAAAATACCTTTGGTGGGTAAATTATGAAAATACCCTTAGTAGGTAAAATTATTGTTATACCCTTAGAGGTTGGTTAGCTTGATTATGTTGTATATTATTATTCTGATTATGTTTGTAATTCGTTTCATACGTTATTTGATATATGTCTAGCATACATGACATACTGCATACACGAATTATTATGTCATATTGCATGGGTATGATGAGAGGAGGGAAGATTGATATCTGTGACTTTGGGTCACCAAAGGGTTTGGTACCACAGCTTGATATTCGTGACTTTGGGTCACCGTGAGGTTTGGCACCTCATAGCGACTCATCCTGCTGGTTTCGCACCACGATGGGTTGGCCCCACATTTGATAAAACAGGATTGTCACCAGTGATTTGGTATCACAACGTGGGTTGGCCCCACATATGGATTATTCATGACTTTGGGTCACTAGTGGTTTGGCACCACATTATATTGATATCTGTGACTTTGGGTCACCAGTGGTTTGGCACCACCAGTGGTTTGGTACCACACGGGGTAGAATCGAGAGTTTTGGATGGTTAGGTTTTGGGTTGCATGACATGCATATTTTTATATGAAATTGTGTAAGGGTTTAACACCCGTTGGATGGAGATTTACACACTGAGTCTCGATGGCTCACCCCTGAGTTAAATTTTGCAGGTAATCATTAGATCGCGGATTTGGGAGCTGAGGTTGACTCGTGGAGGCCATACATATGTTTAATTGTAAATTCGTTTCTTTTATTTGGACTTATTTTTATTTGGGTTTTTGTTATGTAATAAGGCCTTGGGTATTTTATTTGGTTTCAGCTTTTAATTTGGTTACTGCTTATTATTAAATGTTCAATATGGAAATTTTCTAAACCCTTAATAACCATTTTCCAAATTATTAATAAACCGTTTCTTATTCAAAATTACTTAAACTTGATTTTACACAACAACTATAAAGAACACGAGTTTTTTTACGAACGCACAGTTTTTAGACATTCCTTTCATGCGACATACCAGATCTGAACGTAACATTTAGGTCGGGTTTGGGGTGTTACACGCGCGACCTCAACAGATCAGTATTGGATCCACAGTCGTCATGCAACCCGTGTGACCCTATCAGATCAATACTGGATCCACAGTCGTCATGTGACCCATGCGACCCTATCAAATCAATACTGGATCCACAATCGTCATGCGACCCGTGCAACCCTATTAGATCAATACTGGATCCACAGTCCTCAGGCGACCTATGCGACCCTATCAGAACTTCCTCCGTATCAATGTCTCAACCACATGCAATATGTCGTGTATGTCATGCTCAATCATTACACGTGTATGCAAAATGGCCATGCTCAATAACAATCATTTAAACATGTAATAAAAGTATATCAGTCATACAACCATAGTCAAATTAGTCAAATCATAGCACAAGTCAGTCATTTACCCACAAGGGTAAAACAGTCATTTACCCTATAAGGGTATTTCGATAATCTTATTTCAGTAGTTCTACCCTACAGGGGTATTTTGGTAATTTTTTAAATGGGGGTATTTCAATAATTTCACAAATCAGGGGTATTTTGGTAAGTTTACAATCTGAAGGTATTTCGATAATTTCACAAATAAGGGGTATTTTGGAAATTTTGCAATATGAGGGTATTTCGGTAATTTCAAAAATCAAGGGTATTTTGATATTTCACAAATCAAGGGTATTTCGATAATTTTACAATTCGAGGGTATTTTGGTAATTTTACAAATTAAGGGTATTTCGGTAATTTCACAAATCAAGGTATTTTGATAATTTTACTAACTGGGGGTACTTCAGTAATTTTGCAAACTGAGGGTATTTTAGTAATTTTGTAAACCAAGGGTATTTTAGTAATTTTTCAAACCAAGGGTATTTCAGTAATTTTGTAAACCAAGGTATTCTAAATAGAGATAATGATGCGAATGGGCCTAAGGCCCATTCTCGACCCAAGTGGGCCCACACGCTTGTGTGGTCCATTTAGCCCAAATCTAGCAACAGATATGAGATTCACGTAGACCAGTCCAATATCTACTACACAATCATACAACTTATCTGATTGGGCCCATGGGTCTATTGGCCCCACATGGCCCCTTTCGGCCCATCGTAGCCCAAATAGCCTAAACCCACAAGAACACTACTGATGGCCTCAACTATCGTGTCGAAGCTCCCACATCGTCCCAACTACAAAATAAATTTCCCTTTTTGCTTGCAATGGAATTCGAGCCCTTGCCCTCTCTTATGCTCCAGACGCTACATGCCACCACAACACAAGCTCCTTTTGTGACTTAAAACATGTGCAAATATTTATAAAACCTATGTGCCATTGTCCAAAATCTTATAAGAGCCAAAAAATTAAAGAAATTCTACAAGAGCCAAGGTTTGAACCCAAGCTCCCTTACACCCTTAATGACGCCACAACCACTACGCCACATGCTTTCTTGTGTCATTTTTTTCCACATTTTATTCTTAAAACCTACTTACTTACTCCCAGGGTTTTATTCACTTAAAACCAAAATTTTTCCTAAAACCCAGGTTTGAACCCGGGACTTCATAGAAGCCCCCTAACCTTCCAAAATCACTCACCTAATAGGTCCAACTTGCATTACTGTCGTTCTTTTGTTCTCAAAAATTTTAAACGCTCCCATGTCCAAGGCCCAATAGGCCCAATTCTACTAGGCCCAAATTCAGGGTGTTACAGAAACCTTCCAAATTAAGGCTCTGTTTGTTTGGTGGAAAATGTTTTCCAGAAAATATTTTTCGGATTTTCTGGCATTTGGTTGATGGAAAATGTTTTCCTCAAGGAAAACATTTTACAAACACACGTAAAATGCCTTCTTTCTTCCTGTAAAACGTCTTACCAAATTTTTTTCGTAAGATATTTTCCAAGCTTTCCCTTCATCCATGTACGTTTTCTTCCTCCTTTCTTCCCTTCTTCATTCCTTATCCTTCTTCTTTCTTTCTCAGCCAACAAATCTATTTCTCTCTTTCTCAGACTTTTTCGGCTTCCTTCTCCTTCTTTCTCTCTATTTCTTGGAATCTCTCCTTTCGGCTTGAAATCTTTGGAAAATTCCAGGTATGTCTATTTATTCTCTCAATTCTCTCAATTTTTTCTTTTTAATTATTTTTATGAAATTAAGTATCATTATCGTCTTCGTTGCAAAGGCCTTTTCATTGTCCAAAAGAAAAAAAGAAAAGCAGCTTTATTTACAGCTTTTGATTAGATTTTTTTTTGTTGGGTTTTTGGTTTTCTTATTTGCCTTATCTTTGAAGAGCTCTAAAAAGCTAAATATTTCACTGTTTTTTGTTGGGGTATTAAAAAATTAATAATTTAAAAGCTTTTTTTTTTTTCTGTAAGTAAGAAGATTATGCAATCGATTTGTTCATCTTTAAAGCTTTACTTGAACTATTGTTTTCTTTTTACTTTAGTCATCTATGGTAGAGCTGCAAGAATTTTGCTTCTTTTGGCTTGAAATTCTCTTCTTTGTAATTTTTTTCGTTTAAATTTGGTTGTGTTTATTTTTTATTTTTCACTTAAAAATAGTCTTAGAATGAACTGATTCAAGTTCTCTGCATATTTGGGGTTGTTCTATATCTTCACAAGAAAGGTAATTCCCTAATTTGTTTCACAAATCCCATAATTTTTTTATCACAATTTAAGTTCAAAATTAGTATCTGTTTGCAGTGTTTGATCTATTTAATTACTTGTGTTCTTTGCTTATATATAGTTAGGGATATATATATTAAATGGGGACTGATGCTATTGAAGCAGGGGAGACTCCAATTGACTCCTATCCTAGTTCCTTTAAGGTACCATTTTCAAGTTTGTTTCACTTTTTTTCTGTTCTAACTTGGAATATACTGTATATTTTGATCGTTACCGGGAATAATTACATGCATTTATTTGTTTTGTTTTTTGCTTATATGTTAAGGATCATATCATCATACCAGGAATAATTATTCTTTTAGCCAAATCCCTGCCTACTGACTCAAATGATGAATCAACAATGCCACTTGTTATTCGGGGTAATCAAAATAGGTGCTCCGTTCTTGGCATTCTTTACAATACTAATACAATGGAAGGTTTTCATGCTTTGGATAAACAAGGATTGCTCAAGGCAGAAGCGATGAAGGTAAAATAGTTTGAATTGTTTACTATAAGTGTTATGCAATTTTTTAGTTTGATTGAAATCTTATTTGACAAGTTTATGTTTTGACTCAATTATTCTTATTAGATTTGGGAGGATATTCATAGTGGAAAAGTCAGAGAGGATTGTGCAAGATTATCAAGGGTCCTTCTTATCTCATTCGCAGACCTCAAAAAATGGAACTTTCATTATTGGTTTGCTTTCCCTGCTATTGCAATTGATCCTCCTACTAACTTGGTAGATTTGAGGCCAGCTTCTCAGTGGTTCACTTTGGAAGAGGTGCTTTGAATGTGATTAACACTTGTGAATTTCTCGTTATCAGATCTTTCTCGGTGCTTAAAAGGCTTTTACGTGGTACCTTTTTTTTACATGCAGCAGAGTCAGACGAAGAACATGTAATGAATGGCAAAATTCAAGTGTGACGGCTGGTAACCTCTCTGCTATTGCTAGTTTGCATTGAATTTCAAATGTGATTATGTTCATTTTTTCTTTATCCATAATTTTATGCCATTCATAGCCTGGCTTTATGAGTCTACTGCAGATGTTCCATTCTTTTTGGTTCATATTGGTTCTGATTCACATGCTGCCGTCAGGCATATTAAGGATTTGGAATCTTGTAAACGTGATGGTCAAAAGGTCTGTCTACCTTTCTCTTAATGAATTGGAGGAGTAGTTTATGATTGCAAAGGAGACTTTTCAATGAAAATTCCATATGATAGATGATTTTGATAGGCTAAAAGTGCAAAATCTTGGACATCTTTTTCTCAAAGTTTTGACATGTGTTATTGGCAGTTGCTATTTGCATTTTATGACCCATGCCATCTTCCAAACAATCCTGGCTGGCATTTATCTTATTATGTGTTTCTTAGGAAGTCAAGGTATTGTTATGGCCATTCCTATGCTCGGGCATCCAAAGATCCACCAAGAAGAGAAAAGTGTGCTTGAAGATTGTAAACGACTCAATGATTTGATTGATTCTCATGACGTAATTTTCTTGTTGATCGATACTAGAGAGAGTCGATGGCTCCCTACTCTTCTTCTCGTGCTAACAAGAATAAGGTTCATCTCCTTAATTCATATGTCAATTGCTTTGATGTTTGGAGTTTGTTGTGGCATCATGGATTAGGATTTTGAAGATCTCATTCTCGGATTTGATTCATTTGATGATGGAAGAAAGAGTTTATTTGCATTGTAGTACTTTTAGTTAAAACCGATATGAGAATGTCATTGCTCAGGTCGACAAATGGCATTCTTACCGCCATGTTTGCTTGGCCTTTTAATGTGTCCCTCATATTCTTATCAAATGTGTAATGGGGACACATGTCGTTGTATCTACAAGAATGATTATCAATTGTCTCTTAACTATGGGCCTAAAGTGCGTAAAATAGTTAATTCTATCAAGTAATCTATTTTCATTCTATTTTAGTTTCAGATCGCCTTTTGTTTATGTTTCCTTCCTCGTTTTTTACCCATTGCTGAACCTTTTACTTTTTTCCCTAAAACAAATTAAGGTTTTGCTAGAGCAGCTAGACAGAGATGGTGTTGATAAGCTAGGAACTAGGCTTCTGCTTGCCACACTTTGGAAGATATATGGTTTACTGCAGACAGCTTATGGAGGTTGGTAAGCTAGTTACAAATGGATGTAACTATACTAATGGATTATGGTGTCACTTAAAAATGTCAGATTTACCATGTCATTTTTACTATGGTTCTTCTGTAATTGATCTTTAATATTGTGCTGCCTTTTCAGTCCTAGTTGATTTGCAATAGCAGGTGTGTTCTTTAAGGTCTTTAAGCTTTGATGATTACCTTGTTAGCATTGAGGATTGGGGTTTTTTATTGTCTGACTGTTGATTACTGCTATATGTTGAGGTCTAATCACTTAATTTTGAATGAGTTTGTTCTCGTGTTTTGCTAACAGTCAGATATAAACAATCTTTAAACATATTGGATTTTGCTCAAAGAGTATTGATTCTCTCAAGATTTGAAGAGAAAGAATGGTGGCGATGAAATTGGAATTACCCAAAGATTAGTAAGCGAGCTCAAGATCCATGGCTTCGCTCTCCAAATTGGAGGAGAAGTTCTTTTCCCATGTATGAAGATTTTATAAAATGCATAGTCCTAAATAGGAATATTAGTTGAAGCAAATGTACAAGAAGCTTTAACTTTGCAATTTGTCATCTTGCAACTTATATAAGCAACAAAAGTCGTTTTTCTTTCTTGCTATAAAATGGTTGAACTAATTAAAATTCACCAAAATGGGTAGCATCAAAAGCATGTTTCAATGTATCTCTCAGTAATCGATCCTTAAATTCACTTCTAATGGATGATCAAATATTTGCCAAAAATAAAGGGTTAATTAATAAAATTTATTAATATGTATATAAAATTTATTAATAAATGTAAAAACATTTTTCCGAAAATATTTTCGTGAAATCGCCAAACAATGTAAAAATATTTTACACAGATTCATCCAAACACCAGAAAATATTTTCAATAATCATTTTACAGAAAAGTAAATCATATTCCAGAAATCATTTTCTGGAAAACATTTTACTGGCAAACAAACGGAGCCTAAGTTTGTAAATGGCTCCCAAGCTTCATATAACGTTTCATCCCCCAATTGCCGAAAAAATGTGATGTAACACCCCAAAGTCGACCTAGACGTTATGGCCGTATCTGGCAATGTCACACGAAAGTGTTTTTGAAACCTCGTTGTTACGATGAAAACATTCCATGTTATTAACTTTAGTAAACCTTTGTTAGAATTTAAGAAGTCATCTTTATTTATTTAAAACATTTGTTTTGAAACATCCTCGTTACGGAAGCTTTAATAAAACAGTCTAGGTGATTATACGTTTAGAAATTACTTTAACTTTTTGAAAACCGAATACGACCAGCAGTTATAAATCCATAAAGTAAAATAAATAAATAAAAACTCAAATTTAAAACCAAAGTCCCGGAGGGTCCTTAAATTACAACCCAAATAATCAATAATAATCAAATCATAAAACGTAAATTGAAAACCACAAAGTCCAAAAATTACTGTGGTCACCGTTGAGTCCTCCATCGCACCGATCCGTCTAAGTCTGGGGATTAATTGTGCACATTAAACAAAAAGGGTGAGTTTACGTAAACTCAGTGTGTAATCTCGCAAAAACAAACAAACAATCAGTATTCACAGTGCACAGTCGAACATTCTTGGGCCAAGCCCTTTTCAGTACCAGTGATAGTTTGGGCCTTAGCCCATCTCAGTACAGTGTCAAAAATGCAGTAGGGCCTTAACCCATCACAGTATCAGTAGTAGTAACCGTTATGCAGTGGCAAAATCCTACCCAACCAGCCTCTACACACCATCTCCGTCCAACCCTACACTCCATGTGGGGATATAATCAACCCACCCATCCCTACACTCCAAGTAGTACCGAATGCGGTACAATATAGTAGTTTGTAGCTGAGCTGCCAGTAAATTAGGCTTAAAGCCTTTCAGTACACTTCCTCTGAATAACAACCCCCAACCCAATGCAATGCAACATACAATGGATGACATGCTATTTTGCAATTTCAGTACATATATTTAGTTCAGATGTTAACATGCCCAGTACAGATATCATTCAATCAATTTCACACATTTAGGGGTCTAAGTAGCGCTTACCGACCCTACAGTAGGTTCACAGTCGACTTGGGCAGCCCGTGCAACCTTAAAAATATTTCGGTAAAAATGGGCCCACATGCCCATGTGATCTGCCCACGTGGTCCCACACGCCATGTGGCCCACTCGGTCCAAATAGGCCTTGGCCGTGTGATCCATTTTTAAAGTAACCCATGCTAGCTCAATACTCATTTATGTTTGTACTATTTATTTATATGTTCATTCAAAGCTGTCTACTTGAGTCATTATCACTAAATTATTTATATCTTGAGCTACAGAATTCCAAATTAAGATCCGCTTGATGTTTTTGAAACTATACTCAAATACCTTTCAACCATAAAATTTTCAAATTTTATAGTTTATCAAATAAGTTCAGTAAAATCTTTAAAGTTATCCCTATTCTGCTATTTGACAGCTTCGACTTTTCCTTACTAAAAATATTAATCTCTTAGTATAAAATTTATATGATGTTTTTGTTTGTTTCTCTTGAAATAGACTCATTAAGGATTTAAACATATAAATTTAAGCCCCTAATTATTTTTTTACAATTTTTTATGATTTTCCAAATTTAGAAAAGGGGAACCCGAAATCATTCTAACCTTGTCTTACAAAATTTATTATAACTCATGATTTACAATTCAATTGCTTAAATTATTTCTTCTATGAAAGACTAGACTCAATAAAATTTAATATCATATTTTATTAAACCTCTAACTCAATTTACACTATTTTTTTATGATTTTTCAAACTTAGACTACTGCTACTGTTAAAAACTGTTTTAGTGCAAAATGTTGATTTCCTAGTTTTTAACACTCTTATTTCCTTTCTCTACAATTTTTCGAATCATTTTCTCTTATTTCTCTTATTTCTCGATAGCAAGTAATTTTGGCTTTTCGCCAAACCTTGTTTTATACATTTTGGGTACAGACCTGGTATCGTTTCTGATGCGTAAGCACTTCTAAGCCTCAAGAATATAAAAATCGACCAGCATATCTCCAAATTAATCACTTAATTCATTTTTAATCAACCAATTTCGGAAGGAACTCGACTAAAAACCTAGCAAAACCCTTACCTAGCTTGAGTAACCACGACTTCATACAATCACAGCGTCGATTCAAAACCAACAGCCCCTTGATTAACTCCTAAAACCAAAAAGGAATCTCCCTTTTAGAGATTATCCAAGAACGATTAACAATAGACAAAATTGTTACTTACCGAACAAGTGCAACCAACAATGAACAACCGAATCAATTGGGAAAAAAAGAAAGAAACGGAAGGGGAAAAAATAATGGAAGTTTCAACAGCAACTAGGGGAAAGAATCAGCAGAGGAGGGAAAAAAAGAAGAAAACGTCAGAAAAAGTTTGGGGAATTGGAGAGAAAATTGAAACTCTACTTTTTTTTATTTTTGCAACAAAAAAATAATCAGATTATTTTCTGATAACCTCTCCTCAATTATCTCCTAAAATCACTCTCTATTAACCAACTAAAAAACAACTACTCAAAATTTTGCCCCAACACGACTCTTAGCCTAAATTGGAGCAAAAATACTATCTCCACACCATCACAGAGAATTGAACATAGGACCTCCAACACTCTAACGCTCCCCTTAACCACCAGTCCAGTAGGCCCATTCTGTTAAATACTTATCAACAATTAAATAAAATCCTATTGACCAAAGATTGGGCTTTATTCATAAAAATACCAAAATTTTCCCAAGCCATGGCTTGAACTTGGGACCTCTCACACACTCCCAGAACACGTAACCACTGAAGCAGATACACAATTGTGTCATACATCCAAAAAAAAAAAAATAAAATTTAGGGCGTTACATGTGATGTCATTTCTAAGCTTGACATTCGTATTTGGAGGATTATACCGTAGCAAAAACCTCTAGTAAAGATTCTTCCATGATGACACTGTTCCCAACGACAAATCATTCAACCATGCTCTCGAACGATCTCTTAAAAAATATGGGAACAATTTAAGTCTCAAGGCGTCTTCAGGCACACCCTGTTGTCTAAACTAGTCACAGACTTTTAGAAGAAGTCTTAAATGCAATCTTGGATCTTCAGTGGGCAGTCCACCAAACTATCCTACTGTTTGCAACATCTGAAACATTACCAGTTTCAGTTCAAACTACTGAGCCTGTATTTGTGGTCTGACTATCCTTGGATTCAGGTCATCTAAAATTGGCACAACATGCTCCTAGATTGGTCTATCTCGATCATATATTTTGTTTGAGACAGAAAAGACAGAAAGAATACAGGCCTGAATAGCAGGAGGATTACCATCTTGACCATTTAGATTATTTGAGACCAGGATCATTTCCGTTCCTAGCTATTTTTTATAGTTCTTTCTGTCTTTTTTGTAAAGTTTTTTTGATCTTTAGGTCAAAAGGATATTCCTTGTTAGTAGGAATGCCTTTTTTCATACACTGATGGAAACCCAGTAGAAATTAAATATAACTAAGTTAAATAAAACTAATGGAACTATGTAAAATAAAAAAAACCAATTTTCACCAAATTTTCGATCCCCAGCAACAGCGCTAAAAACTTATCACGTGTGAATATGATATGTGAATTGTGTAAGAATACACTTCGAATCAAGTAATAAAGTGATAAGTGAGATTGTCTCCACAGGGATTGAATTAGGTATAGAAATGGTCAAGTTATGATAATGATTATTGTTATGGCAAAACTGAGTTAAGTATCTAGTGATAGATTAAAATAATAAAGATGAGTGTCAATTATATAAGGACTGATATGGGAAAATGCTAAGGCAAAGTAAGAGTAAAAATATGTTATGGCAATGATGAGAATAATTATGTGAATAATATGCAAACAAATAAATAAATAACTAAGGATGCTACCGCAAAGATACTATGGTAGTGGATAAAAGGTCTACGATGTTGATTTAGAAGGTTGGGATTACTAAGAATCCGCCCTTACTTTTAGTAATGCCTTAGCATAATCGTACCCAGTCTACTGCTCAGAAGAGACCTAAAGTAACCTGCTTCTTTCGAGAGCAAAATCTCAAGCTACCTGGCCTGTGTCTAAAAGCCTTAGCACGGTTCCTTCCACATAAACGTTGCTTTACGTCTAGAGTCTGCTGCAAGTATCTGTCGAGTACTTGCTCATATAATTCAATTACGATCCAACTCACCCAACCTTTTCAGAATTAGATTAAGTTTTATGGCATACTGCATATTCATCTATGTCTAGGGAATATACGCATACACTTAAAAAATAAGAACAATTGAATGAAACAATAGATTAGATCAAGCACATTCATCAACTATTAAAGAAAATAAAAAAATTTATCTCGTAATCCCAACCCTATGAGATTTAGCTCATAAGTCGGTGATTAAAATTCAAATTTTAAATAACACCCAACATCGTTTTGATCAATTCAATTTATGAATAACAAAATAAGAAATTATGGATGAACTTAGAAAGATGGTTGTCACCAAATCAATCCCCAATCCAACAACACAGTGTCTTATGATAGCTGAACGGGATTGCCTTTAGTCTCCTCTTTTCTTCTCTACTATGCCGCTACCCTCTATTGTTGCCTCCAGATCTCCACACTTAGGGTTTCCTCTTTTGGCTTTTTATAGGCTTTTCCTTCCTAGAATAGCACCAACAGCCCATGATATCTTCTCCTCTTTTTTAGATAGATTTTTCTAGTATAAGTAAATTTGGGCTGAAACTGGTCAGCAATGAGTGTTAACTCGGTCATCTCCTTGAATAGCCATGGCATATAAGGTGGCAAACTGTCCAACCTTTTTCTCCGTCAAACATTAACTCATTTATTTCTTTCTCCAAATTTTGCACCTACCAAATCACCAAACATACCAAATGGCCTCATTAATATCAAGCCCTATACAGTTATACCATATAAATTTACAAACCAAAACACAAAAGGCATTAAACATGTTCAAATTTGGCATAACTCATAACATTAACAAATTACCAAAGTAGCAGCAATTCCTATACATGTCAAAGCACATATATCGATTAACCATTTATTTCCTAACCATACACAACCATTAACCAAAGATATTAAGGTATACCAAAGCTTGGAACAACCCAAAGCATACCAATTTAACATACAATCCTACACATGCAATTTATAACCATTTCAATATCTTCAAAAGTTACCAAAATAGAGCAAAGGATAGTGTGATCGTGATCCGATGTTGATTCCAATCGTTCAAGCTTTCCGATGATCTACAAAACAATGAAAACAACTATATAAGAAACTAGTGCTTACTAAGCTTGTATAAAGGAAACTTAAACTTACAGAACATATTAAATTAAACAACCAAGCATACTTTCATCATGTCATATGCCAAACTTCCTTTCTTAGACACACCACCTCATAAGGTTAGCAAGAATAATATTACATATAAGTTTCAAATAATTCATGGCATATACATAATAAGCATTTAGGCATTATATTTCATCCATCCCATATATATATCCATTACAAATTCTTTTCATTTGAATCCACATAGTTCGTAGACAATAAGTAAACATAACATATATGAAACATAGCATATATTAAGAAATTAATCCCATGCATATTTCATCCATCACATAATAAATTCTCATCTTTTTCATTTCATATATGCATATCCATCTTTCCATTTCGTATGAACATTAGTTACATTAAGTTTTTATATATTTATTTCCATTAACCTTTACTTACTCGTTAAACCATATAGAATTTCATCAGATACTCGTGAATACTCACACAAAGTGTGCCTTTTCATATAACCATAACCTTTCCACTAGTGCTCACACGAGCTGTGAAATGGGCCTGCTCACACGAGATGTGAGTCGGGATATTAGTTACATGATGCTTCTCAGACGAGCTATGGAGAATCTACAACAAATGTAGGACCTCAGCCATTAGTAGAAAATCCAGGACCAGCACCCAAAACCATATAATCTCTAATGAAATGTCATTTGTATCCTAAGTATTCATAAGGTTCAAAGAGGACCTTTTCATATATCTGACTCTTTAATTTTCATTATATTATATCATTTCACACATGCTTCATAAAATACAAATTTTATAATTTTACACATCCAAACTCTTTCCTTTCATTCCATTGTACCCTTCCATTATACATTAGTGAAGTTCATATTTTTCATATATATACTTTAATTTAATTAGCTTCACAACTTAATCCATTAAATGAAATGTCATTTTATCCTAAGATTCACAAGGTTCAAATAGGACCTTTTCATATATCTGATTCTTTAAATTTCATTATATTATATCATTTCTCACATGCTTCATAAAATACAAATTTTTAATTTTACACATCCAAACTCTTTCCTTTCATTCCATTGTACCATTCCATTACACATTAGTAAAGTTCATATTTTTCATATATATACTTTAATTTAATTAGCTTCACAACTTAATCCATTATACCAAATTAATACACAATTTTCCATCTAATTATGCATATCACAAATATTAATTAACATTCCATCCAAAACAGAAATAAAAAATTTAATCCTTCTACGAACTTACCTCGATTAGAACGGTTGCTAAAACGGAGTCTACGACTAGTTTGGAACCTTAGTTTTTTTCCTCGATTTAAATCCAATTGTAGCGTTTGTTGGTCTAAATAATAATTTTCATTCAATTAATACAATTCCAAAACTAAATAATCACTTTTATTCAATTAAGTCCTTCTATCATCATTTTACAAAATTACCCCAATATTTTAACTTTTATGCAATTAAGTCCTAAATCCCGAAATTCACGAATTATCCACATTTAATCAAAATACTAGCTAGCCCAATTTCATATGATTTATAGTCAGACGATATCCATTATCAATTCCCAATCTTTACGTGAAGTTTTGATATTTTAACAAATTAATCCCTAAACATTAAAATCATTAGAAATCACTTAACAAAATAAGTTTATTTATCAACCAAGCTTAATATTGTATCAAATAAATTCACAGTCAACCAAAAATCATTCATGGAAAGTCCTTAAACTTTTAACAGTTTTACAAATTGATCCTTAAGCTAGCTAGATTAAGCTAATACGATCTCAAAAACATAAAATTACAAAAAAAGGGTTTAAAATCTTACCATGTGATAAACCGTAAAAGTAACATATTTTAACCCCATATTTAGCATGCTTTTCAATGATTTAGCCCTTGATTTATGTAAAAAGGTGCTCTTAATCCTTTCCTTTCATGTTTTTACTCAGGAAAGCACCCGAGGACGAAAAGAACAAGAAACGGGCTTAAAACGGGCCAATTTGGGCCAAAGAGAAATCGACACGGCCTGGACCTCAGGCCACACGGCCATGCCTCAAAAATTAACTAAGACATGGCCATGCTATGATTTACACTGCCGTGTCCCAATCGACAGAATCAAGACACGGCCTGAAAATGATTTACACGGGCGTGTACCATGGCTGTGACCTTGCCATAGAAAAGAGCAATTCTACTCGAAATAGGATACTTTGAGGCAAAGAAACACGTTCCAAAGCCTATTCAAACACCCGAGTAGGAATTATACTTGAATTAGGATACTTAGGGGCCAAGTAAGGCATCTCAAAGTCTATATAAACACCCAAGGGTACAACTTAAGGGGGTTCGGCAGAAGCCTTCTGCCAGGGCTTTTGTCAGGGTGTTGAGTGAGGCCAAAGAGCTGAAGCCAGAGTAGTTCAATTCAGGGAATTACTCGAAGATAGCCAGTTGATCCATCTCAAGGAGCTGGAATTCTACTCAAGACGGTGGATTTCTCCTTCAATTCCTTCAGGGGGTTTTAGGGATTTCTTATGTTTTGTTTTATCTTTTCTCTTGAGATGTTTTCTTTATTCATTATGAACCAAACCCTTCAGATACCTGAAGGGGATGAAACCTAGATGAATCTTGTTCTTGTTTTCTGAATTATATGATGAATGCTTAGTTTGTTCTTAATTGTGCATGCTTAATCCAAATCTAATGTGCTTAGGTGGAGGAGGAATAGACCCTGCTTAAGAGTAGATCTAGCATAATTAAGAGGAGTTGATCGCACACTTAGAGATAGTGTGACGAGATTTTTCCAAATTAGGGTGAAACCTAATATGGGAGTCCATAGATCGATTTACTGCTATTCTAGGGGGTTATTATAAGAGAACGAGAGTTCCACTAATTAACCTAGGGTTAGACATTATTCTCCTTGAGAGAGGGTTTAATATAAGTTAGGGAGTCTTAGGATCAAACTAAGTGAATAAATCGTATGTTTCAGTGTTAAATAACAAGTGAAGTCTAGGTGGATTCTTCTTGAGGGTATCGTCATGATCAACTGAGTTTTTCATCAAGTTATTTCCTAATTCGTTCTTTTTGTCTTTGTGTCTTTGTGTCTTTAGCTTAGTAGTCGTTAAATTAGATTAAATTAACCAATCACTCCATATTTTAGGCTAAATAATAAAAAGAAAGTGAGTATTAGTACTTTTTGTTCCTTTGGGTTCGACAATCCGGTCTTGCCTAAGCTACACTACTGTTCGATAGGTACACTTGCCTTTAATCGTTGTCAGAGTTAGTTTCCAGGTTCGATCTCATTCTTTATAAATTTTAAAACTCGACAAAACAACGATCAAGTTTTTGGCACCGTTGCCAGGGAACTAAAATATTAACAAAGCTCTATGTTTATTACATTAGCCATTTTATTTTATTATTATTTTTTTTACTTTGCTAATTTTTCCTCTATTTTCTTTTGGCAGATAATTTTAGTCTATAGAGAAGATGACACTGAATAATTATCAGTGGCAAGTTGTGAGGACAGCGCTAACAAGAGCCGCTAGTGTTTTCAACCTCAACATGGTCACCAGGTTATCTAACCAGCTAGAGATGATGAATAAAAAGATTGATGGTTTGTATAATCTCTCGTAGGTGCACCCAGTAATGCAATATGATTTGAATTTAGGAGGCCTGCCAAATCCTGAGTACCCACCCTACAGATATGGCTTGGAAAACGAGCAAGCTCACTATACGTGTAACTATTCTAGACCACAAAATAATTTTATAATGACACTTATAATGCAAAGTTGGAGTTACCATCCCAATTTCTCGTGGGATGATCAAAGTAGCCAAAGACAGGAACTTCCTCCAAATTTTTGACAACCACCTCACCAACAGGAAGAGGAGTCTAGTCTTGAGGAGATGCTGAAAAAATTCATGGCAGTCACAGAAACTCGTCCCCAAAAAACTGAGACAACATTCAATAATCAACAAGCATCAATCAAAGAGACCAAGAACCAAGTTCAGAAATTTACTAAGTCAGTTGAATAACTTGCAAATTTAATGTCCGAACGACCGCAAGGGCATCTACCAATCAACACAGAGATTAACCCAAACGAGCAAATTCAAACCATACCAGCTCATGACAGTGAAGGGTTAGACGAACCAAACCCAAGGGAAGAACCTGTGGTAAGTGAAAGTAAGGTTGAGGTGTGCCATGATATACCAAAATCGGCAATTACAGAGTACCAACCTCGTGTGCCATATCCCGATGCTATAAAGAAAGATCACGCAGAGGAAAAATTCAGTGAACTCACACTTTGTGTAGATGACGAAACAATCACTCTTCAAGCTCTTGACTCAGCTAGGACATCGAGTAATAAAGGTACGAATGTTAATTCTATTGATAACCATTTGGTTCAACCTTCTTTACAGAAAGCATCACGAAATCACATAGCTAAGCTAGATCTTAGACCTTGTGCCAATAAAGAATAATTATATGAGGAATGAAGCCTTCGCGTCGACAAACTAGAAGAGTGGAAAAAATAATTTAAAGAAGAACTGGAACCGTAGGAAGTGAAACCGAAGGAAACCCCAGACGAGATGATAGGAACAACAAATCACTTCAAAATAAGGGATCAGGTATTGTTGAATAAGGAAGACCCTCGAATCACCAATTCAGACCTTAAGACAAACGAAGAAATAACTTTTGAGGTACTTAATGTCTTCCTATACGGCATAGTCGAGGTAAGCAATCCTAAATTCAACACTTTTGAGGTAAACATTACTTGACTTAAACTTTATATCCATAACCGAGTTGATCACACGAGAAAGGATTTCCACCTCCTCAAACCACCATGATTGTGTGTATAACAGGTAAGTCTAGCTCAAGACTTTAAACGAGTGCTTCTCGGGAGGCAGCCCGAGTACTAACCGTACTAATTAGTTTGATTTTATTTCTTTTCGTATTTAGGCATAGGTTTCCATATCCACACGGCCTTTCACACAGCCGTGGCCGTGGCCGTATGGACACCACGACTAAGCACATGGGCGTGGACCTTATCTCTATTTAATTATTTATTTTTATTCATATTTTTATTTTTACTTCCTTTATTATTTTCTCCTTTTTCTCAATGGCATTTAGATTTAGCTTAGGATACAATAAAACCAAGCCAGCTACTTCGAGGATTCAATTTCAAACTGTTCGAGATGCTTCCCCATGTTCACCTCCAATCTTATCCGGTTTCTTTTCATTGGCTTCATCCAAAAAATTTAGGAAGTGTTACTTATCCCCTTCTCTTTTGATTTTATTATTACATAATTGTTTATCTATCTTTGTACATTGAGGACAATGTACATCTTAAGTGTGGGGAGTAAAAGTACCTAACTTTTTACATTATTCCAAAATCTGAGTTTTAGTCTTGTTCCTATGTAATTTTCTCATATTATTAATTAGGGTGAAATTTCTTATGATTTATGATTTTTATTGATATGTTTTTGGGTAAGTCATTGATAATTGTGCATTGACGATTAAATTTGAAGAATACTAGAGAATCAAGCATGATAAGTCTATTTTTCAAGAATAAATCAAAAATTTCCTAGGTTGTTAAGCTAAATTTGAATATTACCTTGAATTTTGAAATTACAGGGATTGATGTCAAACACCAATAATTTTTGTGAGATTTTGAGCCTTATAGAGCATATATTCTTTTTCATTCTCACTTTATTGATTATGAGTGTCAACACTGAATTGTTATTCTAGAACTTGCCTTGATTATTCATGTCAAGACCACATTTGCAACATCCTGAAAATGGGCCTATGCATTTTTGATTTAATTATACGAAATGGCATGTCTTATGTGTTATGAATGTATGGTGAACATTTTTGGAAACTTGGAAATGTTAAGTTAAAAAGAGGAAAGTGAACATTTTTGGAAACTTGGAGAAGTTAAGTTTAAAAAGAGGAAAGTGAACATTTTTGGAAACTTGGAAATGTAAGGAAATGCTTTAGAAATGTTAAGTTTAAAAGAGGAAACTAAAACAAGGTGGCCTTAAGAAAATTAATAGAAGAAATTTGACACAAGAACGGGCTTGGAGTAGTGGCTAGGAGGCACCACTTAAGGCCCAGGTAAGTGACGCCACAAGCTATGCAAATGGGCCTAGGTTCGAGCAATGTGGGAAGCAAATAAAGGATTTTATTTTACTACAAGGAGCAAAGGAGGTGGACGGCACTAAGGAACTTAAGTGAGGAGTTTTATTCTATTTAAAATTTGGCTAAAGGATGTGCTCAAGTGTGGATTTAATTCCTTTTATTTTAAATGGATTTATTTTAAGAGATAATTGATGGATTATTTGTAATCTAAATAAAGAGATAAAGAGAGGAGTGATGGCCAAGTAAGGGACTTTAAGCTTAGTAATTTCGGCTAAGCTAAAAGAATGGATAGCCGAATATCATTCATACTTTTTGCCTCTCTTTCAAGCACTCTTTTCTCTCCAAGCTATCATCTTCTTCTTCTTTTCTTTTTATCTGTTCTAGCCGAACTTTTCATTCCCCTATTTTCATCATTGCCGTTACCCTTAATACTCCATACCCTTTTCTTTTGTGACCCTTGTGGAAGCCGAATCCATAACCCTTATTACTCCTTTCAAGAGCCGAATATATAGGGTACTTCTAGTCGAATTTTCATCAAGTTTAAAGCCGAATATCTCAATGGAGATTGACATAGCTGTTGTCGATTTCTTCAAGTAAGGGTAAGATCTCATTCAGTTTCATCCTTTTTCTTTTAAGATTTGCCGAAATCTAGGACTAACCCCATTAATATCTTGTTGCCGAAACTTTGAAGAGATCTTTCGGGATTTACTAAGTGTTGACTACAAGGAAGGAGAAGTTCTTTTCCCGAAGGTACACCATAGGCCGCGTGTTCCCTAATTATTCGGTGAGTTTCGGGATTTGGAAATCACAAGGTATGTGCCTAAATACAATCGGCCATAGGCCTATTTTGATAGCTAGATCTATTTCATAATTGTTTAAAAAGCCGAAACTAACCTGTGGTGTGATTTAATGTTTGGCCGAATGCAAGAAGGAATACAACAAAGTTTCGGGACTTGATTCTTAAGTCAATCGGCAACAAGGTAGGTTTTAAGTGTACAAATCCTACTAGGATTTGGTTTTACAGCCGAATAGGCTTTATGCTAACATATTAAGGTTGGCCGAATGTAGGGACTTGAGATCTAAGGCTTTAGATCAGATTTTCGGGATTCAGTGAATTTGTTAAGCAAATTAGGTGTGTACCCCACACTACTTTTTAATAAGATTTATGGCTAAAATTTAATATAAGTATGTGTATAAGAATGTGGATATGGCTAAGGTACCATGTTATGGTAGAAAGTACTCAGGTACGTTTCTTACTCCTACTAGGATAATGAATATATGTTATTTTTAACATGTGAAAAGTGATAAGAATGTGAAATAAGAATTTGGCATTTTAATGCATGTTATGTATGATATGGGGCATATGGGTTATATGAAAAGGGGAAGTGAATGTGGTGACCTAAGACCACGAAATCTGAATGTGGTGACCTAAGACCACGATATTTGAATGTGGTGACCTAAGACCACGATATCTGAATGTGGTGACCTAAGACCACGAATTTTATAAGGGCGATGAGCACGTCGACTGCAACGACTGCCTTCGATGGTGTGTAGCGGATGGAGGGTTGACTTAGTAGTCCCCACGGTGTGTAGGTTGGTACGGGGGACGTGTAGCGGATGGCTTATAGGTTTGGGTTCGGGTTGCATCATTATTTCCTATCTGTTATATGAATGTGCATGTAATATGTGAACATATGCCTAAATTGTTAAATTTTAGTGTTGGTTACACATTGAGCCTGTTTGACTCATCCCTTGTGGGATTACTTTTCAAGTGACGATCAGTGATGGGCCGGGTCGGCAGGAGCTTAGTGGAGGCCATGTGAAGTTCAGATTTCTTTTATTTGGACTATTTTATTTTAAGTATTTTGAATTTAAATTTTGGGAATTACTTGATGTAATAAGGCCTTTGTAGAACTATTTTATTCTGTTTTTATTTATTAAGCTTACAATTTATTAAAAGATTAAGTAAATCTATTTTTAAAACAAAGCCCAAACGTTTTGTCACCTAAAGTAAAGGATTTTAATAATGAAATAAACTTGTTTTCAACTCAAGCCCAACCCAAAACGATCTTTCTTCCAAATCACACAAGTTTTTCCTAAGTAACAAAAGAATTTGAAACAGTTTACACCAGGGAACATACCAGATCCGGTCAAGGCTCGTGGGTCAGGTTTGGGGTGTTTCAGTTTGGTATCAGAGCCCAGTTTTAAACTCTCGGCCTTGGGTTTAAGGCCCAAAATGTTTTCAAAGTTAAGCCCAAAAAGAATTTTTGTGAATTAAGCAGGATTTTCTGGCATGGCTCACTAAGTCTCCGACCCGAAGTCCACCAGGTAAGTACTCCTAACCTCTTTGTGATTTGTATGTGGGGATATATAGGGACGTAGATTAGTGGATTAGGAATTAAACCCTAGGGTAGTATACCCCAACAAATACATAAAACTCTAAGGCACAATTAAACAAACCTGTGTCTAAGTCACCGAGTTAGGGTGTGGCAACCCTTGTGCGCATGTCTAGGATTGGTTTCGGTGGGAGCTTGGTATTTAAGCAGTCCGCGTGACTCACCTCCTCTCCACTCGAATCCTACCTGGTGCGTAGCTTCGGTTCACCCTAACCAAGAGGACTTAATCATGGGCTAAACGCAATAATTAAAACCCGAAAGGGACGAGCCATATTCTTATGGAAACCCTAGTTTTAAAAAGTCAACAAACTACCCTTTTGAAATTTTGAAAATTAATATTTTGGAAAAACTTTTTAAGAATTTTTTATTTACAAAATTACCTAAATACCCTTAGTGGTAAAATTACTAAAATGCCCTTAATTTTCCAAAATTACCATACTACCCCCGATTTCAATAACAATTTCTGATTTTGCACACTTTACAAAAAATCAAAGACACCCCTGATTTGCAAAATGACCGAATTACCCCTAACCTGTGCAAATGACCAAAATACCCTCAGTAAGGAAAATCACCAAAGTACCCTCAAATTAGAAATCTTTAAAAATGCCCTTGTTTTGGAAGTCACCAGGAACTATATCTTTGCAAAAAATTACCAAATAACCACGATTTAAAATTTACGCAACATCACGATTTGGAAAACAAATTTTCAAGATAACCTCGAGTTTTTGTAAATTTTGAAATACTTTTGATTTATAAAGATTATTTTCGAAGTGACCCCGATTTATTACCAAAATACCTTATAGGAAAAATGACGAAATTACCCCTGGAGGGATGATCAGGAATGCTCAAAGTAGTGAAGTGAATGTTGTGAATGAATGTGTCTCTTTCAAGATGGATGAATGTGAATGTGAATGTGAATCTCTGAATTAGAATAGTGAACTTGAACTGAGACTTTGTTTGATCGAAAAAACCACTATTAAACTCCTTTTCATAAAACTGTTCGCGGTTAAACAGTGGAACAAAGTACTAATGCATAAAACTCTTTAATAAGATTAAATCGCGACGTTAGAAATGAGTTCTCGGGAACGTGAACTTAAAAAAAAATTGTGCCTAGGAAGTATGATGGCTCTATTAAGATCAGAGTGCACAGCATAAGCGTAGCGCGGTGAGTTAAGATGTTCGATTATTCGATAGTAAGTAATTTCGAGGACGAAATTACTTTTAATGAGGGTAGAACTGTAACATCCTGAAAATGGGCCTATGCATTTTTTATTTAATTATACGAAATGGCATGTCTTATGTGTTATGAATGTATGGTGAACATTTTTAGAAACTTGGAAATGTTAAGTTAAAAAGAAGAAAGTGAACATTTTTGGAAACTTGGAGATGTTAAGTTTAAAAAGAGGAAAGTGAACATTTTTGGAAACTTGGAAATGTAAGGAAATGTTTTAGAAATGTTAAGTTTAAAAGAGGAAACTAAAACAAGGTGGCCTTAAGAAAATTAATAGAAGAAATTTGACACAAGAACGGGCTTGGAGTAGAGGCTAGGAGGCACCACTTAAGGCCCAGGTAAGTGACGCCACAAGCTATGCAAATGGGCCTAGGTTCGAGCAACGTGGGAAGCAAATAAAGGATTTTATTTTGCTACAAGGAGCAAAGGAGGTGGACGACACTAAGGAACTTAAGTGAGGAGTTTTATTCTCTTTAAAATTCGGCTAAAGGATGTGCTCAAGTGTGGATTTAATTCCTTTTATTTTAAATGGATTTATTTTAAGAGATAATTGATGGATTATTTGTAATCTAAATAAAGAGATAAAGAGAGGAGTGATGGCCAAGTAAGGGACTTTAAGCTTAGTAATTTCGGCTAAGCTAAAAGAAGGGATAGCCGAATATCATTCATACTTTTTGCCTCTCTTTCAAGCACTTTTCTCTCTCCAAGCTATCATCTTCTTCTTCTTTTCTTTTTATCTGTTCTAGCCAAACTTTCCATTCCCCTATTTTCATCATTACCGTTACCCTTAATACTCCATACCCTTTTCTTTTGTGACCCTTGTGGAAGCCGAATCCATAACCCTTATTACTCCTTTCAAGAGCCGAATATATAGGGTACTGCTAGTCAAATTTTCATCAAGTTTAAAGCCGAATATCTCAATGGAGATTGACATAGCTGTTGTCGATTTCTTCAAATAAGGGTAAGATCTCATTCAGTTTCATCCTTTTTCTCTTAAGATTTGCCGAAATCTAGGACTAACCCCATTAATATCTTGTTACCGAAACTTTGAAGAGATCTTTCGGGATTTACTAAGTGTTGACTACAAGGAAGGAGAAGTTTTTTTCCCGAAGGTACACCATAGGCCACGTGTTCCCTAATTATTCGGTGAGTTTCGAGATTTGGAAGTCACAAGGTAGGTGCCTAAATACAATCGGCCATAGGCCTGTTTTGATAGCTAGATCTATTTCATAATTGTTTAAAAAGACGAAACTAACCTGTGGTGTGATTTAATGTTTGGCCGAATGCAAGAAGGAATACAACAAAGTTTCGGGACTTGATTCTTAAGTCAATCGGCAACAAGGTAGGTTTTAAGTGTACAAATCCTACTAGGATTTGGTTTTACAGCTGAATAGGCTTTATGCTAACATATTAAGGTTGGCCGAATGTAGGGACTTGAGATCTAAGGCTTTAGATCAGATTTTGAGATTCAAAGAATTTTTAAGCAAATCAGTGGTACCCACACTACTTTTAATAAGATTTATGGCTAAAATTTAATATAAGTATGTGTATAAGAATGTGGATATGGCTAAGGTACCATGTTATGGTAGAAAGTACTCAGGTACGTTTCCTACTCCTACTAGGATTATGAATAGATGTTATTTTTAACATGTGAAAAATGATAAGAATGTGAAATAAGAATTTGGCATTTTAATGCATGTTATGGATGATATGGGGCATATGGGTTATATGAAAAGGGGAAGTGAATGTGGTGACCTAAGACCACGAAATCTGAATGTGGTGACCTAAGACCACGATATTTGAATGTGGTGACCTAAGACTACGATATCTGAATGTGGTGACCTAAGACCATGAATTTTATGAGGGCGATGAGCACGTCGACTACAGCGACTGCCTTCGATGGTGTGTAGCGGATGGAGGGTTGACTTACTAGTCCCTACGGTGTACAGGTTGGTACGGGGGACGTGTAGTGGATGGCATATAGGTTTGGGTTCGGGTTGCATCATTATTTCCTATCTGTTATATGAATGTGCATGTAATATGTGAACATATGCCTAAATTGTTAAATTTTAGTGTTGGTTACACATTGAGTCTGTTTGACTCACCCCTTGTGGGATTACTTTTCAGGTGACGATCAGTGATGGGCCGGTCGGCAGGAGCTTAGTGGAGGCCATGTGAAGTTCAGATTTCTTTTATTTGGACTATTTTACTTTAAGTATTTTGAATTTAAATTTTGGGAATTACTTGATGTAATAAGGCCTTAGTAGAACTATTTTATTCTGTTTTTATTTATTAAGCTTACAAACTTTTATTTATTAAAAGATTAAGTAAATCTATTTTTAAAACAAAGCCCAAACGTTTTGTCACCTAAAGTAAAGGATTTTAATAATGAAATAAACTTGTTTTCAACTCAATCCCAACCCAAAACGATCTTTCTTCCAAATCACACAAGTTTTTCCTAAGTAACAAAAGAATTTGAAATGGTTTACACCAGGGAACATACCAGATCCGGTCAAGGCTCGTGGGTCGGGTTTGGGGTGTTTCAACATTAATCGACTTGATATACTGAGATGATAAAGGCACCTAGGTTTTAACCCATTCACTCCACTAAAAAGCCTACCTTCACAAATTAACCCTTAGTAAACCCCGTTGATCCTAACAACCCTTTTTATTGATTCACCCACTAATATTAAACTAAAAACCCGGCTCGTATTTGTTATCACCATTCCTTTAACTACCCTTCTATCGAGAATTGATTTGATTAGTTGCCTAATTACTTACTTCTAGTTGATCAAGTTCCTTCTTATTATGTATTTATTGGTTTGTTCTTTAAAAAAATGAAGTATATTCATTATTAGTTCTGTAATTAAAAGAGCTTATACGTCTAAATCCAGCATATTGAAGAAGAAGCTCGTATTATTAGTATTTAAATTTTCATGAGATGTAATTATTCAGATTATTAGTTCATTTTTTTCTACTTAGGTAATTTGTCAAATCGATCTCGATTCTAACCTTCTAATTCAGCCTTTATCCACACCTTTAACCAAAGCCCCGTTACAACCCTAATAAAGACCTTTTGATTTGTGTATCATCTCATATTACAGTGGTGGAAATTTGATTTTCAGGCAAGCCTATGGGATTAACCTTTCAGGTTTGACTTATGAGTGCTTATTCTTAAACCTTAAACATTTCAAGTGCGTTGAGTGAATCTTTAGTGAGGATGTCAATCCTTGTCAGTTTTGAATCAGAGATAACTATTTAGATAAAATGAGACACCTATGTTTTCGAGCTACAAAATGTATGACTTAGAATTGATTGAATCTTTAGGAGTCTTTAAGTTAAATTATCAATGTATAGATTATCTATGAATTATGATGAAACATTGTTGATGAGGATTATGAATTGTGGAAAGTTCGTTTTAATTGTAAGTTGAGAATTTTGCTTGAGGACAAGCAAAAGCTTAAGTGTGGGGGTATTTGATAAACCGTAAAAGTAACATATTTTAACCCCATATTTAACATGCTTTTCGATGATTTAGCCCCTGATTTATGTAAAAAGGTGCTCTTAATCCTTTCTTTTCATGTTTTTACTTAGGAAAGCACCCGAGGACGAAAAGAATAAGAAATGGGCTTAAAACGGGCCAATTTGGGCCAAAGAGGAAATCGACATGGCCTGGACTTCAAGCCACACGACCGTGCCTCGAAAATTAACTAAGACACGACCATGCCACGATTTACACGGTCGTGTCCCAATCGACAGAATCAAGACACGGCCTAAAAATGATTTACACGAGCGTATACCATGGCCGTGTCCCTGTCACAGAAAAGAGCAATTCTACTCGGAATAGGATACTTTTAGGCATAGAAACACATTCCAAAGCCTATTCAAACACCCGAGTAGGAATTATACTTGAATTAGGATACTTAGGGGCCAAGTAAGGCATCTCAAAGTCTATATAAACACCCAAGGGTGCAACTTAAGGGGGGTTCAGCAGAAGCCTTCTAGCAGGGCTTTTTTCGGGGCGTTGAGCGAGGCTAAAAAGCCGAATCCAGAACAGTTCAATTCAGGGAATTACTCAAAAATAGCCAGTTGATCCATCTCAAGGAGCCGGAATTTTACTCAAGATGACAGATTTCTCCTTCAATTCCTTCAGGGGGTTTTAGGGATTTCTTATGTTTTGTTTTATCTTTTCTCTTGAGATGTTTTCTTTATTCATTATGAGCTAAACCCTTCATATACTTGAAGGGGATGAAACCTAGATGAATCTTGTTATTGTTTTCTAAATTATATGATAAATGCTTAGTTTGTTCTTAATTGTGCATGCTTAATCCAAATCTAATGTGCTTAGGTGGAGGAGGAATAGACCCCGCTTAAGAGTAGATCTAGCATAATTAAGCGGAGTTGATCGTACGCCTAGAGATAGGGTGATGAGATTTTGTCGGATTAGGGTGAAACCTAATACGGGAGTCCATAGATCAATTTACTGCTATTCTAGGGGGTTACTATAAGAGAATGAGAGTTCGACTAAGTAACCTAGGGTCAGATGTTATTCGCCTCGAGAGAGGGTTTAATATATGTTAGGGAGTCCTATGGATCAAACTAAGTTAATAAATCGTATGGTTCAGTGTTAAATAACAAGTGAAGTCTAGGTGGATTCTTCCTGAGGGTATCGTCGTGATCAACTGAGGTTTTCATCAAGTTATTTCCCAATTTGTTATTTTTATCTTTGTTTCTTTAGCTTAGTAGTCATTAAATTAGATTAAATCAACCAATCACCCCATACTTTAGGCTAAAAAATAAAAAAGAAAGTGAGTATTAGTACTTTTAGTTCCTTTGGGTTCGACAATCCGGTCTTGCCTATGCTATACTACTGTTCGATAGGTACACTTGCCTTTAATCGTTGTCAGAGTTAGTTTCCAGGTTCGATCTCATTCTTTATAAATTTTAAAACTCGACAAAACAACGATCACAATGCAAGAGAAATTAGCCTTGGCCGAAGGTTTTCCCCAACTATCCATGGGTATTCGATTTTGAAAAGAAAGAATGAAGAAGATGACCACTTTTCGCTAGGTTTGTTTTAGTTTTAATTATTTAATTACTAATGTAATCTTTAAAATTCATGAAATTTACCAAGAAACCTATCCATGAATATTCGCTAAATTTGATAAACTGTAATAGTAACATATTTTAATCCCACATTTAACATACTTTTGGATGATTTTTTCTCTTTAATTATGGAAATAGGTGCTCTTAACCCTTTGTTTTCATGTTTTATACTTAGTAGAGCACCAGAGGATGAAAAGAATGAATAACGGGTCAAAAACAGAGAAAATGGGCCAAAGTAAGAAATCCACATGGCCTGGGCCTAAGACCACACGGCCGTGCCTCGAAAGAAGAGTCGAGCACGGCCTAGACCCCGAAAAATATGGTCGTGCCTCATCAACAGGTTCGACCATGGTCTAGCCACGATTTACACAGGCGTGTGCCATGGACGTGTCCTTGCCTCAGGAAAGAAGAATTCTATTCGGATTAGGGTACTTAGAGGCAAAGAAACATATTCTAAAAGCCTATATAAAGACCTTAGAGGCCAACTTTTAAGGGGGCGTTCAGCTAGGCCAAAGAGTCGAGCCAGAGTAGTTAATTTCAAGGATTTACTCGAAGAAAGCTAGTTGATTCATCTCAAGAAGTCGGAATCATACTCAAGACAGAGAATCTCTCCTTCAATTCCTTTAGGGGGTTTTAGGGATTTCTTATGTTTTGTTTTATATTTTCTTCTGAGATGTTTTCTTTTACAATTATCAACTAAACCCTCAGATACTTGAGGGGGATGAAACCGAAGACGGATCTTATTATTATTATTTGAGCTATATGATAAATACTTAATTTGTTCTTAACTATGTGTTCTTAATTCTTGTTTTGGTATTCCTGGGATATTGATTCAAGTGTGATGTGCTTAGGCAGAGGAGGAAGAGACCCTGTCTAAGAGTAGATCTAGCATAGTTAAGCGGAGTTGCTCGCGCGCCTAGAGATAGGGTGCCAAAAATCTGCTGGATTAGGGTCAAACCTAATATGGGAGTCCATAGATCAACTTAATGCAATTCTAGGGGTTTTAATTAGAAAGATATTTCAATTAATCAACCTAGGGTTAGACATTAGTAGCCTTGAAGAGAGGTATTAATATAAATTAGGGAATCCTACGGATCAAGTCAAGTGAATAAATCGTCCGGTTCAGAGTTAGATACCAAGTGAAGTCTAGGTGGATTCTTTCTTAGGTATCGTCTAAATCAATCGGTTTTCCCTCAAGTCCTTCCCCAATTTCTTCTTTGTCTTAGCATCTTTAGCTTATTTAATTAGTTAATTTTAGATTAGATAAAAATTCCCTTAATTCGTAGGCTAAATAATAGAAAGAGAGTTAATGTTAGTACTTTTGGTTCCTTTGGGTTCGACAATTCGGTCTTGCTGCTAGCTATACTACTATTCCATAGGTGCGCTTGCCTCCATTGTTGTCTTAGTTAGTTTCCAGGTTCGATCATTCTTTTTATAAATTTTTAAGACTCGATAGACACGATCAAGTTTTTGGTACTGTTGCCGGGGAACTAAAATATTAAGAACGCTCAATTTTTATTACTTTAGCCATATTATATTTGCAATTAAATTTTATTTTTAATTTTCTAAATTTCTTTCTTTTTCTCTTTTCCTATCAGGTACCTCTAGTTTATGACTAGAAGGAACCCAACAGGACCACTACTTACGACAGTAATATTGAAGGAACTGTATGCAGAAATCGTAGAGAAGTAAGGCGAGGCTTTGATTACATACAAGAAGAGCAAGAAGACAAATCCAATACCACCGAAGGGATGGCTGAGAATAATCCACCACACCAAGATATGGCTGATCATCATGCTCCTCGAACTATGTATGATTATGCTAAACCTAATTTAACAGGAGCTAAATCGAGTATTGTTAGGCCTGCTATAGCTGCTAATAATTTTGAATTAAAACCTAACACTATATAAATGATTCAACAGTTTGTTCAATTTGATGGTTTGCAGGACGAAGGCCCAAATACTCATTTAGCTAATTTTCTAGAATTCTGTGATACCTTCAAAATAAATGGCGTTTCTGATGATGCTATTCGTCTTCGGTTATTTCCCTTTTCTTTGAGAAATAAAGCCAAATAGTGGTTACATTATCTTCTACGAGGATCAATCACTACATGGGACCAAATGATCGAAAAGTTTTTACTAATATATTTTCCACCGGCCAAAACGGCCAAATCAAGGAATGATATCTCTTCTTTTGTGCAGATGGATTTAGAAACATTATACGACGCATGGGAGAGATACAAAGATTTGTTGAGAAGGTGCCTACACCATGGTTTACCCTTGTGGTTGCAGGTCCAAAGTTTTTACAACGGTGTGAACCCCTTAACCCTGTAGTTAATTGACTTGGCTGCCAGTGGAACCCTGAATAACAAAACTCCTGAAGTAGCTTCCAAGTTTATAGAGGAGATGTCACTGAATAACTACCAGTGGAAAGTTACAAAGACAAAGCCAACTAAAACAGCTAGAGTTTTCAATCTCGACGTAGTCACCATGCTATCAATCAGGTAGAAATGATTAATAAAAATATTGATGGTTTATGTGATTCTTTGCAGGTACATTTAGTTATGCAGTTCAATACAAATAGAGGATGGATGAACAATACAGAATATCCACCTTACAATCCGAGTACTGAAATCGAGCAAGTTTACTATATGGGCGACAATTTCAGACCTCAAAATAACTCTTATAGTAGAGCTTATAATTCAGACTGGAGATACCACCACAATCAAGGACAACAACCCTGCCCATAGGAAAGGAAGCCAAACCTTGAAGAGACACTAGCAAAATTTATAGAATTGTCAAAAACCCGCTTCAAAAATACTGAAACGATATTGACTAATCAACAAGTATTAATCCAAGGGCTAAAGGATCAAATCAGACAACTAACTAAGTTAGTTTCTGTTAGGCAACCACAAATTTTAACTAAACAAAAAGAGCATGTGAGGGAAGTTACACTAAGGAGTGGAAAAGAGTTGGTTGAAACAAAGAAAAAGATACCACGTGAAACTGATAAGGCAAAGGATGAGGAAGTTGAGAATGTAACGCCAATACGCGAGCAAACCATCAATACCATATCCGAGGAAGTTGAAGAAAGACCGCCTAGACGCCCAATACGGTAAATTTCTTGAACTTTTTAAACAATTACATATCAACTTACCTTTTGTTGAAGCTATTTCACAGATGCCGACATACGCAAAATTTTTAAAAGAGCTTCTAACAAATAAAAGGAAGTTGGAAGAACTATCAATAGTAGAGCTTAATGAAGAATGTTCATCTATTCTCCAAAATAAACTACCAACCAAATTGAAAGATCCAGGAATTTTCACTATTCCCTATTTAATTGGTAGTTTAAACATAAAGAAAGCACTAGCTGATCTAGGTGCCAGTATCAATTTAATGCCCTATAAAATGTTCAAACAACTTGGTCTCAGGGAACCTAAACCCACTAGGATGAGTATTCAGTTAGCTGATAGATATGTTAAATATCCTAGGGGAATTAAAAAAGATATTCTAGTAAAAGTTGATAAATTTATATTCCCTGTTGATTTTTTTGTGCATGACATGGATGAGAATGTTGAGGTGCCTTTAATTTTGGGATGCCCCTTTCTAGCTACTGCTAGGGCTATTATTGATGTAGGTGATGGTAAACTTGCACTGAAGGTAGGCGGCGAAGAAATTACTTTTCAAATTTACTATGCTATGCGATATTCTAGAGAACAAGATGATTCCTATTATTTTATTGATGCCATTGACAATTCTATTCAAGAATCTTTGCAGGAAATCATACATAACGACACGTTGGAACTTTGTCTTACTCAAGGTGAGGGGGTAGATGATGATATCGATGAATCAGATTCTAACACATTTCCCCCTAGACAAACGAAATAAGAGGGCATTGAAATTAATGACACACTAAAACAAAAACCCTCTGTTGATGAACTACCCAAATTAGAATTAAAACAATTACCAAAACACTTAGAATATGCATTCCTCGAGTATAATTCTACACTACCAGTGATAATCTCTTTAGAACTGAAACCCAAAGAAAAAGATGAGTTGCTACAAGTACTAAGGGAACATAAAAGGGCGATAGCTTGGAAAATTTCTGACATTAAGGGTATAAGCCCATCATTTTGTACCCACAAAATTCTAATGGAAGAGGAGTATAAACCATGCGTACAACCTCAGAGACGATTAAATCCCAATGTGAAAGAAGTTGTTAAAGCTGAGGTAATTAAACTTCTAGATGCTGGAATAATTTATCCTATTTCTGACAGCACTTGGGTAAGTCTTGTGCAGGTCATTCCAAGAAAAGAGGCATGGCTGTTGTAGCAAACGAGAAGAATGGATTGATTCCTACAAGAGCAGTCACAGGATGGAGAGTCTGTATTGACTATAGAAAGTTGAATGACGCAACCAGAAAAGATCACTTTCCTCTGCCCTTTATCGACCAGATGCTAGAAAGATTATCCGGGCATATGTACTACTATTTCCTGGACGGGCTTTCTAGCTATTTTCAAATCCCGATAGCGCCTAAGGATCAAGAGAAAAATACATTTACATGTCCATATGGTAATTCGCTTATCGTAGAATGCCTTTTGGATTATGTAATGCTCTTGCTACTTTTCAGTGCTGCATGCTAGCCATATTTGATGAACTTGTGGAAGACATATGAAGGTCTTTATGGACGATTTTTTTGCATTTAGTAATTATTTCCATCTTTTTCTTAAGAATTTAAAACGAGTACTAATAAGGTGTGAGGAGACGAACCTTGTTTTAAATTGGGAAAAGTGTCACTTTATGGTTCAAGAAGGGATTGTGTTAGGACATAAAATTTCTAGTAAAAGGATTGAGGTAGATAAAGCAAAGGTTGAAACCATAGAAAAATTACCTCCTCCTAGCTCAGTTAAAGCTATTAGAAGCTTTTTAGGACGTGTTGGATTTTATAGAAGATTCATTAAAGATTTCTCTAAAATAGCTAAACCTTTAATGAAACTACTAGAAAAAGATGTACCTTTTAATTTTGATAAGGAATGTTTAGACGTATTTAATACCCTCAAAGATAAATTAATAAATGCCCCAATTATAATTGCTCCTGATTGGAACTTACCCTTTGAACTAATGTGTGATGTGAGTGATTTTCCAGTAGGTGCAGCTTTGGGGCAGCGAAGAAACAAGCACTTCCAGCCAATTTACTACGCTAGCAAGACATTAACGGCCGCATAAGAAAATTACACAACCACAGAAAAAGAATTACTAGCTGTAGTCTTTGCATTTGATAAATTTAGATAATATTTGATCTTATCTAAAGTTGTCGTCTACACTGACCATTCAGATCTTCGTTATCTTTTAACTAAACCCGATGTAAAACCTCGACTTATAAGATGGATTCTACTCTTACAGGAATTTGACTTGGAAATTCAAGATAAGAAAGGAGCTAAAAATCTTGCAGTAGACCATCTTTCTAGACTTGAAAACCCGCATATCAAAGAACTCAATGAAAGCGAGATAAACGACTTGTTTCCTGAAGAGAAACTCTTTTCGATAACCAACTTTGAGGTACCTTGGTTTACAGACATTACAAATTACTTAGCTGCTAACATCTTACCAAAAAAGTTAACATATCATCAAAAGAAGTGATTCTTTGCTAATGTGAAAAACTATTTCTGGGAAGATCCTTTTCTTTTTTGCATATGTGTAGATCAAGTGATTCGAAGGTGCGTTACAAAACAAGAAGCGAGAAAAATCCTAGAGCATTTCCATTCAGGACCTTTAGGAGGACATTACAGTGGGATTAAGATAGCACACAAAACACTCGAATCAGGTTTTTATTGGCAAACTTTATTTAAAGACGCCAACAGATATGTTGCTTCATGCGATAAATGCCAGAGAATATGTAATATCTCTAAACGCGATGAAATGCCTCAAACATATATACTATCATGTGAAATATTCAATGTATGAGGTATTGATTTTATGGGTCCATTCTCTAGTTCATTCGAAAATAAATATATTTTAGTAGCAGTCGATTATGTGTCAAAATGGGTGAAAGCCCAAGCTTTACCTACTAACGATGCTAGGGTAGTAGTAAAATTTTTGAAGAAACTCTTCTCTCAATTTGAACACCTAGAGCAATTATTAGTGACAGGGGCACTCACTTTTGTAATACTCAATTTGATAAAGTCCTAAAGAAATATGGAGTACACCACAGAACAGCTACCCCTTATCATCCTCAAACCAGCGGACAAGTGGAAGTAGCAAATCGAGAACTTAAGCGCATCTTAGAGAAAATAGTTGAAGCAAACAGGAAAGATTGGGTAGTAAAAGTAGACGATGCTCTATGGGCATATAGAAAAGCATTTAAAACCCCCATAGGAACATCCCCGTACAAACTCGTTTATGGAAAAAGCTATCATCTACCATTTGAGTTAGAGAAAAAAGTTTTTTGGGCTATAAAATTCCTAAATTACGATCTTAAACCTGCGAGTGAGAAAAGGATGATGCAGTTGAACGAGTTAGATGAATGGCAAGCTAATGCCTATGAGAACTCACGTAGGAGGCAACAAAACGATGTCATGATGTTCATTTAAAGCAATGAAAGCAATTCGAAGTAGGCGACTTGGTCCTGTTGTACAATTGAAGATTAAAACTATTCCCTGGAAAGCTTAAATCGAGATGGTCAGGTCCATTCTTGATAAAAATTATTTTTCCCTATGGCACAATCGAGGTAACCCATCCAACTCGTGGCACATTCAAGGTAAATGGTCAGTGACTGAAAATTTATACTGGAAATTATTTTTGGGATATAATAGAGGAGCTTCGACTCCGTGAACCTTCATTTAGAAATGAAAATAGGGTAAGTTTAGCTTAAAACTCTAAATGAGCGCTTCTTGGGAGGCAACCCGAGCACTAACTTTACTAATATTATATTTTTAACACCTAAACTACAGGTTTCCTTACCACACGGCCTTGCACACAGGCCTGGCCATGGCTTTGTGAATACCACAAATAGCCACATGGGTGTGGCAAATATGGTGTAGAAATAGGACAATAATTTTTCCAAGCCATGGGCTTCGACTAAATGGACGGGTGTGACTTGATGATGGACAAAATTGATTAAAGGACACGGGCTTGATACACGCCCGTTCCTCCAACTCGTGGTTGATCCTGAGTAAACGCACGGGCAATTGAAACGTCCGTGCCTCGGGACCGTGGACGACACTGATTTATGGGCACGGGCGTAGGACCAAAAACACATGCGTGGGAGAAGAGAACAAGGCCAGGCACGCCCAGGGAACACAGGCGTAGATGACATCACGAACGCACCCAAATTTGAAATCGTGAAAAATACGGGCTTAAGAAATGGGAACACGTGCGTGGCCCGAGACCGTGCCTCTCACCCCCTATTTAAAGCAGCATACAGCCGCACAGCCCCCCCAAATTTTCTTTTCAACCCTAGCCCCTTCTCCCCCAAAATTGTAAAAGAAACTCCGGCCACCAACAAAACCCCCACCTCCTCTTGATTTCCTCCGTCCCTTAGCTCTTTCCCCCTTCACAACACACATAAAAGCAAGTACACGACTGTGCCAACACACTCGAGATGATCGTGCTCCCCTATTGAGTTACAACACATGCCCGTGTAGCACCCTCCAATGCCGTGCGCTGACTAACTGTGCAACTCCTCTCCAAGCACTCAACCAGTTACCTCTCCTCTTTACACTTACCCCTTTAAACTATTTATCACTTAAATTTATTTCATAAATAGTTCATTCTTATTTCTTTATATTAGTTTTATTTTGTTCATTGTTTACTAATAGCACTTAAAGATTATACAAAATATTAGTTTATCATTGTTATGATAGTTATTTTTACATGATATTATTAAGCTCTTCAAGATTGGGCAATATGGCTGAAAATGATACTTGAATCGATAAAAATATGTTATTTTTAGGAGCACAATGTCCTCATCCCGAGGAAAGAAAACCGTGATCTATAGCTCTAAAAAATGAAAGGGACCTGGCTCGTCATTAGCCAACGCATCCGCTGAACTACGACATCCATTCTTGCAATTCCCACGAGGACCTCAGGACGACCTCTACAGGATACTCAGCGTACGACCCCTCGACAGAAGGAGGTGCATTGATTGGGCCGCTCTAACCACGGATCCATGGGGCCAATTCTTCACAATCATTGGGCCCACCTATTTAGAGCTCACTTTGGAATTATGCTCCACGTTCCACCTCCAGACAGTAATGACAAACTACAATGACCCCGACACAATCCAGTCCCATCTCGAAGGAATCGTGAGAGAAATGAATGTACCACAATTGGAAGCCGCTCTGGGACTCTACAATGAGGAATTTATGGAGGAACATGACCTCTCAAAGCTTCATTGCCACCTTCACAACACTCTGACGAGATGTTGGTACAATATAGCCCCTAGTTCAAACTCATACGACCCTAGCCGCTCGAAAGCAATAGCTTCGCCCCATCTCTACAATACTTACACGCCATGCTAGCCCACACATTGACAGGACGGCGCGAGAGCACCGATGTCATCAACACTCACGACGCTTATTTCTTATGGTGTATGGCAATTTGCCAAGTTTTTGACCTAGCATTTTTTATAGCCCGTGCCATCCAACACCAAATAGAGCAACACAAGAGGGGGTTATATCTATGGGCCCGTACATCACACGACTGGCTCGACATTTTGGGCTCCTCACCACCGCCACTTAGGTCTCCTCACTGACACTGATAGGCTAGATGTCCCCACAGGGCATCCAGACAATGCTACATATGAGGATGATCCAACGACGACGTGGGACCGATCCTCCCCAATATCAACTAGCTACTACTACTGAGGAGGAGGATCCTAAGGACATTACTGACGATATCCCACACCCACATGAGGAGCCACCACCGAGCCATCGCACTTCTCATGCGGCTCCATCACTTTCGGACATTTTTGGACAGCTCACTCAGTTCGAGCAGTATTGCACCCAACAATTCAATGACACCGCTCGAAGATTTGATAGCATTGAAGCAACCCTTTAGCAGATCTGTCATCACCTCCACATATCACCGCCGCCTCCACCTACTGATCCAGTCGACGACGAGGACTTTTGAGGCCCTTTTTTATTTTATTTTTATTTTATTTTTCGCTTTATTTTATTTCACTTATCTATTTAAGCTTTTTATTATTTTGTTGCAAACTCTTATTATTACAATTTTATTTCTTTTATCACTGGCTACTAACCATCGAATATCCCTAACATCATCAATTAATTAGTACCCCCTAAAAAAATTTAACTGATGAATTCGTAGTTTAAAGGTTCAATGTACCACTCCAAGAAAGGAAAACATCATTTTCACCACCACATTCACTTTTGTTTAAGTCATCATCATAACAACTCAAGGAACTCATCCAAAATTCAGGAAGTTTCACCTCTCTCCATCTCTTTTGATTTTCTTATTATATGATTATTATACATCTTTGTACATTGAGGGCAATGTACATCTTAAGTGTGGAGGGGTGAAATTTTATTAGAAAAAATGACTAACTTTTTGCATTATTCTCAAATCTCTGAATGATATTCTGTCTTAAAGTAATTTTCTCATATCACAAATTAAAATAAAATTCTTGTTGATTCATGATTTTTATTAATATGTTTTAGATTAAGTCATCGATAATTGTACAATGATGATTTAAACTTTAAGATACTAAAGAATCAAGCATGGTGAGTCTATTTTCAAAAATTAAAATTCTGTTAGGTTGTCGACTAGAATCTAAATTGTTACCTTGAAGTTTGAAATTTACAAGGTTGACATCAAAATACCCATAATTTTTGTGAGATTTTGAGCGTTTTAGAGCATACATTCTTTTCGTGCTCACTTATTTTTGATTATGAGTGTGTCAACATTGATTTGTTATTCTAGAACTTGCTTCGATTATACATGTCGAGACCACACTATTGAGTTGATATGCAGAGATGATTAAGGCACCTAGGATTTAACCCACTTACTCCACTAAAAGCCTACCCTCATAATTGACCCCTAGTGAACCCCTTTGATCCTAACAACCATTTTATTGATTCAACCCACTAATATTAACCCGAAACCCATCTCATAATTGTTATCACCGTTCCTTTTGATTACCCTTCTATTGATATTTGTTTTGATTAGTTACCTAATTAGATTAATTCAGTTGTTAAAGTTTTATTTTATATTGATTTGTTCTAAAAAAAATTCAAAAAATCAAAGTATATTCATTATTATGAAAGTATATTCATTATTAGTTTTGTGATTAAGCAAGCCTATACGTTTAATTTCAACATCTTGAAGAAGAAGCTCGTATTATTAGTATTACAAGTTTTCAATTGATGTAATTATTCAGGTTATTAGTCATTTTTCTAATTAGGTGATTGTTAATTCAATCTCGATTCTAACCCTTCTAATTCAGCCTTTATCAACACCTTTAACCGAGCCCCTTTACAACCCTTTTTAAAGACCTTTGATTTGTGTATCATCTCATTTTACAGTGGTGGAGATTTGATTCTCAAGCAAGCCTATGGTAATAACTTTTCATGTTCGACTTTTGAGAGCTTTATTTTGGAACCTTAAACACCTTGAGTGATTTGAGTGAATCTTAAGTGAGGATGTCAACTTTTGTTGATTTTGAATTAAGGGTGATTATTTAAGTAAGGGGAAACACCTATCTTTTTCATGCTACAAACTCATGACTTTGATTGTTTGAATCTGTAGGACTCTTTGAGTTGAATTCTCTATGTATAAATTATCTATGAATTATGATGAGACATTATTGATGAATATTATGAATTGAGGAAGTTTGTTTTAATTGTGAGTTGAGAATTTTGCTTGAGGACAAGCAAAAGCTTAAGTATGGGGGTATTTGATAAACTGTAATAGTAACATATTTTAATCCCCCATTTAACATACTTTTGGATGATTTTTTCCCTTTAATTATGGAAATAGGTGCTCCTAACCCTTCGTTTTCATGTTTTATACTCAGTAGAGCACCGGAGGATGAAAAGAATGAATAACGGGCCAAAAACAGAGAAAATGGGCCAAAGTAAGAAATCCACACGGCCGTTCCTCGCAAGAAGAGTCGACCACAGCCTAGAACTCAAAAAATACAGCCGTGCCTCATCAATAGGTTTGACCACGGCCTAGCCACGATTTACACGGACGTGTGCCATGGGCGTGTCCCTGCCAGAGGAAAGAAGAATTCTATTTGGATTAGGGTACTTAGAGGCAAAGAAACATATTCAAAAAGCCTATATAAAGACCTTAGAGGCCAACCTTTAAGGGGGCGTTCAGCTAGGCTAAATAGCCGAGCTAGAGCAGTTAATTTCAGGGATTTACTTGAAGAAAGCTAGTTGATTCATCTCAAGAAGCCGGAATCATACTCAAGACGGGGGATCTCTCCTTCAATTCCTTTAGGTGGTTTTAGGGATTTCTTATGTTTTTTTTATATTTCCTTCTGAGATGTTTTCTTTTACAATTATGAATTAAACCCTCAGATAGTTGAGGGGGATGAAACCTAAGACGAATCTTGTTATTGTTATCTGAGTTGTATGATAAATACTTGATTTGTTCTTAACTATGTGTTCTTAATTCTTATTTTGGTATTCTCGGGATATTGATTCAAGTGTGATGTGCTTAGGCAGAGGAGGAAGAGACCCTGTCTAAGATTAGATCTAGCATAGTTAAGCGGAGTTGCTCGCGCGCCTAGAGATAGGGTGACAAAAATCTGTCGGATTAGGGTCAAACCAAATATGGGAGTCCATAGATCGATTTAATGCAATTCTAGGGTTTTAATTAGAAAGAGATTTCAATTAATCAACCTAGTGTTAAACGTTAGTAGCCTTGAAGAGAGGTATTAATATAAATTAGGGAATCCTATGGATCAAGTCAAGTGAATAAATCGTCCGGTTCAAAGTTAGATAACAAGTGAAGTCTATGTGGATTCTTTCTCAAGTATTGTCTAAACCAATCGGTTTTCCCTCAAGTCCTTCCCCAATTTCTTCTTTGTCTTAGCATCTTTAGCTTAGTTAATTAGTTAATTTTAGATTAGATAAATGTAACAGTCCGAATTTGACCTTAATCGGAACAGTGATTTCAGGACAACGAATTTGACTTTGAAAAATTTTTAGATATTATTTTTGGTGTTTTTTATATGTGTATTAATGTGTGTGAAAGTTTCGTAGAAAATTTTATCGTTTGAGTGTTTAATTTGATAAAAAGGACTTAATCGCGTAAAGTGTAAAAGTTGCATACTATAGTGAAAAGTGCTAAAGTGATAATGGATTTTTAATATGAGGTACTAAATGGGTAAATAGCCCATTTTTAAGTTAGTGGGTGGCATATGACAAGATTAACCTTAAGTTTTATATTATATAATTTTATATAATAAGGTTATATAAGTAAATGATTAAATGCTATAATATATGTTAATAAAACAAAAGACATGAAAGCCGAATTATAAAGAAGAAAGATAGGTTTTTAAAATTCTAAAATTCGGCACTTGTGAGATAAAATTCAAGGTTAGTTTGATATCGATTTTCGATAATTTTTACGTTTTTATGATCATTGCTTCGAATACTTTAAGACCCATGCTTGAATTTTTTATTTTGGTGAATATTTTGAAATATGCCATTGATGAGTTTATGAGTTTTATGATGATAGTTGATGAATTATGAAAGATATATGTTAGATTAATATGTTTTGTCTTTGAATTTTTGGTAAATTTGAGTATTTGGGCTAAATTGCAAAAATGAATTTTTAAGGGGACTAAAATGCAAAATAAATCAAAGAAATGGACTTGTATGGTCTTTGTGAACATTCGACCCTAAGGTACTATTGTGAAATTTTGTGTTTTGTGCAAATAGGACCAAATTGCAAAAATATGAAATAGTAGGGGTAAAATGGTAATTTGACTGTTTATATGTTTTGGGACTAAATTGAAATGAAATGTACTTGAATGAGCTGAATTTTAATGTGTTTAGATCAAGAACAAAGAAAAATAGATTTGGATGGGGGAAAGGCGAAGATTATCGAATAGCCGGTATACGTTGTCCGTTGACAGTCGAGGTAAGTCCTTAAGCAAATATAAGTCAAAGAATTATTTGTGAATATAAAAAATGATGAAATTTGAATATTTTAAGCATAAATATATCAAATGGCAGAATGTAAGGATATGATAGTGGATTGAGTTTTAATTGTTGAAAGTAATGTGTAATAGATATGCTCGGTTGTTATGTGAAAGTGATATTAAATTGTATGAAAATATGTGATATTGATAGTATGTGGTGTGAATGAGATGACTCAATAATATAAATATTCGGGCTTCGAGCCTAGCAAGCCTTGTGCTGGTGATTTATATCGGCTTGAGCCTAAGGAGCCTTGTCTTGGTGATCTTTATCGGCTTAATGCCTAGCAGTGCCTCGTCTTGGAATTGAATTATATCGCTTATTGCCTAGTAGGCTAAATGTCGGTGTTCGAACTTGGACCTTGAGTCTAGCAGGTCTATTGCCAGTATGTGAGATTCGGGCAAATGCCTAGCATGTTTTATATCGGTGAGTTGAAATTCCAAGCTTAGATTATGTACTAGGAAAGCCATGAAATGAATCAAGTGAGCCTAAGCATTTGAAAATGAATTTGTTAATTCGGCTACAAGTTATGTGCTACTCATATTCATGTATTATACATATATATATATATGTGATGATAATAAGTAAATGAATTGGTGAAGGAAATGTGATATACAATTGGTAGATGCAAATTGTGTATAAACTATGCCATGAGGAAATTGGTTATATGAAAGCATAAAGTGGTTAAAGGTATTCGTATAAGTATATTGATATGAATGATACTAATTGATCCTGTATATTTAGCCTTATGCTTATGTTTACGTGACATATTGGGATTACATTGATGCCATGTATACGAATGTATGAAATGTCAAATGGATATATATATATGTGTGTGTGTGTGAATGTGAATATATTTCCTTTGTGTGAAATTACTAAGTGTAAAGTATATACTTTTGTATAAACATATATATGTGATCCTATTGAATTATGTGTATTTAAAATATGAGTAGTTGGAAAAGAGTATTTAATCTATATGAGAATTATATGATGAGATTATAAATTGAAGTCTAAAGGTAAAATAGTGATGATAGTTAAGCTAAATGAGCTTTAGCATTCGACATTAGTAGATCCTTTAAGTACTAAGCTTTGAAATATTGATATTAGATGCTTGGATATATGAGAGTTTAAATGAACATGTGTTTATGTAATTAAAGAGGTAATTCGGATGTACACAGCCCTTTACTTGTTCGAATATTTATGTGAACTTATTGAGTTTCATTTATGTGTATTATGAATATATTATAAAGAAAGGATGTTTTATATTTTGAATTTGAGGCTGAGTTGGTAAGTTGTATACTAATGGTAAGGAAATGATAAGTGTTATGTTAAGTGAGGTAAAAGCATTCAGTTTTGAAGGACTTTTGAGTTAAGCTGTTTGATTCAATGTTATTACTTGATTGTTTTAATATGTTAGAATGTCCAATTGGTATATTATGATTGCTTAAGACTTACTAAGCTAAATTAGCTTACTCCGTGTGTTCATCGTTCTGTTTAATAGATTTTGATCAAGCTAAGAGCTCAGGAGATCGTCATCAAAGTCATCCACACTATCAACCTATTTTGGTACTTTTGAGTTTGGATTTTAAACTAAAGGCATGTATAGGCTAGACTAAGTTTTGAGCTATGAATTTATTCTTGTATATATTAGCCATGCGAAAATGGCCTCACTTGGATCATTAGAATTAGACTTGGCTTTATGAGTTCGTGATTGAGTGTTTAATGTGTTTTGTTATATCAATTTGATTATGACTTAATTTTATGTAGTATATGATTGCTATATTTCGTAAATAATGTGGTGTATGAGTTGATATATGTATATGATGGATATGGCAAGTATGTTCTAATTAGTTGTAATGGATAGTTAAAAGAATATGATATGAAATTCAGGTATACTAATATGTATATGCGACTTAGGTGTATAATGAGATGTTTGTGTTTTAATGTTTCTTTTAATTTAATGGTTGAATTATGGTATTTTGGTCTTTATTGCTTTCGGCCATGGCATTTAAGCACCATGGTAGTGTATTTCATAATGAGATTGTGCGTGTGACAATAGCATGATTGATTTATGTTATACATGTCAGACATAGGATCAAGTATTTAGCTCACCTTAGAAATATATCTTATTGTATGTCACGTGTGTGTTGGATATTCATATGACTTGACCAAAATGTTGAGGTGGTTGACAAATATGGTTCTATTATGCATGTTTGATAAATCATGAATGGAAAGTTCATTATGTAGTAGTTGGTTATATTTATGTAATTTGAAACAATAAGGTTGAAGTTGGGAAATGATTGATGAGGATTTACTGTGAAGTGATTAAATGAAACATGAATTGAGAAGATAGTATTATAACGAAATTTGCATATTTGGTTATGTTTTTATAAATAAATTGAGACGTACTTTGCTGAGGTAAGTTTATTTAGTTTATTTGAATATGATTGAACAAGATACCATGCAACTATACATATGTATGTTTATATTTAGTGATTTCTATTTATTTTTTTAGAAAAGCCATTACAAGCATGTGTATATTCGGCTAATGTGGTTTAAAAGATCAAGTGGAAAGTATTCATTGTTAATTATATTGATGAGTTATTTGTGAATTTCATTAAAGGGATTAAATTTTTTTGTATGTTATTATCTAAGCATATTCGTGTTGTTTAATTTGCTTTCGGATGAGACTATGCGAACAGTAATTGTTTATGGCTACTTGTGCTTTGTTCGGTAATGCCTTACAACCCAATCCGACGACGGACAGGGGTTAAGGGTGTTACAATAAAAATTCCCTTAATTCGTAGGCTAAATAATAGAAAGAGAGTTAATATTAGTACTTTTGGTTCCTTTGGGTTCAACAATTCGGTCTTGCCGCTAGCTATACTACTGTTCAACAGGTGCGCTTGCCTCCATCGTTGTCTTAGTTTTCAGGTTCAATCATTCTTTTTATATATTTTTAAGACTCGACAGACACAACCAAAATTTAAATATTGTATAATTACCACTCAAGCCCATTAGTTTATCTGTAACATCCTTAAAATGGGGTCTCTGCATTTTGCATATGGTTGCATGTGTTGATAAGTATGTTGTGTGGTTTGATATGTTTTGGGGTCTAGGCATGACCTTGGGTTAGTTTCGGGTCATGGCTAAAAATTTTGTTTTAGCACTTAAGAAGAAGGAGTTAGAAGAATTAGGGGTTAAAGGAATATTATTGGGAGTTTTAGACACAAGAAGTGTCTTGGTAAAGTGGCAAGGAGGCGCCACTTAAGTCACAAGGGAGGTGACGCTACAGGGAGCAAGGGGGACCTTGGTTCTAGCTGCAGAAATCCCTTTCTGCTTATTTATTTTTGACGCCACAGGCAAGCAGAGGTGTGCTCAGGTAGGACTCTGTTTGAGGGATAGGGATTAGACTAAATTCAAGTGATAGGTGTAGGACTCATTCAAATCTGTTTGAATGAGTGGATGGGAGGAATTCAAGGCAAGATGAGGGGGACGGCTAGGAGTGAGAGTCTTGAGGAGTTGGTTGAATTTTGGACTTTGGGGGAGGAGGTGTAATCGGTTTGGGAAGCTAGGGTAGGCCAAATCTCCTTAGCCAAGGGGGAGTGTATTTTCGGCTAGCCTAGATGGTTTCCCCTTCTTGCGTTTTGTGCTAAAACCCGAACCTTAGGTGCTTTTCTCTTCTTTTTTTCCTCTTAGCCGAAACCAACAACCTCACCCCCCATTCGACACTTTTCTTTTCATTCTCTCAAATCCCCTTTTATTGTGCCGAAATCTCTTTTATTCTCTCTTGCCGAAAACCATCTTTGTTCACCTATTCTCTCTTATTTTCCTTAAGCCGAAAACACCATACCTATTTCTCTTTTATTTTTGTTTCATCTTTTTCTTGAAAACCATCAATAGCCGAATCAAATCTTTTCTCTTCTTTTTCTAATCGAAACCATCACTCTCTCTTTCTTACGATTTCTCCTTTTGTTTCTTTTGGATTCATAGCCGAACCTTCCTGGTAAGTATAGTTTTTCTCCTTTTTTCTCAATTGGTTCGGGTAACCCAAAATCTCACTGGCCATATCTCTTTTGTTTCTTCAATGTTTGAAGGGTGAGATCTCTTATTTTGGTGGAGTGCCAAAACTGATCTCTTCCATTTGGGTTGGCCGAATCTTGGCAAAAGCCGGAGAGATCTCTTGCATTTTCTCCTCCTTGACCAAATCTATCTTTTTCTTTTGAGGCAAGCCGAATTCCTTGGTAAGTGATTTCCTCTCTATCCTCCCTTTTATTAAGGATCTGTACACTAAACATTTTGCTTGTTCTATGTGGTAGCCGAAACCCCTAACACCAATTTTGGGTGCCGACCTTTGGTGTATAGAAGCCAAATCTGTCGACTGAGGTAAGATGGTGTCAAACTCTTTTGGTTTCGAATTCATGGTATGGCCGAATGGCCTGTAGTTCTCTAATGATGTGTTAAGCCAATTGTAGGGGAAGAGGAAGTAGCCGAATATAGTGGAGTTGGAAGATTTGTTTGCCGATTAAGTGTGTGGTCGATTACAAGGGGGGTTCATTGTTAGTTCTGGGATTTGGCTAGAAACCAAATCGGCACTAAGGTAAGAAGTTATCCTTGTGCGATTTGTCCTTCGGGATTTATTGGTATAGCCGAATGGCTTTTGGTGATAACCTAAGTGTTGGCCGAATGTAGGGGCAAAGGGGATCTAGTGCAGTAGACCGGATCTTTGGGATTTAGTGATTACGTTAGCAACCAGGTGTGTAATGCTTACACACTCCTATTTAGTATAATATGCTTATTGTGTTACCGTTATAACTATTGAATCAGTGAGTATGCTTTGTGGACATGAGCTTAGAAACCGGGTAAGTCCCCTGTTATGTGACTTTTAGTATACATCGTCATGATCTGTTGATGCTATGTTATATGTTATTTGCATGATCATTCGATACTATGGCATGTATGTTATGAACATGATGATGGGTTTGATGAGAGGAGGGGGATGATTTATTTTGGACTGTCACCAGTGGTTTTGACCACACGACGGGTTGGCCCCGTCTTGATATTATATTTTGTGACTAAGTCCCAGTGGTTTTGACCACATATGAATATTGTGACTCGTCCCAGTGGTTTGGTACCACAGTGGGTTGGCCCCACATGTTGATTATGGGATTGTCATCAGTGGTTTTGACCACACGATGGGTTGGCCCCATCACTTGATTTGTGACTTCGGTCATCAGTGGTTTTGACCACACCGATATATTTGTGACTACGGTCACCAGTGGTTTTGACCACCAGTGGTTTTGACCACACGGGGTAGTTAAAGGAGATTGGATGGTTAGGTTGTGGGTTGCATGATTTGCATGATTTCCATGTTTTACTGATAGCTTGTGTAAGTGAATGCACTATCGGGTGGGGATTTATACACTGAGTCTTGGTGACTCACCCTTCCTTATATTTTGCAGATGAATAGATTGCGAGATGGAGCCGGAGGACTCGAGGCGCCATGCATGTTCGTTGGATTTTGATTTCTTTTAGTTACTGTTTCAATTTTATTAATTTTCTTTAAATTTTGGTTTGGGGTTTTGTAATAAGGCCGCTAAGTTTTATTTTGGGTTTTTCTTTATTATTTGCTATTATTTTGACTTTGTTGAATATATGGTTTTGTTAAGTTAACCGGTAAAAAGCAATGTTTTCAAAACTATAACTCCTTCGTTTTTCTTAAAAGCGTTGCCATCGGGTAACACCACTTAAATTATGATAACAAAGATAACTCAAATGTTTTCTAAAAACTTGCAACAATACGTAGATTTCAAGCAAGGATTTCTAAACTTTTTGTACTACAAAACGGGTTTTCTAAGAAAATTATCCGACAAAATTTCACTTTTAAAAGGTTACCACTCCGTGGCATGCCAGATTCGGTCATCGTGTGTTGACCGAATTTGGAGTGTTACAATTTTGGTATCAGAGCCAAGTTTAAAAGCTCAGTTGTGGGCCTGAGGCCCAAAATGTTTTAAATTTGACTTTGAAAAGTTTTTTGGAAAAGGTACATGGGTTGAACAGCATGGCACCGAGTCTCCGGCACTAATCCGCCCAGGTAAGTATTTCTGACTGTTGTGTGAATTATACGTAGGGGAAAGGTGTATTTCGGGATCATAGATTAGTAGATTAGGAATTGTTGAACCCTAGGAATAGCCTACTCCAACACAAAATACATAAGACTTAATGACCTACTAAACAAACCTGTGAGTACGTCAATTAGCCAAGGGTGTGGCAACCGCTGTGCGCATGTCTAGGAATGGATTTAGGGGGAGCTTGGTATTTAAGCAGTCCTAGTGACTCACCTCCTCTCCACTCGAATCCTACCTGATGCGTAGTGACGGTTCACCCTAACTGAGATGACTTATTCACAGGCTAAATTTAACTAAAACCCAAAAGGGACCAACCATCTTGTTTTGATAACACTTTAAACCTTGGTTTTGAAATTACCACGGTATCCTTGATTTAGAAAATGACCAAAATACCCCTAATTTAAAAAATGACCAAATTACCCCTGAGTTGTGAGAATTACCAAAATACCCTCAGTATGGAAAACTGCCGAAGTACCCTCGAATTGAAAATTTTCAAAATACCCTTATTTTGTAAAATCACCTGGAACCATATGTTGGAAAACAATTACAAAAATACCCCTGGTTTATGAAATTACCAAAATACCCCCGGTTTCTAGAATTTTTGAAATACCTACGATTTGTAAAGGTCTCCAAATTAACCCCATTTTATTACTAAAATACCCCAATAGGTTAAATTACGAAAATACCCCTGAGTAGTGAAATGATGAGAATACCCCTACACGTGGAATGAGGGTAGGAAATTGAACTAAAAACTGTGTGATAATCGAAAGAACCACTACCAAATTTCTCTACATAAAACTTATTCATGGGTAACCAGTGAAACAGAAGCTAATTCATAAAAATCTCTTAAACAGATAAACCGCGAATATAGACATGAGTACTAGGGGACGTGGTTGGAATGTGCGATGACGCGGTCTGATCAAGGGTTCGAGAATGAGATACCACCACCACCAGCTACTGGTGTCGAGTATCAAGATCAAACGGGGGAGGATGCAGTGTCGCAGGATATCTGCGAGTCTTTGGAAAGAGTGGTTGGAGCGGTTAGAGTGCGGAGCTCGAAAATCAGATATCGGCGACTCGAACCAATGGAGCTGAGGTACTCCGAGGAGTATCTGGTGTGGCACCCAATACGGCTGAGTATTGGTTGGAAGCAACAGAATGAATCATGGATGACTCAGACCTGACGGCTGAGAAGAAGCTAAAAGGAGTAGTGTTTCTTCTCCGAGATGAGTCATACCAGTGGTGCCTCACGGTTCGGGATGGTGCTGCAGCTGATGATCTCACTTGGCATTATTTCAAGACAGCATATCAGAAGAAGTATGTCAGGACCAATTATATTGATGCGAAGAGGAAGGCGTTTCTGAGGCTGGTTCAGGGGAATAAGTTCGTATCGGAGTATGAGGCAGAATTCTTAAGGTTGAGCCGATATGCACGAGGTATCATAGTAACGGAGCATGAGCGATGCGTCAGATTTAAGGACGGATTAAGAGATGATCTGAGGTTGCTGATTGCTCTACGGTAGGAGAGAGAATTTAGGGTCTTAGTAGAAAAGGCCAAAGTTGCTAAGGAAGTGAAACAGTCAGTTAGATGAAATCAGGACAGGGGATGGAACAAAAGGAATGCTGGATCATCTGGGTCTAGCAAAAATTAGCAGAAACAGGTAGATATAGTGGGCCAAATCAAGCTGCTAGGCCTACTACTGATAATACTCAGTGGCCACCACGATGTGCTCGGTGTGGGAAGTTTCACACGGGAGAATGCTGGACTGAAAACAGAGGATGTTTTGAGCGTGGGTTGATGGAGCACCGAGTGAGGGATTGTCCACAGCGGTCTGCTAGATTGCAGTCTGGGGATCAGAATCGTACTCAAAATAGGAGGGATGGTTAGCAGCCACAGAGGGGCCGTGGTGCTGCTAGGGGAGGTAATGGCTCTGGTAGAGGTCGTGGAGCACCGGGCAGAGGTGCAGGTGGTGCAGAGGTGAGACAGCCTGGATTAGTCTACACAGCGAGGCGTCGAGAGGAGGGTGACGCACCAGACGTCATAATCGGTACGTTCTTAATCTTTGGACTACCTTACAATGCTTTAATAGATGTGGGTTCGACGCACTCATATGTAGCCAGTAACATAGTGGAAACTATGAACTTAGATTCTGAGATTACTTCTAGGAAGATGACTGTGATAAGCCCTTTAGGTCACTCTATAGAAGTAAGTAAACTATATAGGGATGTGCCCCTAGAACTTCAAGGGGTCATGTTCTTGGCTGATTTGATGGAACTGCCGTTTGGGGAGTTCGATCGATTCTCGGGATGGATTGGTTGGTGAAGTACCAGGCCAGTTTGAATTGCGCGGCTAAGCGCATGGTGTTGAAGACAATGGAAGGTGAGGAGGTGGTGATGATAGGTAATAGGAGAGAGTACTTATCGAATGTGGTCTCTGAACTGAAGGCAGAAAAAATGGTCAGGAAGGGCTGTGAGGCATTTCTAGTTCGGATGTGTGCCCTGGAGGCCAAGGATTTAGCAGTGGAGAATGTCCGAACAGTGAAGGAATTCGCTAACGTATTCCCTGAAGAACTTTCGGGTCTGCCTTCGGATCGGGAAGTGGAATTCGGGATAGACCTGTTACCTAGAACTGTGCCAGTGTCTATAGCACCGTATAGGATGGCGCCAAAGGAATTGGTGGAGTTGAAGGCCCAAATTCAGGAGTTGTTGGACCGAGGTTTCATCCGATCAAGTATATCTTCTTGGGGAGTGCCAGTGCTCTTTGTCAAGAAGAAGGACGGTACAATGCGGATGTGTATAGATTATTGCCAGCTGAACAAGTTGACGATCAAAAACAAGTATCCGTTGCCAAGGATTGACGACTTGTTTGATCAACTTAAGGGTGCATCAGTTTTCTCAAAGATAGATCTTAGGTCGGGGTACCATCAACTCAAAGTGAAGGAGGCTGATGTCCATAAGACGACATTTCGTACTCGGTATGGGCATTACGAGTTTCTGGTAATGCCATTCAGATTAACCAATGCATCGACAGCATTCATGGACTTGATGAATCGGATGTTCCAGCAGTACTTAGACCAGTTTGTTGTAGTATTCATAGACGACATATTGGTGTACTCAAGGACTGAGGAGGATCATGATACACATTTGCGGGTGGTATCGCAAATTCTGAGGGAGAAGCAGTTATTTGCCAAATTCAGTAAGTGCGAATTCTGGCTTAGGGAAGTAACTTTCTTGGGTCACGTAGTGTCCGCTGAAGGGATTAGAGTGGACCCTCGTAAGATTAAGGCGGTGTTGGATTGGAAACCGTCGAGGTCGGTTGTAAAAATTTGGAGTTTTTTAGGTCTGGCAGGGTATTACCAGAGATTTGTGGAAGGATTTTCTTTGATCGCGGCACCGTTGACTAAACTGTTGAGGAAAGGAGTCCTATTTATGTGAACAGAGAAACAGCAAGAAAGTTTCGACAAGTTGAGGAAGATTTTGACGGAAGCTCCGGTTCTGGTATAGCCTGAGGCAGGAAAGGTATTCACGGTCTATTACGATGCATCACATACTGGCTTGGGATGTGTGCTGATGCAGGAAGGGAAAGTAGTGGCGTATGTGTCTCGCCAGCTGAGACCGCATGAGGGTAACTACCCGACGCATGACTTGGAATTGGCTGTGGTGGTTTTTTCCTTGAAGATTTGGAAGCATTATTTGTATGGAGAAAAGTCGATGGTCTACACGGACCACAAGAGTCTGAAGTATCTTTTAACGTAGAAGGATTTAAATTTGAGACAGCGAAGGTGGATCGAGTTGTTGAAGGACTACGACTGTTCGATTGAGTACTATCCGGGTAAGGCTAATGTAGTAGCTGATGAGTTGAGTCGTATGGTGGTAGCAGACTTGCGAGCAATGTTTGCTCACCTTAGTCTGTATGATGATGGGAGTTTGTTTGGTGGAATTGCAAGTAAAGCCGACTTGGGTAGAGCAGATTAAGGAGAAATAGTTAGTGGATGAGGGTTTGAGTGCTCGGAGGTTACAAGTACAGAGTAACGGGCTGGAAGGTTACAGCTTGACTCATGATGAAGTGTTGTGTTTTCAAGGGAGAGCTTGTATGCCAAAGGACGTGGTGTTGAGGCAAAGAATTCTTCAGGATGCACATAGCAGCCCATACGCTATGCATCCTGGAGGTAGCAAGATGTACCAGGATTTGCGAAAGCGCCTGTGGCAGTGAAGCGAAAAAGTGATCGAGTTTATGGGCAAGTGTCGATGTGTCACAGTCAAAGTGAACATCACCATCGTCGAGTTTACTTCAGCCAGTGAAGATTCCTCAGTGGAAGTGGGAAAGGATTAACATGGACTTTGTCAGTGGGCTACCCCTTACGCCCAGCAAGAAAGACTCAGTCTGGGTAATTGTGGACCACCTGACCAAATCAGCTCACTTCATACTGGTGAGGGTTGATTATTCACTCCAGAAGTTAGCCAAGTTGTATGTGGCCGAGATTGTAAGGTTGCATGGAGTGCCAGTGTCAATCATCTCAGATAGGGATCCTAGGTTCACGTCGAGGTTCTGGAGAGCTTTATATCAGGCTATGGGTACGAGGTTGGATTTCAGCATGGCTTTTCACCCGCGGTCTGATGGACAGTCTGAAAGGGTAATTCAGATTTTGGAGGATATGCTAAGGGGGCTGTGTTCTGGATTTCAGTGGTAGTTGGGAGGAATATCTACCATTGGCAGAATTCACTTATAACAATAGTTATCAAGCAAGTATCTAGATGGCACCATACGAGGCACTGTATGGACAGAAGTGTCGTACTCCTACGTGTTGGACAGAATTGGGTGAACGGCATGTTTTAGGTCCGAAGTTGGTGGCAGAAACTGAGGATAAGGTTAAGGTGATTCGGGCTCGTCTTAAGGAAGCATCGGACAGGCAGAAGTCTTACACTGATCTTAAACGTAGAGATATAGAGTATGCAGTAGGTGATAAGGTTTTTCTGAAAGTATCGCCATGGAAGAAAGTGTTGAGATTTGGACAAAAAGGGGAGCTAAGCCCTAGGTTTATCGGGCCGTACACAGTGTTGAAGCGAGTAGGACCAGTAGCTTATCAGCTCGAGCTACCAGCAGAGTTAAGTCAGATTCACGACGTCTTCCATGTTTCGATGCTTCGGCGTTATCGATCAGATCCATCACACGTTGTGTCGGTTGCAGAGATTGAGGGAAGCTCAGACTTGTCTTTCGAGGAGGAGCCGATATAGATCTTAGATCGGGATGTCAAAGTTCTGCGTAGGAAGTCAGTACCCTTGGTGAAAGTGTTATAGCAGAACCACGGTACGAAGGAGGCCACGTGGGAACCAGAGGATGTGATGAGGCAGCAATACCCTCAACTCTTCTGATCAGGTAATTTCGAGGTCGAAATTATTTTTAAGGGGGTAAAATTGTAACATCTTTAAAACGGGGTCTCTGCATTTTGCATATGGTTGCATGTGTTGATAAGTATGTTGTGTGGTTTGATATGTTTTGGGGTCTAAGCATGACCTTGGGTTAGTTCCAGGTCATGGCTAAAAATTTTGTTTTAGCACTTAAGAAGAAGGAGCTAGAAGAATTAGGGGTTAAAGGAATATTATTGGGAGTTTTAGACACAAGAAGTGTCTTGGTAAAGTGGCAAGGAGGCGCCACTTAAGTCACAAGGGAGGTGACGCCACAGGGAGCAAGGGGGACCTTGGTTCAAGCTGCAGAAATCCCTTTCTTCTTATTTATTTTTGACGCCACAGGCAAGTAGAGGTGTGCTCAGGTAGGACTCTGTTTGAGGGATAGGGATTAGACTAAGTTCAAGTGATAGGTGTAGTACTCATTCAAATCTGTTTGAATGAGTGGATGGGAGGAATTCAAGGCAAGATAAGGGGGACGGCTAGAAGTGAGAGTCTTGAGGAGTTGGTTGAATTTTGGACTTTGGGGGAGGAGGTGTAATCGATTTGGGAAGCTAGGGTAGGCCGAATCTCCTTAGCCAAGGGGCAGTGTATTTTCGGCTAGCCTAGATGGTTTCTCCTTCTTACGTTTTGTGCTAAAACCCGAACCTTAGGTACTTTTCTCTTCTTTTCTTTTCATTCTGTCAAAACCCCTTTCATTGTGCCGAAATCTCTTTTATTCTCTCTTGCCGAAAACCATCTTTGTTCACCTATTCTCTCCTATTTTCCTTAAGCCGAAAACACCATACCTATTTCTCTTTTATTTTTGTTTCATCTTTTTCTTGAAAACCCTCAATAGCCGAATCAAATCTTTTCTATTCTTCTTCTAATCGAAACCATCACTCTCTCTCTCTTGCAATTTCTCCTTTTGTTTCTTTTGGATTCATAGCCGAACCTTCCTGGTAAGTATAGTTTTTCTCCTTTTTTCTCAATTGGTTCGGTGGCAAATCTCACGGCCATATTCTCTTTTGTTTCTTCAATGTTTGAAGGGTGAGATCTCTTATTTTGGTGGAGTTCTGAAATCGATCTCTTCCATTTAGGTTGGCCGAATCTTGGTAAAAGCCGGAGAGATCTCATGCGTTTTCTCCTCCTTGACCAAATCTATCTTTTTCTTTTGAGGCAAGCCGAATTCCTTGGTAAGTGATTTCCTCTCTATCCTCCCTTTTATTAAGGATCTGTAGACTAAACATTTTTCTTGTTCTATGTGGTAGCCGAAACCCCTAACACCAATTTAGGGTGCCGGCCTTTGGTGTATAGAAGCTGAATCTGTCGACTGAGGTAAGAAGGTGTCAAACTCTTTTGGTTTCGAATTCATGGTATGGCCGAATGGCCTATAGTTCTCTAATGATGTGTTAAGCCGATTGTAGGGGGAAGGGGAAGTAGCCGAATACAGTGGAGTTGGAAGATTTGTTTGCCGATTAAGTGTGTGGTCGATTACAAGGGGTTCATTGTTAGTTCCGGATTTGTTGAAACCAAATCGGCACTAAGGTAAGAAGTTATCCTTGTGCGATTTGTCCTTCGAGTTTATTGGTATAGCCGAATGGCTTTGGTGATAACCTAAGTGTTGGCCGAGTGCTTGAGGGCAAAGGGATCTAGTGCGATGAGACCGGACCTTGGATTTAGTGATTACATTAGCAACGGTGTGTAACGCTTACACACCTATTTAGTATAATATGCTTATTGTGTTAGCGTTATAACTATTGAATCAGTGAGTATGCTTTGTGGACATGAGCTTAGAAACCGGGTAAGTCCCCTGTTATGTGACTTTTAGTATACATCGTCATGATCTGTTGATGCTATGTTATATGTTATTTGCATGATCATTCGATACTATGGTATGTATGTTATGAACATGATGATGGGTTTGATGAGAGGAGGGGTATGATTTATTTTGGTCTGTCACCAGTGGTTTTGACCACATGACGGGTTGGCCCCGTCTTGATATTATATTTTGTGACTAAGTCCCAGTGGTTTTGACCACTAGTCGTTTTGACCACATACGAATATTGTGACTCATCCCAGTGGTTTGGTACCACAGTGGGTTGGCCCCACATGTTGATTATGGGATTGTTATCAATGGTTTTGACCACACGATGGGTTGGCCTTATCACTTGATTTGTGACTTCGGTCATTAGTGGTTTTGACCACACCGATATATTTGTGACTACGGTCACCAGTGGTTTTGACCACCAGTGGTTTTGACCACGCGGGGTAGTTAAAGGAGATTGGATGGTTAGGTTGTGGGTTGCATGATTTGCATGTTTTTACTAATAGCTTGTGTAAGTGAATGCACTATCGGGTTGGGGATTTATACACTGAGTCTTGGTGACTCACCCCTTCCCTTATATTTTGCAGATGAATAGATTGCGGAGATGGAGCCGGGAGGACTCGAGGCGGCCATGCATGTTCGTTGGATTTTGATTTCTTTTAGTTACTATTTCAATTTTTTTAATTTTCTTTAAATTTTAGTTTGGGGTTTTGTAATAAGGCCACTAAGTTTTATTTTGGGTTTTTCTTTATTATTTGCTATTATTTTGACTATGTTGAATATATGGTTTTGTTAAGTTAACCTGTAAAAAGCAATGTTTTCAAAACTATAACTCCTTCGTTTTTCTTAAAAGCGTTGCCATCGGGTAACACCACTTAAATTATGATAACAAAGATAACTCAAATGTTTTCTAAAAACTTGCAACAATACGTAGATTTCAAGCAAGGATTTCTAAACTTTTCGTACTACAAAACGGGTTTTCTAAGAAAATTATCCGACAAAATTTCGCTTTTAAAAGGTTATCACTCCGTGGCATGCCAGATTCGGTCATGGTGTATTGACCGGGTTTGGGGTGTTACATTATATTTTTAAAGCTTTTTGATCCATTTTACTAATGGAATTCAATTTTTTGCACCTTTTACAATTTAGTCCTTTTCGTTTAATCAACGATTTAAACGTTAAAATTTCTTAACCAAATTTTAATATACCCATATAATCACTCCATAAATATTTACTAAAAATATTTATGGGCTAGGTTTATAGAAACGAGGTAATGAAACCTCATTTTCTAAAATCATTTGACTTTAGGGACACACCACTTGAACTTACTTATTCTTTCAAATAACATAAATTACCATATCAAAATAAAATATAATACAATATTTGACTTGTAAATATTATATAATAATATTTACAGACTCACTCTTCGAATTTGTGGCGCTGAAACTACTATTTAAGACACTACTAAGAAACGAGCTGTTACACATAGTGCCTAGGTCATTGATGGTCACTAAACTATTTATAAATATGACAAAGGAAAGCGCACCTATAGAACAATATTATAGTTATGGTGAGTAGAGAATATCGTATCCACAAGGACTAAAAGTATTAGTAATTACTATTTTTCTATTATTTAACCGATAATTTAGGGTGATGTGTTTTAATCTAAATTTACTAAACTATTTTAACTAAGAACGCAACAGAGAATGAATTAAAGAAATAATAAAAAGTTAACCAATGAGATAGACAATACCCAGGAAAGAATCCAACTAGACTTCACCTTTTATTATGAATCTGAATTAAATGATTTATTCACTTATGTCTTGATCCGTAGAAATCCCTAAATTATGTTAATATCTCTTTCGAGAGTAAGAACAACTGACTCTAGGTTGATTAATTGAAATCTCTTTCTAACTAATACCCAAATCGTCTCATTAACTCTGCAACACCCCTTACCCGTGTTCAAGCCGGAACAGGATTTGAGGAGTTACATAGCAAATCTTACATGACATCTAAAATAGGGCTATAAAATTTCATTTAATCTCAAAACTCAAACATACTTGGCTCCGAAGTCCCTAAAAATACTTCTAAAGATTATCGGAGTATTATCGGGAACTTTCATGAGTTCAGAAAACTTTTTAATAAATCAGGGGCCACACGCCCGTGTAGGTCTTGAGACACGCCCGTGTGCCTCTATGGCATGCCCTTGCTTTGTGTCCGTGGTCCACACTGACTATTATCACACGGCCATGGCACGCCCGTGGCCCTAGCCCGTGTGTAAAACCTTAGCATACTGACTTAACCACACGGCCTATACACACGCCCGTGTATCCTGGCCGTGGGGATTTTACAGATTCATGAGCAAGGTGCAGACTTCACACGGCCTGGGTACATGCCCATGTGTTGGCCGTGGCTTTCACATGGTTTTGACCCACGCCCGTGTGTCACGCTAAGTGGGTAATTAGCAGGCTATATACCAAGCTATTGCCTCCCTAAAATGCACACTCTCATACTTTTATACAAAATAATGCAATTCTTATTTCATAAGCAAGTCTAAGAACTCAATTCCAACATACAAGATAATAAAAGGGGCACAAACTTCATGAATTTCATCTTCATTGAATGAAAGAGTCTGCCAAGTATTTGCCTAACTCATAAGACCATTTGCGAATAACTTACATAGCCAACACTTTAACTGAGAATTACAACTTGATAAAATACCCAAGTCCTATACATGTCATACTCAAAAGAAGTCTAAAATTGTTATATCAAAGTGCTATCGATAGTGTGATCTCCGAACTCCTGTAGTCACGATCCTCAAGTTGTCTAGGATATCCTACAATAAAGATGGACAATGAAAAAGGGAATAAGCATAAAGCTTAGTAAGTTGCATGGAAATAAATAGCAATCATAATACTCATAAAAATAATCCATCCACGGTATTAGCTGACCATACACAGGTCAAGACTTCTTGACATTACTTACTTACGATTGCCCTTATCTAGCACATAACGTGCCACATATCGAGCCAATTCTTCATGACTCATTCATTATTACCTGTATTCATTCATTCACATGACTTAAATATCATTCACATCTCTACTTTTAAATTCATCTACCTATCCCACTATTCATAAGGGATATTCAAAGACGTGTGTTTATCATCACTACTGTAAGTATAAACCCATTGCCACGTCCTCGAGGTGGTCTTACATGAAGTCTCCCCTAGATGCCAATGCCATGTCCCAAACATGGCCTTATATGGAATTACCTCTAGGTGCCAATGCCATATCCTGGATATGATCTTATATGGAATTACTTCTCTTGTATCGATGCCATATCCCAGATATGGTTTTATACAGGATTACCTCTTATGTATCGTTTTCATATCCCGAATATGGTCTTATACGAGATTTCAAATCGGTGCCGAGGCCATGTCCCAGACATGGTATTATACGGGACCTTATCTATTTCATATCTCAATGATGTCATTTCTCAAATCAATATGGCCCATTAAGACTTCAACACCTCATTCATTAACAAAATGACAAGCATTTCTCAACATGCTAATAAAAATGTTGTTTAAATCACATACAACTTACCTCGATTTCGAAATGAGCTAACTCGTCAGTTTAGTCCAAGAGTTTGTTCTTTCCCCGATCAATGCAGGTTCTCGGTTCTTCTTGCTCTATAATAGCAATTTAGCTCATTTTAATCACTACATTAATATAAGCATTTCATGTAACACCCCAAACCCAGCCCAAACACTACATCCGGATCTGGTATGTCACTAAGGAGATTTTAATAAAACATGTCGCATTTTTGGAAAATATTTTCCTTGAGTTTAACCTTTTATTCGGAAAAATTAATAGGTTGTTAATTTAGATAAGCTATAAATTCTATGAGATGTTTTTATGAATTAAAACCAAACTTAAATACATGCTTTAGAAAAAATGTAAATTTAAAATGTCGATAATAATAATAAAAGCCCAAAATTAAAATGAACCAAATATAAAGCTAACGACTCGTGGCCTTATTACATTGAAATTTAAAACCCATTAAATAAAGATATAAAATAATAAACTAAAGTCTTTTACTAATCCAAATGTTTTTTGCATGGCCACCTTGCGCCCTCTCCACCAGTCAAATCGATGCACTAGGTGCTACCTAAAAAATATTAAATAATAGGTTGAGTCGCGAGACTCAATTGTAAACCCTCATGCACCATTAGATTTGGGCCTTAGCCCCACGTAATGTAATAACAGATTAATATATATATAACAAAAATTATGCAAGCCCAACCCAAATCCTAGGTTTCCATCCGCTACACGCCACCCTTACCGCCATTCACACCATTGGGGATTTCTACAATCAACCCACACCGCTACATCGCCATTGATGGCGCTCATCTCGCTCATCATCGATCATGGCAATAGCAAGACAATGATCATGGCAAAAGCCACTACAATGATCATGGCAAAAGCCACTACAATGGATCATGGCAAAAGCCACTACACAGAACACTTCCCCTTTCATCAAACCCAACCTCGTGCAATCAAACATATCATCTTAACAGGAACATTCACTGAAGAATGACAGAGATCACTAACCTGGTGATTCGCTTTTACCCTCCTCGGGTTTCGAACGTAAGCAGATTTATTAACACATATTAACAGACAATCTAATGGTGTGAAAAGTTACACACCTGATAACGCGTAGTACTACTCTCTATGTTGATACCCTAGCTAATCTGATCTACTGCCTTTTGTCTACAACCTTGCTCAAAAGCCGGATGAACACAAGGATAAGGCCTCTCCTATATTCGACCAAGGTTAGTGCTTTACCCGATTTATACATTTAAATTAACAGATCTCCTTACCTTAAAATCCCGAAAGTAATTCGATCCGAGTGCTACTGAACTATGGCTTAGAAATCTAAGTGATTGGAGCCCCTTCAAATCCCAGAATGCCGCAAATGAGAGAAAACACCCGATTAGTTAACCATATAGCCATTCGACTAAGATCTCTAAAAGCCTTAAAAAGATTGAAATCTTATGAATCGACACTTACCTATACAAATGGTTTCAGCTACTCCTTGCAGGAAGATTCGGCAATCACAGCAGAAGATCGAAGCGTAGAAGATTAGAGATTTAAGAATTTTAGCTTTTAAGAAAATCCCCAAAAAGATGACCAAGAGGAAGATTTCGGCTACAAGAACAAACAAGAGTGTAGTTTCAGCTTTTAGTGAATGGGAGAAGAATAACAATGGAGATCAGAAGATTCGGCTAACAGGAAATTTCAAAGAAAGAAGAAAGGGTGAAGGAGGTGGTGATTTTTGGCTTTTTGAAAGAAAGTTGACAAAAATTGTGGAGGGAGAGACTGAGAATTTCAGCACAAAGAATGAAGAAAAAGTAGGGTTCAAATACCGAAATTGATGAGCTATTCCCCTATTTATAGAAAATTCGGCACCCCCTATGGCTATTAGAAACCGAATTCTTTACTCCTCTAGGTGATGGAATTTCGGCCAACTCTGCTCTTAGCAGATAGCTCCTAATTTTTCTCCTTTTATCTTCCATATTATCAACTATATTATCTACATTATCCCATTCATATAAATCCTCCTATTTTTGAGCCTTGTAGCCGTCCACTCCACCTAATCCTAATGCCGAAAATTAGCTAACTTGAATCCAAGGAATTGGGCTCCTTAAAACTTAAATTTGGGCCCCTAACTCCCTGGTGTGGCGTCACCTCCTTGTTCCTAAGTGGTACTATCGACCACCGGCCACAAGCCCATTTTGATATTTTAAACACAGTACTACCTTTTAAGTCCTATAATGCAAAATGTAAAATTTTAATCAAGGTTTACGCTAAGCCTGAGCCTAATTTAGACCATTAACAGTTAAATTAACACTTTAAACATATACACACACTAAACGCATAAGCCCAAAAATTTAGGATGTTACATTTCTACCCTCCTTAAAAAAATTTCGTCCTCGAAATTTCCAATTAACTAGTAATCATACTACCTAAGTCTCACCACTATGCTTTCACTACGCACTTTAATTCTAAAGCCAAAATAAACACTTAGTATACTATGGTAAGATACGCACCATTATTCGCATCTGGACCGTCTCCATCCCCTTGGCGATGTCTTGATAGACCAAAGTCGGTCGCCTCGCCTCGATAACTCGTACCTCTACCTGATGCTCCACGACCGCGTTCATTACCAACATCGCCCCTGACTTGTCCACGGCCCTTTGATGGTTGCTGACCACCTCTCCTAACCTGATCAGAACCTCATCCCACAGGCTGTGCCTGCTCCACCTGTGGACAGTCCTTAATCATATGCTACGTGGATCCACACCTAAAGCATCCACCGGTTTTCATTCTGCACTCCCTATAATGTGCCTTCCCACATGAGAGACATGATCGATTTTGGCCCGTCGGAGCATGAGATGGCCCATCAGACCTAGGCTTTTTTTGAAAATTCCCGAATGATTCTGACGACCCAAAATTTCTCTTATTCCTATTCCTATCCTTATCCTTGTTCTATTTCTCAGTTTGCTTAACCTCCTCAGATATCTTAGCTTTCTCAACCAAAACCGCAAAGTCCCTTTCTCACTGCGATGCTACTAATACCCTCAGCTCATCCATTAATCCATCCTCGAACCGTACGCAATGCTCATAGTTAGTCGCCACAATCCCCTGAGCGTAACGGCTCAACCGTAGAAACTCTGCCTCATATTCAGATACAGACTTACTTCCCTGTACCAAGTTCAGGAATGCCTTTCTCTGTGCATCCATATAACTGGCCCCGATGTACCTTCCTTGAAACGACTCCTTAAAGAAGTCCCAATCAATGCGGTCTGCGGAAGTACCCTCCTTCACCGTGAGCCACCACTGGTAGGCCTCGTCTCGAAGAAGAGACACGACCCCTTCAACTTTTCCTCCACAGTGAAGTCAAGGTCATCCATTATGCGCTCAGTTGTCTCTAACCAATACTCAGCTGTGTTAGGGGCCACGCCAGAAACTCCCCTAAACATCTCCGTTCCGTTGGCTCAGAGTCGTTCGGACACAGACTTCTGAGCTCCTGAACCCATGCCTACTCCAGCCACTCTTTCAAGGACCCGCAGCATCGCCTAACACACTGCATCATCTCCACCCGTTTGGTCCTGAAATTCCCCTCCACAACCGGGCGATCCAAGATCTCATTTCGACCCTGGCCGACCCTCTTGGTTCGGACACGGTCATCCTACCCCTACCACAACCACGCGGCGGACGTCCACGTCCCCTTGTACTCATTCTTCTGATTGGCGTTTATCTGATTGGTGTTTATCAGATTAGAAATTTTATGAATTATTAATTCTTCCCACTTATTAACCGCAAACAATCTTATGTAAAATCATTTCGATAGTAGTTCTTTCGAATTCAAATTCTATCTACGGGTTTAGTTCTCAAGTCGATACTTCCTAGTCCTAGAGTTCACCTTCTGTCAACATTTAACACATATCAATAATAAAAACAGCCTTATAAACTTACATTCATCACCTAGGGATATTTGCGTCATTTCACTACCCTGGGGTATTTTCATAATTTTACCTACAGGGGTATTTTCATATATTTTCAAAATAAGGGATTTTGGTGATTTTACAATATATGGGTATTTCGGTAATTTTGCAATCCGGGGGTATTTTGATAATTTTGCAAACAAGAGGTATTTCGGTAATTTTGCAAACTGGGGGTATTTTGGTAATTTTGCAAATTTTGGTAACTTTCGTAAATCAGGGGTAATTCAGTAATTTCCCAATAAGGGTACTTTAAAAATTTTCCAAACAAGGGTATTTTGGTCATTCTGCAAAATCAAGGGTATCTCAGTAAATTTCCTCAACCTAGGGTTTTTGGGATAATTTAACAAAAAGTTAGGGTCATATAGGCAATTTTACAAAAATAGGGTACTGGTCTCTTTCGGGTTTTAGTTATAAATTTTAGCCTGTCAACAAGTCCTTGTGGCTAAGGCGAACAGTCACTGCGCACCAGGTAGGATTCCAGAAAAAAGGAGGTGAGTCACTAGGACTAAATAAATACCAAGCTCTCCCTGAATCCAATCCTAGACATGCGTATGCCTGTTGCCACACCCTAACTCAGCGATTAGTTCACAGGATTTTTTTGGATAAATTAAGTCTTATGGAATTTAAGAAGTTGTTTAAGCTAAGCCTAAAGTCCATCAAGTTCTAATTAAAATAATCTACGTCCCTTAAAGCCCATCAAGCTCACATGCATATATATCACAAAGTGGGTTTAGAATACTTACAGCGGACTTGGTAGGAGACGCAGTGCCATGCCGAGAAAACCATCTGTATTGTTTATAAACATACATGTTTGAAACCTATCCTTTAAAAAAACGTTTGAGCCAGAAATCCAGAGTCGAGTTTTGAATCGGCTCGATACCAATTTGTAACACCTTAAACCCGACTCAAACACTACAACTGGATCTGGTATGTCACTAAGGAGATTTTAATAAAACATGTCGCATTTTTGGAAAATATTTTCCTTAAGTTTAACCTTTTATTCGGGAAAAATTAATAGGTTATTAATTTAGATAAGCTATAAATTCTATGAGATATTTTTATGAATTAAAAGCTGAAATTTAAATACATGCTTTAGAAAAAAAATGTAAACTTAAAATGTCCGATAATAATAATAAAACCCAAAATTAAAAGCGAACCGAAATATAAAGCTAACAGCCTGTGGCCTTATTACATTAAAATTTAAAACCCATTAAATAAAGATATAAAATAATAAACTAAAGTCTTTTGCTAAATCCAAATGTTCTTTTGCATGGCCACCTTGCGCTACTCTCCAGCCCGATCCGATGCACTAGGTGCTACCTAAAAAAATATTAAATAATAGGTTGAGTCGCGAGACTCAGTGTGCAACCCTCATGCACCATTAGATTTGGGCCTTAGCCCCACAGAACAGAATAATAGATTAATATATATATAACAAAAATTATGCAAGCCCAACCCAAATCCTAGGTTTCCATCCGCTACACGCCACCCTTACCTGCCATTCACACCATTGGGGATTTCTACAATCAACCCACACCGCTACACGCTATTGATGGCAGTCATGCTGCTCATCGTCAGATCATGGCAATAGCCACTACAACAGATCATGGAAAAAGCCACTACAACAGATCATGGCAAAAGCCACTACACAGAACACTTCCCCTTTCATCAAACCCAACTCCGTGCAATCATAGAAATCAACATACTTATAAAACATATCATCTTAATAGGAACATTCACTGAAGAATGACAGAGATCACTAACCTGGTGATTCTCTTTTACCCTCCTCGGGTTTCAAACGTTATGCTGGGATTTCGGCATTTAACAAAATATAAGCAGATTTATTAACACATATTAATAGACAATGGTGTGAAAAGTTACACACCTGGTAACGCGTAGTACTACTCTCTATGTTGATACCCTCGCTAATCTGATCTACTGCCCTTTGTCTACAACCTTGCTCAAAAGCCGGAAGAACGCAAGGATAAGGCCTCTCCTATATTCGGCCAAGTTAGTGCTTTACCCGATTTATACATTTAAATTAACATATCTCCTTACCTTAAAATCTCGAAAGTAATTTGATCCGAGTGCTACTAAACTCTGGCTTAGAAATCTAAGCGATTGGACCCCCTTCAAATCCTGGAATGCTGCAAATGAGAGAAAACACCCTACTAGTTAACCATATAGCCATTCGACTAAGATCTCTAAAAGCCGAAAAAAGATTGAAATCTCACGAATCGACACTTACCTATACATATGGTTTCGGCTACTCCTTGCAGGAAGATTCGGCAATCACAGTAGAAGATCGAAGCGTAGAAGATTAGAGATCTAAGAATTTTAGCTTTTAAGAAAATCCCGAAAAAGATGAACAAGAGGAAGATTTTGGCTACAAGAAAAAACAAGAGTGTAGTTTCGGCTTTTAGTGAATGGGAGAAGAATAACAATGGAGATCAGAAGATTCGGCTAACAGGAAATTTCAAAAAAAGAAGAAAGGGTGAAAGAGGTGGTGATTTTTAGCATTTTGAAAGAAAGTTGACAAAAATTGTGGAGGGAGAGACTAAGAATTTTGGCACAAAGAATGAAGAAAAAGTAGGGTTCAAATACCGAAATTGATGAGCTATTCCCCTATTTATAGAAAATTCGGCACCCCCTATGGCAATTAGAAACCGATTTCTTTACTCCTCTAGGTGATGGAATTTCGGCCAACTCTGCTCTCAGCAGATAGCTCCTAATTTTTCTCCTTTTATCTTCCATATTATCAACTATATTATCTACATTATCCCATTCACATAAATCCGCCTATTTTTGAGCCTTGTAGCCGTCCACTCTACCTAACCCTAATGCCGAAAATTAGCTAACTTGAATCCAAGGAATTGGGCTCCTTCAAACTTAAATTTGGGACCCTAACTCCCTGGTGTGGCGTCACCTCCTTGTTCCCTAAGTGGCGCTACTGACCACTGGGCCACAAGCCCATTTTGATATTTTAAACACAGGTACTACCTTTTAAGTCCTATAATGCCCAAACAGAAAATTTTAATCAAGGCTTCTACCTAAGCCTGAGCCCAATTTAGACCCTTAACAGTTAAATTAACACTTTAAACATATACACACACTAAACGCATAGTCCCAAAAATTCAGCATGTTACATTTCAATAATCATATTTAGGAAAAATTACTATTTTGCCCCTAAACCTTGGGCAAAATGACCATTTTGCCCTTAGGCTCAAAAATTAATTCTAATCACATTTCTACCTTCAGCAAGCCTAGGTGAACATTTAATACTCTTATAGCTATCATCAAAACTCAACATTTCACATAATTACTACAAATTTGTAACCTTTTCATCAAGGTTCAAATTAGGTGTTTCTAAGACAACACCTTTCACAAAAGTTGTTCATCTAACAACTAAGACTCAACTTCTTCCATAAAAATGCAGCAAATAACTAAGATAGTTCTCATGGTAGAACTCTAAACTTTTCACAATATTGCACAATAGTCCCCTCATTTGAAAGCTTAAGCTTTGGGGGTCTCAAAAGTACAACTATTTTCAAGAAAAGGTCACTAGAACACTTACTTGAATGGATGAGAGCTTGCTGAAATTTTTGAAGCTTTCTACCCCTTATTCACTACTTATTTTCGATGGAAGAGATGAGCAAGAAAGATGGATATCATCTTTTCTTTATTTTATTACTATTAGTCAAATTAGCCACCAACTATCAACAACTTTGACCAATTTAGACACAATTTGTCTCCTATGGCCGGCCATGCTATCTCTAGGGGTCTAATTTCCTTTTAAAGACCTCCAATTAATAATCTATGGCTATTTGGCACCTTTAGCTAATAGATTGGAACTTTTGCTCTTTATGCGATTTAGTCCTTTTTCACGATTAAACATGAAATCGATAAAATTAAAGCACCAAAATTTTCATGCATCTGTACTATCATGTTCTAACTCATAATATAACATGAAAATAAATTTCTCAAATCTCAAATTAATGATCCCGAGATCACTATTCCGGTTAGCCCCTAAATCGGGTCTTTACAATTCTCCCCCTTAAGGATTTTCGTCCTCGAAAATCTTACCAGAGAAAAGATTGGGGTATTGATTTCTCATCGCTTCCTTGGGCTCCCATGTAGCCTTTTCAATACTGTGCCTTTGCCATAGAACTTTCACTAGGGCTATGCTTTTGTTCCTTAACTGCTTGACTTCATGAGCCAAAATTCTAACTAGTTCTTCTCCATATGTCAAATCCGATTGTATCTCTACCTCTGTCGGCTCTATGACATGTGAAGGGCTTGAACGATATCGGCGTAACATTGATACGTGAAAGACATCATGAATCTTTTCTAACTCCAGTGGCAAAGCTAACCGATAAACTACCGGTCCTATCCTTTCGGTAACTTCATAAGGTCTGATAAAGCGTGGGCTCAATTTGCCCTTCCGGCCAAATCTGAGGACTTTTCTCTAAGGTGATACTTTCAAGAACATTTTATCACCGACTTTGAATTCAATCTCTTTCCTTTTTAAATTCGAATAGGACTTTTGTCTATCTGAAGCGACTTTCAAACAGTCACGTATCACTTTTACTTTCTCTTCGGTTTCCCTAATTAAATCAACCCCGTGTATCTATTTCTCCTTGAGTTCTGACCAATATAAGGGCATTCGACACTTACGCCCACACAATGCCTCGTAAGGTGCCATCTTCAAACTTGACTGAAAACTATTGTTGTAGGTGAATTCCACCAATTGTAAGTATTTCTCCCAGCTACCGTGGAATTCCAAAACACAACATCGAATCATGTCTCTAAGTATCTGAATTACTCTCTCTGTTTTCCCGTCAGTTTGTGGATGGAAAGCGGTACTGAAACTCAATTCCGTGCCTAAAGATTCCTGCAATTTTTTCCTAAATCGTGATGTGAATCTCAGATCTCTATCTAAAATGATTGACAATGGTACACCATGAAGTCTTACTATCTCAGACATGTACAAGTCTGCCAATTTATCGAGTGAGTAATCGACTCGCACTGGTACAAAGTAGGCTGACTTAGTGAGTCTATCAACCACTACCCCTATTGCATCTTTCCTCTTGGGGGTCAACGGTAAGCCCGTCACGAAGTCCATATTAATACGGTCCCACTTCCACTTTGGAACCATAATGGGCTGAAGTAAACCCGAAGGTACTTGATGTTCAGCCTTCACTTGCTGACAAATCAGGCATATCGATACGAACTCGAAAATATCTTTCTTCATACCTGTAACAGACCAAATTTGACCCTAGTCGGAACGGTGGTTTCGGGACCACGAATCCGAGTCTGAGAAACATTTTAATATTTTATTTTGTGTCTAGTATGTGTGAATTAAAAGGTGTGAAAATTTCGTAGAAAAATTTTATTGTTTAAGTGTTTAATTTGATAAAAAGGACTTGATCGCATAAAGGGTAAAATTTGCATGCTAAAGTGAATTGTACCTTTTTGATTGTGGCTTTTAAAGTGGATGTCCTAAAAGGACAATTAGCCCATTTCTTTATATAGTGGACGGTATATATGAGAAATAAAAATAAAATTTTGATTAATAATCTTATGTTTTTATATTAGGTAATGAATAAACAAAATTACCTTTAATTTAAAGGCATAAAATAATGAAATAAGTGGGAAGAAAGAGAACATGTCTTGTTCTTCTTCTCTTGGCGAATGTGGAGGGTGAAAACTCCATCTTTGGAGCTTGAATTTCGCACCTTGCATGATCAAATAAGGTTAGTGATTAAGCTTAATTTTGTAAATTTTAACATTTTTAAAGTGGTTGACATGTATATTTACTAGCCCATGTTCGAATTTTGATTTTTATGGTATGTTTCAAGTATTGCCATGGACGAAATTTGAGTGTTTGGATGATTAATGATAGTATATGTTATATATAAGTTAGATTAATAAGATTCCCTTTAGAACTTTTGATAGATTTTGGTATAAGGGTGATTTTGTAAAAAGAAAAATTTTGGAGGGACTAAATATCAACAAAAAGGGAAAAATTGAGTTGATGGAAGGGCTATAAGTATTTGGCCCTTAGGTGATATGGTCAAATTCTAGATATTTTGTGTTTTGAACTATAAGGACTTAATTGTAAACATTGTAAAAGTCAGGGGCAAATTTGTAACTTATTAAATCATGTGTTTAAGGATCAAATTGAGATGAAATGGACTTGAATGAGCTAAATTTTAATGTGTTTTAGATCAAGAGCAAAGAAAAACGGATTTAGATCGGGGAAAGACGAAGGTTCTCGAATAGCCGATTTGCACGGTCTATCGACAACCGAGGTAAGTCCTTAAGCAAGTATAGGTTATCGAATTATTTATGAATGTGTTAAATGATAGTATTCAATAGAATTTTGTATAAAACCTTGTGTTAGCCGAATGTGAAAGTATTGGTATGGATTGGTTGGAATTTTATTCAAAGTGATGTGAATAAGTGTTTTGGTTTGTTATTCGATATAATACGTGAATTATAAGTGATAGTGAATTTGAAATGAAATGTCGTTACATTTGAATAATGTGTGATTTGAATAATGTGTGATTTATGTTATTTTGGGCAGCATTACTGTAATGTGTATGAGATGATAATAATATTGTATCGGGCTTTGAGCCTAGCAGGCTTAGTGCCGGTGACATATTCGGGCTTGGTGCCTCGCAGGCTTAGTGCCGGTGAAATATTCGGGCTTTGTGCCTAGCAGGCTTAATGCCGGTGATATATTCGAACTTCGTGCCTAGCGGGCCTTGTGCTTGGTGATTTATTTCGGCTTTAATGCCTAGCGTGCTTTATGCCTTGATGTGTTTTACAAAGGAGAACCGAATTGTTGTTCAAGGTAAATCGTAGCTAATGTGTCTAGTTAAAGGCTCGTAAGTAAGTAAGGTATGATATGTTTAATGTTACTAGAGTTTCACTAATATTACGAGTACAATGTTATGTACATTTGAGATTACGATTGATGTGCACAAGTATTATATGACTGAGTTTGAGCTTGAATGTACTATCATGGAGATTCGGTTTTCAATTAGTAGTGCTAAAGGTGAAAGAAATTTTAATATGATAACATGGTTGAGTTGAATGATTTAAATGTTTAAGTAATTGAATGTAGTATTATTATGAGCTTGGGAATTACTAAGTTAGTAAACTTATTTGTATGTAATGTTCTCCTCTGTTTTATAGATTAGGTAAAGGCTACCTGCTCAACGGGATCGTCAAGACAGTCAACCAAACTATCGATCTAATGTTGGTACTCTTTCATTTTGGTTTTTGGATAGAGGCATGTATAGGAAAGACTTTGTCTTTGTTTGATGAAAACTTTTGGTTCATGTATATAATAGCCATGCGAATATGGCTAAAGTTTTAGTTAAGTATGCTTTTGTGCTTTTGATACAATGTCGGTTTATGTTGGTAATGTTCGTGCATTTTTAGTCAAAGTTTAATCGTTTTTGGTAAGGAAGTGTATGTTTACGAAATGAACCTTTGAATTAGGATATTATGTGAATGTTTTAGGTATAAGTTAATTTGCATAAAGGATTTAAAATGCATGGACAGTATGAGTTGTATGTGGGTATGTTCGATTATAAACTAGTAAATCATATTTTGCAATGAAATAGTTTTTAGTTAGCAGCAGAGATGTTATTTTGAAAAATCACCAAAAAAAAGGATAAATTAGAAAGTAAATAAAATATAGAATTAAAGCTTACTGTGTCTATTTTTATATGAAAGAAACAGAGTAGGCAAAGGAATTATATATTATGAGATATTTAAGTTTTAGTGAGACTTGTCCTGAATGAATTCGTGAGTCCCTGTTCTGTCTTGGAAAAATTGTTAAAAATTGTAAAAAAATAATTATGGAGCATAGTTTATATGTTTAGAATCCTTAATGAGTCTATTTTTTATTGGAATAAACAAGAACATTATTGAAATTTTGTACAATGAAATAACTGAGTTTTTGTAAAGATAGGTCAGAATTCTCAAACAGTGAAATAGGGGTAACTTTGATGAATAAACTGTACTAATTGGACACATGAAAAATTATGGAAAAATTATGGTAAAAATTTATATGAGTCTAGTTTCAAGGAAAATTTACGGATCTATATTTTGAGTTTTGTAACTCGAGTTATGGTCAATTTAGTCAGCATGATGCAGTTGGACAGCTTTAAATTTTTATGCCCCAGATTAGTAATCAAGTCTAGTAATGCCACATACTCGACTCCGGCAAAGGTTTCGGGTAAGGGGTGTTACATTTGATTGGTATCGAGCTACGGTTTAGTCGGTTCTAGGACTACCGTAAATGCGTAAGAGTCTAGCTATACATGCCTCTGAATTTTATATGTGATAGTGTGGTGACTTCGACGATTTCAATTGTATTTAATATAGTAAATGGATTCCGATCCCGATAGAGTCGTGGCGATGATGTGGAGAGTGTTGTGCTGGTCTCGCACATGGATCAGCACCATTAGACTCTCAACCGATTCTGGTAACCAAGAGGAGAGGCTAAACAAGCCTTCTACCAAATGATGAATGAATGGTTTACCCAATTTGTTCGAAATAATCCTACTGTACAACAACCTCCACCCCGAATAATCCAACTCCGGTACCTTCAAGACTTCGATGATAGATCCAATGAGATCTAGTAGGCCCCCTATTGATAAAATCAGGAAATTTGGGGCCAAGGAATTCAAGGCTAATGATGATGATGATGCAGAGCGAGCTGAAATGTGGCTTGATAACACTATTCGGTACTTGATGAGCTATCCTGCACCTGCATTTAAAGTTTGAAATGTGCTATATCCTTACTTCGGGACACTGCCTATCACTGGTGGAATACACTAGTATCAGTGGTTCCAAAAGAAAAAGTGACATGGGATTTCTTCCAGAATGAATTCCGTAAGAAATATATCAGTCAGAGGTTCATCGACCAGAAACGAAAAGAATTTCTTGAATTGAAACAGGGAAAATGACCGTGGATCGAATATGAGCAAAAATTTGTCGATTGAGCCGATATGCTCGGAGTGTGTATCAACTGAAGCCATTATGTGCAAAAGGTTTGAAGACGGTTTGAATGAAGATTTAAAGTTGCTAGTTGGCATTCTTGAGATCAAAGAGTTTGTGACACTAGTCGAGCAAGCTTGCAAAGCCGAAGAGCTTGGGAAAGAGAAAAGAAAGGCCGAGATGTAAGCTAGAGACACTCGTAAAAGATCGTCGGTAGGAATTTCCATTCCACATTTAAGAAGTTTAGAGATGACTTCAAATGACATAAAACTACTTCAGATTCACCTAGACATGATCGACCTTCCGTGGGCTCTGAGCTACCTCGATGGCCAGTGTTGATAACGTTCCACAGAATCGAGTTGAATGCAAACATTGTGGAAAATGGCATTCTGGGAGTTGTAGAGTTCGTGATCGGTCCTGTTTTAAATGTGGATCTTCAGACCATTTTATTCGAGAGTGCCCGATGTTAGCCGAGCAGAATACAGCGCAGAACTCTAGACCGAGCAGTGCATCAGTACGGGGCAGACCACCCAGGCATTCTGGCAATGTAGGTGGTAGTCAGAGAGGGACGAAGAACACAGCAGTTCGATCTGAGGCTAGAGCTCCAGCTAGAGCTTATGTTACTCGAGCTAGGGAGGATGCCGCTTCTCCAGATGTCATTACCGGTACTTTCACCCTTTATGATACTACTGTGATTGCATTGATTGATCCTGGTTTGACCCATTCATATGTATGTGAAACTCTGGTATTCAGTAAGACTCTGCCAGTTGAGTCTACTGAGTTTGTGATTCGTGTATCCAACCCTTTGGGTAGATGTGTGTTTGTTAATAAAGTGTGTAAAAGTTGCCCATTGATGATTCGGGATTTTTACTTCCCAGTCGATTTAATGCTGTTGCCTTTCGATGAGTTTGATGTAATTTTGGGAATGGACTGGTTAACTTCGCATGATGCAGTGGTGAATTGCAAAATAAAGCTCATTGATTTGAGACACCAGAACAATGAGATCATTAGAATTGAATCCAGTGATTTAGGTGGATTTCCTACAGTTATATCCTCAATGTTAGCCCAGAAGTATGTGAGAAAAGGGTGCGAAGCTTATTTGGCTTATGTACTGGATAGTAAGTTGTCTGAGAAATGATTGAATCAGACGATTGTATGTGAATACTCAGATGTGTTTCCTGAAGAACTACCGGGTTTACCCCCAGTACGAGAGATTGAGTTTGGCATTGAATTAGCTCCGGGAATGACTCCGATCTCAATAGCTCCATATCGGATGGCACCTCTTGAGCTAAAAGAGTTGAAAGCACAGTTGCAAGAGTTAACAGATAGGGCTTTGCACGACCAAGTTTCTCTCCTTGGGTGCACCAGTTCTTTTGTGAGAAAGAAAGATGGAACGATGCGAATGTGTATTGATTATCGGCAATTGAATAAGGTAACTATAAAGAATAAGTACCGTTACCTCGGATTGATGATTTGTTTGATCGGTTGAAAGGGCTTCAGATTTTCAAAAATAGATTTGAGATCGGGTTATTATCGATTCTGAGTCGAGATACGAGATGTGCCAAAGACGCATTCCGGACGAGGTACGGACATTTTGAGTTTTTGGTTATGCCTTTTGGGCTTACTAATGCACTGCTATTTTTATGGATTTGATGAATCGGGTTTTAGACGCTTTTGGATCGATTTGTGGTGGTGTTTATTGATGACATATTGATCTACTCCAAAGATGAAATTGAACACATCGAACATTTGAGGTTAGTGTTACAAACTTTGCGAGATCATCACCAGTCATGCGAGTTTAGTAAGTGTGAGTTCGGATGAAAGAGGTCACTTTTTGGGACATGTTGTTTCAAAGATCGGGCATTCGAGTTGATCCAACAAAATCTCGGCTATACTTGATTGGAAGCCACCGAAAAATGTTTAGAGATTCAAGTTTCACAGGACTTGCGGGTTACTATCGATGATTTGTGAAAGATTTTTCTATGATAGCTACCCGCTGACAAAGTTATTGCGAGAAAGATGTCGTTTCGAGTGGTCAGAAAAGTGTCAGAAAAGTTTTGATCAGTTGAAAGCTCTTTTGACAGAAGCTCCAGTGTTAGTTCAGCCTGAATCGGGTAAAGAATTTGTTGTTTATTCTGATGCTTCTTTGAATGGTTTGGGCTGCGTTTTGATGCAGGAAGGCAAAGTCATAGCCTACGTTTCAAGACAACTGAAGCCGCACGAAAGAAATTACCCGACGCGTGACTTAGAACTTGTAGCCATTATTTTCGCATTGAAAATTTGGCGTCACTATTTATTTGGCAAGAAATGTCACATTTATTCAGATCATAAAAGTCTAAAGTATTTAATGACTCAGAAGGATCTAAATCTGAGACAACGCAGATGGTTAGAATTGTTGAAAGACTATGAGTTGGTGATTGACTACCATCCGGGAAAGGCTAACGTCGTTGCAGATGCTTTAAGTCAAAAATCATTGTTTGCTCTTCGTGCAATGAATGCACAGATAGCTATGTCTGGTGATGGTTCGATCATAGCCGAGTTACAAGCAAGACCGATGTTTATTCAGCAAATTTGTGATGCACAGAAAGTTGACAAAGATTTGATCGCTAGATGAATTCAGTGTGGAAAAGATGCAGAGTCAGATTTTCAGATTGATGCAAATGACTGTTTGAATTTTAAAAGCCGAATGTGTGTTCCGAAAAACTCAGATTTGATACAGGTGATTCTAAGTGAGGCCCATAGTGGTCGATTATCAATTCATCCGGGTAGCACAAAGATGTATAATGATTTGAAACAGTTCTATTGGTGGCCGGGCATGAAACGGGATATATCTGAATTTGTTTCTAAATGCTTAATTTGTCAGCAAGTAAAAGCTGAACATCAAGTGCCATCCGGATTACTTCAGCCAATCATGATACCTGAATGGAAATGGGATAGAATTACAATAGATTTTGTATCCGGTCTTCCTATGACACCGAGTAAGAAAGATGACGTCTGGGTTATAGTTGATAGACTTACTAAATCAGCTCATTTTGTGCTTGGTTTAAATGCAATTTTCACTCGATAAACTTGCTGAATTGTATGTATCGCAAATTGTGAGATTGCATGGTGTATCGAGTTCCATTGTTTCAGACAGAGACCCGAGATTTACATCGCGGTTTTGGAAGAAGTTGCAAGATGCCTTAGGTACTAAACTACATTTTAGTACAGCTTTTTATCCGCAGACAGACGGTCAGTCTGAGCGAACTATTCAGATACTTGAGGACATGTTGAGATGTTGCATTCTCGAGTTTGAAGGTACGTGGGAACGATACCTACCTTTTATTGAATTTGCTTATAATAATAGTTTTCAATCTAGTATCAAGATGGCACCCTATGAAGCCTTGTATGGGCGAAAGTGTCGAACACCATTATACTGGACTGAGCTCAGTGAGAATAAGATACACGGGGTTGATTTGATTAAAGAAACTGAACAGAAAGTAGCTATTATTAGAGACAATTTGAAAGCTACTTCGGATCGTCAAAAGTCTTATGCTGATTTGAAACGTAAAGACATTGAATTTTAGGTCGGAGATCGAGTATTTTTAAAGGTTTCTCTGTGGAAGAAAGTGCTCCGTTTTGGCCGGAAAGGCAAGTTGAGCCCGAGGTTCATTGGACCATATGAAATCATTGAACGTGTTGGGCCTGTTGCTTATAGGTTGAAGCTACCCTCTGAATTAGAAAAGATACACGATGTATTTCACGTTTCTATGCTCCGTAGATACAGATCAGATCCGTCACATGTGATTGCTCCGTCTGAGATTGAGATACAACCTGATATGACGTATGAGGAAAAACTGATCTGTATTTTAGCTTGGGAAGTAAAAGAGTTAAGAAACAAAAAGATTTCCTTAGTGAAAGTATTATGGAATCGGCACGGAGTTGAAGAGGCTACGTGGGAGCCTGAAGATTCAATGAGGCAACAATATCCAACTTTGTTTAACGGTAAGATTTTCGGGGACGAAAAATCCTAAAGGGGGAGAGTTGTAACAGACCGAATTTGACCCTAGTCGAAACGGTGGTTTCGGGACCACGAATCCGAGTCCGAGAAACATTTTAATATTTTATTTTGTGTCTAGTATGTGTGAATTAAAAGGTGTGAAAATTTCGTAGAAAAATTTTATTGTTTAAGTGTTTAATTTGATAAAAAGGACTTGATCGCATAAAGGGTAAAATTTACATGCTAAAGTGAATTGTACCTTTTTTATTGTGGCTTTTAAAGTGGATGTCCTAAAAGGACAATTAGCCCATTTCTTTATATAGTGGACGGTATATATGAGAAATAAAAATAAAATTTTGATTAATAATCTTATGTTTTTATATTAGGTAATGAATAAACAAAATTACCTTTAATTTAAAGGCATAAAATAATGAAATAAGTGGGAAGGAAGAGAACATGTCTTGTTCTTCTTCTCTTGGCCGAATGTGGAGGGTGAAAAACTCCATCTTTGGAGCTTGAATTTCGGCACCTTGCATGATCAAATAAGGTTAGTGATTAAGCTTAATTTTTGTAAATTTTAACATTTTTGAAGTGGTTGACATGTATATTTACTAGCCCATGTTTGAATTTTGATTTTTATGGTATGTTTCAAGTATTGCCATGGACGAAATTTGAGTGTTTGGATGATTAATGATAGTATATGTTATATATAAGTTAGATTAATAAGATTCCCTTTAGAACTTTTGATAGATTTTGGTATAAGGGTGATTTTGTAAAAAGAAAAATTTTGGAGGGACTAAATATCAACAAAAAGAGAAAAATTGAGTTGATGGAAGGGCTATAAGTATTCGGCCCTTAGGTGATATGGTCAAATTCTAGATATTTTGTGTTTTGAACTATAAGGACTTAATTGTAAACATTGTAAAAGTCAGGGGCAAATTTGTAACTTATTAAATTATGTGTTTAAGGATCAAATTGAGATGAAATGGACTTGAATGAGCTAAATTTTAATGTGTTTTAGATCAAGAGCAAAGAAAAACGGATTTAGATCGGGGAAAGACGAAGGTTCTCGAATAGCCGATTTGCACGGTCTATCGACAACCGAGGTAAGTCCTTAAGCAAGTATAGGTTATCGAATTATTTATGAATGTGTTAAATGATAGTATTCAATAGAATTTTGTATAAAACCTTGTGTTAGCCGAATGTGAAAGTATTGGTATGGATTGGTTGGAATTTTATTCAAAGTGATGTGAATAAGTGTTTTGGTTTGTTATTCGATATAATACGTGAATTATAAGTGATAGTGAATTTGAAATGAAATGTCGTTACATCTTTAACCGAGTTGGTATGTTAAAGTGATTTGAATAATGTGTGATTTATGTTATTTTGGGCAGCATTACTTGTAATGTGTATGAGATGATAATAATATTGTATCGGGCTTTGAGCCTAGCGAGCTTAGTCTTGGGTGACATATCCTGCTTGGTGCCTAGCAGGCTTAGTGCCGGTGACATATTCGGGCTTGGTGCCTAGCAGGCTTAGTGCCAGTGACATATTCGGGCTTCGTGCCTAGCAAGCTTAATGCCGGTGATATATTCGGGCTTCGTGCCTAGCGGGCCTTGTGCCGGTGATTTATTTCGGGCTTTAATGCCTAGCAGGCTTTATGCCAGTGATGTGTTTTACAAAGGAGAACCGAATTGTTGTTCAAGGTAAATCGTAGCTAATGTGTCTAGTTAAAGGCTCAGGTAAGTGAGTAAGGTATGATATGTTTAATGTTACTAGAGTTTCACTAATATTACGAGTACAGTGTTATGTACATTTGAGATTACGATTGATGTGCACAAGTATTATATGACTGAGTTTGAGCTTGAATGTACTATCATGGAGATTCGGTTTTCAATTAGTAGTGCTAAAGGTGAAAGAAATTTTAATATGATAACATGGTTGAGTTGAATGATTTATATGTTTAAGTAATTGAATGTAGTATTATTATGAGCTTGGGACATACTAAGTTAGTAAACTTATTTGTGTGTAATGTTCTCCTCTTTTATAGATTAGGTAAAGGCTACCGCTCAACGGGATCGTCAAGACACCAACCACACTATCGATCTAATGTTGGTACTCTTTCATTTTGGTTTTTGGATAGAGGCATGTATAGGAAAGACTTTGTCTTTGTTTGATGAAAACTTTTGGTTCATGTATATAATAGCCATGCGAATATGGCTAAAGTTTTAGTTAAGTATGCTTTTGTGCTTTTGATACAATGTCGGTTTATGTTGGTAATGTTCGTGCATTTTTAGTCAAGTTTAATCATTTTTGGTAAGGAAGTGTATGTTTACTGAAATGAACCTTTGAATTAGGATATTATGTGAATGTTTTAGGTATAAGTTAATTTGCATAAAGGATTTAAAATGCATGGACAAGATGAGTTGTATGTGGGTATGTTCGATTATAAACTAGTAAATCATATTTTGCAATGAAATAGTTTTTAGTTAGCAGCAGAGATGTTATTTTGAAAAATCACCAAAAAAAAGGATAAATTGAATTAGAAAGTGAATAAAATATAGAATTAAAGCTTATTGTGTCTATTTTTATATGAAAGAAACAGAGTAGGCAAAGGAATTATATATTATGAGATATTTAAGTTTTAGTGAGACTTGTCCTGAATGAATTCGTGAGTCCCTGTTCTGTCTTGGAAAAATTGTTAAAAATTGTACAAAAATAATTATGGAGCATAGTTTATATGTTTAGAATCCTAAAATGAGTCTATTTTTAAAAACATTATTGAAATTTTGTACAATGAAATAACTGAGTTTTTGTAAAGATAGGTCAGAATTCTCAAACAGTGAAATAGGGGTAACTTTGATGAATAAACTGTACTAATTGGCCACATGAAAAATTCTGGAAAAATTATGGTAAAAAGTTATATGAGTGTAGTTTTAAGGAAAATTTACGGATCTAAATTTTGAGTTTTGTAACTCGAGTTATGGTCAATTTAGCCAGCATGATGCAGTTGGACAGCTTTAAATTTTTATGCCCCAGATTAGTAATCAAGTCTAGTAATGCCACATACTCGACTCCGGCAAAGGTTTCGGGTAAGGGGTGTTACAATACCCAACCACCAATACCATTTCTTCATATCATTATACATCTTCGTGCTGCCCGGGTGTACATTCAAACATCCGCTGTGCGCTTCATGCAAGATTTTACGAATAAGCTCATCATTCTTGGGTATGCAAATCCTATCTCGAAATGTCAGACATCCATCAGTATTTACTCGAAAATCTGACTCAACGTTTGACTCACATAAAACTCTCTTGGCTTGCAAACTGTTATCATCCCTCTGAGCTTACGAATCTCTCGAAGGAACAATGGTTTGGCCCTCAACTCGACTAAAACGGATCCATCATCTAACAAGGTCATCTGAGTACTCATGGCTTTTAGTGCGAATAATTATTTTTTGCTCAACGCATCAGCGACTACATTTGCTTTTCCTGGATGGTAGTCAATTATTAACTCATAATCCTTAATTAATTCTATCCACCTTCGTTGTCTCAAATTTAATTTTTTTCGGGTCATCAAATATTTTAGGCTTTTATGGTCAGTGAAAATCTGGCACCTTTCATCATATAAATGATGCCTCCAAATTTTCAACGCAAACACGATTGCAACCAACTCTAAATCATGAGTCGGGTAATTCTTCTCGTGCGGCTTCAACTGTCTAGAGGCATAAGCAATCACTTTACCCTCTTGCATAAGTACACAACCCAATCCATTCAAAGATGCATCACTGAAAACAACAAATTCTCTTCCTAGCTCAGGTTGCACCAAAACAGGAGCCTCAGTCAACAGTGTCTTCAGTTTCTCAAAACTCTATTGACGTTTCTCAGTCCAAATGAACTTTACATCTTTCTGCAGAAGTCTCATCATCGGTGTAGCTATCATGGGAAACCCCTTGACAAAATGCCTATAATAGCCTGCTAGGCCTAGAAAACTCCTCACTTCAGTTACACTCCTTGGCAGTTTCCATTCAACAATTGCCAAAATTTTACTCGGGGTCAACTCTAATCTCATCTCCCGAGATAATATGCCCCAAAAATCCCACTTCCTTGAGCCAAAATTCACTCTTATTGAATTTGGCATATAATTGTTTTTCTCTCAAAACTTGTAGAACCATACCCAAGTGCTCAGCATGATCGTTCTCATCTCGAGAGTAGATCAGTATGTCATCTATGAAGACCACAACAAACCTATCCAAGTACGGTTGAAAAATGCGATTCATCAAGTCTATGAAAATCGCGGGGGCATTTGTTAGACCAAAAGGCATGATAAAAAATTCATAGTGGCCGTACCTAGTTCTAAATGCGGTTTTCGGTATATCTGAGTCCTTGACTCTTAACTGATAGTACCCTGACCTCAGATCTATCTTGGAAAATACTGTAGCTTCCTTCAATTGATCAAATAGATTGTCGATCCTCGGCAACGGGTACTTATTCTTCACTGTCGCCTTGTTGAGTTGCCGATAGTTTATACATAGTCTCATGAAACCATCTTTCTTCTTCACGAATAGAACGGGAGCGCCCCACAGAGAAAAACTCGGTCTTGTGAAACCCTTATCCGTCAACTCTTACAACTATGCTTTTAGCTCTTTTAGCTCGGTTGGAGCCATTCTATATGGAGCAATAGGAATAAGGGGTAGTACCCGGGACTAATTCAATCCCAAATTCAATCTCTCTATCCAGAGGTAGCCCAAGCAACTCTTTCGGGAAAACATCTGGATATTCGTATACTATGGGTACCGACTCAATTTTCAATTCATTCTCTTTAGTGTTCAACACAAAGGCAGGATAAGCCTCATATCCCTTCCTTAGGTACTTATTAGCCGACATGGTTGATATCACTATTGGCGACCTATCCGGCTTATCTGATTCAACACAAATAAATTTCCATTTTCATCTCTCAACTCAATCTGCTTCTTCCGACAATTCACAATTACTCCATGGGTAACTAACCAATCCATCCCAAGAATGACGTCGAACTCGTCAAATGGTAATAACATAAGATCAACCGGGAAAAAATGACCCTTAATCATCAAAGGGTACCCTTTGCAAACTCTATCAACTAACACACACTTGCCTAGGGGGTCAAACACTCTTATAATGAATTCAGTAGACTCTATATGCATTCTTATGCTAGAGACTAACTTTATGCATATGTATGAGTGGGTAGTTCTCGGATCAATTAAAGCTATAATGCGAGTATTATGAAGAGAAAAGATACCTATGACTACGTCGGGGGAAGATGCCTCTTCACGAGCACGAATGGCATATGTCCTCACCGGTGCTCTACCCTCGATTCTAGCAACTTTTTATTTAGAAGGATTCTTGCTTCCTATTTCAATCCCTGAGCTTCTCAATGGTCTTCCCCTAGCGAAATTTTCTGATCATGCATTCTGAGGCTTTTCCTTCCCGTCCACCTTGGGACAATCTCTGATAAAGTGGTCTATGGATCCGCATCTGAAACAAGCTTTCTCATTAGCCCAACACTCACCAGAATGGCGCCTGCCACACTAAGGGCATTCCAGTCTACTTGGTCGAACGTTGCCCACACTAGCAACTGATGTGGTTTGCCCTTTTGATCCCGAAAACTACTTGCATTTACTTCGTTTTGAAAACCCCGATGAAGTGACTGATCAAGTAGTGAAATCCTTTGATTTCTTAGATGAGGATTGGTGAGACTTGTTCAGTTGTCTCTTCCTTGAGTCACGAGACTCGTACTCAGCTCTTCTCTTCTCTTTAGCCAACTCCTCGGCCTTACAGGCTCTATCCACTAACACCATAAACTCCCTTAATTCGAGAACTCCCACATATAGGTGGATATCTTTGTTCAATCCATCCTCGAATCTCTTGCACATAATGGCTTCAGTAGACACGCACTCTCGTGTATACTTACTAAGCTTTATGAACTCCCGTTCATAGTCGGTCACAAACATACGGCCTTGCTTCAGCTCTAAGAACTCCTTTCTCTTGTGGTCGATGAACCTCTGGCTGATATATTTCTTCCAATATTCCTCTTGGAAGAATTCCCAATTAAATCTCTCTCTTGGCACTACCGACACTAGGGTGTTCCACCATCGGTAGGCTGAATCTCTCAGGAGAGACACCGCACACTTTAAGCATTCCTCAGGTGTGCAGGATAACTCATCGAATACCAGGATGGTATTCTCGAGCCAAAATTCTACTTTCTCTAGGTCATCATCCTTATTTGCCCAAAATTCCTTAGCTCCTTGCTTTCGAATCTTATCCACCAGAGGCCTTTCTCTTCTTACCACCTCAACTACTTGAGGGGCTACTAAAGTAGGTTAAGGAATAGGTGGGGGCAGAGGGGGCTGAGCGTTGGGATTTGCTTGGGTATACTCAGTATATCAGTTGCTCATCATGTGGAGAAAGGCTTCTCGAGCCTCTTCCCCCTGACTTAAGGTCTCGGGCCTACTATTAGCTGGCGCGGTCCCTTGAGTAAGAGCTGACGCGTTACTCACAGCATCATCAGCTGCAGTCCGGTCCGGACCAGAATCCATCTACTACATAAAACACAATTTTATACGTTAGGAGCCATCACACTATCATTACTCAGACACTCTTACATATGGCATGTATAGCTAGACTCATACTTCCGCCACATTAGTCCTAGAATCGACTAAACCGTAGCTTTGATACCAATAAATGTAACACCCCTTACCCGTGTTCAAGCCGGAATAGGATTTGAGGCGTTACATAGAAAATCTTACACGACATCTAAAATAGGGCTATAAAATTTCATTTCATCTCAAAACACAAACCCACTTGGCTCTGGAGGCCCTAAAAATCTTTCGAAGATTATTGGAGTATTATCGAGAACTTTCACGAGTTCAGGAAACTTTTTAATAAATCAGGGGCCACATGCCCGTGTAGGTCTTGAGACACGCCCGTGTGCCTCTATGGCATGCCCGTGCCTTGTGTCCGTGGTCGACACTGACTATTATCACACGGCCATGGCACATCCGTGGCCCTAGCCCGTGTGTAAAACCTTAGCATACTGACTTAACCATATAGCCTATACACACGCTCGTGTATCCTGGCCGTGGGGATTTTACAGTTTCATGAGCAAGGTGCAGATTTCACATGGCTTGGGTACACGCCATGTGTTGGCTGTGGCCTGTACACGGTTTTGACCCACGCCCGTGTGTCATGCTAAGTGGGTAATTAGTAGGCTATATACAAAGCCATTGCCTCCCTAAAATGCACACTCTCATACTTCTATACAAAATAATGCAATTCTTATCTCATAAGCAAGTCTAAGAACTCAATTCCAACATACAAGATAATAAAAGGGGCACAAACTTCATGAATTTCATCTTCATTGAATGAAAGAGTTTGCCAAGTATTTGCCTAACTCATAAGACCATTTACAAAATGACTTACATAGCCAACACTTTAACTAACAATTACAACTTGACAAAATACCCAAGTTCTATACATGCCATACTCAAAACAAGTCTAAAATTGTTATACCAAAGTGCTGTCGATAGTGTGATTTCTGAATTCCTGCAGTCACGATCCTCGAGTTATCTAGGCAATACTACAAGAAAGATGGACAATGAAAAAGGGAGTAAGCATAAAGCTTAGTAAGTTGCATGGAAATAAATAGAAATCATAATACTCATAAAAATAATCCATCTATGGTATTAGCTGACCATACACAGGTCAAGACTTCTTGACATTACTTACTTATGATTGCCCTTATCTAGCACATATCGTGCCACATATCGAGCCAATTCTTCATGACTCATTCATTATTACCTGTATTCATTCATTTACATGACTTAAATATCATTCACATCTCAACTTTTAAATTCATCTACTTATCCCACTATTCATAAGGGATATTCAAAGACGTGTGTTTATAATCACTACTGTAAGTATAAACCCATTACCACGTCCTTGAGGTGGTCTTACATGGAGTCTCCCCTAAATGCCAATGCCATGTCCCGGACATGGTCTTATATGGAATTACCTCTAGGTGCCAACGCCATATCCTGGATATGGTCTTATATGGAATTACTTCTCTTGTATCGATGCCATATCCCAGATATGGTCTTATACGGGATTACCTATTATGTATCATTACCATATCCCGGATATGGTCTTATACGATATTTCAACTCGGTGCTGAGGCCATGTCCCAGACATGGTCTTATACGGGACCTTATCTATTTCATATCTCAATGATGGCATTTCTCAAATCAATATGGCCTATTAAGACTTCAAAACCTCATTCATTAACAAAGTGACAAGAATTTCTCAACATGCTAATAAAAATGTTGTTTAAATCACATACAACTTACCTCGATTTCGAAATGAGCTAACTCGTCGGTTTAGTCCAGGACTTTGTTCTTTCCTCGATCAAGGCGGATCTTTGGTTCTTCTTGCTCTATAATAGCAATTTAGCTCATTTTAATCACTACATTAATATAAGCATTTCAATAATCATATTTAGGCAAAATTACTATTTTGCCCCTAGACCTTGGGTAAAATGACCATTTTGCCCTTAGGCTCAGAAATTAATTCTAATCACATTTCTACCTTCAACAAGCCTAGGTGAACATTTAATACTCTTATAGCTATCATCAAAACTCAACATTTCACATAATTACTGCAAATTTGTAACCTTTTCATCAAGGTCCAAATTAGGTGTTTCTAAGACAACACCTTTCACAAAAGTTGTTCATCTAACAACTAAGACTCAACTTCTTCCATAAAAATACAGCAAATAACTAAGATAGTTCTCATGGTAGAACTCTAAACTTTTCACAATATTTCACAATAGTCCCCTCATTTGAAAGCTTAAGCTTTGGGGGTCTCAAAAGTACAACTATTTTCAAGAAAAGGTCACTAGAACTCTTACTTGAATGGATGAGAGCTTGTTGAAATTTTTGAAGCTTTCTACCCCTTAATTGCTACTTATTTTCGATGGAAGAGATGAGCAAGAAAGATGGATATCATCTTTTATTTATTTTATTACTATTAGTCAAATTAGCCATCAACTATCAACAACTTTGACCAATTTACACATAATTTGTCTCCTACGGCCGACCATGCTATCTCTAGGGGTTTAATTGCCTTTTAAAGACCTTCAATTAATAATCTATGGCTATTTGGCACCTTTAGCTAATAGAATGAAACTTTCACTCTTCATGCGATTTAGTCATTTTTCACGATTAAACATGAAATCGCTAAAATTAAAGCACCAAAATTTTCATGCATCTGTACTATCATGTTCTAACTCATAATATAACATGAAAAGAAATTTTGTCAAATCTCAAATTAATGATCCCGAGATCACTATTCCGACTAGCCCCTAAATCGGGCCGTTACAATTCTCCCCCTTAAGGATTTTCGTCCTCAAAAATCTTACCAGAGAAAAGATTGGGGTATTGATTTCTCATCACTTCCTTAGGCTCCCATGTAGCCTCTTCAATACCGTGCCTTTTCCATAGAACTAAAAACAACTAAAAAATTATTAAATAAGTCTAAAAAAGAAAAATAAAGCAACTAAAAACAAAAAACAAAAACAAAGCTAACATAAAAATAAAAATAAAACAAAAAAGAAAAGAAAAGAAATAAACTCTATGATACCGATAAAATTAAAGGTAATAGTAAAAAAATAATAGAAATAGCATAAATAAATTAAAATAAAATTAAAATCTAAGCATAAGAAAAATAAAACAAATAATTAAAAAAATAAGAAAGATGATAAAAATAATATAACAAATAATAATTAAATAATAAAATAAAAAAAGAAAAGGGTAAAAGGGGAAGACTGACGGAAAACAATGGCCGGAGTAACGATGGGGCGTCACGCGTGTGAGGCGACGGCATGCATGGGTGGGGGTGGAGTTAGTCAACTATGGGGAGAAGGAAGAGGAGGTGGGTGATGGGGGAAAAGGAGTTGGCTTGCTTGGGGAAGAAGAAAGAGACAATTGAGGAAGAAATTTTAAGGTTTGGGCCACACGGCTATGTAAGGTGTTTTCAGCCCGTGTGCAATTAAAAAGTAAGTCCAATCTTCACACACCCACGGACACATCTATGTGTCCAAGCCGTGTAGCACACACTGTACAACCCCAAACTCGACCTAGAATTTAGGCCCAAATCTAGTGTGTCACACTGAAGAGTTTTTTCGAAAACCATACTTTTATTAGAAACCCTTCTTACAGAATTTAAAACATTCTGCCATGTAAAACCTCAAATTTCGTTTGCTTATCTTCAAAACGTAGTTTATTAAAAGTCATTCTCTTGCAAAATACATTATTACTTTCAAAACCTTGTTTGTTGCGAAAGTTTGATTCAAACATTTGCGAATACGTGATATTTTGAAAACAGTGGTTATAGTTTTAAAACCCGTGTTTAAAAGACCAGTAGTTTGCAATTTAAAGAAATACCAACTAAAAGTTAAAAAGAAAACCCAACCCATGCAACATGATATGAATGCAGTGTATTACAAGTATGAATAGTATAAATAAAATCACATACACGATATTTAACTACCATAAAGGAAAACGGGGTATTTCGGTAATTTCATAAACCAAGGAATTCTAAACAGAGATAACGATGCGAATGGGCCTAGGTGATTGCTGCAAAACAGTCTAGTTTTAATATTTATAAAAGAGTAATCGAACCTGTAGACTGACTGTGACAACGATAGAGGCAAGCACACCTATCGAACAGTAGTATAGCTCAGGCAAGAATATCTTATCAAACCCAAGGAACCTAAAAGTACTACTACTCATTTTCTTTCTATTATTTAGCCTAAATTATGGAGTGATTGGTTTATTAATCTAAAACAAATGAAATACTTAAACTTAAATGCAAAGACAAAAGAACGAAACTTTGGGAAAAGACTTTGAAGAAAACTCAATTGATAAGGATGATATCTTCAGGAAGAATCCATCTATGACTTCACTTATTATCTACCTTTTCAATTCATATGATTTCTTTACTTAGCTTGATCCGTGAGACTCCCTAACCTATATTAAACCTTCTCTTGAAGCGAATAACGTCTAACCTTAGGTTAATTAATGAAACTCTCGTTCTCTTATAATAACCCCCTAAGGAAGTAATAAATCGATCAATAGACTCCCATATTAGATTTTACCCTAATTCGATAAAATCTCGTAACCCTATCTCTAGGCGCCCGATCAACTCCGCTAGTTCTACTCTTAGGCAGGGTCTATTCCTCCTCCACCTAAGCACATCAGATAAATTTAACCAAAATAATTAAGAACAAACTAAGTATTTATTATATAAACCAAAAGAATTAAATAACAAAATCCATAATAGGTTTCATCCCCTTCAGGTATCTGAGGGGTTTAGTTCATAACTAAATAAGAAAACATCTCAAGAGAAAAGATAAAACAAAACATAAGAAATCCCTAAAACCCCCTGAAGGAATTGAAGAGGAGATCCTCTGTCTTGACTAGAACTTCGACCCTTCAAGATGGATCAATTGGCTATCTTCGAGACAATCCCTCAACGAGAAAGGCTTGGCAGAAAACTCTGCTCAATGATCGACCCCTTGAATAGCTGCCTTGGGGTGTTTATATTGACTTTTTGGATGCTTTACTTGTCTCCTAAGTACTCATAATTCAGGTACAATTCGTCCTAGGTGTTTGAGTAGACTTAGGATTGCGTTTCTTGGGCTCCAAGCATCCTATTCTGAGTGAAATTGCTCTTTCCTGTGGCAGGGGCACGGCTAAGGCACGCCCGTGTAAATTGAGGCTCAGCCCGTGTCTCTATTCTATTGATTTAGGTACGACCGTACAAGTCGAGGGTCAGGCTGTGCTTCGAGTCTGTCAATTGGGGCATAGCCATGCAGATCGGGGATAGGCCGTGTTCTAGGTGGATAGCAAGGCACGGCTGTGTAGAATAAAGCCCAGGCCGTGTCGACTTTTTGGGTTGGCCCAATTTGGTTCGTATTATGTCTATTTTACGTTCTTTTTTTATCCTTAGGTGTTCTCCTGAGTATAAGACATGAAAAGAAAGGATTAAGAGCACCTTTTTACATAAATTGAGGATAAACTCATCTAAAAGCATACTAAATGTGGGATTAAAATATGTTACTTTTACGGTTTATCAAATACCCCCACACGTAAGCTTTTGCTTGTCCTCAAGCAAAATTCTCAACTTACAATTAAAACGAACTTCCCACAATTCATAATTCCTATTAATAATGCCTCATCATAATTCATAGATAATTTATACATGGATAATTTATTTCAAAGAGCCCTAAAGATTCAAACGAGATAAGTCATGATTTTGTAACATGAAAACATAGGTGTCTCCCATTATCTAAATAATTATCTTTGATTCAAAATCGACAAGGACCGACATCCTCACTAAAGATTCACTCAAATCACTCAAAAGTGTTTAAGGTTCAAGAATAAGCACTCTAAGTCGAACCTAAAAAGTTAATCCCATAAGATTGCTTGAAAATTAAATCTCCACCACTGTATATGAGATGATACACAGATTAAAATGTCTTTAATCAGGGTTGTAATGGGGCTAGGGTTAAAAGGTGTGGATAAAGGCTGAATTAGTGGTTATAATCGAGACTGTCTTGACAAATTGCGTAACTAGAAATACTGAACTTAAATATGAATATTGACTTCGAATGAAAACTACTAATATTACTATTAATAATTACTCTATAATAAGGAGTATTTTTATAATACTTTAATCTGAGCTTTTTCTTTAACAATTGGAGTTTTAAATGCTCTAAGCTCTTTTATTTACTACTAATATTGAATATACTTGGATTTTTTTAAGAACAAACTAAAATAAACATAATAGAAGGAACTTTGAAATAGCCTAATTTGGCAATTGATCAAATCAATTCTCGATAAAGGGGTAGTCAAAGGAATGTTGATAACAAATACAAAGGGATTTTGGGTTAATATTAGTGGGTGAGTCAATAAAAAGGTTGTTAGGATTCAATGGGGTTCACTAGGGGTTAATTTTTATGGGTAGGCTTTTTAGTGTAGTGAGCAGGTTAAAACCTAGGTGCCTTTATCATCTCAATGTATCAAATCATTAATTTGGTCTCGACATGTATAAACGAGGCAAGTTCTAGAATAACAATTCAAAGTTGACACACTCATAATCAATTAAAGTGAGCACGAAAAAGGGTACATGCTCTATAAGGCTCAAAATCTCACAAAAATTTATGGGTGTTTTAACATCAATCCTTATAAATTTTGAACTTCAAGGTGATTCTCAAATTAGGTTCAACAACCTATCATTTTTTTAGAAAGTAGACTTATCATGCTCGATTTTGTAGTATCCTTCAAATTTAATCATCAATGCACAATTAACTAAGACTTATTCTAAAACATATTAATAAAAATCATAAATCATTAGAAATTTTATCCTAATTAATAATATGAGAAAAATACTTAAGATCAAGACTAATTTTTGGGTTTTGAGAATTATGCAAAAAGTTAGGCACTATTACCCTCACACTTAAGATGTACATTGCCTTCAATGTACAAAGATAGATAATGAAATTTATGTGCCAAATCAAAAAGAAAAGTGGGGAAAGTAATACTCCCTGAAATCTGGATGATCCCTGGCGTCTTTGGTGGCAGTGATGGTGTTTCTTATGGGCCTGGTGGAGTGGCACTGAAAAGCAATTTGCTAGATGATCAAATTGGGTAGCCTGTGAAGATATAGCCAAGAGATCTAGAGAAATAATAATAATATACTAATACTATATTTAAAGATTAAGGACATAAAAAGAAGGAGACTAAGAAGAAAACTGAAATTGAAAGAAAAGACTAATGGACTAAGGAGTCCTTATTGTTGGATGGTTTGCGAAGTGGGTGTGACCTCGAAGGCTGTGGTGCGTGATTCCCAAGCAGCCTTTAGAGACTAAAACCAAGAAACTAATATGAAATAAATTAATTTAAGCAGGAAATAAGTAAAGATAAGGAAAATAAATGAGACGAGAAAAGAAAAATAGAACCAAAAAGGTTTTCGAGACCCTTGGCGTGTCAATTAAGTGAAGCTGCTGGCATGAACTCATGTTGAGGTCTCCTCTGAGGAGATGATGCTTACGTTTATTCGGCATGATCTTTGTGTTGCTCAAGTGTCTTGGATCTTTTCTATGAATAGGAAGAAAAATTTGAAAGAAAAGAGAGAGAAGGAATAAGAAAGAAGATGGGACAAAGACGACGGGTTGTGGGGATTTAAATAGGATTTCAAATCTAGCACGTTCCCACACCCGTGTATCGAGGGTGTGTCGATTCACACGGCCGTATCGGACGGCTGTGTTGTGGGGTATGTTGTCCTTCCACGCCCGTTTTGTTGGTTTTCACGCCTGTTCCTAAAAAATCAGTATAGGAGCAAGGTTGGACTACACGGGCATGGTCTTCCTGTGCTAAATAAGTCAGTATCTTAGCACGGTTGTGAGGCACGACCGTACTATTTTTTTCGGTGCCCGTGCTTCAGGGTGGTTGGACTCGTGACTTTGGGGAGCGGTTGGACTGACTTGCACGGTCCTACTCTTGTTAGTGTGGTGGTTTTTGGTGGTCCACACGGCCACAAAAACCGCCGTGTGTAAGGCCGTGTGGTCTAGAAATCTGTACTTTTGTGTTAGTTTCCAACTAAATACTTAGGAAAGAAAGATGGAAAGAAAAGAAAATGAAAACAAATTTGAAAATAAATAGTGTTAATGTTTGGGTTGCCTCCCGAAAAGCGCTCGTTTATAGTCTTAAGCTAGACTGTCCCCATGTTTGAAAATTTCAGAGAGGTTTAAAGGTTTGAATATCTTCCCTCATGCTTGCAATTTTATTTTCATGACAAAGTTGGAGTCGAGAAGCATTTACCTTGAATTTATCGAATTTTGGGTTACTTACCTCGACTGTGTTGTGGGGGAAGATTTCGTGTACCTTTGGAAGAATTTCTCCCTTTGTCCTCAAGTCTGTTGAAGTGATGTGAAGATTGGCTTTGTCTGACAGCACCCGGTCTCCTATTTTAAAGTGATTTGATGTTCCTATGAGCTCTTCTGGTGGTTCCTTAGGTTTTACTTCGTGTGGATTCAGCTTTTCTTTGGTGTATATCTTCTGCTCTTCTAAATTGTTTATCATACGCTATTGTGTTGGCTCAGTTTTGATGCTTTGTGATGTTTCCTGCGATGGAGGTTGAATAATTTGATTATCTATTGAAACGACTATCTTACCTTCATCTTCTTTGGTTTTGGCTGAGTCGAGAGCTTGAAGATTAACTGATTCATCTCCTACACGAAGTATGAGTTCTCCTGTGGCAACATCAATTTTAGTCTTGGCAGTTGCAAGAAAAGGTCTTCCTAAAATTAAAGGGATTGAATTTTCCTCATCCATGTCTAAAATAACAAAATCTACTGGGAAAACGAATTTATCAATTTTTACTAAAATGTCTTCAATAATGCCCCTAGGAATTCTAACAGTTTTATCAGTTAGTTGGATACTCATCCTAGTTTGTTTGGGCTTCCCTAGACCTAGTCGTTTAAACAGTGTATAAGGCATGACATTTATACTTGCCCCTAAATCAGCTAATGCATTATCAATAGTTAAACTACCAATTAAACATGGAATCGTAAAACTCCTTGGATCTTTTAATTTCTGCGGTAGTCAGTTTTGTAGCATTGCTGAGCATGTTGCGTTGAGTCCACATGGTGTTCTTCATCTATTTTGCGTTTGTTTGTTAAGAGCTGTCTTAAAAATCTCCTTGCATCGGGCATCTGAAAAAGAGCTTCAAGAAGAGGTAAGTTAATGTGTAATTTCTTTAGAAGTTTTAGAAACTTACCAAATTGTTCTTCTAAATAATCTCCTTTCAATACTTCGGGATAAGGTATTCGAGGATGGTACTCTTTAATTATCAGTTTTTCTTGTGCTACCTTTATTTTACCTGTTTCTTCCTTGGTTTCTTGTACTGGGGTGGGCTTGTCTACCTTTGCATCCTCTTGAGATGTGATGGCTTGTATCTGTTTTTTTGGGTTTATTTCTGTGTTGCTTGATAGACGTCCTTGTTGACGTTCTGAAGCAAGTCTTGTGAGTTGTCCCACTGACCTAGTGATTCCCTCGACTTGTTCCTTGATTTCTTTGATCGATATTCCTTGGTTATCAATCGTTGTATCAGTTCTTTGGAGACGGGCATCTGTGTCTGCCATGAACTTTTTCAACATCTCTTCAAGACTCGGCTTCTTTTCCGGTGGATAAGGTTTATTTTTGTAATTTGGAAGAGGTTGCTGCCTTTGATTTGCTTGTCCTCCCCACGAAAAATTTGGGTGGTTCTTTCAACCTGGATTGTAAGTGTTACTATAAGGATTATTATTAGATTTGAAATTGTTACCTATATAGTTTGTCTGCTCGTTTTCTACTCTTGGTTGGTAAAGTGGGTACTCAGAATTCGCCACATTCCTGCTCGCTTCGCATTGCATGACTAGATGTACCTGTGAAGAACATAAATTATCAAGCTTTTTATTCATTAACTCCATTTGTGTTGACAACATTGTCATCAAGGTCTATGTTAAAAACTCCGCTGATTTTGTCGGTTTAGCCCTTGTAATTTGCCATTGATGGGTGTTCAATGACATCTCCTCAATAAAATCGTAAGCCGCTTCAGGAATTTTATTATTCAGAGTTCCACGGGCTGATGAATCAATCATTTGCCTTGTTGGAGAATTCACACCATTGTAAAAAGTTTGGACTTGAAACCACATAGGTAATCCGTAGTGTGGGCATCTCCTTAGGAGATCCTTATATCTTTCCCATGCATCATATAATGTTTCTGAGTCATTCTGCACAAAAGAAGATATATCATTCCTAAATTTGGCCGTTTTGGCCGGTGGAAAATATTTTAAAAGAAATTTTTCTATCATTTGATCCCATGTGGTGATTGACCCTCGTGGTAACGAGTTCAACCACTACTTTGCTTTATTCCTTAATAAAAAAAAGGAAATAACCGAAGACGTATGGCATTGTCAGAAATGCCATTTATTTTGAAGGTATCACAGAATTCTAAAAAATTAGATATATGAGTGTTTGGATCTTCATCCTGCAAACCATCAAATTGAACAAATTGTTGAATCATCTGTATTGTGTTAGGCTTTAATTCAAAATTATTAGCAGCTATAGCGGGCCTAACAATACTAGATTCTGCTCCTGTTAAATTAGGTTTAGCATAATCATACATAGTACGCGGAGCATTCTGTTCTTTCCCATATGGCGGTGGATTGTTTTCATCCATCCCTTCAGTAGGATTGGATCCTTGCTGCTCTCCTCTGTGATAGTCTAGGGCTCGTCTAATTTCTCTGCGATTTCTACGAGCAGTAGCTTCAATGTCACTTTCGTATTCTAATGGGCCTCTCGGATTTCTTTTACTCATAAACTAGATGTAGCTGCTGTAAAAAGAAAGGAATAAATTTAGAAAAAAAATATATGTATAAAAATAAGATAGATAAAAAAAATAATGGCTAAAGTAATAGAAATAGAGTTTTCTTAATATTTTAGGAAATTCCCGGCAACGGCGCCAAAAACTTGATCGCTGCAAAACCGTCTAGTTTTAATATTTATAAAAGAGTGATCAAACCTGTAGACTGACTGCGACAACGATAGAGGCAAGCAAACCTATCGAACAGTAGTATAGCTCAGGCAAGAATATCTTATCGAACCCAAGGAACCTAAAAGTACTACTACTCATTTTCTTTCTATTATTTAGCCTAAAATATAGAGTGATTGGTTTATTAATCTAAAACAAATGAAATACTTAAACTTATATACAAAGACAAAAGAACGAAACTTTGGGAAAAGACTTTAAAGAAAACTCAATTGATAAGGACGATACCTTCGGGAAGAATCCACCTATGACTTCACTTATTATCTACCTTTTCAATTCATATGATTTCTTTACTTAGCTTGATCCGTGAGACTCCCTAACCTATATTAAACCTTCTCTCGAAGCGAATAACGTCTAACCTTAGGTTAATTAGTGAAACTCTCGTTCTCTTATAATAACCCCCTAAGGAAGCAGTAAATCAATCAATGGACTCCCATATTAGGTTTCACCCTAATCCGGCAAAATCTCGTAACCCTATCTCTAGGCACCCGATCAACTCTGCTAGTTCTACTCTTAGGCAGGGTCTATTCCTCCTCCACCTAAGCACATCAATAAATTTAAGCAACATAATTAAGAACAAACTAAGTATTTATCATATAAACCAAAAGAAATAAATAACAAAATCCATCATAGGTTTCATCCCCTTCAGGTATCTAACCAAAAGAAATAAATAACAAAATCCATAATAGGTTTCATCCCCTTCAGGTATCTGAGGGGTTTAGTTCATAACTAAATAAGAAAACATCTCAAGAGAAAAGATAAAACAAAACATAAGAAATCCCTAAAACCCCCTGAAGGAATTGAAGAGGAGATCCTCTGTCTTGAGTAGAACTCTGACTCTTCGAGATGGATCAATTGGCTATTTGAGACAATCCCTCAACGAGAAAGGCTTGGCAGAAAACTCTGTTCAATGATCGACCCCTTGAATAGCCACCTTGGGGTGTTTATATAGACTTTTTGGATGCTTTACTTGTCTCCTAAGTACTCATAATTCAGGTATAATTTGTCCTACGTGTTTGAGTAGACTTAGGATTACATTTCTTAGGCTCCAAGCATCCTAATCCGAGTGAAATTGCTCTTTCCTGCAGTAGGGGCACGGCTAAGGCACGCCCGTGTAAATTGAGGCTCAGCCCGTGTCTCTATTCTGTTGATTTAGGCACGGCCGTGGCATGCCTGTGCAAGTCGAGGGTCAGGCCGTGCTTCGGTTCTGTCAATTGGGGCACAGCGATGCAGATCGGGGATAGGCCGTGTTATAGGTGGATAGCATCGCACGGCCGTGTGGAATAAAGCCTAGGCCATGTCGACTTCTTTGGTTGGCCCAATTTGGTCCGTATTAAGCCCATTTTACGTTCTTTTTTATCCTTAGGTGTTCTCCTAAGTATAAGACATGAAAAGAAAGGATTAAAGCACCTTTTTACATAAATCAAGGATAAATTCACCTAAAAGCATACTAAATGTGGGATTAAAACATGTTACATTTACGGCTTATCACTAGGGCCCATTCTCAGCCCAAATAGGCCCTCACGCTCGTGTGGGCCATTTAGCCCAAATCTAGCACAGATATGAGATTCACATAGACTAGTCTAATATTTACTACACAATCATACAATTTATCCACATGGGCTCACGGGACCATTAGGCCCACTTGGCCCCTTTCGGCCCATCATGGCCCAAATAGCATCAACCCACAAGAATACTCATGATGGCCTCAACTATCTGTCGAAGCTCCCACACGTGCGCTCGCACACTCGTGTGGCTACCATTGCCGTGTGATCGGTATTTCAGCATTCGCCGCTCTATAGCTAGAGTAGTGCGAAATACACACATAATAGGAATCTAGAGGTAATCCGCGCTTCGAACACTTCTATGCCCAACGCCAACCAAGGTATTCTTACTCTCCTCATAGATTTCTCTATTTAAAGCCAGCTTCTCACCTTCCCTCATGCTAGCTTTTCGATGTGGGATCCCTCTTTCAGCAGAGTTTAATTCCAATACAAACTTTGGTCATCCAATCTGCAAAATAAACACTCCCTTGCTTGACACGAGATTCGAACCCTTGCCCTCTTTTATGCTCCAAACGCTACATGCCACCACAACACAACTCCTTTTGTGACTTAAAGCCTGCGCAACTAAATATAAGCCGGTAGGCCAAAGGCTAAGCCGGTAGGCCAAAGGCTAAGTTCATTTAAAAAGAAATCAAAATGAATTGCAAGCACCAAGACTTGAACCTTGGACCCCTTGCTTCCTCTATGGTGTCCCACTGCGCACTCTCATCCTAATAATGCTAATACACTTTTAACTTAATCTTGAAACCTCTTGCACACAACCAAATATCTAACCGCAGAAACAAATCGATATTTATTACACATGCATACAATTTTTATATTCAAACATCACATCCAAAAAAAAACACAGAATAAATACCAAAAATACAGTCCAGTATCTAAAGAAACCACTATATTTCTAACTACTACTTTTCAACAACAACAGTTTCAAAAACTTACGAATTTGGTGCCGGAGACTCGGTGTGCCATACTTTCAGTAACACTATCATTTTCCAAACTAAACATTTAAGTAGGTTAGAAAAATTTCCAAAACCCATTCCACAGCCGAGTTTTGCAGCTGGGCTCTAATACCATTAAATATAACACACCAAACTCGACCTAGACGTTATGGCCGAATCTAGCATGTCACATCAAAAGGTTGTTTAAAAGTTATGCATTTGTTAAAAACCTTGTATCCTTTTTGAAACTCTGAATTTCGTTGTTTGTAGAAACAAGATTTGCTTAAAGTGTATTCTTGTAATGATGTTATTATTTTTGAAAACTTTGCTTGTTACAGAAGTCTGACTTAAAGAATTGCAAAAATGTGATATTTTGAAAACAGTTGTTATTGTTTTAAAAACCAATGTTTAAACGTTTAACAATTCATAGTTATCAGAATTCCCAAATGAAAGTTTAAAAAGAAAAATCCAATGGCCTTATTACACAAAATATTAACCCAAAAATAATATAAAAATAAATTAAAACCAAAATTACTAAGTATAGTTAAGAAGCAAATCTGACATATGGCCACCTCCGAGTCCTCCACAGCTCCAAATCCTCTAACGCAAGGGATTACCTGCACGGTTAAAAAAAAAAGGGGGTGAGTTACGAGAACTCGGTGTGTAATCCCCTATAACGGTTACTATCTAGGCCTAAGCCCATACGGTATCGGTCTAAGCCTAAGCCCCAAAATAATCTCAATGTTTGTGAATTGAGCCTACCCCAAACCTACCAGCCGACTAACTCTCTACCCGTACCAACCAATCAGACCATGTGGGGACCATGTCAACCCCCCAGCCAATCCTCACCAATATTGCAGTCAAGCTGCTAATCACGGTATATGTGGCTGAGCCACTAAAACGGTAGGTGGAGATGCCACTCGAACGGTATGTGGCAGAGCCACTAAAATGGTACTTCTTCCAATCATTAAACCCAACCCAATGCAATATGTTATGTATGCAGTGTATGTCATGCTCAATCATTACACATGTATGCAAAATGGCCAGGCTTAGTAATAAACATTTCAACACATATTAATAGCATATTAGACACACACCCACAGTCAAGTTAGTTAAAACACAGTCATACGATCACAGTCAAATTGGTCAAATCATATCACAAGTCAGTCATTTACTCATAAGGGCAAATCAGTCATTTTACCCTATAAGGGTATGTCAGTAATCCTACCCCTGTAAGGTAGAATTATCGAATTACCCCTGTAGGGTAGAATTACCAGATTCCCCTATAGGGTAAAATATTCGAATTACCCCTGATGGGTTGGATTACCGACATACCCTTATAGGGTAAAATGATTGATTTGCCCTTGTGGGTAAATGACTGACTTGTGATATGATTTGATACCATAAATGTAACACCCCAAACCCGGCCTAGAAGTTAGGCCCGAATCTGACGTGTCACACTGAAGAGTTTTTTCAAAAATCATGATTTCATTAGAAACCCTTCTTAAAGAATTTAAAACTTTCTGCCATGTAAAACCTCAGATTTCGTTTGCTTATCTTCAAAATATAGTTTATTAAAAGTCATTCTCTTGCAAAATACATTATTACTTTCAAAACCTCGTTTGTTGCGGAAGTTTGATTCAAACATTTGCGAATACGTGATATTTTGAAAACAATGGTTATAGTTTTAAAACACGTGTTTAAAAGACCAGTAGTTTGCAATTCAAAGAAATACCAAGTAAAAGTTAAAAAAGAAAACCCAACCCATGCAACATGATATGAATGCAGTGTATTACAAGTATGAATAGTATAAATAAAATCACATACACGATATTTAACTACCATCAAGGACATAACGATCATTTTGTCACCTAAGGGTATAATGGTAATTTTTACCTCTTTGGGGGTATTTCGATAATTCTACCCTACAGGGGTATTTCAATAACTTTACCCATAGAGGGTATTTTGGTAACTTTACCCATCAAGGGTATTTTGATAATTTTGCAAACCAGAGGTATTTCGATAATTTTACAAATTGGAGGTATTTTGGTAATTTTGTAAACCAAAGAATTCTAAACAAATATAACGATACGAATGGGCCTAGGGCCCATTCTTGGCCCAAATGGGCCCACACGCTCTGTGGCCCATTTAGCCCAAATCTAGCCCCAGATATGAGATTCATAAAGACCAGTCCAATATTTACTACACAATCATACAATTTATTCATATGGGCCTACGGGCCCATTGGGCCTACTTGGCCCATTTCAGCCCATCGTGGCCCAAACAGCATCAACCTACAAGAATACTCATGATGGCCTCAACTATCACATCGAAGCTCCCACAGGTGTACTCGCACGCTCATGTGGCTACCGTCGCCGTGTGACCTGCATTTCGACATTCGCCACTCTATATCAAAAGTAGGGTGAAATAAGGCCCCTTTTGGCCCATCGTGGCCCAAACAGCATCAACCTACAAGAATACTCATGATGGCCTCAACTATCGCATCGAAGCTCCCACAGGTGCACTCGCACGCTCATGTGGCTACAGTCGTCGTGTGACCTGCATTTCGACATTCGCCGCTCTATATCGAAAGTAGGGCGAAATACACACCTGGTAGGAATCTGGAGGTAATCCGCACTCCGAACACTCCTATGCCCAATGCCGACCAAGGTATGCTTACTCTCCTCATAGATTGCTCTATTTAAAGCTAGCTTCTCACCTTCCCTCATGCTAGCTTTCCGATGTGGGATCCCTCCTTTAGTAGAGTTTAATTCCAACACAAACTTCCATCCAATCCGCAAAATAAACACTCCTTTGCTTGACACGAGATTCAAACCCTTGCCCTCTCCTATGCTCCAGACGCTAGATGCCACTACAACACAGCTTCTTTTGTGACTTAAAGCATGCGCAACTAAATATAAGCCTATAGGCCAAAGTTTAAGTTCATTTAAAAAGAAATCAAAATGAATTGCAAGCGCCAAGACTTGAACCTTGGACCCCTTGCTTCCTCTATGGCGTCACTTCCTTTTCTCCTATGTGGCGCCATTTGCCACTAGACCATAACTCATTTTGTGTCATTTTTCTTTACATTCTTAAAACCTACTTACTATCTCCTAGGGTTTTATTCACCTAAAACCAATTTTTTTCCTAAAGCCCAGGTTTGATCTCGGGACTTCATGGAAGACTTCATGGAAGCCCCCTAACCTTCCAAAAGCACTCACCTAATAGATTCAACTTGAATTAGGTTCATTATCTTGTTCTCAAAAATTTTAAATGCTCCCACGTCCAAGGCCCAATGGGCCCAATTCTACTAGGCCCAAATTTAGGGCGTTACATACGCGGCCATGTGTCTAAGCTGTGTAGCACACACAACCATGTGTCCAAGCTGTGTAGCACACACGACCATGTGTCTAAGTCGTGTGATCTCCTTCGTTTCTCCCATGCCAGTGTGAGAGGTTGTATGGGTCACATGGCCATCCACATGCCCGTGTGGCTCGACCGTGCGAGAGACACGACCGTGTGCCTTGCTCGTGTAACTCTCTAACTTGATTTAAAATTGAAAAAAATTAGCTCCAGGTTTCACACAGCCTAGGACACACTAGTGTGTCTAGGCCATGTGTGCCACACGACCGTGTCTCCAGGTCGTGTGGACCATTTTAGGCCGTGTAACCTTCTAATTTTTTAAAAATTAAGTCCCAGGATCCACACGGCCAAGGACACGCCCGTGTGTCATGGCCGTGTGGGTCAAAAATATTTTTTTATTTTTAAAATTAATTAGTTAAAAAAATAACATGAATTAAAAGAATTAGCAGAGTGTTAACACTCTGGTTGCCTCCTGAGAAGCGCTTATTTAGAGTTTAAGCTTGACTTACCTTGTATTCGCACGGTCATGGAGTCGAGGCTCCTCTTTCTCGCTATTAATTTTATTTCCAAAAAATCATTTAAGTCAAGTACTATTTACCTTAAATGTGTCGAATTCAGAATGAGTTACCTCGACTGTACCATAGGGGAAGACATTTAGTACCGTAAATGGGTTTGTTTCATTTGCATTAAGCTCCGAATGAGCAAGTCGTGGATCTTTGTTGTCTAGTAGTTTGTCTCCAACCTTAAATTGGTGTATTCCATCCACATGCTCATCATGACATCGCTTTGGCTCTTCATCCTGCTTTTTCAGTTTTCTCCTTGACATGTGTTTGCCATTCATCTATTTTATTGATTTGTAGCATTTGTTCATCATAAATCATTTTGTTTCTGTCACATTGACTGGAACATGGCTCCATTACGATTTTTGGAAGGGTTTCCAACAAAGAAGGTTGAGCCACATGGTCACTAACATTATCAGAAAATTTAAAATCAACTTGATCACTAGATGTTCTAACAGAATCACGAGCTTGAAGAGTAATCAATTCGTCACTGATAGGCCATAAAAGTAACATATTTTAATCCCATTCTTGATGCATTTTTGGATGATTTGTTATATAATTTAGTGAATTTGATGCTCCTAATCCTTTAATTTCATGTTTCTATACTTAGGAGAGCATAGGGGAGCAAAAGGAGCAGAAAACGGGACAAAATCGAACAAAACGAGCTACTTTCAAGATCCACATAGCCTGACCATTCCCACACGGGCTGGCCACAAGCCTATGTGCCAGCCCGTGTTAGTTTTGAACCCTGTTTCCCAAATACGCAGAAAAAGCCAATTTTTAGAGTTTTTGAGTATTCTAAATTTTATAAATACACATTAGAAGAGGACCTAATGGGGCACGCATAGTAGAACGAAGAAATTACTCGAAGAACGCTGTCAGAATCAACTCAGAAGTAGGATCTCCTTCAAGATTGAAGATCTCCATTCAATTTCTATAGATATTTTTGGGTTCTTTATGTCTTGTTGTTTTGCTAATTTTGAGATGTTTTCTTCCCAAATTATAAACTAAATTCCCTAGATATTTAGGGAAGATGAAACCTATGATGAATATTATTATTTGATTTTTCTAAGTTACATGATAAATATTTGTTCTTGATCTCAATTATATGTACTTACTTCATGTGTTAATGTTTTCAGGATATTAATTCATGATTGATGTGCTTATTTCAGTGGAGAAAAAGTCCTTGTTTAAAATTAGATATGGCATAATTGAGTGAAGTTGCATGCAATCCTAGAAATAGGACAACATAAATCTACCGGATTAGAGTCAAATCTGATAGGGAATCCATAGATCGAGTTAATGCGACAATAGGGGTTTTAATTAGAAAGAGATTTCAATAAATCAACGTAGAGTCAGTTATTTTTACTCTCGAAAGATATATTAATATAATTTATGGATTTCTACTGATCAAGGCGAGTGAATAAATTATTTAACTCATATTTAGAATAATAAGTGAAGTCTAGGTGGATTATTTCCCTGGGCATCATTTTTATCATTGGTTTTCTTTGAATATTTTCCTAATTCATTCTCTGTCGAGTCTTTAGTAATTAGTTTAATTTTAGATTAAAAACCATCTTTCAATTTATAGGCTAGACAATAGAAAGATACTAAGTACTTGGTACTTTTAGTCCTTGTGGTTATGATATTCTCGACTCACCAGCTATACAATTATTCGATTGGTGCACTTGCCTTTGTCGTGATTTTAGTTAGTTAAGTGAATCAGTCATCAGTCACCTACACGAAGTATTAACTCACCCGTACCAACATCAATTATGGTTCTAGCAATTGCTAAAAAGGGTCATCCTAAAATTAAAGGTGCCTCACTGTCTTCATCCATGTCTAAAGCAACAAAGCTAACAGAAAATATAAATTTATCTATTTTAACAAAGACATCCCCAATAACACCCCTAGGATATCTACTGGTTCTATCCGCTAATTGAATACTCATCCTAGTTTGTTTGGGTTTCCCAATACCTAACTTCTTAAACATTTTATAGGGCATGACATTAATACTAACCTCTAAATCAGCCAAAGCATTATCAATATTCAAACTACCAATTAAACAAGGAATAGTAAAACTCCTTGGATCTTTCAGCTTGTTGGGTAGTTTATTTTGTAATATGGCCGAGTAAACTGCATTTAGCTCTACAGTCGACTAATCATCTAACTTTATTTTGTTTTCCAAAAGCTCCTTTAAAAATTTGACATAATTGGGCATCTGCGAAAGAGCTTCAAAAATGGTAAGTTAATATGTAATTTCTTTAAGAGTTTGAGAAATTTACCAAATAGTTCATTTGTATGGTCTCTCTTCGTCGCATTATATGGAACTCGAGGTTTATATTCTTTAACAACTGATTTTTGCTCTTTCTGGTTTACCTCAACCTTATCGTTATTTACCACAATTTTTGCCTTGGTTCTAGTTTAGATTCAACTAACCCTTCTTCATCTCTTACAGTAATTGGATGAAGCTGTTCCATTGGGTTAGTTTCGATTTTGCTAGGCAAACTACCTTGTGGTCTTTTTGAGATTAACTTAGCAAGCTGACCTATTTGGTTCTTAAGCCCTTTAATTTATGCTTATTGATTCTTCAATGTTGCCTCAGTGTTTTAAAAGTGGGTTTCTGACATCGAGATAAACTTTGTTAATATTTCCTTAAGGTTCAACTTTTTCTCTTGCTGGTAAGGTTGTTGTTGGAAGCTTGGAGGGAGTTGTGCTCTTTGATTTCCTTGACCACCCAAGAGAAATTGGGATGGTTCCTCCTACCTGCATTATAGTAATTACTATAAGGGTTATTTTGAGGCCTAGAATTGTTACCCATATAATTGATTTGTTTGTTCTTTGTGCTAGGAGCGAAGGGTAAACATTCTAGATTATTTATTCCTCCTCCATTTGTATCGCATTACATCACCGGATGTACCTATGTAGGAACATATAAACCATCAATTTTTTATTTAATTGTTCTGCCTGATTTGATGTAACAGACCGAATTTGACCCTAATCAGAATGGTGGTTTTGGGACCATGAATCCGAGTCTGAGAAATATTTTAGTATTATATTTTGTGTTTATTATATGTGAATTGATGTATGTGAAAGTCTCGTAGAAAAATTTTATCGTTTGTGTGTTTAATTTAGAAAAAGGACTTAATCACGTAAAAAGTAAAAGTTACATGCTATAGTGTAAAGTGCTAGAATGATGATGGCTTTTTAATATGAGGTGCTAAATGGGTAAATAACCCATTTTTTGAGTTATTGGATGCTATATGACAAGATTAACCTTTAGTTTTATATTATGTAATTTTATATTATAAGGTTAAATAGGTAATTAATTAAATGTTATAATATATGTTAAATAAAACATAAAAAAGGCCATTATCATCTTGTTTATTTCCATGGCCGAATGTGTTAAAGAAAAAGGAGAAAACCTTGTTTGAATTTCGGCACTTTAAAGCTTAAAATCAAGGTTAGTTTGATTTCGATTTTTGTTAATTTTACATTTTGAGATCGTTGCTTAGTATATTACCCACCCATGCTTGAATTTTTGAGAATTATGTGTATATGAGGTTCGCCATTGATGTGTTTTATGGTTTTGATATTTGATGGTTTTAGATTAAAGATGTGTTAAAGATTTACAAGTTTTGTATTAGAAATTTTGGTGAAGTTTTGTATTTAGGGCTATTTTATAAAAATAAAAATTTAGAGGGACTTAATTGCAAAATAAATAAAATGAGAGGGCTTATAAAGTCCCTAGGAACATTCGGCCCTTGTATAGTCTTGGCAAATTGTGTGTATTTTGTGTTTTGTACAATTAGGACTAAATAGTAAAAATGTGAAACCTTAGGGGTAAAATGGTAATTTGCATGTTTATGTGTTTTGGGACTAAATTGAATTGAAATGTACTTGAATGAGCTAAATTTAATGTGTTTTAGATCAAGAGCAAAGAAAAATGGAATTGGATCGGGGAAAGACGAAAGTTCTCGAATAACCGGTTTAGGTTGTCCGTCGACAGTCGAGGTAAGTTCTTAAGTTAAAGTATGTTTAAGAGATAAATAGGAATATGTTCAATGATATTATTTGATTAAATTGAGTAATGAAATAAGTGATAGCCGAATATAAATGCTCTATATTGGATTGTATATGCTGAAATGCAATGTGAATTGGTACATTTGATATGATAAGTGAATGTGATTTATGTGTATGAATTGATAGCAAAGTAAGTGTTGAAGAATATAAGTTGATGAATTGATTTGATAAATATATTCAGGCTTCGTGCCTAGCAGGCTTAGTGTCGGTGATATATTCAGGCTTCGTGCCTAGCGTGCTTAGTCTTGGGTGATATATTCAGAGCTTCGTGCTAGCGTGCTTAGTGCCGGTGATAGATTCGGGCTTTGTGCCTAGCAGGCTTAGTGCCGGTGATATATTCAGGCCTCGTGCCTAGCAGGCTTGATGCCAGTGATGCGTTTTAAATGAAGAAACCCTAAATTACTCAAGGTGAAATGCAGTTAATGAATCAAGTAAATGCTCGAGTAAACATAAGTCTTTGTTTTTATTTATCGAGAGTAAGGTAAGTTATGTCTAGTATTAAATGAGTCTGAATGATACGGTAGAAATGATATAATGTGTAATTGAACTTATGATCAAAAGTATGAGTAGTTTGGGATTGGAATTGAGATTGAATAAAATGTTTTGGTAGACTTGATTATGAATATAAATATTCATTGAAATATGACTTTGATTGGGACAATATAGACGATGTGAATGGTGGATGTATATGATTGGAAATAATGTGATTAATGTGATATGTATACCTTGTGTTTTGATAAAATATAAGTTTAAGGTAAACAAGGGAAACAATTAGGTTAATAAACTATGGTATTCGTCCTTCCATAAATTCATGTATTAAAATAATTATTTTTCATTGTTATGGTAACTATTATATGTGTATTGGTGTTCGGACATTGTATTACCATTAACTTAAAACTTACTAAGCTAGTGAGCTTACTCTATATGTGTTTGTATTTCTGTTTTATAGGTCATAGATTCAACTACGGGCTCAGGGGATCATCAAGAAAGTCGACCACACTATCACTCTCTTTGGTATGTATATGTTTTGCATACTTTTTGAGTCAAAGGCAAGTATAGACTAAGTCTCTTATGTTGTGTTCGAATGATATGTATATGTATGTATGCCATGCGAAAATGGCTATGCTTTTATGTATGTGTGACTTGTAATGTGGGTCATGGTATTAGTGATGTGAATAATCGGTTTTGCGTTATGTTAACTTCAAAGGTTTATTTTACGGTTTAAGCATATGTAAGTAATATATTAGATTAAGTGGTCCTTTACTTACTTTAAAGTTAAAGGATAATGATCATGATGATTTACGAAAATGGCTTGCCCCTTATGGTTTAAACTTGATTGTATATGTTTCTTTATTTGAGTTGGTTTGAGTTTGTTAAATTATGGATTTACTATTGGAGTATTTTAATATGCATATAAATGTATTAAGCTTCTAGTTAGAAAGCTAATACTTAAAAGGTGTAAGTTAGTTTTGAGATTCTAGTAATGGATTAAATATGGTTTAAATATCTATGTGACATTGGAATGATGATGATTTGTTTCGGCATGTCTAGTTGAATGTATCAAGGTGACTAGGTATAGATGATATAAATTATATCTTGTGCATGTGTAAACCAGAGGTGAAATAGTAATGAGTAAATAGATGTGTAATAATGTATACATTCGGCTATGTAACACTAATGGCTAAATAAAATAAATGGTAATTTGCTATATGAATATAATTAGTCCCTAGTTGATGTAAATAATATTAATTGTGTTATGTAAATAAGTGATTTGATAATAGTTGAGATATTCATGTATATTAGTAATTGATCTTATAAAGTATGTTGACTTGTGTGAGGTTTAATAATGCCCGTAACCCAAATCTGGCGATGGATACGGGTTAAGGGTGTTACATTTTATTGGTATCAGAGTTATGGTTTAGTCGATTCTAGAACTACCGTAGTACGTAAGAGTCTAGCTATACATGCCTTTGAATTGTATATATGATAGTGTGGTGACTTCTGACAATTTCAATTGTATTTTATATAGTAAATGGATTCGATCCCGATAGAGGCGTGGTGATGATGTAGAGAGTGTTGCTTTGGTCTCTCGCACATGGATCGGCGCCATTAGACTCTCAACCGCCACGGTAACCACGAGGGGGAGGCTAAACAAGCCTTCTACCAAATGATGAATGAATGGTTTACCTAATTTGTTCAAAATAATCTAGCTGTACAACAACCTCCACGCCCGAATAATCTAACTCCGGTACTTTCAGCACCCCCGATGATAGATCCGATGAGATCTAACAGGCCTTCTGTTGATAAAATCAAGAAATATGGGGCCGAGGAATTCAAGGCCAATGATGATGATGATGCAGAGCGAGCCGAGATGTGGCTTGATAACACTATTTGGGTACTCGATGAGTTATCTTGTACTCTAGATGAATGCCTAAAGTGTGCTATATCTTTACTTCGGGACACTGCCTATCATTGGTGGAATACACTAGTATCAGTGGTTCCAAAAGAAAAAGTGACGTGGGATTTCTTCCAAATTGAATTCCATAAGAAACATATCAGTCAGAGATTCGTCAATCAGAAACGGAAAGAATTTCTGGAATTAAAATAAGGTCGCATGACGGTGACGGAGTATGAGTGGAAGTTTGTCAGATTGAGCCGTTACGCTCGGGAATGTATATCTACGGAAGCCATTATGTGTAAAAGATTTGAAGACGGCCTGAATGAAGACATAAAGTTACTTGTTGGCATTCTTGAAATTAAAGAGTTTGTGACATTAGTCGAGCGAGCCTATAAAGCCGAAGAGCTCGGAAAGGAGAAAAGAAAAGCTGAAATAGAAGCTAGAGACACTCAAAAAAGATCATCGAGTAAAATTTTCCATTCTGTGCATAAAAAGTTCAGAGATGATCCTAGTCAACATAAAGCCACTTCAGACTTGCCTAGACGTGATCAACCTCCAGTGAGATCCCGAGCCACATCGATAGTTAGTGTCGGTAATGTTCCACAGAACCGGGCTGAGTGTAAACATTATGGGAAATGGCATCCTGGGAGTTGTAGAGTTCGTGATCGGGCTTGCTTTAAATGTGGATCGATGGATCATTTTATTCGAGAGTGCCCGATGTTAGCCGAGCAAAATACAACTCAGAACACTAGACCGAAGCGGTCAAAGCGCCAAAGACGTGTAGACCACTCGGACATTCGTGCAATGTAGGTGGCAGTCAGAGAAGGACGAAGGACACCGTGATACGATCAGAGGCTAGAGCTCCAGCTAGAGCTTATGCTACACGAGCCGAGAGGATGCTTCCTCCCCGATGTCATTCTTGGTACTTTCATCCTTTATGATACTCTTGTGATTGCATTGATTGATCTGGTTCGACTCATTCATATGTGTGTGAAACTTTAGTACTCGGTAAGACTCGCCGGTTGAGTCTCTTGAGTTTGTGATTCGTGTGTCCAACCCTCCGGGTAGATGTGTACTTGTTAATAAAGTGTGTAGAAATTTGCCTGTTGATGATTCGAGATTCTTGTTTCCCACCGATTTAATGTTGTTGCCTTCGATGAGTTTGATATAATTTTGGGAATGGACCGTTAACTTCACATGATGCGTTGGTGAATTGCAAAAGAAAGCTTATTGATTTGAGATGTCAAAACGGCGAGATCATCAGAATTGCATCCAGTGATTTAAGTGGGTTTCCTACAATAATATCCTCGATGTTGACCCAAAAGTATGTAAGAAAAGGGTGTGAAGCTTATTTGGCCTATGTACTGGATAATAAAGTGTCTGAAAAGCATATTGAATCTGTACCGGTTGTGTGTGAATACCCAGATGTGTTTCCTGAAGAACTACCGGGTTTACCACCAGAAAGAGAGATTAAATTCGGCATTGAATTAGCACCGGGAACGACTCCAATTTCGATAGCTCCGTATCGGATGGCACATACTGAGTTAAAAGAGTTGAAAGCACAGTTGCAAGAGTTAACAGATAGGGGTTTTGCATGACCGAGTTTCTCTCCTTGGGGCGCACCAGTTCTATTTGTGAAAAAGAAAGATGGAACGATGCGAATATGTATTGATTATCGGCAACTGAATAAGGAAACTATAAAGAATAAGTACCTGTTACCTCGGATTGATGATTTGTTTGATCAGTTGAAAAGGGCTTGATATTTTGAAGATAGATTTGAGATCGGGTTATTATCGATTCTTGAGTCAAAGATGCGAGATGTGCCAAAAGCGCATTCGGGCGAGGTATGGACATTTTGAGTTTCGGTTATGCCTTTTGGACTCACTAATGCACTGCTATTTTTATGGACCTAATGAATCGGGTCTTCAGACAATTTTTAGATTAGTTTGTAGTAGTATTTATTGATGATATACTAATCTACTCTAAAGATGAAACCGAGCATGTCAAGCATTTGAGATTAGTGCTACAAACTTTGCGAGATCAACAGTTGTATGCAAAGTTTAGTAAGTGTGAGTTCTGGATGAATGAAGTCAGGTTCTTGGGTCATGTTGTTTTAGCATTGGGTATTCGTGTTGACCCGAGCAAAATATCGGCTATTATTGATTGGAAACCACCAAAGAATGTTCCTAAAATCTGAAGCTTTCTGGGACTTGCGGGTTACTATCGATGATTTGTGAAAGGTTTTTCTATGATAGCTACTCCGTTGACAAAGTTATTGCAGAAAGATGTCAGGTTTGAGTGGTCAGAAAAGTGTCTGAAAAGCTTTGATCAACTGAAAGCCCTTTTGACCGAAGCTCCAGTGTTAGTTCAGCCTGAATCGGGTAAAGAATTTGTTGTTTATTTTGATGCTTCTTTGAATGGTTTGGGATGCATTTTGATGCAGGAAGGCAAAGTTGTAGCCTACGCTTCAAGACAATTGAAGCCGCATGAAAGAAATTACCCGACGCATTATTTAGAACTTGCAGCTATTGTGTTCGCATTGAAAATTTGGCGTCATTATTTATATGGTGAGAAATGTCATGTTTACTCGGATCACAAGAGTCTTAAGTATTTGATGACTCAGAAAGATCTGAACTTGAGACAACGCAGATGGTTAGAACTATTGAAAGACTATGAGTTGGTGATTGACTACCATCCGGGGAAAGCTAACGTTGTCGCAGATGCGTTAAGTTGAAAATCATTGCTTATTCTTCATGCATTGAACACATAGATGGTTATGTCAAGTGATAGTTCGATCATAGTCGAGTTAAAAGCAAGATCGATGTTTATTCAGCAAATTTGTGATGCACAAAAAGCTGACAAAGATATGACCGTCAAATGAGTTCAGTGTGAAAATAATGCAGAGACAGAATTTCGAATTGATGAAAATGACTGCTTGAAATAAAAAGGCCGAATGTGTGTACCGAGGAACGTGGACTTGATTCAATTATTATTGAATGAGGCTCATAATAGTCAGATGTCGATACATCCGGGTAGCACGAAAATGTATAATGACTTTAAGCAGTTCTACTAGTGGCCTGGTATGAAACGGGATATATCTGAATTTGTTTCAAGGTGTTTAATATGTCAGCAAGTCAAAGCCGAACATCAGGTGCCTTTTGGATTACTTCAACCGATCATGATACCTGGATGGAAATGGGATAGAGTCACTATGGATTTTGTATCTGGGTTGCCTATGACACCGAACAAGAAAGATGCAGTCTTGGTTATAGTAGATAGACTGACCAAATCAGCTCATTTCGTACCGGTTCGTATGGATTTTTCACTTGATAAACTTACTAAGTTGTATATATCTCAAATCGTGAGATTACATGGTGTACCGAGTTCTATTATCTCAGACAGAGACCTGAGATTCACATCACGATTGTGGAAGAAGTTACAGGATGCTCTAGGTACTAAACTTCATTTTAGCACCGCCTTTCACCCGCAAACAGACGGTCAATCTGAGCGAATCATTCAAACACTTGAGGACATGTTGAGATGTTGCGTTCTCGAGTTTGAAGGTACGTGGTAAAAATACTTACCTTTGATTGAATTTGCCTATAATAACAGTTTTCAATCAAGTATCAAAATGGCACCCTATGGAGCTCTATATGGCCGCAAGTGTCGTATGCCATTATACTGGACCGAGCTCAGTGAGAACAAGATACAAGGGGTTGATTTGATTAAAGAGACTGAACAGAAAGTGGCTATAATCAAAGATAATTTGAAAGCTGCATCAGATCGTCAAAAGTCTTATGCTGATTTGAAACGTAAAAATATAGAATTTCAAGTCGGAGATCGGGTATTCTTGAAAGTATCTCCGTGGAAGAAGGTAATTCGTTTTGGTCGGAAGGGCAAACTGAGTCCGAGATTTATCGGACCGTATGAAATCATCGAACGTATTGGGCCTGTTGCTTATAAATTGAAGTTACCCTCTGAATTAGAAAAGATACACGATGTATTTCACGTGTCGATGCTTCGTAGATACAGATCAGATCCATCACATGTGATTGCTCCATCTGAGATTGAAATTCAACCTGATATGATGTATGAGGAAGAACCGATCCGTATTTTAGCTCGGGAAATGAAAGAGATAAGAAACAAAAGGATTCCATTAGTGAAGGTACTGTGCAATCGACACGGAGTTGAAGAGGCTACGTGGGAGCCTGAGGACTCAATGAGGCAACAATATTCGACGTTGTTTAACGGTAAGAATTTTTGGGGACGAAAATCCTTAAGGGGGGAGAGTTGTAACAGACCGAATTTGACCCTAATCGGAATGGTGGTTACGAGACCACGAATCCGAATCTGAAAAATATTTTAGTATTATATTTTGTGTTTATTATATGTGAATTGATGTATGTGAAAGTCTCGTAGAAAAATTTTATCGTTTGTGTGTTTAATTTAGAAAAAGGACTTAATCGCTTAAAAAGTAAAAGTTGCATGCTATAGTTTGCTAGAATGATGATGGCTTTTTAATATGAGGTGTTAAATGGATAAATAACCCATTTTTTGAGTTAGTGGATGCTATATGACAAGATTAACCTTTAGTTTTATATTATGTAATTTTATATTATAAGGTTAAATAGGTAATTAATTAAATGTTATAATATATGTTAAATAAAACATAAAAAAGGCCATTATCATCTTGTTTATTTCCATGGCCGAATGTGTTAAAGAAAAAGGAGAAAACCTTGTTTGAATTTCGGCACTTTAAAGCTTAAAATCAAGGTTAGTTTGATTTCGATTTTTGTTAATTTTTACATTTTTGAGATCGTTGCTTCGTATATTACCCGACCCATGCTTGAATTTTTGAGAATCATGTGTATATGAGGTTCGGCCATTGATGTGTTTTTATGGGTTTTGATATTTGATGGTTTTAGATTAAAGATGTGTTAAAGATTTACAAGTTTTGTATTAGAAATTTTGGTGAAGTTTTGTATTTAGGGCTATTTTATAAAAATAAAATTTTAGAGGGACTTAATTACAAAATAAATGAAATGAGAGGGCTTATAAAGTCCCTAGGAACATTTGGCCCTTGTATAGTCTTGGCAAATTGTGTATATTTTGTGTTTTGTACAATTAGGACTAAATAGTAAAAATGTGAAACCTTAGGGGTAAAATGGTAATTTGCATGTTTATGTGTTTTGGGACTAAATTGAATTGAAATGTACTTGAATGAGCTGAATTTAATGTGTTTTAGATCAAGAGCAAAGAAAAACGGAATTGGATCGGGGAAAGATGAAAGTTCTCGAATAACCGGTTTAAGTTGTCCATCGACAGTCGAGGTAAGTTCTTAAGTTAAAGCATGTTTAAGAGATAAATAGGAATATGTTCAATGATATTATTTGATTAAATTGAGTAATGAAATAAGTGATAGCCGAATATAAATGCTCTATATTGGATTGTATATGCTGAAATGCAATGTGAATTGGTACATTTGATATGATAAGTGAATGCGATTTATGTGTATGAATTGATAGTAAAGTAAGTGTTGAAGAATATAAGTTGATGAATTGATTTGATAAATATATTCAGGCTTCGTGCCTAGCAGGCTTAGTGCCGGTGATATATTCAGGGTTCGTGCCTAGTAGGCTTAGTGCCGGTGATATATTAAGGCTTTGTGCCTAGCAGGCTTAGTGCAGGTGATATATTTAGGCTTCGTGCCTAGCAGGCTTAGTGCCGGTGATATATTCAGGCTTTATGCCTGCAGGCTTAGTGCTGGTGATAGATTCGGGCTTTGTGCCTTGCAGGCTTAGTGCCGGTGATATATTCGGGCCTCGTGCCTAGCAGGCTTGATGCCGGTGATGCGTTTTAAATGAAGAAACCCTAAATTACTCAAGGTGAATTGCAGTTAATGAATCAAGTAAATGCTCGAGTAAACGCAAGTCTTTGTTTTTATTTTCGAGAGCAAGGTAAGTTATGTCTAGTATTAAATGAGTCTGAATGATACGGTAGAAATGATATAATGTGTAATTGAACTTATGATCAAAAGTATGAGTAGTTTGGGATTGGAATTGAGATTGAATAAAATGTTTTGGTAGACTTGATTATGAATATAAATATTCATTGAAATATGACTTTGATTGGGATAATATAGACGATGTGAATGGTGGATGTATATGATTGGAAATAATGTGATTAATGTGATATGTATACCTTGTGTTTTGATATAATATAAGTTTAAGGTAAACAAGGGAAACAATTAGGTTAATGAACTATGGTATTCGGCCTTCCATAAATTCATGATTAAAATAATTATTTTTCATTGTTATGGTAACTATTATATATGTATGGTAACTATTATATATGTATTGGTGTTCAGACATTGTATTACCATTAACTTAAAACTTACTAAGCTAGTGAGCTTACTCTGTATGTGTTTGTATTTCTATTTTATAGGTCATAGATTCAACTACGGGCTCAGGGGATCATCAAGAAAGTCGACCACACTATCACTCTCTTTGGTATATATATGTTTTGCATACTTTTTGAGTCAAAGGCATGTATAGACTAAGTCTCTTATGTTGTGTTCGAATGATATGTATATGTATGTATGCCATGCGAAAATGGTTATGCTTTTATGTATGTGTGACTTGTAATGTGGGTCATGGTATTAGTGATGTGAATAATCAGTTTTGCGTTATGTTAACTTCAAAGGTTTATTTTACGGTTTAAGCATATGTAAGTAATATATCAGATTAAGTGGTCCTTTACTTACTTTAAAGTTAAAGGATAATGATCATGATGAGTTGCGAAAATGGCTTGCCCCTTATGGTTTAAACTTGATTGTATATGTTTCTTTATTTGAGTTGGTTTGAGTTTGTTAAATTATGAATTTACTATTGGAGTATTTTAATATGCATATAAATGTATTAAGCTTCTAGTTAGAAAGCTAATACTTAAAAGGTGTAAGTTAGTTTTGAGATTCTAGTAATGGATTAAATATGGTTTAAATATCTATGTGACATTGGAATGATGATGATTTGTTTCGGCATGTCTAGTTGAATGTATCAAAGGCGACTAGGTATAGATGATATAAATTATATCTTATGCATGTGTAAACCGGAGGTGAAATAGTAATGAGTAAATAGATCTGTAATAATGTATACATTCGCTATGTAACACTAATGGCTAAATAAAATAAATGGTAATTTGCTATATGAATATAATTAGTCCCTAGTTGATGTAAATAATATTAATTGTGTTATGTAAATAAGTGATTTGATAATAGTTGAGATATTCATGTATATTAGTAATTGATCTTATAAAGTGTGTTGACTTGTGTGAGGTTTAATAATGCCCGTAACCCAAATCTGGCGATGGATACGGGTTAAGGGTGTTACATTTGATAACATGGTGACTGCATCTAAGTTGAATACACCGACTGCTTTCATTGGATTTGTCCTCATGACTTGCCACTGATAATTATTTAGTGCCATCTCTTCTATAAATTCATGAGCCACTTCAGGTGTTTTATTATTCAGAGTACCACCGGTGTAACGCCTCGAATTCCAGGCCTAGAAGTTTTAGGGTTTGAGCATAAGGATATTGAAAAAGCTGCACATATGTGTTTAGTTGTGCAATTTGGTGACATAATGGGCCTGCTGGTCTGGTGGTAGTGTGAGTGTTGGTGAGCCTCAAGGTCGCAGGTTCGACTCTTTGCATGCGCATTTTGAGGTTTAATAGTTTTATTTGTGTAGCTTATTTGTTTTAAATTTTATTTTATTTTATTATTTTTATTTTATTTTATTTTATTTTTCTATTTTATTTTTGGAAAGTGACGTTTCCTTTCACTTTTCTCCCTTCTTCTTTACTTTTTAGTTTTTCAAAACAATTCTTTAAAACGGTTTATTTGTGGATTCAAGAATCTCGCGCCTCTGTCTTCTTCTCCAATCACAAACAGGTGTGGGATTCGAACTGTAACTACGTTACTTTATGTGTTTATTATTTCTACAAATTTTCTATTCTATTTTTTTGATTGTATGCTAACCCATTAGTTTGGGTTTTTAGTAGATGAAAGTGATTGGAAATCATCATTTTCTAATATATGTTGATAGGGCAAAGGTTAGGGACGGTTTTGGTGGCTGAAATGATGTTTTTAGGGCTGTTGTAGGGTGGTTTTGTGATCACCCGACGGCCATACGGGTGTGTACCATGGCACACAGCCGTGTGGATTTGGGAACTAGGGTTTTCGAGCTAAATTGGGTGCCACACAGCTTGGCCACACGGCCGTGTAGCTGATTTAGGGATTTTTTAAAATTTACACGGTCGTGTCCCATGGGCACACGGGCGTGGGGGTCTGGGGAAATAAGGGATTTAGAGTTTTGGGGTCACATGGCCGTGTGACTAATTTAGGGATTAGGGATCCCACATAGATGTGTGTTTTAAAACAAACGACCGTGTCTGATGGCACACAAGTGTGTGACAGCCTCACATGGCCGTGTTTGCCCTACATCTTATTTTAGCAAAATTGACAGTGAGTTACACGACCTATTTACACGGCCGTATCCCTGCTTCACTCGGGCGTGTGCCTCTGTCATATGGCGTGTGCTACCCTGTACATGGGATTTTGGACCCCATACGACCTAGATTTCTCCACACGACTAGAGCACATGGGCGTGTGGCCTTATCTTGCCAAATAATGATTTTAAGTCAAATGTAAGTGTAAGTGCAACCTCGACTGAGATTTACTGAGGGTAGTTATGACTTTGATCTAGTCTTAATGTGTGTTATTTGTGATTGGTTGTGCGACGAGCTTGATACTAAACTCGATTTATGAGTGTGCACATGTCTGATTCTGTAACTGACTGATTGGATGTGAGTGTCTGCTTCTGATTAACTGTCTGAAACTGGTATTCTGATTGTGTACATGTAACATCCTAGATTAGGGGTTATGCGTTTGTGCATAATTCATGAGATAGTGGGATCAGTGGGTGTGTTGTTTGTGTTCTGAAGAGTTTCAAGAACCCTAAGATGTAAGGAAATGTAAGGAAATGTAGGGAAATGTAAGGAAATATAAGGAAATGTAAGGAAATGAAAGGAAATGTATGGAAATGTATAGAGATGTAAGGAAATGAATGGAAATGTATGGAACGATTAGTTAAAAGAGGAAAGTGAACATTTTGGAAACCTAAGCTAAAAGAGGAAAGTAAACATTTTGGAAACCAAACCAAAATAGGAAACTAAACATTTTGGAAACCAAACCAAAATAGGAAACTAAACATTTTGGAAACCAAGCCAAAATAGGAAACTAAACAATTTGGAAACTTGGAAAATACAGAGCCACGCGAAAATTTTTGGAAACTTAAAAATGACCCCGGAATGTCAAATTTTAGAGCCCAAAGGGGAACTTAGGGCCAAGAGACCCTAAAGATATAAAGTACATGAAATTTGACCCAATAACGGGCTTGGAAATGTGGCCTGAAGATGCCACCTAAGGCCTTAGGAAATGGCCCAAATGCAAGAGGTTTTTGGGCCTGAGTTTGAGTCATCTAGGAAGCAAATAAAAGAAATTTTATTTTGCTTCCATGAGTGGGGAGTTGGACGGCACAAGGTAAGCTAAGAAGAGGAGTTTTTATTCAATGGAACTTTTGGCTAATTAGGAGATTTGATGGAATTTCATAGTTGATAAAATTAAAACTTATCACAAATGAAGAGTTGGAGGATTTAGGGACTCTAAGGCTAATAGTTTCGGCCAAAGAGAGAAAAGTAAAGAGCCATTCTCTTCTCTTCAACCTCTTGCCGAAACCTCCTAATCAAAGTAACAACAACTTTTTCTTTTCTTTAGCCGAATCCTCCTTGTCAAAGTTCTCTCCATCTCTTTTCCTTTCTTTTTCTTTTCTTCTACTATCCCTCCACAAAAGCCAAAACTTTGAGATCCCAAATAGTGCCATAGCCAAATATTAAAAGAGATCCTCCGGGATTCGAAATCGAGGTAAGTACATCAACATACATTTGGCAAAAAGGTCTCTTCCATAATTGAATAATAGTTCAAATCTAACAAGTGATTTCGGCAGGAATTAAAAATAAAGATCAATTTCGGGATTTGAGAACTTCAAGGTAAGTAAGTCTATACATTCGGCCAAGGCCAAATCTTAGTCAATTAGATCAAATTGATCAAAAACTAACCTATTCAGAGATCTAGGTGTTGGCCGATTACAAGGAAAAAGGGAAGGTGAAGTTTTCGGGATTTAAAAATCCATAAGGTAAGCATTTGAAAGTATTCGGCCAAGGTTGTGTGATTACATAGATAGGATCTATAATTATTAAAAAGTCGAAAACTAATTTATGTTGAGATTTAAGGTTGGCCGAATATCAAGTGAAGGAAAACAAAGTTTTCGAGATTTGAATAAACATCAAATCGGCATCAAAGGTAAGCCTCTTTACAAATCCTACTAGGATTTGGATATTATAGCCCAAAATAGAATTTATGCTAAGTAATACCTGATAAACCAAATGTAGGAATTAAGGATCTAAACATTAGATCTTGCTTTCGGAATCTCAAGGAATCGCTAAACAAATCAGGTGTGTATTCCACACTATTCTTAATAGTTTTATGGTTTAAATATGTTATATATGTTAATGTGAAAGTGAAAGAAAGTGGCTAAAGTGCCATAGTATGGTACAAAGTATTCAGGTACGTTTTCCTACTTCTACTAGGATTTCGAAAAAAATGTTATACAAGTGAAAAGTGATGTGAAAGTGAAATAAAAATATGTTATGCATGATAGTTATTATTTGGGGCATTTGGGTCAATTGAAGAAGGAGAAGTGAATGTGATGACTTCGGTCTCACTAAGTGAATGTGATGACTTCGGTCTCACTAAGTGAATGTGATGACTTCGGTCTCACTAAGTGAATGTGATGACTTCGGTCTCACTAAGTGGTAACTTCGGTTACATTATAGTGGTGGCTATGCCACAATATTATCAGTGGGCGATGAGCATGTCGATTGCGATGATCGCCTTGATGGAGTGTAGCGGAAGGAGGGTTGACTTAGTAGTCCCCACTGCACAAAGTTGGTACGGTGGAGTGTAGCGGATGGCATATAGGTTTGGGTTGGGTTTGCATCATTACCTTGGAATTTTTATATGCATATGATTTTTATGGTGTGCCTATTTCTATTATGTTTGGTGTTGAGTTACGACCGAGTCTATCGACTCACCCCGCTGTGGGAATATGTTTGGTGATGAGCAATGAATTGACCCACACAGCAGAACTTGTGGTGGCCATGATCGACTTGAAGTTCGCTTAATTTGAATATTTATTTTATTTTAAGTACTTGTACAATTTATTATTTTGGGTTTCATTTTATGTAATAAGGCCACCGTGATTTAATTTTTATTTCTACTATAATTACTATGATATGAATTTAGGGCTTTATAAAGAGTAAGCCCACTTAGTATGAAATAAGTTTAAATATTTATCACTTGAAGCAAATGGGTTTTGTTATAAAAATAAATTGCTTTCAACTCAAGCCCAACCCACAACGAACTATCTTCTAAAACTCACGCTTTCAAAGTATTTGAATGAATTTGAACCGGTTACTTGAGGAACATACCAGATCCACCCATTCTCGTGGGTAGGGTGTGGGGTGTTTCGATTTAATATCGAGCCAGTTCAAACTTCGGCTGTGGCCTAAGGCCCAAAATGTTTTTAAAACAAGGCCAAATGAGTTTTATGAAGGTATTTTACAAATGGACAGTATAAAGACATGGCCCCTAAGTCTCCAACCATGATCTACCGGTAAGTACCCCAACTCTATGTGTGATTCTGTGATTTATATAAGGGTAGAAAAGGCATAGAACGTAGAATAGCATGATAGGAACTTGAACCCTAGGATTAGACTACTCAAACACAAACACATAAGATTTAAGGCACTAAACCAACCTATGAGTAAGTCAATTAAGCTAGGTGTGGCAACCATGGTACACATGTCTAGGAGTGGATCCCAAGAGCTTGGTATTTAAGCGGTCCTAGTGACTCACCTCCTCTTCTTGAATCCTACCCTGCGTAGCTTCTGGCTCACCCTAACCTAGAGGACTTAGCGGGTGTGGCAACCCTCAGACGCATGTCTAGGAATGGTTTCAGTGGGAGCTTGGTATTTAAGCACCCACGTGACTCACCTCCTCTCCACTCGAATCCTTCCCAGTGCGTAGCTTTGGTTCACCCCGACCAAGAAGGCTCACCATAGGCTAAACTCAATAACTAAAACCCGAAAGGAATTAGCCATTTTTAACACTTAATATTAAAATTCTTAAATCACTTTCTTTCTCTTATCCTTAATTCACGAAAACTATTTCAGACACAATTATTTTCAAAAATTTTGATCCATAAAATTACAAAATGCCCTTAGTGGTAAAATTTCCAAAGTGCCCTTGGTTTATAAAATGATTCAACTACTCAACAGTTTTACCAAAATTTTATTATTTTATAAACATTCCAAAAGCCCTAACTTGCAAAATATCAAAATACCTCGATTTTGGAAAAAAATTACAAAATTGCCCCTGACTTACAAAATTACCAAAATGACCCTGAATTTCAAAATTTTTGCAACATTCCTATTTTTGAAGGAACAATTTTCGAAAAGAACACTCAGAGTTTTACAACTTTTGAAATACCCCTGATTTATTAAATTTTACAAATTTACCCTGATTTGTGAAAAATTACCAAAATACCCCTGAGGTAAAAAAAATTCTGAAATAACCCCAGATTTAAAAAATTTTCCAAATTACCCTAGACTTCAAAATTTTCAAAATAATTTTTGACAAAAACACCAAGGAACGTTTTTCTTCTGAAAAATTACGAAAATGCCCCTGTAGGATAAAATTACGAAAATACCCCCGGGTAGAGGAAAACAACAACATCAACAACAAAAACTACAACGTTTCTCTGAATGAACGAAAGTTCATACTTGTTTGATGGATGAATGAATGAATGGAAAAGACTGTGTGTTTGTATGAATACGAAAGAACCACTTTTAAATCCCTTTCCATAAAACTCCTTCGCTGATAAATAAGTGGAACAAAGACTAATCCATAAAATTTCTTAATCAGATTCCGACGCTAGAAAATGAGTTCTAGAGGACGCGGTCGTCAAGGACGCGGTAGAGGAAGAATAATTGTGTCAGAACCCGTTAGATCAGGTCAAGGTTCTGACAATGAGCTACCACCGCCACCACCACCCCAGCTGTTAACATCGAGTAGCAGGCTCAGACGGGGGATGAGGCTGTGTCGCAGGCTATGTTGCGAGTATTGGAAATGGTGGTGGCGGTGGAAATTGTGAGCTCAAATCTGCACCGAGCGAATCCGAGCCAACGGGGCCGAGGTGTTTCGTGGAGTGTCCGGCGTGGCACCCAGTACTGCCGAGTATTGGTTGGAAGCAACTGAGCATATTATGGATGAACTCGACCTGACCCCTGAGGAGAAGTTGAAAGGGATGGTAGCCCTGTTACGTGATGAAGCATACCAATAGTGGCTAGCTGTCCGTGATGGTGCCAAGACAGAGGATCTGACGTGGGAGTATGCTAAGGAGGCATATCGGAAGAAGTATGTAGGCACTCGGTATATTGATGAGCAGCGAAAAGCTTTTCTAGGACTAGTTCAGGGGAGCAAATCAGTAGCGGCATATGAGGCTGAATTTCTGAGGTTAAGCCGATATGCCCGAGGAGTAGTCGTGACTGAACATGAACGCTGTGTCCGTTTTGAGGACAGATTAAGTAATGACCTAAGGTTATTGATAGCTCCACATCAAGAGCGAGAGTTCTCCACGTTGGTTGAAAAGGCTAAGGTAGCTGAAGGAATTAAGGACTCGACTAGGCAGAACTCTGACAGGAATAAACCCAAAAGAGGTTATGAATCGTCGGGAAGTGTGCAAAAAGTCCTAACCGAGGGGTCAAGGGTCACAAATTGACACCAGAGGCGATCGCCCTTGTGAGTATTGTGGAAAGAAGCACTGTGTGAGTTGTAACATCCTGAATAGGCCTATGCATTTCAGCTTTAATTGTATGAAATGACAAGTTTCAAGTACTATGAATAAATTTTGATACTTTTGGAAACCTAGAAATGCATGAAAATGGAAATGGAAATGAAAATGGAAATGAAAATGGAAATGGAAATGGAAATGGAAATGAAAATGGACATTTTTGGAAACTTAGACATTTTTGGAAACCTAATGGAATTAGGAAAGTGAACATTTTGGAAAACCAAACCAAAATAGGAAACTAAACATTTTGGAAACCAAACCAAAATAGGAAACTAAACATTTTGGAAACCAAGCCAAAATAGGAAACTAAACATTTTGGAAACTTGAAAAATACAGAGCCGCGCGAAAATTTTAGGAAACTTAAAAATGACCCCGGAATGTCGAATTTAAGAGCCCAAAGGGGAGCTTAGGGCCAAGTGACCCTAAAAATATAAAGAACATAAACTATGACCCAATAACGGACTTGGAAATGTGGCCTGAAGATGCCACCTAAGGCCCTAGGAAATGGCCCAAATGCAAGAGGTTTTTGGGCCTGAGTTTGAGTCATCTAGGAAACAAATAAAAGAAATAAAATTTTGTCTCCATGAGTGGAGGGTTGGACGGCACAAGGAGGAGGAGTTTCTATTCAATAAAAACTCTTGGCTAATTAGGAGATTTGATGGAGTTTCATATTGATAAAACTAAACCTTATCACAAGTGAAGAATTGGTGAACTAGGACTCTAAGGATATTAGATTCGCCAAAGAAAGAAAAGAAAAGAGCCATTCTCCTCTCTTCAACATCTTGTCAAACCTTCAAGAGAAAGTAGCAACAATCTTTCCTCTTCTCTTTAGCCAAATTCCCTTGTCAAAAACTCTCTCCATCTTTTTCTTTCTTTTTCTTTTCTTCTACTATTCAACCACAAAAGCCAAAGCTTTGAGATCCACAATAGTGCCATAGCCGAATAGCATAAGGGATCTTCCGGATTCAAAACAAGGTAAGTACCTCATTATACAATCGGCAAAAGATCCCTCCTTGATTAAGTAATAGATCAAATCTAACAAGTGATTTCGGTAGGAATTTGAAGTAAAGATCAACTTCGGGATTTGAGGTAAGTGAGTCTATACATTCGGCCAAGGCCAAATCTCACTCAATTAGATTAAATTGATCAAAACTAATCTATTCGAGATCTAGGAAGTTGCCGATTACAAGGAAAAAGGGAGGTGAAGTTTCGGATTTTAAAATCCATAAGGTAAGCCCATAAAGGTATTCACCAAAGATATGTGATTACTAAGATTAGATCCGTAATTATTAAAAGCGAAAACTAATTTATGTTGAGGTTTCAAGGTTGGTCAATATCAAGTGAAGGAAAACAAAGATTTTAGATTTGAATAAACATCAAATCGGCATCAAAGGTAAGCCTCTTTACAAATCCTACTAGGATTTGGATATTATAGCTCAAAATAGAATTCATGCTAAGTAATATTTGATAAACCAAATGTAGGAATTAGGATCTAAACACTAGATCTTTCTTTCGAAATCTCAAGGAATCGCTAAACAAATCGTGTGTATTCCACACTATTCTTAATAGTTTTATGGTTTAAATATGCTATATATGTTAATGTGAAAGTGAAAGAGAGTGGCTAAAGTGCCATATTATGGTACAAAGTGCTAAGGCACGCTTTTCCTACTTCTACTAGGATTACGAAATAAATGTTATATAAGTGAAAAGTGATGTGAAAGTGAAATAAAAATATGTTATGCATGATATTTATAATTTGGGGCATTCGGGATTTATGTGAAAGGGGAAGAAGGTGTTGACTATGGTCTCACCAACGTTATAAGTGAAAGTGATGACTTCGGTCTCACTAAGTGAATGTGATGACTTCGGTCTCACTAAGTGAATGTGATGACTTCGGTCTCACTAAGTGGTAACTTCGGTTACATTACAAAGGTGGCTATGCCACAATATTATCGATGGCGATGAGCACGCCGACCGCAATGATCGCCTTCGATGGAGTGTAGCGGAAGGAGGGTTGACTTAGTAGTCCCCACTGTGCAAAGTTTGGTACGGTGGAGTGTAGCGGATGGCATATAGGTTTGGGTTCGGGTTTGCATCATTACCTTGAAATTGTTATATGCATATGATTTTAATGGTGTGCCTATTTCTATTATGTTTAGTGATGGTTACACACCGAGTCTATCGACTCACCCTGCTGGGAATATGTTTCGTGATGAGCAAGAATGGACCGGACTACAGAACTTGTGGTGGCCATGATCGACTTGAAGTTCAGTTTAATTTGAATATTTATTTTATTTTAAAGTACTGTACAATTTATTATTTTGGGTTTCATTTTATGTAATAAGGCCACCGTGATTTAATTTTTATTTTTACTATAATTACTATGTTATGAGTTTAGGGCTTTATAAAGAGTAAGCCCACTTAGTATGAAATAAGTTTAAATTTTTATCACTTGAAGCAAATGGGTTTTTGTTATAAAAAAAATTTGTTTTCAACTCAAGCCCAACCCACAACGAACTTATCTTCCAAAACTCATAGTTTTCAAAACAATCGAATGAATTTGAACCGGTTACTTCAAGGAACATACCAGATCCACCCATTCTCGTGGGCGGGTTTGGGGTGTTTCAATTTGGTATCGAGCCAGCTCAAACTCTCTACTGTGGCCTAAGGCCCAAAACGTTTTTTTTTAAATAAGGCCAAATGAGTTTTATGAAAGTATTTTTACAAATAGATGTATAAAGACATGGCCCTAAGTCTCCGAATTCATGATCCACCGTGTAAGTACCCCTAACTCTATGTGTGATTCTGTGACTTATATAAGGGTAGAAAAGGCATGGAACGTAGAATAGCATGATAGGAACTTGAACCCTAGGATTAGACTACTCAAACACAAACACATAAGATTTAAGGCACTAAACCAACCTATGACTAAGTCAATTAAGCTAGGTGTGGCAACCATGGTATGCATGTCTAGGAGTGGATCCCAAGAGCTTGGTATTTAAGCAGTCCTAGTGACTCACCTCCTCTTCTTGAATCCTACCTGGTGCGTAGCTTCGGTTCACCCTAATCTAGAGGACTTAGTGGATGTGGCAACCCCTGTACGCATGTCTAGGAATGGTTTCCGTGGGAGCTTGGTATTTAAGCAGTCCGCGTGACTCACCTCCTCTCCACTCGAATCCCGCCTGTGCGTAGCTTTGGTTCACCTTAACCAAGAAGGCTCACCATAGGCTAAACTCAATAACTAAAACCCGAAAGGAATTAGCCATTTTTTAACACTTGATATTAAAATTTTAAATCACTTTCTTTCTCTTATCCTTAATTCACTAAAACTATTTCAGACACAATTATTTTCAAAAAATTTTGATCCATAAAATTACAAAATGCCCTTAGTGGTAAAATTACCAAAGTGCCCTTGGTTAATAAAATGATTCAACTACTCAACAGCTTTTACCAAAATTTTATTATTTTATAAACATTCCAAAAACCCTAACTTGCAAAATATCAATATACCTCGATTTATGGAAAATTACAAAATTGCCCCTAACTTACTAAAATTACCAAAATGACCTCGATTTTCAAAATTTTTTGCAATATTCCCATTTTGAAGGAACAATTTTAAAAGAACCTCGAGTTTTACAACTTTTGAAATACCACTCGATGTATTAAATTTTACAAATTTACCCTGATTTGTGAAAAAATTACCAAAATATCCCTGAGGTTAAAAACTACCGAAATAACCCCAGATTTAAAATTTTTTTTTCCAAATTACCCCTAGACTTCAAAATTTTCAAAATAATTTTTTTTGACAAAAACACCAAGGAACATTTTTCTTCTGAAAAAAATACGAAAATGCCCTTGTAGGACAAAACTACGAAAATACCCCGGGTAGAGGAAAACAACAACAACAACAAAAACTACAACGTTTCTATGAATGAACTAAGGTTCATACTTGTTTGATGGATGAATGAATGAATGGAAAAAGACTGTGTGTTTGTGTGAATACGAAAGAACCACTCTTAAATCCCTTTCCATAAAACTCCTTCGCTGATAAATAAGTGGAACAAAGACTAATCCATAAAATTTCTTAATCAGATCTCGACACTAGAAAATGAGTTCTAGAGGACGCGATCGTCAAGGACGCCAGAGGAAGAATAACCGTGTCGTAACCCATTAGATCGTGTCAAGGTTCGACAATGAGTTACCACCGCCACCACCACCCCCACCGTTAAAGTCGAGCAAAGCAGCTCGGGACGGGATGAGGCCGTGTCGCAGCCATGTTGCGAGTATTGAAATGGTAGTCTGGCGGTGGAAATTCAGAGCTCGAAAGTCTGCACCGAGCGACTCCGAGCCAACGGGCCGAGGTGTTTCGTGGAGTGTCCGTGTGGCACCCAAGATCGCCGAGTATTGGTTGGAAGCAATCGAGCGATTATGGATGAACTCGACCGACCCCGAGGAGAAGTTGAAAGGAATGGTAGCCTCATACGTGATGAAGCATACCAATGGTGGCTAACTGTTCAGGATGGTGCCACGGCAGAGGATCTCGACGGGAGTATGCTAAGGAGGCATACCGTAAGAAGTATGTCGGCACTCGGTATATTGATGAGCAGAGGAAAGCTTTTCTAGGACTAGTTCGGGGAACAAATCAAGGCGGCATATGAGGTGAATTTCGAGGTTGCCGATATGCTCGAGGAGTAGTCGCGATCGAACATGAACGCTTGTGTCCGCTTTGAGGACGGATTAAGGATGACCTAAGGTTATTGATAGCTCCACATCGAGAGCGGAGTTCTCCACGTTGGTTGAAAAGGCGAAGGTAGCTGAAGGAATCAAGGACTCGACTAGGCAGAATTCTGACAGAATAGACCTAAGAGAGGTTATGGATCATCGGGAAATGTGCAGAAAAGGCCCAGAACTGAGGGGTCAAAGGGTCAGCAAGTTGATACCAGAGGGCATTATCGGTCTTGTGAATATTGTGGAAGGAAGCACTCAGGTGAGTGTTGGAAAAAGATAGGAGCATGTCTTAAATGTGGGTCTAAGGACCATATGCTCAAGGAGTGTCCAAAGATATCGATGACGTATGACCAAGAATACGTAATGTTAATCGTGCCTAGGGAGGACAAAGAAATCAACGAGGTCGAGGTGCGAATAATGAGTTAATAATGTCGGCAGAGGACGGGCGAGGTGCCACCAATATCGAGGCAAGACAACCGGTTTGGTTTATGCGATTCGTCGGGGAGGATGAAGATGCGCGGACGTCATAACCCAGACGTTCCTCATTCATGGTAAACCCTATTATGCTTTAATTGATGTGGGCTCGACCCATTCTTATGTTGCCCGTAGTGTAGTTGAGACACTAGGCCTAGACTCGAACTTTCGATAAAGAAATGACGGTAGTAAGCCCATTAGGTCAAACTATAGTGGTAAATAAGATCTTTGGAATATACCCCTAGAAATTGTGGAGCGAGCTTTGGTCGACCTAATGGAATTATTCTTCGGGAATTTGACCTTATACTTGGTATGGATTGGTTAGTAGAACATCGAGCCGTGTTGGATTGTGCGGCTAAACGAATGGAACTAAGGACCATTGAGGATGAGGTGGTCATTATGATAGGAGAAAGAAGGAACTATTTGACTAATGTAGTTTCGGTGCTTAAGGCGAAAAGGATGGTACGTAAAGGGTACGAGGCGTTCTTAGCCTTTGTAAGTGCGTTGGATGGAAATGAGGAGGGTGTCAAAGTAGTCAGAACAGTAAGGGACTTTGAGGATGTTTTTCCAGAGGAATTACCAGGAATACCCCGAGATAGAGAAGTTGAATTTGGAATAGACTTCTTCGTCGTGAACAATACTGTGTCAATTGCTCCATACCGAATGGCGCCAAAGGAATTAGTGGAGCTTAAGGCTCAAATCCAGAGTTATTGGATCGAGGATTTATTCGCCCAAAGTGTCTCCGTGGGGAGCACCGGTCTTGTTTGTGAAGAAGAAGGACGGAACTATGCGTATGTGCATAGACTATCGTCAACTAAATAAGTCGACCATCAAGAACAAGTATCCCTTGCCAAGGATCGATGACTTGTTCGATCACCAAGGGAGCCGCAGAGTTTTCAAGATCGATTTACTACGGGATACCATCGCTTGAAGGTGAAGGAGGCCGATATCCATAAGACCGCTTTTAGGACAAGATATGGTCACTTTGAGTTCGTAGTAATGCCGTTTGGGTTGACAAACGCCCACCGCGCTCATGGATATGATGAATCGAGTGTTCCAACCTTACTTAGACAGGTTTGTTGTGGTATTCATTGATGATATCTTGGTATATTCCAAGTCCAAGAGGAGCATGATGAGCATCTCCGAATTGTGTTACAAGTATTAAGGAGAAGAAGCTTTATGCCAAATTCAGCAAGTGTGAATTTTGGCTTAGAGAAGTTGCTTTCTTAGGACACGTGGTGTCCGCCGAGGAATAAGGGTGGACCCTAAGAAAATCGAAGCGGTGTTGATTGGAAACCACCCAAGTCGGTGGCGTAGATTCGTAGTTTCTTAGGGTTGGCCGGCTATTACCAAGGTTCGTGGAAGGATTCTCGCCGATAGTCGCGCCATTAACAAAATTGTTGAGGAAGGAAGTACCCTTTGTGTGGACAGATAAGCAACAAGAGAGTTTTGAAAACTTAAAAGGTGTTAATGTAAGCTCGGTGTTGATTCAACCCGAGGCGTGAAAGGATTTTAGGTATACCGTGACGCGTCACATACGGGGTTAGGATGTGTTCTTATGCAAGATGGCAAGGTAGTCGCATGCGTCCCGACGCTTAAGGTCAGATAAAGTGAACTACCCAACCCATGACTTGGAATTGGCAGCAGTGGTTTTCGCCTCAAGGTGTGGAGGCATTATTTGTATGGAGAAAGGTCAAGGATCTACACAGACCACAAGAGTCTCAAGTATCTGCTGACTCAAAAGGAGTTAAACTTGAGGCAAATAAGGTGGGTGGAATTATCGAAAGACTATGACTGCTCGATAGAATATCATCCGCAAGGCGAATGTAGTAGCTGATGCTTTAAGTAGGAAGGTGGTGATGACTTAAGAGCAATGTTCGCTCATTTAAGCTTATATGAGGATGGAAGTTTGTTGGTGAATTACAAGTCAAGCCAACATGGTTGAAAGAAGTAAAAGAGGGACAATTGGTTGATGAAGATTTGAATGTTAAGCTACAAAAAGCACGAATCGGAGAGTTGGAGGACTATGAGATTAACGATGAAGGAGTATTATGCTACTGAGGGAAAGTCCAGATGCCAAGAGACAAGGAGTTAAGACGAAGATCCTTCGAGAAGCGCATAGTAGCCCTTATGCTATGCATCCCGGAGGCATTAAGTCGCACAAAGACTTAAGGAACAATTTTGGTGGCCAATCTTAAACGAGAAGTTACGAAATTTGTGGAAGATGTCTGACGTGTCGCAAGTTAAGGTGAACACCAAGTTCCATCGGGATTGCTTCACCAATTCAGATTCCACAAAGGAAGTGGGAAAGAATTACCATAGACTTCGTTAGTGGGCTTCCCTCACGCCTACTAAGAAGGACTCGGTATGGGTTATAGTAGACCGCTTGACTAAGTCCGCACATTTTATCCCAAGAAGAATAGACTATCCTCTTCAAAGGCTAGCCAAGTTATATGTGGCGTAAATTGTGAGGTTACATGGAGTACCAATGTCGATCATCTCCGATAGAGACCCAAGGTTTACGCCTCGATTTTGGAAGGCACTTCATCAAGCTTTAGGCACCAAGTTGATTTCACCACGCCTTCCATCCACAAACGGACGGGCAAATAAACGAGTAATATAAGTGTTGGAGGATATGTTGAGAGGATGTGTGATGGATTTTCGAGGAAGTTGGGAGGACTACTTACCTTTAGCGAGTTCGCCACAACAACAGCTTATCGTGCTAGCATTCAATGGCACCATACGAAGCATTGTACGGACGGAAGTGTCGTACTCTACTTGTTGGACCGAGTTAGGAGAACGCCGAGTTTTGGGACCGTAGATAGTGGCGTAAATGTAAGAGAAGGTGGAATTAATTCAACACGGTTAAAAGAAGCCTCGACAGACGTAAGTCTTATGTCGACCTCAAACGGAAGGAAATAGAGTTTGAAGTTGGAGACCAAGTGTTTCTAAAAGTCTCACCATGGAAGAAAGTGATGAGGTTTGGTCGAAAGGGAAATTAAGCTCAAGATTCATCTGGCCCTATCGGGTACTAAAGCGAGTGGGACCAAGTGGCATACCACCAGAGTTGCCACCAGAGTTGCAACAAATGCATGACGATTTCATGTGTCCATGCTACGCTTGGTACCGATCGGATCCCTCTCACATAGTACCAAGAGAAGAAGTGGAGCTAAGGCCGACTTAACCTACGAGGAAGAGCCGATTCAGATTCGAACGTGCCGTGAAAGTACTACGAAGGAAGTCCGCTCCTCTAGTTAAAGTATTATGGCGCAATCATGGATCGAAAGAAGCTTCGTGGGAGTCGAGGAGGCCATGAGACAAAGAATACCTCAACTATTTTAGTTAAGAAATTTCGAGGACTAAATTTTGTTTAAGGGGTAGAACTGTAACATCCCGAATAGGCCTATGCATTTCCAGCTTAATTGTATGAAATGACAAGTTTCAAGTACTATGAATAAATTTTTGATACTTTTGGAAACCTAGAAATGCATGAAAATGGAAATGAAAATGGAAATGGAAATGGAAATGGAAATGGAAATGGAAATGAAAATGGACATTTTTGGAAACTTAGACATTTTTGGAAACCTAATGGAATTAGGGAAGTGAACATTTTGGAAAACCAAACCAAAATAGGGAAGTGAACATTTTGGAAAACCAAACCAAAATAGGAAACTAAACATTTTGGAAACTTGAAAATACTGAGTCAGCTGAAAATTTTAGGAAACTTAAAATGACCCCTTAATGTCGAATTTAAGAGCCCAAAGGGGAGCTTAGGGCCAAGTGACCCTAAAATATAAAGAACATAAACTATGACCCAATAACGGACTTGGAAATGTGGCTCAAGATGCCACCTAAGGCCTAGGAAATGGCCCAAATGCAAGAGGTTTTGGGCCTCGAGTTTGAGTCATCTAGGAAACAAATAAAAGAAATAAAATTTTGTCTCCATGAGTGGAGGGTTGACGGCACAAGGAAGAGGAGTTTCTATTCAATAAAAACTCTTGGCTAATTAGGAGATTTGATGGAGTTTCATATTGATAAAACTAAACCTTATCACAAGTGAAGAATTGGCTGAACTAGGGACTCTAAGGATATTAGATTCGGCCAAAGAAAGAAAAGAAAAGAGCCATTCTCCTCTCTTCAACATCTTGTCAAACCTTCAAGAGAAAGTAGCAACAATCTTTCCTCTTCTTTTTAGCCGAAATTCCCTTGTCAAAAACTCTCTCCATCTTTTTCTTTCTTTTTCTTTTCTTCTACTATTCAACCACAAAAGCCAAAGCTTTGAGATCCACAATAGTGCCATAGCCGAATAGCATAAGGGATCTTCCGGATTCAAAACAAGGTAAGTACCTCATTATACAATCGGCAAAAAGATCCTCCTTGATTAAGTAATAGATCAAATCTAACAAGTGATTTCGACAGAATTTGAAGTAAAGATCAACTTCGGATTTGAGGTAAGTGAGTCTATACATTCTACCAAGGCCAAATCTCACCACTTAGATTAAATTGATCAAAACTAATCTATTCAGAGATCTAGGAAGTTGCCAATTACAAGGAAAAGGGAGGTGAAGTTTCGGATTTTAAAATCCATAAGGTAAGCCCATAAAGGTATTCGCCAAAGATATGTGATTACTAAGATTAGGTCCGTAATTATTAAAAGCGAAAACTAATTTATGTTGAGGTTTCAAGGTTGGTCAATATCAAGTGAAAGAAAACAAAGATTTCCGGATTTGAATAAACATCAAATCGGATCAAAGGTAAGCCTCTTTACAAATCCTACTAGGATTTGGATATTATAGCTCAAAATAGAATTCATGCTAAGTAATATTTGATAAACCAAATGTAGGAATTAGGATCTAAACACTAGATCTTGCTTTCAAATCTCAAGGAATCGCTAAACAAATCAGGTGTGTATTCCACACTATTCTTAATAGTTTTATGGTTTAAATATGCTATATATGTTAATGTGAAAGTGAAAGAGAGTGGCTAAAGTGCCATATTATGGTACAAAGTGCTAAGGTACGTTTTCCTACTTCTACTAGGATTACGAAATAAATGTTATATAAGTGAAAAGTGATGTGAAAGCGAAATAAAAATATGTTATGCATGATATTTATAATTTGGGGCATTCTGGATTTATGTGAAAGGGAAGAAGGTGTTGACTACGGTCTCACCAACGTTATAAGTGAAAGTGATGACTTCGGTCTCACTAAGTGAATGTGATGACTTCGGTCTCACTAAGTGAATGTGATGACTTCGGTCTCACTAAGTGGTAACTTCGGTTACATTACAATGGTGGCTATGCCACAATATTATCAGTGGGCGATGAGCACGCCGACCGCAATGATCGCCTTCGATGGAGTGTAGCGGAAGGAGGGTTGACTTAGTAGTCCCCACTTGTCATGTGTTGGTACGGGTGGAGTGTAGCGGATGGCATATAGGTTTGGGTTCGGGTTTGCATCATTACCTTGAAATTGTTATATGCATATGATTTTAATGGTGTGCCTATTTCTATTATGTTTAGTGATGGTTACACACTGAGTCTATCGACTCACCCCGTTGTGGGAATATGTTTCGTGATGAGCAAGAATGGACCGGACTACAGAACTTGTGGTGGCCATGATCGACTTGAAGTTCAGTTTAATTTGAATATTTATTTTATTTTAAAGTACTGTACAATTTATTATTTTGGGTTTCATTTTATGTAATAAGGCCACCGTGACGAATTTTTATTTTTACTATAATTACTATGTTATGAGTTTAGGGCTTTATAAAGAGTAAGCCCACTTAGTATGAAATAAGTTTAAATTTTTATCACTTGAAGCAAATGGGTTTTTGTTATAAAAATAAATTTGTTTTCAACTCAAGCCCAACCCACAATGAGTTATCTTCCAAAAACTCATAGTTTTCAAAACAATCGAATGAATTTGAATCGGGTTACTTCAAGGAACATACCAGATCCAGTCCATTCTCGTGGGTCGGGTTTGGGGTGTTTCATGAGTGTTGGAAAAAGATAGGAGCATGTCTTAAATGTGGGTCTAAGGACCATATGCTCAAGGACTGTCCAAAGATATCAGATGATAGATACCAAAGAACTCGTAATGTTAATCGGTAGGTAGGGAGGACAACAACCTTCAACGAGGTCGAGGTTCAATTACAGAGGTAATGGTTCCGCCAAGGTCGTGGAGCACCAAGCGGAGGTGTTGAAGGTTTAGAAGCAAGGCACCAAGGTTAGTTTATGCGATCGGTACCGTCATGAGGATAGTGACGCCTGATTTGAGACAACGAGTAAGTTTCTTATTTATGGATTATACTTCATTACTTTACTCGCTACAAGATTAGTTCGATCTTATGTTGCTAATGAAGTGTATGGAACCTTGATTGTGAACTTAGAGAATGTACCTAAAAAGTATGATAGTTCTTTAAGATCAGAGTGCACAGCAATAGCGTAGTATGGTGAGTTAGACTGTACGGATGAACGATAGTAAGTAATTTCGAGGACGAAATTATTTTTAAGGAGGGTAGAACTGTAACATCCTAGATTAGGGGTTATGCGTTTGTGCATAATTCATGAGATAGTGGGATCAGTGGGTGTGTTGTTTGTGTTCTGAAGAGTTTCAAGAACCCTAAGATGTAAGGAAATGTAAGGAAATGTAGGGAAATGTAAGGAAATATAAGGAAATGTAAGGAAATGAAAGGAAATGTATGGAAATGTATAGAGATGTAAGGAAATGAATGGAAATGTATGGAACGATTAGTTAAAAGAGGAAAGTGAACATTTTGGAAACCTAAGCTAAAAGAGGAAAGTAAACATTTTGGAAACCAAACCAAAATAGGAAACTAAACATTTTGGAAACCAAACCAAAATAGGAAACTAAACATTTTGGAAACCAAGCCAAAATAGGAAACTAAACAATTTGGAAACTTGGAAAATACAGAGCCGCGCAAAAATTTTTGGAAACTTAAAAATGACCCCGGAATGTCGAATTTTAGAGCCCAAAGGGGAACTTAGGGCCAAGAGACCCTAAAGATATAAAGTACATGAAATTTGACCCGATAATCAAGCTTGGAAATGTGGCTCAAGATGCCACCTAAGGTTTTAGGAAATGGCCCAAATGCAAGAGGTTTTGGGCACGAGTTTGAGTCATCTAGGAAGCAAATAAAAGAAATTTTATTTTGCTTCCATGAGTGGCGAGTTGGATGGCACAAGGTAAGCTAAGAAGAGGAGTTTTTATTCAATGGAACTTTTGGCTAATTAGGAGATTTGATGGAATTTCATAGTTGATAAAATTAAAACTTATCACAAATGAAGAATTGGAGGATTTAGGGACTCTAAGGCTAATAGTTTCGGCCAAATAGAGAAAAGTAAAGAGCCATTCTCTTCTCTTCAACCTCTTGCTGAAACCTCCTAATCAAAGTAACAACAACTTTTTCTTTTCTTTAGCCGAATCTTCCTTGTCAAAGTTCTCTCCATCTCTTTTCCTTTCTTTTTCTTTTCTTCTACTATCCCTCCACAAAAGCCAAAACTTTAAGATCCCAAATAGTGCCATAGCCGAATATTAAAAGAGATCCTCCGGGATTCGAAAACGAGGTAAGTACATCAACATACATTCGGCAAAAAGGTCCCTTCCATAATTGAATAATAGTTCAAATCTAACAAGTGATTTCAGCAGAATTAAAAATAAAGATCAACTTGGATTTGAGAACTTCAAGGTAAGTAAGTCTATACATTCTACCAAGGCCAAATCTTAGTCAATTAGATCAAATTGATCAAAACTAACCTATTCAGAGATCTAGGTGTTGGCCGATTACAAGGAAAAGGGAAGGTAAAGTTTTGGGATTTAAAAATCCATAAGGTAAGCATTTGAAAGTATTCGGCCAAGGTTGTGTGATTACATAGATAAGATCTATAATTATTAAAAAGCCGAAAACTAATTTATGTTGAGATTTAAGGTTGGCCAAATTTCAAGTGAAGGAAAACAAAGTTTTCGGGATTTTAATAAACATCAAATCGGCATCAAAGGTAAGCCTCTTTACAAATCCTACTAGGATTTGGATATTATAGCCCAAAATAGAATTTATGCTAAGTAATACCTGATAAACCAAATGTAGGAATTAAGGATCTAAACATTAGATCTTGCTTTCGGAATCTCAAGGAATCGCTAAACAAATCAAGTGTGTATTCCACACTATTCTTAATAGTTTTATGGTTTAAATATGTTATATATGTTAATGTGAAAGTGAAAGAAAGTGGCTAAAGTGCCATAGTATGGTACAAAGTATTCGTGCACGCTTTCCTACTTCTACTAGGATTTTGAAAAAATGTTATACAAGTGAAAAGTGATGTGAAAGTGAAATAAAAATATGTTATGCATGATATTTATTATTTGGGGCATTTGGGTCAATTGAAGAAGGAGAAGTGAATGTGATGACTTGGTCTCACTAAGTGAATGTGATGACTTGGTCTCACTAAGTGAATGTGATGACTTGGTCTCACTAAGTGAATGTGATGACTTCAGCCTCACTAAGTGGTAACTTCTTACATTATAGTGGTGGCTATACCACAATATTATCGATGGGCGATGAGCATGTCGACCGCAATGACCGCCTTCGATGGAGTGTAGCGGAAGGAGGGTTGACTTAGTAGTCCCCGGTTGTGCAAAGTTGGTACGGGTGGAGTGTAGTGGATGGCATATAGGTTTGGGTTCGGGTTTGCATCTTACCTTGGAATTTTTATATGCATATGATTTTTATGGTGTGCCTATTTCTATTATGTTTGGTGTTGGTTACACACTGAGTCTATCGACTCACCCGCTATGGGAATATGTTTCGTGATGAAATAGAATTGACCGACTACAGAATTTGTGGTGGCCATGATCGACTTGAAGTTCAGTTAATTTGAATATTTATTTTATTTTAAGTACTGTACAATTTATTATTTTGGGTTTCATTTTATGTAATAAGGCCACCGTGATGAATTTTTATTTCTACTATAATTACTATGATATGAATTTAGGGCTTTATAAAGAGTAAGCCCACTTAGTATAAAATAAGTTTAAATATTTGTCACTTGAAGCAAATGGGTTTTTGTTATAAAAATAAATTCGTTTTCAACTCAAGCCCAACCCACAACGAACTATCTTCTAAAACTCACAGTTTTCAAAGTATTTGAATGAATTTGAACCGGGTTACTTCGAGGAACATACCAGATCCAGTCCATTCTCGTGGGCCGGGTGTGGGGTGTTTCAGTACATCTGACTGCATACATACATATGCATATATTATTTTTGGGTGGGATTTTGAAGAGAAGGAAGATTGACTGAACTGGAAGTTGATCTGCTGGTTACTGATAACCCTAATACCCAGAGGGTCGAAGGCAGTCCTAATACCCTGAGGGTCGTGGACTTTACTGATAGCGGTATAGCAGATTACTGCATTGCACCGAACCACATGTACCCTAGCTATGCTACGTACCATTCACTGAACTGGAAGTTTCACTGCAACCTATCGTTATTGCAGATTACTGCATTACACTGTACTGCATGTACGTTAGCTACACTACGTTCCACTATCTGATTTGGCAATTCATACTGCATGTCTGTACTGCGGTTTACTGCATTGCTCAATACAGCTTATACACTAGTTTTGTTGCGTAATATACATGACTAGAAGTTTTTCTGCATACTATTAGTCCCAATACCCAGAGGGTCATAGGAAGTCCCAATACCTGGAGGGTCATGGACAATGCTGATGACCATAGTTGATGGGCAACCCGGGATGACATCATATGGAGTGTAGGGTTGGATGGGCTTTTTGAGGTCCTATATGGAGAGATTGGTTGGATAAGCTTATTAGCTCTATTGAAGAGTGATGGGGGACGGAGAGGTGTGTTGCCTGGATGGGTGGGTTTTCTTTAACTCAACTGCATTCATATGCATCTTATTGACTGTTTTGTGAGTGCGATTGTCTGTTTTACTATTTGACTGAAAAGCATTTATGACACTGAAATTGTTAAACTCTAATTGTATCTGACTGACTGAATTGAAACTAGTGACTATTGAGCGTTTTGTTACTGGACTAAGTAGTATTTGCGATTGAGTAACTGAGTGTGATTTCGATATGCTCTAAATATTGCTGTCTGTCGGTACGTCCATTTCGAACGTACCAACTGTTTCTATACAACTCTATAAGTATGCTCCGTTTCAGAACTAGTACTGGTTTTTTGTGTCTAATTCCTTAGTTAATTGGTTTTGATCTCACACTAAGCTCGAGTAGCTCACCCCCTCTTCTGTTTCCCCTTTCAGGTAGATTTCGAAGTTCTGGATGCTAGACTCAGTATGCGGAGGTCTCGGACAGGCTTGTGAACAACAATTATGCACTTTTTGTTTAATGATAATAACTTGGTATTTGTTTCATTTTGAACTGTATGGTTTATAAACCGTGGTACAATTACTGTTTTAAACTTTTGATTCGTTACATTTATTCATGTTAAACTTGTGGACTGAATTTTAATGATTGAACGTTTTGATTGGTTTTGAAAATTGAAATTTTGAACAACTTATTTTTGTAGAAATTTTCTCACGATCAATTCGGTGATTAATGTAGCATCTCAGATTCGGTCTAGACTTTTAGGCTGGATTTGGAGTGATACATTTAGTGGAATTAAAGCCAAGTTTATAAAAACTCGGCATGTTTCTACGTGAACGTGTGCGCAAGAAATTATTTTTGAAAAAGTAATATTTGAAAAAAATTGTACCACAAGAAGTTAAAATGATTTGTGTTTTAAAAATGGTTTATGAAATGAAATGTCTGAGACTCTGATGCTGGTCCAGGTAAAATTCAGAACTATAAAAGTAGAAATTGTAGATTTTGTTATTACAATTATGTCTGTGTTCTGATAATGTAGGCCTTCTAAGATAGCCATACACCATATATATCTTCCAAAGGTGAGCGTGATCGTAAGGAGTCTTCTACTCCTCCAAAACATGTGGCTGATCAGGAGCTAGGGGTCAATGTGAGTCTGCTGACATTGGGTAGTGATAACTCAGAGCTTGGTACTGAGGCACTGACCCGAGTAGTGAGGGAAGTACTAGAGGAAGTGTTTGGAGCTAGGATAAGAGAGAATAGTGAAGCGCATCAGGCTAGATGCATGGATTGTGGCAAGAAAAGAGATCGCAGTTGTAACACCCCTAACCTGTAACCATCTTCGGTCTAGGCTTAAGAGGCATTACTAGATAATTCCAAACTTTTAACAACCATTTCACAACAAAAATTATATCATTATCATAACATAGCATAATATAAGCACATAGTCCCTTAATGAGGTCTATAAGACCATAAACATACATTATAAAGGGGTCAGGACTAAATCGAACACATATAAAATTTTCTAAAAATTAAACAATTTTCAAAGCTACAGAGGTCACACACCCGTGTGGGTAAGCCGTGTGCCTCACAAGGTCTCGGACATGCCCGTGTGTCCAAGCCGTGTCAAAACAGGGCATACATATTGACTTGTTCACACAGCTTGAGACACGCCCGTGTGTCTCACCTGTGGTCGACACTGACTTGCACCACAAGGCCAGTCACACGCCCATGTGTCTAGCTTATGTGCGAGCCTGACTTGCTTCAAATTGAAAATTTAAGAAACACGATCGAGCCACACGCCCATGTGCTCAACCATATGGGCAAATATAGGCCATTTGCAAGGTCAATTTGCCACCCACACTTAGGATCACCTACAAGCATCGAACCATATGCATTTATACCTCAAATTGCAACCAAAACATACCAATATATGCACAAATTAATAATCAACTACACCTTTTATTTCCGTACTCAATTTCAACACAAACATATCCATCTAAAATATCAATTTCACATTCCAAATCACATAATCTATTTATCATTCAATCCTTACCAAATCTATCATGAACATACCATTTCCATTTTGCTAATTTATGCCATAAAGATCACTCACATAAAACCCACACACATATACATATAAATCATTCTTTTTACATATCTAAGGAATATACCAAAATCATCAATCTTTCAAGCCACATCACATGGCAAGAACTATACAACTCAAAATATACCATATCTACTAGCCTATACATGCCATATTCAAATATATATATTCCAAAAGTACCACAATAGATAGCTGATAGTGTGATTGAGTCGCTAACGATCCCTGGATCCGAGCTAATTTTAAATACACTGTATAATAGAGAAAACTTCACACAGTAAGCTTTAAAGCTCAGTAAGTACGCTATATAATACATTTAACTCAATAATTCAAATCAATATACAAAATAAACCATCACATAGATTAGTTTTCATGAATATACAATCTCATCCATAGCCAAATGCTCACACAACCATTTATTTATCCATTTACTATAACACCCCAAACCTGGCCTAGAAGTTAGGCCCAAATCTGGCGTGTCACATGGTAGTGTTATTCAAAACCATATTTCTTGTTGTTAAAACTTGTTTGAGAGTTAAAACCTCTTTGTTAAAACTCAAAACACTTAAGCAATTGTTGTCCACTTGAAAAAAGTATCTACTTTTAAAACCTTATCCATTGCAGAAGCATATTTAAAATAGACAATTTACAAAAATGTGATGTTTAAATGAGTTGCAGAAGCATTTTGAAAACGTTGCAGAAACGTAGTATTTTGAAGACAGTTATCGTTTTGGAAATCGTATTCCACTTTTAGCAGTTAGAAAATATCATAAACAAATATCACAAATAATAAGTTAAAAATAGAGAGGCCTTAATACAACCCAAATCAAAATACTTGAATGTAAATAATCAAAATGACAAGCATAAGTAGTATGTGGTCTTCTCCGAGTCCCTCGCAGCTCCGAACCGTTTAAGGCTGAAGATTACCTACACAGTTAAAAATGGGGTGAGTTTATGAAAACTCAGTGTGTAATCCCTTTACTAGAGTAACACTCAGTATACCAAAATAGAACCCGAAACATTCTGGGCCAAAGCCCTTTAACAGTAACAGTACAGTCCAGTTCAGAGCATACGTGGGTCAAGCCCACTACAATATCATTTGGGGTCACAGTCCATGATAGAATCAATTGGGCCTAGCCCAAACCAATATCAGAACAAGTAGCCTAAGCCCAGCACAATGGCAGATATCATAAATAGATATGCAACAGTATAAGGATGCATCCCAACCCAGTCCAGCCATCACACCTCCCGTACAAACCAACACACCACATGGGGACCAAGTCAACCCACCCAGCCATCACACCAATAACGCAGCCTAGCTGCTAATAATAACGCAGCAAAGTTGCTAATAACAGTATACGTGGCTGAGCCATTAAAATCAGATTACGTAGCGATGCCACTATAACAGTAAAACGTGGCAAAGCCACTAGTACATAGTACTAACGTAGCAGAGCTGCTAATAACAGTGAACGTGGCCAGGCCACTAAAATTAGTATAAGTGGCAAAGCCACTAGAGCAATAAAACGTGGCAGAGCCACTAGTACAGTACTTCCTCCAGCACAAGTCCCAATCCCATGCAATATGTCGTGTATGTCATGCTCAATCATTACACGTGTATACAAAATGGCCATGCTTAGTAATACTATTTCAACACATATTAACAAAGATATCGCATACACGCCCACAAATAAGTCGCTTAAACATAGTCATACGATCACAGTCAAATCGGTCAAATCATAGCACAAGTCAGTCATTTACCCACAAGGGCAAAATAGTCATTTTACCCTATAAGGGTATGTCGGTAATCCTACCCCTCGGGGGTATTTCGATAATTCTACCCTACGGGATAATTCGGTGATTCTACCCTACAGTGGTAATTCAGTGATTCTACCCTACAGGGGTAATTTGATAATTCTACCTTACAGGGATATTTCAGTAACTTTACAAACTGAGGGTATTTTAGTAATTATGCAAATCAAGGATATTTCAATAATTTTACAAATCGAGAGTATTTTAGTAATTTTACAAATCGAGGGTATTTCAGTAATTTTACAAACTAAGGGTATTTTAGTAATTTTATAAATTGGGGTATTTCGATAATTTTACAAACCGGGGTATTTTGGTAATTTTAGAAACTGGGGTTATTTCAGTAATTTTCCAAACTGAGGGTATTTCGATTATTTTGTAAATTAGGGGTGTTTTGGTAATTTCATAAATTGAGGGTATTTCGATAATTTTACAAATTGGGGGTACTTCGATAATTCCATAAACTGGGGGTATTTCGATAATTTTGTAAACCAAGGTATTCTAAACATAGATAACGATACGAATGGGCCTAAGGCCCATTCTCGGTCCAAATGGGCCCACACACTCGTGTGGCCTATTTAGCCTAAAAGCAACCACGACTATACGAACGACGCCGCTCAAATCAATAACTAATCACATCACAAACATTTCATCTATTTGGGCCCTCAAGCCCATTGGGCCCCCACTGCCCCTTTCGGCCTTACGCGGCCCAAAACACCTAAATCATGTGTGTGACATGACAAGCCTATCTATTCCCCACTTAATAGTGAGATTTAACCCAATGGGCCCACTTTCGGCCCTTCGAAGCCCAGAACAGCCCATGCCATGTGTGTGTCATGACAAGCCTCTCTATCCCCCATTTGTCAGTCTAGCTTGCATTCGCGGGCCTTACAGCCCATTGGGCCCATCGAGGCCCATTTCAACCCAATTGGCCCACTACAGCCCAAGCCCATGAATTCGCTCATGGCAGCCTTTCTCATCACACGCTCACGCTCCATGAGCTCGGCTCACCACACACACGATCGCACGCTCGTGTATACGGATACACACCTTATCACGTAGAGTACTAAATAATCACAAGCGTATTCACATATACAAAACATAACACACAGTTAACTCAATTAGCAAAAGAATTGGGAGATCTCTATTCCAAACACCTAATCATGAGATTTACTATCACTTGCCTTCATTAGAACGATCTACTGCGAATTACCTATTTAAACCAAAGTTTGATGCAGTAACCCTTTCGCATCTAGGCGGAAAGTCCCGAACCGCTGACACCCTACGCCGCCTAAACTTGGGAGTGGAGGCTTGATCGTCTTGAATTGTCTAGTTTTAAAATTTATAAAGAGAATGATTGAACCTGGAAACTAACTCTGACAACGACTTAAGGCAAGTGCACCTATTGAATAGTAGTATAGTTTAGGCAAGACCGGATTGTCGAACCCAAAGGAGCTAAAAGTACTAATACTCACTTTCTTTCTATTATTTAGCCTAAATATTAAATGATTTGGTTGATTAAATCTAAATTAACTAATTAATTGCTAAACTGAGAAGAAAAGACAAAAAGAATGATTTTGGAAAAATAACTTTAGGAAAAACTCAATTGATTAAGATGATACCCTTAGGAAGAATCCACCTAAACTTCACTTGTTATCCAACACTGAACCAGGTGAATTATTCACATAGCTTGATCCGTAAGACTCCCTAATTTATATTAAACCCTCTTTTGAGGCGAATAACGTCTAACCCTAGGTTGATTAACTGAAATCTCTTTCAAATTAAAACCCCTAGAATCGCATTAACTCGATCTATGGACTCCTATATTAGGTTTCACCCTAATCTGGTAAAATCTCGTCACCCTATCTCTAGGCGCGTGATCAACTCCACTTAATTATACTAGATCTACTATTAAGCAAGGACTTTTGCTCCACCGCCTAAGCATATTCTACTTGAATCAATATTCTGGAAATATTAATACAAGAATTAAGCACACATAATTAAGAACAAACTAAGTATTTATCATATAGTTCAATAAATAATAACAAGATTCATCTAGGCTTCACCCCCTTAAGGTATCTGAAGGGTTTAGCTCATAATGATAAAATAAAACATCTCAAGAGAAAAGATAAAACAAAACATAAAAAATCCCTAAAACCCCCTGAAGAAAATGAAGGAAAGATCTGCCGTCTTGAGTATAATTTCGGCTTCTTGAGATGGATCAACTAGCTATCTTCGAGTGATTCCCACAAAGGTGCAGGCTTCTGCTGAATTTCGAACATCTGAGCTCCTTTGAAGGTTGGCCTCTAGGTTCTTTATATAGGCTTCGAGATGCTTTTAGTTGGCCTCTAAGTGTCCTAATTCAAGTATACTTCCTACTCGGTGTTTGAATAGGCTTTGGAATGTGTTTCTTTGCCTCAAAGTATCTAAATCCGAGTACAATTCCTCTTTTCCATGATAGGGGCACGGCCATGGTACACGCTGTGTAGATCGATTTCAAACTGTGTTTCGGTTCTGTTGATTGAGGCACGGCCATGTAAATCATGGTCAGACCGTGTGAAGTCAATTGACGAGACACGGTAGTGGCTTGAAGTCTAGGCCATGTCAATTTCCACTTTGGCTCAGATTGGCCCGTTTTAAGCCTGTTTCTCATTCTTTTCGTCCTCGGGTGCTTTCTTGAGTATAAAACATGAAAAGAAAGGATTAAGAGCACCTTTTTACATAAATCAAGGGCTAAATCATCCAAAAGCATGCTAAATATGGGGTTAAAATATGTTACTTTTACGGTTTATCAAATACCCCCACACTTAAGCTTTTGCTCGGCCTCAAGCAAAATTATCAACTTAAAATTAAAATGAACTTTCCATAATTCATAATTCCTATTAATAATGCCTCATCATAATTCATAGATAATTCATACATGGATAATTTAACTTAAAGACTCCTAAAGATTCAAACAATTCTAAGTCATATATTTGTAGCATGAAAACATAGGTGTCTCCCCTTATCTAAATATTTGCCTTTGATTTAAAACCAATAAGGATTGACATCCTCACTAAAGATTCACTCAAATCACTCAAAAGTGTTTAAGGTTCACAATTAAGCACTCAACAGCCGAACCTGAAAAGTTAATCCCATAGGCTTGCCTGAAAATCAAATCTCCACCAATGTAATATGAGATGATACACAAATCAAAACGTCTTTAACAGGGTTGTAACGGGGCTTGGGTTAAAGGAGTGGATAAAGGCTGAATTAGAAGGTTAAAAATCGAGATTGACCTGACAAATTTACCTAACTAAGAACAATGAACTTGAAAATAAATGATTACATCAATTGAAACTTTGAAACTAATAATACTACGAAATTTTTCCTTGATAATTGAAAATTAAATGCACAAGCACACTTTTTATACTACTAATGCTGAATGTACTTTGATTTTTCAATCGATTTTTTTTAAGAACAAACTAAGTAAATACATAATAAAGAAAGAACTTTATCAACTGAAATAACTAATTAGACAACTGATCAAATAAATTCTCGATAGAAGGGTAGTCAAAAGAATGGTGATAACAAATACAAAGGGTTTTTGAGTTAATATTAGCGGGTAAATCAATAAAAAGGGTTGTTAGGATTAAAAAGGGTTCACTAGGGGTTAATTATGTAGGAAGGCTTTTTGGTGGTGTGAATGGGTTAAAACTTAGGTGCCTTTATCATCTCAGTATATCAAATCAATAATGTGGTCTCGACATGTATAAATGAGGCAAGTTCTAGAATAACAATTCAGTGTTGACACACTAATAGTCAATAAAGTGAGCACGAAAAAGAATATATGCTCTACAAGACTCAAAGTCTCACAAAAATTATGGGTATTTGACATCAATTCCTGTAAATTTCAAACTTCAAGGTAATATTCAAATTCAGTTCAACAGCCTAGAAAATTTTTTATTCTTAAAAAATGGACTTATAATGCTTGATTCTCTAGTATCTTAAAGTTTAAATCATCAATGTACAATTATCAATGACTTAATCCAAAACATATCAATAAAAATAATAAATCATCAGAAATTTCACCCTAATTAATAATATGAGAAAAATACTTAGGAACAAGACTAAATTTAGAGATTTGAGAATAATACAAAAAGTTAGGTACTTTTCCCCCCCACACTTAAGATGTACATTGCCCTCAATGTACAAGGATAGATAAATAATCATGTAATAATGAAATCAAAAGAGAAGGGGAGAAGTGACACTTCCTGAATTTTGAATGACTCCGGGAGTTGGCAGTGGTCGTGGTAAAAGATGAGTTGGAGGAGGCGGTGGTAAAAGATGACTTATATAATAGTGAATTACTCCTAGTGTTTTGTTCGTTTATATGGAGTGTGCAATTGAAACTATGAAGTCATCAGTTAGACATCTCAGAGGTGTAAATAAACATGTGTTAGGCATACTCGAAGGTTAGATAACCAATGAATAAAAGTTGTTAATGTTTAAAGGGAATGTTCAAATTAAGATAATTAAAAGAAATAAAACTTAAAATAACGAATAGAAAAATAAAAAGGACTCAGAGGTCCTCATCATCTACCAGATCTTGTGGAGGTGTCGGTGATGAAATATGGAAGTGATGGCAGATCTGCTAAAGGGTGGCCTCGATCCCATCAAAACGTCGAGCGGTGTCAGTAAACTGCTGAGTACAATACTGTTCAAACTGGGTGAGGCGTGCGGAGATATCTTCCATCGAGGTTGCTAAATGGGATGGCTGCTGGCTCGGGACTGGTGGGACATCATTAGTAATGCTCTCGGGCACCTCCTCATCCGTAGCTAGTCGGTACTGAGGGGGGTCAGTCCCATGATGATATTTGATCATCCTCATGTGTAGCATTGTCTGGATGCCCTGAGGCACCATCTGGCCGATCAGTTTTAATGAGGATATCTCCATCTCGGTATTGAGGAGCCCAAAGTGTCGCGCCAATCGTGTGATGTATGGCCCCATCGAAAGAATCCCCTTCCTATGTTGCTCTGTCTGGTGTTGAATTGCACGGGCTATGAAGTATGCGAGATCGAAGACGTGTGCTTCTTACATGCACCAGAGGTAGTAGACGTCTTGTGTGTTCACCACGCTAGTGCTCTTATGTCGTCCCATAATGGTGTGAGCTAAGATGGCATGGAGGTACCTTAGAGTAGGGGCTAGGGCTATCACCTTGGAGCGACTAGGGAAGTAGTTGCCCTTGTTGGGGGCTAAGTCACGCCAGTAGCGAGCGGGGGTGAGGTAAAATTTACGATCCAGGTCGGGAAGATCGTTCTCTTCTATGAAGTCACTAGTGTAAAGTCTAAGCGCCACCCCAAATTGTGGCACACTCAATTGTCTAACTGTTCTTCTTAAATGAATTGGATCATGCCCGGATCGTCGTGTTGCACCATTACTATTTTTAGGGTTAAAGGTGGCAAAAAATTCTAGAATAAGCTCCAAGAATGTGGGCTCGATAATGGAGAAAAATTGCTCCCACGGCTCAGTCGAGACGAGTACTTGGATATCGGCTGGCAACCTGACCTATTCCAAGGCGTTCTAGTCAATGCACCCACCAGTGCCTAAGGGCCTTTTTCGGAATACCCTGTATCGTTCTTCCTGAGTTTCTTGATTGAATTGAAGGAAGTGATGTCGAACCTCAGAAGAGACACTGGCCGAGGATGAGCCGGGTCCCTTTCACTTTTTCAAACTCGGGGTGGTTGTTCTCTTTCCTCCAGATGATGACATTGTACCTAAAAAAGAATTACGTATTCAAGTAATGGTTGTACCAAGTTGTCATCTATACCGAGATAATTAAGGAAAAACACGATGATTCTTACTATAAGCAACCAATTAAAATGAAAATTTGTAGAACAACATAATTAATAGAAACTTATTAAATCTATCTAACAATGATAAATAACAATCAAATAGCTAATAATAAGAAATTTTACTATAACAATTGAAATGAGGTTGCAAATATTCATGAATGAAACATTGACACAAGTTCTAAAATGAGTTCTTAAAAAGATGAATCATACTTAAAACTAAAGCCAAAAAAAAAATTTTCCTAAACAAAATAATATGAAATTTGTCAAACTTTAAGTTAAGGAAGTGAAATAATGGAAAAAACTAGGGGTGATGGTGGTGGGTTTCTGCAGGACACGGGTTAAGCACGACGATGGTAAGGGGTTGTAGGATGAACACGGTGGTGGTAGGGGCGTGTATTTCTGTAACACGGTAGTGGCGAGGGTGTGTGGGTGTTTTTTTTAGTGTGTTTTTAGGGAAGATAGGGGAGTTAAGGAGCTGTTGGGAGAGTGAGGAGTGTGGGTGTGGCCAAAATTTGGGAGGAAGGAGGCTGAAAAAAATTTAGGGTTGATTTGGGGGAGAAGGACGATTGAAATTGCTTAAATAGGAGAGGGAGCACGGTCAGGTGCCATGCCCGTGCTCTATCTTAAAGTACCCATGTTCTTCAGGATTTTGAATTTTGGGAGCGACCAGGTATTTTGGCACGGCCGTGGTTAGATGGACATGTCATGTTCTTTTTTACACGGTCGTTTAGAACGAGCGTGTCTCGCCCGTGTTCAATAAGCCAGTATGTCCCTACAGTTGTGAAGCACGACCGTGTTCTGCCCGTGTTTAGGAAGTTAGTATCTTAGCACAGTCGTGAGCCTCGGTCGTATCCTACCTATGTGGATAAAAAATTACCTTTTGTCATGCACGGCCACAAGAATGCCCGTGTTTTGTCTCGTGGGTTCCACATGGCTATGGGTATGCCCATGTGTAAAGCCGTGTGGTCTAAGAAACCTGTGCTTAATTGGACTAATTAGTACGGCGTTAGATGCTTAAAATCAATAGTATAATGTTAGTGAAAGTTAGTGCTCGGGTTGCCTCTCAAGAAGCGCTCGTTTAAAATCTTAAGCTAGACTTACCCTGTTTTCGATTCTAAAAGATGGTTCACGGAGCTGAAGCTCCTCTCTCATATTTGTAACATCTTCACCATTATAGATTTTGAGTTGGTGACCATTTACCTTGAATGTGCCATGAGTGGGGTGAGTTACCTCGACTGTGCCATAGGGGAAAATTTGATTATGAATGGCCCTGACCATCTTGATTTTAGTTTCCTAGGAAACAGTTTAAGCCTCGAGTTGTATAGCAAGACCAAGTCCCCTACTTCGAGTTATTTTGATTTCTTCCGACGAGCATCATGGCGTTGCTTTGTGGCTTCCTTGTAAAGTTTTGAGTTCTCGTAGGCATCAGCTCTCCATTCATCTAGCTCGTTCATCTGCATCCTTCTTTTCTCCCCTGCAGTTTTAAAATCAAATTTTAAGAATTTTATAGCCAAAAAGCTTTGTGTTCTAACTCAAATGGCAAATGACGACTTTTCCCGTAGACAAGTTTGCATGGGGATGTCCCTAGGGGTGTTTTAAACGTTGTTCTATAGGCCCATAAGGCATCATCTACTTTTACTGCCCAGTCTATTTTGTTTGATTCAACCATTTTTTCAAAAATTTGATTAAGTTCTCGGTTTCCTACTTCTGCTTGCCCACTGGTTTGAGGGTGATATGGGGTAGCTATCCTGTAGTGTACTCCATATCTTTTTAAGACTTTATCAAATTGAGCATTACAAAAATGAGTACCCCTATCACTTATAATGGCTCTAGGTGTTCCAAATCAAGAAAATAGTCTCTTGAGGAATTTTACTACTACTCAGGCATCAATTGTAGGTAGACCTTTAGCTTCTACCCATTTTGACATATAATCAACTGCCACTAAGATGTATTTATTCCCAAATGAACTAGGGAAGGGACCCATAAAATCAATACCCCATACGTCGAATATTTCATATGATAGCATGTAAGTTTGAGGCATTTCATCATGTTTAGAAATATTACCTGTTCTTTGGCATATATCACACGAAGCGACATACCTATTGGCATCTTTAAATAGAGTGGGCCAATAGAAACCTGATTCGAGTATTTTATGTGCTATCTTGACACCACTGTAGTGCCCTTCTGATGGCCTAGAGTGGCAGTGTTATAGGATTTTGTTTGCTTCTGCCTTGGTAACGCATCTTTGAATCACCTGGTCTGCACATGTACGAAAAAGAAAGGGATCCCCCAAAAATAGTTCTTCGCATCAGAAAAGAATCGTTTCTTTTGATGATGGGTTAACTTTTTCAGTGTGATATTAGCAGCTAAAAAATTCACAATATCTGCAAACCAAGGTACCTCATAGTTGTTGATGGAGAATAGCTGTTCGGTAGTGAATGAGTCATTTATCTCTCTCTCTTTTTGTTCTTCTGTGTGTGGATTCTCAAGTCTAGGCAGGTGGTCTGCTGCAAGATTTTTGGCTCCTTTTTTATCCTAAATTTCCAAATCAAATTCTTGTAAAAGTAAAATCCATCTTATGAGTCGAGGTTTTGCATCAGGTTTAGTTAAAAGATAACGAAGAGCAGAGTGGTCAGTGTAAACGACGAATTTAGATAATAATAAGTACTGTCTAAATTTATCAAATGCAAAGACCACAACAAGTAATGCTTTTTAAGTGGTGGTATAATTTTCTTGCGCGGCCGTCAATGTTTTGCTGGCGTAATAAATTGGCTGGAAGTGCTTGTCTCTTCACTGCCCTAGAACTGCACCTCCTGCAAAGTCACTCGCATCACACATTAGTTCAAACGAAAGATTCCAATCAGGGGCAATTATAATTAGGGCGTTTATTAATTCTCTTTAAGGACATTAAATGCATCTAAACATTCTTGATCAAAGTAAAAAGGTGCATCTTTTTTAGAAATTTTGTTAGAGGCTTAGCTATTTTAGAAAAGTCCTTAATGAATCTTCTGTAGAATCCTGCATGTCCTAAAAAGCTTCTAATAGCCTTAACTGAGCTAGGAGGAGGTAATTTTTCTATGGTTTCGACATTTGCTTTATCTACCTCAATTCCTTTACTAGAAATTTTATGTCCCAATACAATTCCTTCTTGTACCATAAAGTGACATTTTTCCCAATTTAAAACAAGGTTTGTTTCCTCACATCTCATTAGAACTCATTTTAACATTTTAAGGTAGATATGGAAAGAATTACCAAATACCGAAAAATCATCCATAAATACCTCCATGATGTCCTCCACGAGTTCGTCAAAGATTGCTAACATGTAGCGTTGAAAAGTAGCAGGGGCATTACATAATCCAAAAGGCATTTTATGATAAGCAAACGTACCGTATGGGCATGTGAATGTTGTCTTCTCTTGATCTTTAGGTGCTATCGGAATTTGAAAATAGCCGGAGAGTCCATCTAAGAAGCAGTAATATGTGTCCAGATAACCTTTCTAACATTTGATCAATGAATGGTAGAGAAAAGTGATATTTTCCAGTGGCGTCGTTCAGCTTTCTGTAATCAATGCAGACTCTCCAACCTGTGACTGTTCTACTGGGAATTAATTCATTCTTCTCATTAACTATCACAATCATGCCTCCTTTCTTTAGAACAACCTGTACAGGACTTACCTATTTGCTATCAGAAATAGGATAAATTATTCTAGCATCTAAAAGTTTAATTACCTCAGCTTTCACAACTTCTTTTATGTTGGGATTTAATCGTCTCTGAGGTTGCACACATGGCCTGTACTCATCTTCCATTAAAATTTTGTGGGTACAAAATGTTGGGCTTATTCATTTAATATCAGAGATTTTCCAGGCTATGGGTTTTTTTATGTTCCCTTAGTACCTGTAACAACTCCTTTTTTCCTTGGAATCCAGTTCTGAAGAGATAATTACTGGTAGCGTAGAATTGTCCCCAAGGAATGCATTTCTAGGTGTTTCGGTAGCTGCTTTAATTCTAATTTGGGTGGTTCATCAATAGAGGGCTTTTGTTTGAAATCATCATCGATTTCAATGCTTTCTCTTTTTGTTTGCCTAGATGAAGATGTATTTAGATTTAGTTTGCCATCTTCATCTTCTTCTTCCTCTTCTTGAGTAAGACGCAGTTCCATCGTGTCATGTATGATTTATTGTAATTAATTCTGAATAATATGATCAGTGGTATCAACAAAATAACAGGAATCATCTTGTTCTCTAGAATATCGCATGGCATCATAGATTTGAAAAATAATTTCCTCATCACCTATCCTTAATGCAAGTTTACCATCACCTACATCGATAACAGCCCTAGCAGTAGCCAAAAAAGGGAGCCCTAAAATTAAAGGAACCTCAATGTCCTCATCCATGTTAAGCACAACAAAATCAACAGAGAAAATAAATTTATCAATTTTTACCAATATATCTTCAATAACTCCTCTAGAATATTTAATAGATCTGTCGGCTAATTGAATACTCATCCTAGTGGGTTTTGGTTCCCCAAGATCTAGTTGTGTAACATCCTGAAATTCAAAATTTTATATTTTGAAGAATATTATGCGTTAGGCTAGTTAAAAATGTTAATTGTGTATGTTTAGGGGTCCTAAGAAGGCTCGAAATTGAGTTGGGCCTCACCAAAAATTTTTGTGTTTAAGCATTTTAAGGAGAGATAGTAATTGGCATCAATGCTTAAGGAAATAAGCGTGTATTTTGCTAGCATATATGAACATATGGCAAGGAGGTTGTGGCGTCAAGTGGGGAGCATGGAGGGAAGGGGTTCAAATCCTATCTTTTGCAAATTTTGGATTTATTTTTTTTGTATTTCTCTTCCAAGTGTCGGCCATGGCATCAAATATGGTAAGGAAGACTTTTTATTGATGGAAATGAGGCTAAGGAATATGGTAAAGAGGAAGATAAGGGAAAAAGAAGGAAAAAATGAAAGAAAAGGTAAGGGAAGGGAACATGTTGGCCAATTATGTGGAAGATGTTTTGGAAAGAATATTTTTTTGGTCAACCTCATCTTTTGGGTATTATGGGCACACGGTTTTGTTAGGGGGAAGGGAGAGCCGAAATTCCTATAGCATTTTTGCAAAATAGTGCATGAGAGGTTGGTTTTCTTTTAACACTTTTGTGATTTTTTTTCCAACCCTTCTCCTTTGTTGTCGAAACACCCAACTCTTTGTGTTCAATTCATTTTGTTGATTTTCCCTTGGATAGCCGAAACTATCTGGCCATTTTGTGTCCAATTCATTTGCTCATTTTCCCTTTGTTAGCCGAAACCATCTAGTACTCTCCTCCATCTTTTCTTTTCTTTTTGCCATTTCTTCAACTTTCTCTCTTTCTCTTAAAACAACATTTCTCTCCATAGCCGAACTTCTTAACCCTTCACATTTTCTTCATTATTTCTTTTTCGTTCATTTTGGCACTCACTTCTTTGATCGAATAGGTAAATGATCTTATTTTTCTCTTTTTCCTTTTCTTTTCTCCCTAGCCGAATGAGTGTCTATTAACATTCGAATATTTCACTTTTGTTCAAAACTGAAATATCATTCTCTCATAATCCTTCATTTCGCGATTATCTTTTTGTTATGGTATTATAGTAGAAAGACGAATCTCATATCCTTGTTTCATCCGTAGCCAAAAGTCAATCGGTGGAAATTGGATTCATCATAGTTAAGGTAAGGAGTTTCTTTTTAGATTTTTCATTATCTCTACTCGGCTATGTTGCAAATTGGATCAAAGTTTTGACTAATCAATTATGTTTTTAGGGACGAAATCACTCGATATTCTCTACTTTCTAATCCTTTGAAAATAGTGGTAAGCTAAAACCTCTCCTTAGATAAATACGTTCACATAGTATTTTTCTAACCAATATTTTTTTCAATGGAGGCAAGTGGTAAAGATTTGAAAGGAAAAGCGATTTTAGGAGACAAAAGGAGTGGATTTGCAATTCCTACTCCTAAGTTCAAATGAAGGGCAGTATCAACGGTTCGGGATTTTCCACCGGGTTGTGGACCATTATCCGGTGAAAATAGACAAATCGTGGTCGTTCACGATACTAAGTGTAAGCGTTTCAATAGATCGTTTGATTTAGATTTAGATTAATAAAATCTTGTTTGTTGGATTAATCGAGTGTAATGGTGATTTAGGTGTCGACGATCAAGAAGGATTAATCCTTACTGTAATCAGGTGTGTAATCTCACACTGAAATCCCTTAGATTCATGATATGATAACATGTTGAATAATAGATCGTTATTATTATAAGGCTAAAATTGTAATATGGCATAAAATAAAAATTTGCATAAATTACATTATTTTTAAAGATTTTTCAAAATCGGTAGTAAAAATTGTCAAATTACAAAAATACCCCTATGGGCCGAATTACAAAAATGCCCCTATGGGCTGATTTACCAAAATGCCCCTTATAGCCCAATTTGCTAGAATGCCGTAGTGGGTCAAATTAAAAAGTGCTATAATGGGCCGAATCACTGTAATAAATTATTGGGATTAATGATTGTTGTACATATATGTGGACATTATGCTTTATTATGTACGTTGCATGTTACATATCACATGGGTTGGGAAAAATGTACGAAGAGAAGTGTCGCATGGTGGCATTGCTACAAAATATTCATTTTATGTTTACTTATGATTTCGGTGGCTTGGCCACAACAAAAATATTATAAATGGCAACTTGCCTACGAATTGGTGTGAGCGGCGGGGTGGGTTGACGTGATCCCCACAGGTGTGATTGGCTGGTCGGGGGTGTGATGGATGGATAGGTTGGGTTGCATACATTGCACATATATATAAATTTTGATGTAAATTGGCTTCGACCCAAGATTATGCTATTTGGGCTAAGGCCCAAGATGTTGCTTTACGGGTTCAGACCCAGTGGATGACGGTAAAGGGATTATACATTCAGTTCTAGTAACTTACCCCTTTTCCTTGACCCTTGTAGGTAATGCTCAGTGATGTGGACTTGGGCCATGGATGACTCGATGGAGGCCATACTTCAGAAAATGGTGTTATTGAACTTTAAATTTCTATTTTTGTTTACTTTATTACTTTTATTATTTTGGGTTTTTAATTTGTAATAAGGTGATAAACCGTAAAAGTAACATTTTTTAACCCCATAGTATGCCTTTGGATGATTTAGCCCTTGATTTATGTAAAAAGGTGCTTTTAATCCTTTCTTTTCATGTTTATACTCAAGAAAGCACACAAGGATGAAAAGAACATAAAACGGGCTTAAAAAGGACCAAATTTGGCCAACCCAAGAAATCGACACGGCCTGGACTTCAAGCACACGGCCATGCCATGATTTACACGACCGTTCCCAAATCGACAGAATCAAGGCACGGCCCAACCCCGAATTACATGGGCGTGTGCCATGGGCGTGCCCGTGCCACGGGAATGAGCAATTTCACTCGAAATTGGATGCTTGAAGCCAAAGAAACATACTCCTAAGTCTACTTAAACATCCTAGGAGGAATTCTACTTGTATTAGGATACTTAGGAGCGAAGTAAAGCATCTCAAAGCCTATATAAACACCCAAGGTAGCAACTAAAAAGGGGAGTTCGACAGAAGCCGAAATAGGACTGCTTTTGCAAAGGCTTTTGCCGACGCTTTCCTTTTTAGGGAATCACTTGAAGATAGCCAGTTGATCCATCTCAAGAAGCCGGAACTCTATTCAAGATGAAGGATCTCTCCTTCAATTCCTTCAGGGGGTTTTAGGGATTTCTTATGTTTTGTTTTATCTTTTCTCTTGAGATGTTTTCTTATTTATTTATGAACTAAACCCTTCAGATACCTGAAGGGGATGAAACCTATGATGGATTTTGTTATTTGATTTCTAAATTATATGATAAATACTTAGTTTGTTCTTAATTATTTTGCTTAATTTAATCTGATGTGCTTAGGTGGAGGAGGAATAGACCCTACTTAAGAGTAGATCTAGCATAATTGAGCGGAGTTGATCAGGCGCCTAGAGATAGGGTTACGAGATTTTGCCGAATTAGGGTGAAACCTAATATGGGAATCCATTGATCGATTTACTGCTGCTTAGGGGGTTATTATGAGAGAACGAGAGTTCCACTAATTAACCTAAGGTTAGACGTTATTTGCCTCGAGAGAGGGTTTAATATAGGTTAAGGAGTCTCACAGATCAAGCTAAGTAAAGAAATCATATGGTTTGGGGGATAAATAATAAGTGAAGTCATAGGTGGATTCTTCCTGAGGGTATCATCTTCATCAACTGAGTTTTCTTAAATTCTTTCTCCATTTCATTCTTTTGTCTTTGGATTTAGTTTTAGTTTTTTCATTAGTTTAATAAACCAATCACTCCATATTTTAGGCTAAATAATAGAAAGAAAGTGAGTAGTAGTACTTTTAGGTTCCGTTGGGTTCGATAAGAAATTCTTGCCTAAACTATACTACTGTTCGATAGGTGCACTTGCCTCTATCATTTTCATAGTTAGTCTACAGGTTCAATCATTCTTTTATAAATATTAAAACTCGACTATTTGGCACGATCAGGTTTTTGGCGCTGTTGTCGGGGTACTCTAAAAATATTAAGAAAGCTCTATTTCTATTACTTTAGCCAAAAAAAATTATTTGCAATTTATTATTATATTATTCTTTATTATTATTTCTTTTTACTTTGCTAATTTTTTTCCTCTATTTTTATTTTGGCAGAAAATTTTAGTCCATGGAAAAAATGGCATTGAATAATTATCAGTTGCAAGGCATGGGGGCAATTCCTACTAAAACAGCCAGTGTTTTCAATCTCGACGTGGTCACCAGGTTATCTAATCAGTTAGAGATGATGAATAAAAAAGTTGATGATTGGTATAGTACCTCGCAGGTACATCCAGAAATACAATATGATTTGAATCTAAGAGGCGTGGCGAATCCTGAGTACCCACCCTACGGATATGGCATGGAAAACAAGCAAGCTCACTATACAGGTAACTATTCTAGATATCAAAATAATTTTTATAGTGACACTTATAATGCAAGTTGGAAGTACCATCCCAATTTCTCGTGGTATGATCAAAATAGCCAAAGATCGAAACTTCCTCCAGATTTTCAACAACCACCTCACCAACAAGAAGAGGAGCCGAATCTTGAAGAGATGCTAAAAAAATTCATGGCAAACACAGAAAACTGTTTCTAAGAAACTGAGAAAACAAGTAAAAGCAACGAGAACAGATTTGGGGAACTTACTAAGTCAGTCAAGGCAGCCACTAATGCAGTCGAACAACTCGTAAAGTTGATGTCGGAATGACCGCAAGGACGTCTACCTAGTAACACTAAGATCAATCCAAAGGAGCAAAATCAAGCTATCATAGCTCATGCCAGTAAGGGGTTAGATGGACCCAATCCAATACAAAAAGCCAAGGTAGACGAAGGTAAGGTAGAGGTAACACAAGAAAATTTGAAACCGGTAATCAAGGAGTACCAACCTCGAAAACCTTATCCCAAAGTAATGAAAACAGATGATTCAGAGGAATAGTTCGGTAAGTTTCTTAAACTCTTAAAGAAATTACATATTAACTTACCTCTTCTTGAAGCTCTTTTTCATATGCCAGACTCGAGGAGATCTTTAAGGCAGCTCTTGATAAAAAAATGCAAATTAGACGAGGAGCACCACGTGGAATTAAACGCAGCATGCTCAGCAATGTTACAGAACAGACTACCACAAAAGCAAAAAGACACAGGGAGTTTTACAATTCCATGTTTAATTGGTAGTTTATCTATTGATAATGCTTTAGCTGATTTAGGTCAAGCATCGATGTTATGCCTTATAAAATGTTTAAACAACTAGGTCTAGGGAAACCCAAACAAACTAGGATGAGCATTCATTTAACTGATAAAACTATAAGAATTTCTAGGGGTATAATAGAAAATGTTCTAATTAAAGTTTATAAATTCGTATTCCCAGTAGACTTTGTTGTTTTAGACATGGATGAGGACAACACGATTCCTTTAATTTTAGGAAAACCCTTTCTAGCAACTGCCAGGACTAAAATTGATGTTGGTACAGGAGAACTCATTCTTCGTGTAGGTGACGAATCAATCAGTCTACAAGCTTTTGACTCGACCAGGACATCAAGCGATGAAGATGAGAAAGTAAATTCAGTTGATAATCAAATTGTTCAACTTTTACCACAGGAAACACCACAAGGCTACAAACTTGAGCCGAATCATGGGCCCCAAGCTGTACAAGCTCATAACAGTGAATTGTTAGTGGATCCAAACCCAAGGGAAGAACCTATGGTAAGAAAAGGTAAGGTTGAGGTGTACCATGATTTACCAAAATCGACAATTACAGAGTACTAACCTCGTGTGCCATATCCCGATGCAATAATGAAAGACCACACATAGGAAAAATTCAGTGAACTCACACTTCGTGTAGACGACAAAACAATCACTCTTCAAGCTTTTAACTTAGCTAGGACATCGAGTAATAAAGGTATGGACATTAATTCTATTGATAATCATTTGGTTCAACCTTCTTTACAGGAAGCATCACGAAATCTCTTAGCTGAGCTAGATCTTAAACCACGTGCCAACAAAGAAGAAATACATAAGGAACAAAGCCTTAGGGTTGACAAACTAAAAGAGCAGGAAACAAATCAAAGAGGAACAGGAACCGCACGAAGTGAAATCGAAGGAGCCCCCAGACGAGCTGATAGGAACAACAAATCACATCAAAATAGAGGATCAGGTATTGTTGAATAAGGAAGACCCTTGAATCACCAATTCAGACCTCAAGACAAACGAAGAAACAACTTTTGAGGTACTTAATGTCTTTTTATACGGCACAGTCGAGGTCAGCAATCCTAAATTCGACACTTTTGAGGTAAACATTACTCAACTTAAACTATATATCCATAACCGAAGTGATCGCATGAGAAAGTATTTTCACCTCCTCAAACCACTATGACCATACGAATGAGAGGTAAAGTCTAGCTAAGACTATAAACAAGCGTTTCTCAAGAGGCAACCCAAGCACTAACCCCATTTTTACATTTTTTTATTTTTTTATTTTTTTCTCTTTCTTTTCTTTTTTCTTTTTAGCACCTAACCATAAACTAACCAAAGAGCAGATTTCTAGGCCACACGGCCCTACACACGGGCGTGCTCATGGCCGTGTGGAAGCCAAGGGATGAACCATGGGCGTGCTAGTAGCCGTGCAAGACATAGAAAAATTTCTTTACCCAACACGGGTGGCGATAATAGTCCACGCCCGTGCCGATGCCCCGTGCGAGGTTACTTACTTGTCAAGCACGGGCTAAACACGGCCGTACCTCCCAATCGTGCCAACATTCTGACTTATCAAACACGGGAGGAGCATGGCCGTATTAGATGACCGTGTGAAGAAAGACACGGGCGTGCCACGACACCCACGGCCATGGCCGAACACCCTGAATACATTTAAAATTCAAAATCCCAAAACACGGGCTACATATCTATTTAAACCTCATTCCCCAATTTTCTAGTTATCTTTCATTTTCCATTATTTATTTTTTATTTTATTTTATTTCATCATTATTTTATTTACTTTATTTTATTTTATTTTCTTCTTCTTATTCTTTATGGCATTTAGATTTAGCTTAGGATACAATAAAACCAAGCCAGCTACTTCAAGGATTCAATTTCAAACGGTTCGAAATGCTTCCCCACGTTCACCTCCAATCTTATCCGGTTTCTTTTCATAAACTTCATCCAAAAATTCAGGAAGTGTTACTTCTCCCCTTCTCTTTTGATTTTATTATTACATAATTGTTTATCTATCTTTGTACATTGAGGGCAACGTACATCTTAAGTGTGGGGGGTAAAAGTACCTGACTTTTTGCATTATTCTCAAATTTGCATTTTCTCAAATCCTAAATTTAGTCTTGTTTTCAAGTGTTTTTCTCATATTACTAATTAGGATGAAATTTCTATTGATTTATGATTTGTATTAATATGTTTTAGAGTAAGTCATAGTTAATTGTGCATTGATGATTAAATTTGAAGGATACTAGAGAATCGAGCATGATAAGTCTACTTTCTAAAAATTAAAAATTAATAGGTTATTGAACTGAATTTGAGTATTACTTTGAAGTTTGAAATTTACAGGGATTGATGTCAAAAACACCCATAATTTTTGTGAGATTTTGAGCCTCATAGAGCATATATTCTTTTTCGTGCTCACTTTATTGATTATGAGTGTGTCAACTTTGATTTGTTATTCTAGAACTTGCCTTGATCATACATGTCGAGACCACATTAATGATTTGATATACTGAGATGATAAAGGCACCTAGGTTTTAACCCATTTTCCCCACTAAAAAGCCTACATTCACAATTAACCGCTAGTGAACCCTGTTGATCCTAACAACCCTTTATTTACTCACCCACTAATATTAACCCAAAACCCTTTGTATTTGTTATCACCATTCCTTTTGACTACCCTTATATCGAGATTTGAGCTTGATCTGTTGCCTAGCTATGATATTTATTTCAAATTGTAGATTCATCCTTTATTATGTAATTTTTAGTTTATTCTTAAAAAAAAAGCTTAGAGCATTCAAATTCCAATTGTTGAAGAAAAAGCTCGTATTAAAGTATATCAAATTTTAAGTGATAAAAATACTCTTTATTATAGATTAATTATCAATAGTGGTATTATTAGTTTTCATTCGAGGTAAATATTCATATTTAGTTCATTGTTCTAGTTAGGTAATTTGTCAAGTCGATCTCGATTTTAACCTTCTAATTCAGCCTTTATCCACACCTTTTAACCCAAGCCTCGTTACAACCCTGAATAAAGACCTTTTGATTTGTGTATCATCTCATATACAGTGGTGGAGATTTGATTTTCAGGCAAGCCTATAGGATTAACTTTTCAGGTTCGACTTATGAGTGCTTATTCTTGAACCTTAAACACTTTGAGTGATTTGAGTGAACCTTCAGTGAGGATGTCAATCCTTGTCGGTTTTGAATTAAAGGTAGTTACTTCGATAAGGGGAGACACCTATGTTTTCATACTACTACAAAGGTATGACCTATCGTAATTGAATATTTAGGACTCTTTGAGTTGAATTATCCATGTATAAATTATGTATGAATTATGATGAGACATTGTCGATAGGAATTATGAATTATGGGAAGTTTGTTTTAATTGTAAGTTGAGAATTTTGCTTGAGGACAAGCAAAAGCTTAAATGTGGGGTATTTGATAACCCGTAAAAGTAACATATTTTAACCCCATATTTAGTATGCTTTTGGATGATTTAGCCCTTGATTTATGTAAAAAGGTCCTTTTAATCCTTTCTTTTCATGTTTATACTCAGGAAAGCACCCAAGGATGAAAAGAACATAAAATGGGCTTAAAACGGACCAAATTGGGCCAACCCAAGAAATCAACACAGCCTAGACTTCAAGCCACACAGCCGTGCCTTGCCACTTACTTCACATGTCCATGCCACGATTTACACGACCGTGCCCAAATCGACAGAATCAAGGCACAACCCAACCCCGAATTACATGGGCGTGTGCCATGGGCGTGCCCCTGCCGCGGGAATGAGCAATTTCACTCGGAATTGGATGCTTGAAGCCAAAGAAACATACTCTTAAGTTTACTTAAACATCCTAGGAGGAATTCTACTTGTATTAGGATACTTAGGAGCCAAGTAAAGCATCTCAAGGCTTTTGCCGAAGCTTTCATCTTTTAGGGAATCACTTGAAGATAGCTAGTTGATCCATCTCAGGAAGTCAAAACTCTATTCAAGACGGAGGATCTCTCCTTCAATTCCTTCAGGGGGTTTTAGGGATTTCTTATGTTTTGTTTTATCTTTTCTCTTGAGATGTTTTCTTATTTAGTTATGAACTAAACCCTTCAGATACCTAAAGGGTATGAAACCTATGATGGATTTTGTTATTTGATTTCTAAATTATATGATAAATACTTAGTTTGTTCTTAATTATGTTGCTTAATTTAATCTGATGTGCTTAGGTGGAGGAGGAATAGACCCTACCTAAGAGTAGATCTTGCATAATTGAGCGGAGTTGATCGGGCGCCTAGAGATAGGGTTACGAGATTTTGCCAAATTAGGGTGAAACATAATATGGGAATCCATTGATCGATTTACTGCTTCCTTAGGGGGTTATTATAAGAGAACGAGATTTCTACTAATTAACCTAAGGTTAGACGTTATTCGCCTCGAGAGAGGTTTAATATAGGTTAGGGAGTCTCACTGATCAAGCTAAGTAAAGAAATCATATGGTTTGGGGATAAATAATAAGTGAAGTCATAGGTGAATTCTTCCTGAGGGTATCACCTTCATCAACTGAGTTTTCTTAAAGTCTTTCTCTATTTCATTCTTTTGTCTTTGCATTTAGTTTTAGTTTTTTTTTCATTAGTTTAATAAACCAATCACTCCATATTTTAGGCTAAGTAATAGAAAGAAAGTGAGTAGTAATACTTTTAGGTTCCCTTGGGTTCGATAAGAAATTCTTGCCTAAATTATACTACTGTTCTATAGGTGCACTTGCCTCTATCGGTCTCATAGTTAGTCTACAGGTTCGATCATTCTTTTATAAATATTAAAACTCGACTATTTGACACGATCATAAGGCCTTTGGTACTTATTATCTTGCTTGATTTATTTTAAATGGGAATTTTTTTCCTAAAAATCATAAATAACGGTTTCCAAAATTGATTAACAAAAGGTTTTTATAAATATGTTCAAATATTTTAACTCGAATTATCTTTCAAATTACCAATGAAATTTTCAAAAGTCACGGTTTTAACGTTCTTTGATTCATCAATCAACCTCTCAGAAATAGTTGTGTTTTATCAAATATTTACATCCAAACTTGTTTTCTTAACCATAACCAAATTACACTTATTTTAGTACAAATCACAAGGACTTTATACATTTTCCTATGTGACATGCCAGATTCGATCGTAACGCATGGGCTGAGTTTGGGGTCTTACATTTTATGGTATTAGAGCTCGATTGCAAAACTCGACAGTGGGTTGGGTTCAAAAGCAGTTTTTAAAGCTGTTTAAAATTTTAATTTATGCATGTTCTAAAGGAAGTATGGCACCACGGGTATCCGGCACCAAGTCAAGTAAGTTTATGTTTTCATTTTAGAAATTATTATGGTATGACTGTAGAAATACTCTATAACTTTTAGCTTTAGGAGCTAAAACTATAGAGATTGAGACTATAGGATACGTTTTGCAAAAATGACTTTACTTTATATACTCCATAAAACATTGTTTAATAAACATTGAATAGTATACTGATTTATAAGACTTGTAATCAGATTAAATCGATTTAGCAAACATGAGTGCTAGAGGATGTAGACGAGGTAGACGTCGCTGTGGTAGAGGCCGAGGTGCTAGAGTTGTATCTGATGCATCGAAACATATGCCAAAAATAGACGCCCTCGCGTCACCAGTGACTGAAGCTGGGTCACATGATCGTATGAGAGAGGACGACACTCTGTCCTAAGCGATGTTGTGAGTTCTAGAAAGAGTTGCTAGGGCAAGAACTGGTTCAGCAGCTCGTGGGTCGATATCTAAGTGACTCAGATCAAATGGGATTGAAGTTTTTAGAGGTATTTTGGGTGTAGCCCCAAGTGTAGTGGAGTACTGGCTTGAGGCGGTAGAGCAGATTATGGACGACCTGGATTGCACCACCAAGCAGAAGCTGAAAAGAATCATGTCGTTGCTGAGAAAGGAAGTGCATCAGTGGTGGCTCACTGTTCGAGAAGGTACTCAAGCTGATCATATTACTTGGGAATTCTTCAAGATAGCATTCCAAGGAAAGTATGTCGGGGCTACCTATGTGGATGCCCGAAGGAAGGAATTCTTGAATCTAGTCTAAGGAGGTAAATCTGTAGCAGCATTCGAGGTAAAATTTCTGCGTCTTAGTCGATATGCCTGGGGAATAGTGCTGACTGATTATGAATGCTGTCTGCATTTTGAAGATGAGTTGCGTGATGAGTTTCGGGTGCTGATTGCCCCATAGAAGGAGAGGAATTTTGCCACACTTGTGGAAAAAGCTAAAATAGCTGAGGAGGTTAAACACTCGGAGTGGCAAAATTGAGACAGGGATATGGGCAGGAACAAGAGAGACTCTGGGTATTCAGGTCCTGCGAGAAGTTTTCAGGAAAGGCCTAAGAATGAGGGGCCAGTTCGAGTGGGTGCTCCAGCTACTACCAATCAGTTACAACCTTGTGCGGATTGTGAAAAACTTCACTCGGGTAAATGTTGGAAGAGAACTGGTGGTTTTTTTAGATGTGGATCCAAAGACCATCGGTTTAAGGATTGCCTTCGAGAGCCTGCTTAGACTCAAGGAGTTTGTAACAGATTTGCACAACCAGCTGGAGGCGCTCAGTAGTCGCCGAGAAGTAGTGGGCCAGGTCGAGGTGGTAATGGTGTAGGACGAGGTCTGGGTGCATTGGGTGGAGGTACCGGTAATAAGGGTAACACAGAGGCAAGACAGCCAGGTTTGGTCTACACGGTCAGACGTCGAGAGGATGGCGATGCACCTAATGTCATAACCGGTACGTTCTTCATATTTGATGTACCTATTACCACTTTGATAGATATTGGATCCACCTATTCGTATTTTGCATGTGCTGCGTCTAGAACTCTAAATATTAGATCTAAAATTTTAGCTAGTGAAACAACTATGATTAACCTTTTAGGACAATCGGTGGTAGTAAATAAGTTGTTTAGGGATGTGCCCTTAGAAATTCAGGGGGAAGTTTTTCTAGCGATTTGATGGAACTGCCATTCGATGAGTTCAATCTTATTTTCGGCATGGACTGGTTGGTTAAACACCATGCAAACTTGGACTGTGCTGTGAAGCAGATGGTACTAAAAACTTCAGAGGATAAGGAAGTGAAGACGATAGGTGAAAGAAGAAACTATCTGTCTGATGTGGTATCTACTTTAAAGGCAAAAAAGTTGGTGCGAAAGGGGTGTGGAGCGTTCTTATCCTTTATCAGTGCTTTGGATGCCAAGGAGTTGTCGGTTGAGAGTGTTAGAATGGTGAAAGAGATTTCAGACGTCTTTTCTGATGAGCTTCCAAGATTACCTCCGGATCAGGAGGTGGAGTTTGGTATTGAGCTGTTACCAAGAATGACTCCGGTGTCTAGTGCTCCTTATAGAATGGCGTCGAAGGAGCTAGTCGAACTTAAAGCTCAAATTCAAGAGTTGTTGGATCACAGATTTATTCGACCAAGTGTATCACCATGGGGAGCATCGGTCTTGCTCATTAAGAAAAAGGATGGATCGATGTGTATGTGCATCGATTATAAATAATTGAATAAGTTGACGATCAAGAACAAGTATCCATTACCGAGGATCGATGATCTGTTCAATCAGCTGCGAGGAGCTTCGATTTTCTCAAAGATAGATTTGAGATCGGGTTAACACTAGCTTAAAGTTAAGGAGGCGGATATTCACAAGACTGCTTTCTGAACTCGTTATGGACATTACAAGTTCTTAGTGATGTCGTTTGAGTTGACAAATGCACCAGCTGCATTTATGGACATGATAAACCGAGTCTTTCAACCCTATCTAGATCGATTTGTGGTTATGTTCATAGATGACATCTTGGTGTACTCAAAGACTGAAGAAGAGCATGATTCACATCTACGAGTTGTATTGTAGATATTAAGGGAAAAGCAACTGTATGCCAAATTCAGTAAGTGTGAATTTTGGCTAAGGGAAGTGACCTTTTAGGAGCATGTTGTGTCTGTCGAAGGAGTTAGAATTGATCTATGAAAGGTCAAGGCCGTATTGGATTGGAAGCCATCGAAGTCAGTGGCCGAAATTTGTAGTTTTCTAGGGTTGGCTAGATTTTACAAGCAGTTCATTGAGGGGTTTTCGTTGCTCCACCCCTAACTAAGTTGTTGCGTAAGGGAGTATCGTTCGTGTGGTCAGATGAGCAGCAAGATAGCTTTGAGAAATTGAAGAAGATTCTGACAGAAGTGTCGGTATTGATTCAACCTGAGACTGGTAAGGAGTTTATGGTTTATTGTGATGCGTCACACATTGGCTTGGGATGTGTGTTGATGCAAGGGGGAAAAGTGGTGGCTTATGCATCTCATCAATTAAGGAAGCATGAGATAAACTATCCCACTAATGATTTGGAGTTAACTGCAGCGGTGTTTGCTCTGAAGATATAGAGACACTATTTGTATAGGGAGTAGTCGATTATCTATACGGATCATAAGAGTCTAAAGTATCTCCTTACCCAGAAGTAGTTGAATTTAAGACAGTGGAAGTGGATAGAACTGTTGAAATATTATGACTTCTCAATCGAGTATCATCCAGGAAGGGCTAAAGTAGTGGCTGATGTGTTGAGTCGTAAGGTGATATCAGATCTGAGAGTGATGTTCGCTTATCTCAGCCTTTATGAAGATGGTAGCCTACTAGCCGAACTTCAAGTGAAGCCTGCATGGATAAATCAGATTAAGGAAAAGCAGTTGTTAGATGAAAGGTTGGGTTCTCGGCTTCAGCAAGTGGAAGGTGGTCAGATAGGGGATTTTGGATTGAATAGTGATAGAGTATTGTGTTTCCGTAGAAGAGTTTGTATGCCCAAGGATTTAGAATTGAGACAAATGATTCTCTGTAAGGTGCATAGTAGCCCATATGCTATGCACCTCGGAGGAAACAAAAGGTACCGAGATCTTTGTGAGCAGTATTGGTGGTCAGGGTTGAAACGAGAGATTATCGACTTCGTGAGCAAGTGCTTGACATGTCAACAGGTGAAGGCGAAACATCAACTGCCTTTAGGGTTGCTACAACGGTGAAAATTCCACTATGGAAATGGGAAAGGATAATAATGGACTTTAACGCCTACTAAGAAAGATTCTGTATGGGTATAGTGGATCAATTAACGAAGACTACTCATTTCCTTTCTGTTCGTACGAATTATTCGTTGCAAAAGTTGGCCAAGTTTTATATAGTAGAAGTCGTGAGGTTGCATGGGGTACTAGCATCGATTATATCGGACAAGGATTCTAGGTTTACATCACAGTTTTGGAAGGCTTTACATGAAGCTTTGGGAACAAGAGTAAATTTCAGCACGACATTTCATCCGCAGACAGATGGTCAGTCGGAGAGAGTAATCCAGATTCTAGAAGATATGTTAAGAGGCTGGGTGATCGACTTCAGGGGTAGTTGGAAAGATTTCCTACCATTGGCAGAGTTTGCCTACAATAATAACTATCAATCCAACATTCAGATGGCACCCTACGAGGTGTTGTATGGTCGTAGGTGTCGTACTCCTACTTGCTAGACTGAGCTGGGGGAATGATAGTTACTGGATCCTGAGTTGATCTCGGAGACGGAGGACAAAGTTAAGGTAATTCGGGCTCGATTAAAAGAAGCTTCGGACAGACAGAAATCATATACGGACCTGAAGGGTAAGGAGATAGAGTTCCCTGTGGGAGATCAAGTCTTTTTGAAGGTCTCACATTGGAAGAAGATCTTAAGATTTGGGCGGAAAGGGAAGTTGAGCCCTAGGTTCATCGGACCATACCGTGTATTGAAGTGTGTTGGGCCAGTGGCTTATTAGCTGGAGTTACCTCTGGAGTTAAGTCAAATACATAGCGTATTTCATGTCCCGATGTTAAGGCGTTATCGCTCGGATCCATCTCATGTTGTACCGGTGGAGGAAATTGAAAGAAGGCTTGACTTGTCTTTTGATGAGGAGCCAGTACAGATTTTAGATCGAGATGTTATGGTGCTAAGAAGGAAGTCAGTTCTATTAGTCAAAGTTTTATGGCGTAATCACGGGATAGAGGAAGCTATATGGGATCCAGAGGACACGATCCGGCAATAATATCCTTATCTCTTCTAATCAGGTAAATTTCGAGGCTGAAATTTTCTTTAAGGGGTAGAATTGTAACATCATGAAATTTAGAATTTTATATTTTGAAGAATATCATGCGTTAGGCTAGCTAAAAATGTTAATTGTGTATGTTTAGGGGTCCTAAGAAGGCTCGGGATTGAGTTGGGCCTTACCAAAAACTTTTGTGTTTAAGCATTTTTAGGAGAAATAGTAAGTGGCATCAATGCTTAAGGAAATAAGTGTGTATTTTGCTAGCATATATGAACATATGGCAAGGAGGTTGTGGCATCAAGTGGGAAATCGGTGGAAATCGGATTCATCATCGTTAAGGTAAGGAGTTTCTTCTTGGATTTTTCGTTATCTCTACTCGGCTATGTTACAAATCGGATCGAAGTTTTGACTAATCGATTACGTCTTTAGGGACAAAATCACTCAATATTCTCTACTTGCTAATCCTTCGAAAATAGTGGTAAGCTAAAACCTCTCTTTAGATAAATACGTTCACATAGTATTTTTCTAACCGATATTTTTTTCAATGGAGGCAAGTGGTAACGATTTGAAAGGAAAAGCGATTGTAGGAGACAAAAGGAGTGGATTTACAATTCCTATTCCTAAGTTCAAACGAAGGGCGGTATCAGCGATTTGGTATTTTCTATCAGGTTGTGGACCATCATCCGGTGAAAATAGACAAATCGTGGTCGTTCATGATACTAAGGGTAAGCGTTTCAATAGATCATTTGATTTTGATTTAGATTAATAAAATCTCGTTTGTTGGATTAATCGAGTGTAATGGTGATTTAGGTGCCGACGATCAAGAAGGATTAATCCTTACTGTAATCAGGTGTGTAATCTCACACCAAAATCCTCTAGATTCATGATACGATAACATGTTGAATAATAGAGCGTTATATTATAAGGCTAAAATCGTAATATGGCATAAAACGAGAAATTTGCATAAATTACATTATTTTTAAAGATTTGTCAAAATCGATAGTAAAAATTGTTAAATTATAAAAATGCCCCTATGGGCTGAATTACGAAAATGCCTTTATGGGCCGATTTACCAAAATGCCCCTTATGGGCCAATTTGCTAGAATGCCGTAGTGGGTCGAATTACAAAGTGCTATAATGGGCCAAATCACCGTAATAAATTATTGGGATTAATGATTGTTGTACATATATGTGGATATTATGCTTTATTATGTATGTTGCATGTTACATATCACATGGGTTGGAAAAAATGTACGAAGAGAAGTGTAGCCTGGTGGCATTGCCACAAAATATTCATTGTATGTTTACTTATGATTTCGGTGGCTTGGCCACAACAAAAATATTATAAATGGTAACTTGCCTGCGAATTGGTGTGAGGGGCGGGGTGGGTTGACGTGATCCCCACAGGTGTGATTGGCTGGTCGGGGGTGTAATGGATGGATGGGTTGGGTTGCATACATTGCACACATATATATATATAAACTGTGATGTAAATGGGCTTCGACCCAAGGTTATGCTATTTAGGCTTAGGCCCAAGATGTTGCTTTACGGGTTTAGACCCAGTGGATGACGGTAAGGGAATTATACATTGAGTTCTAGTAACTTACCTATTTTCCTTGACCCTTGCAGGTAATGCTCAGTGATATGGACTTGGGCCATGGATGACTCGATAGAGGCCATACTTCAGAAAATGGTGTTATTGAACTTTAAATTTCTATTTTCATTTACTTTATTACTTTTATTATTTTGGGTTTTTATTTGTAATAAGGCCTCTGGAATATTTTATTTTTGCTTTATGTTTGACGTACTTATTATCTTGCTTGATTTAATTTAAATGGGAATTTTTTTCTAAAAATCATAAATAACAGTTTCCAAAATTGATTAACAAAAGGTTTTTATAAATATGTACAAATATTTTATCTCGAATTCTCTTTCAAATTACCAACAAAATTTTCAAAAGTCACGGTTTTAACGTTCTTTGATTCATCGATCAACCTCTCAGAAATAGTTGTGTTTTATCAAATATTTACATCCAAACTTGTTTTCTTAACCATAACCAAATAACACTTATTTTAGTACAAATTGCAATGACTTTATACATTTTCCTATGTAACATGTCAGATTCAGTCATAACGTATGGCCCGAGTTTGGGGTGTTACATTTTATGGTATCAGAGCCCGGTTACATAACTCGGCAGTGGTTTGGGTTCAAAAGCATTTTTTTAAAGCTATTTAAAATTTTAATTTATGCATGTTCTAAAAGAAGTATGGCACCACGGGTATCCAGCACCAAGTCAAGTAAGTTTATGTTTTCATTTTAGAAATTATTGTGGTATGACTGTAGAAATACTCTAAAACTTTTAGCTTTAGGAGCTAAAACTGTGGAGATTGAGACTTTATGATACGTTTTGTGAAAATGACTTTACTTCATATACTCCATAAAATATTGTTTAATAAACATTGAATAGTATACTAATTTATAAGACTTGTAATCAGATTAAATAGATTTAGCAAACATGAGCGTTAGAGGACGTGGATGAGGTAGACATGGTAGAGACCGAGGTGTTAGAGTTGTATCCGAGGCATCGAAACATATGCTGGAAATGGACGCCCCTGCGTCACCAGTGACTGAAGCTGGGTCACATGATCGTATGAGAGCGGACGACGCTCTGTCCCAAGCGATGTTGCGAGTTCTGGAAAGAGTTGCTGGGGCAAGAATTGGGTCAGCAGCTCGTGGGTCGATTTTTAAGAGACTCAGATCGAATGGGACTTAAGTTTTTAGGGGTATTTTGGTTGTAGCCCCAAGTGTAGCGAGTGCTGGCTTGAGGCGGTAGAGCAGATTATGGACGACCTGGATTGCACCGCCATGCAGAAGCTGAACGGAATCATATCGTTGCTGAGAGACAAAGCGTATCAGTGGTGGCTCACTGTTCGGGAAGGTACTCAGGTTGATCGTATTACCAGGGAATTCTTCAAGACAACATTCCAAGGAAAGCATGTCAGGGCTACCTATGTGGATGCCCGAAGGAAGGAATTCTTGAATCTAGTCCAAGGAGTTAAAACTGTGGCAGCATACAAGGCAAAATTTCTGCGTCTTAGTCGGTATGCCCAGGGAATAGTGCCGACTGATTATGAATGCTGTGTGTGTTTTGAGGACGGGTTACGTGATGAGTTACGGGTACTGATTGCCCCACAAAAGGAGAGGAATTTTTCCACACTTGTGGGAAAAGCTAAAATAGCTGAGGAGGTTAAACACTCAGAGTGGCAAAATCGAGACAGGGATATGGGCAGGAACTAGAGAGACTCTGGGTATTCAGATCCTGCGAGAAGTTTTCAGAAAAGGCCTAGGAATGAGGGGCCAGTTCAAGTGGGTGCTCCAACTACTACCAATCAGTTACAACCTTGTGCAGATTGTGGAAAACTTCACTCGGGTGAATGCTGGAAGAGAACTGATGGTTTTTTCAGATGTGGATCCAAATACCATCAGTTTAAGGATTGCCTTCGAGAGCCTGCTTAGACTCAAGGAGTTTGATCGCTGCAAAACAGTCGAGTTTTAATATTTATAAAAAAAGTGATCGAACCTATAGACTGACTGCAACAATGATAGAGGCAAGCGCACCTATCGAACAATAGTATAGCTCAGGCAAGAATATCTTATCAAACCCAAGGAACCTCAAAATACTACTATTCACTTTCTTTCTATTATTTAGCCTAAAATATGGAGTGATTGGTTTATTAATCTAAAACAAATGAAATACTTAAACTTAAATGCAAAGACAAAAGAACAAAACTTTGGGAAAATACTTTAAAGAAAACTCAATTGATAAAGACGACACCTTCGAGAAGAATCCACCTATGACTTCACTTATTATCTACCTTTTCAATTAATATGACTTCTTTACTTAGCTTGATCCGTGAGAGTCCCTAACCTATATTAAACCTTCTCTCGAAGCGAATAACATCTAACCTTAGGTTAATTAGTGGAACTCTCATTCTCTTATAATAACCACTAAAGGAAGCAGTAAATCGATCAATAGACTCCCATATTTGTAACATCCCCAAACCCAAATTTCACAAGCCCCGATCGGATCCGGTATGTCATCATGAAAAACGGTTGGAAAATCTTTGACTTTAGAATAAAACTTGAAAATTTTGTTAACTTCGGAGAATGTGTCCATTAAAAATTATTTAATAATCTAAGCTTGATTTGAATTAAAACTTTATTATAAGTTGGTATGATATTAATCATTTGTAAAAATATTTCTAAGTATAGTATAAACTTCAATAATAAATAAAGTACTTTAAATCAAAAGGGCCCTTATTACATCAAATCAATACCCAAAATACTGATGATATAAAATAATTAAATCAAATAAACATCTCTCGCATAAAATCATACTCGAAGAAAACTTCTTCTGCATGGCCACCTTTGTATCCACTCCAACCCGGTCCGAACATCATATCACTGCGATGTTGGATAAATAATTGGTGAGTCACACGGACTCGATGTGTAATTAAACCATCGATATCCACCCACATGTTAGCCACAAATCAACCCAATTATCAAATGCAACATGTAAACATAATCATATAGACATTACCACGATCTGGGCTTGGCCCACAATCAAATCATATTCAAGCACTGGGTTAGGCCCTTTTCTCATCAGTTCACCGATCACTGGGCTTGGCCCATTTCCACGTATGTTCTCAAAACATACCTATCCACATGTCATACTGGGCTTGGCCCATTTCCATATCATTTCATAACGAAACCATGCAATCATGATACCCAACCCAATCCTAATGTCCATCCGCTACACACCCCCTTATCCAGCCTACCACACACCAGGGGATTATCGAATCACCCTCTCCTTTTCCCTCCTAAAGGCAACCAATGCCATCCACGATGTAGCACGCAGCTAACATCAAACCACGATGGGGCACATAGCAACCCATCAAGCCACGATATGGCATAAGCCGATATCAGTCAAGGTAACCACGCGAACTAAATCGCAAAGATCCACAACGCGACCTCAGTCAGCGCCAATCCACGATGTAGCACAAAGTCGACATCGACCACGCACTCAAGTACACCCCGCCCTTCTTTCATAACCCACCCATGCACATGTAACATGATATAATGACAATATGATGCATGTGCACGTCATTCACAAACATAGGCATACACTCATATTTAAATAAATGACAACAATATTAACAATTTGCTATTTACCTGATCAGCGTCACACCCCTTTTAGGGTATCTATTGCACTTTTACCATCGCACTTATTAGTAAGCATATAACATAAGCGGATATCACATAAACCCGAAACAATGGCTAACTACACACCTTATGACCTGAAGCTCTAAACCTTCGATCCCGACACTATCGCTTAATGAAACTACGACCACTTGCCTATAGTTTTCTGTTGTTGGCCCACACCCCGGTGGCCAATCTCGTACAGCAGAAATGGATCTCTTCTTGAACTTCGGGATGGGAGTTTTCCCTTGCCCACTTTGACTGGCACTCGCATCCATCGACAATACTTAATCAGAACCACACGATTAATCAAAATCTACAAATATCGAATCTAGATCACCTATTAACATCCTTACCGAAATACTGAGATCCCGAAGGCTTTCCTTTACTCTTGTTGGTATGCCCTATAAACCATAGTCACCATTTGGTCAACCCATAACCACAACCAATGGCCTAAGGCCGAATATCAAAGAATCACTTACCCTCTTTTACCTGAATCCTGAAACGCCAATGGTCCTATGGTGTTGCCGAAATCCCTGCACACCACTATTAGAATCGGTCTACAACAAGAATCTATGAAAAGGCCCCCCTTTGGTCAAATATTTATCCTCACCTTACCTTATCTGTCGAAATCCCAAGAGAATCCCTTTTAGCTCCTTGGTGCTAGCTACAACAAAACGAAACACATCACCATGGCCCTAAGGACATTCGGCCATACCAAAACTAAGGCCAACCATTCGGTTTTGGCCACTAAAACAAGTAACTAGAACACTTACCCACAAGCTTTAGATGTCGACAGCACCACACTTCACAGGTTTGGCTTCAAGCTTGGTAAAATAGAAGAGAGATAGAGGGCTAAAGGTTTCGGCTATCAAGGGATTAAGAGAACATAATAAAATATTTGACTACAAAGGCCAAAGGAGAAATCGGCAAGGGTTAATGGTGTTTGGGAGGATTTAAATTTCAAAGCACGAAAAGAAATAAAGATTACTTGGAGATTCGGTCAACTAGAAAAATATAAAAAGGAATTCAAGGAGAAGTAAGATTTAGAAGAGTGAACTAAAATTTGGAAAAAGGAGAGCACACCACCCTTAAATAATATTCGGCTACTCCCCACCTGAAGAACCCAAGTTTCGGCCATCACCTATGGCCACTAATTCAAATTAATTTGAATTAGTCCACTTCCCTATTTTAATCAAAGCAAAAGACCACCCCTTGGCCGGCCACCACTTCTTTTTAATTCTAAACCCAATTCCCTTCCTATCTTAAACTCCTATTTTATCACCTCATCCTATTAAAAAAATAATCTAATAGCAGCCATTTATCTCCTATTTCTAATTTAAAACTAACTAAGATAATCCTATAATTATTTAAAATAATAAAATAACCAAATACTTATCCCTACCTACCAAATTAATATAAAATAAATCACAACTTATCCACAATCGATAAGACTCCATGTGCCGTCCAATTAGCAAAAAGCCAAAAAAAATAAAAATAAAGACCAATTGCACATTAAGGTTCGAACACAGGACACAGGGAACCAATGACAAGTAGTGCCCAGCCATTCGGCCTAGGCATTGTTTTGTGACATAAACGCGCAATATATTCTTTTAAGCCCTTTCCATCTCCAACGCCCGCTTGCAAAATAAATATCAAAATTCTACCTCCCTTGCGCCTCGAACTCGCGACCTGCACCTAGCACCATTCAAGTAGTGCCTCAGCCACTCCGCCCACCTGCCTTTCATGTTCATAAAGCCCTAACATTTATTTTTTAACTCCTTTCTACTTCAGCCCATCACCACATAACAAAATAAAAATGCCAAAATCTTGCTCCAAATTTCTCGAACTCATGCCCTTTCTCTCCTCCAGCGCCTAAGTGGAGCATGAGAGCCACTTTGCCATTTCCTTTCTTGCGTCCTAAACTCCACCAAATTATTTTAAGGCCTTCTCGCCTCATTTCCCCTTTTTACACTAAAAATCTAAAATTTTCCAAGGCACTCCCCTTTCATCCGAGCATTCTTAAAACCTCTAAACACATCCAAGCACACCCAAGAACCTTCCAACACCTACATTATACTCAAACTGCATAGCCCCTGAACCAGGGTGTTACAATATTAGGTTTAACCTTAATCCGACAAAATCACGTAACCCTATCTCTAGGCGCTCGATCAACTCCGCTTAATTATGCTAGATCTACTCTCAGGTAGGGTCTATTCCTCCTCCACCTAAGCACATCGATAAATTTAAGCAACATAATTAAGAACAAACTAAGTATTTATCATATAAACCAAAGAATTAAATAACAAAATCATCATAGGTTTCATCCCTTCAGTATCTCGAGGGGTTTAGTTTATAACTAAACAAGAAAACATCTCAAGAGAAAAGATAAAACAAAACATAAAAATCCCTAAAACCCCCTGAAGGAATTGAAGAGAAGATCCTCCGTCTTGAGTAGAACTCTGACTCTTTGAGATGGATCAATTGGCTATCTTCGAGACAATCGCTAAACGAGAAAGGCTTGGCAAAAAACTCTGCTCAATGATCGACCCCTTGGATAGCCACCTTCAGGTGTTTTTATAGACTTTTGGGATGCTTTACTTGTCTCCTAAGTACTCATAATTCAGATACAATTTATCCTAGGTGTTTGAGTAGACTTAGGATTGCGTTTCTTGGGCTCCAAGCATCCTATCCCGAGTGAAATTACTCTTTCCCATGGCAGGGGCACGACTAAGGCACGCCCGTGTAAATTGAGGCTCAGCCCGTGTCTCTATTCTATTGATTTAGGCACGGCCGTGGCATGCCCATGCAAGTCGAGGGTCAGGCCGTGCTTCGGGTTTGTCGGTTGGGGCACAACCATGCAAATCGGGGATAGGTCGTGTTGGGCTTTTTGTCGACGAGACACGGCCGTGTAAATTGGTGACAGGCCGTGTTCTAGGTGGATAGCAAGGCACAGCCGTGTGGAATAAAGCCCAGGCCGTGTCGACTTCTTGGGTTGGCCCAATTTGATCCATTTTAAGCCCGTTTTGCGTTCTTTTTATCCTTAGGTGTTCTCCTGAGTATAAGACATGAAAAGAAAGGATTAAGAGCACCTTTTTACATAAATCGAGGATAAATTTATCTAAAAGCATACTAAATGTGGGATTAAAATATGTTACTTTTACGGTTTATCAAATACCCCCACACTTAATCTTTTGCTTATCCTCAAGCAAAATTCTCAACTTACAATTAAAACAAACTTTCCAGAATTCATAGTTCCTGTTAATAATGCCTCATCATAATTCACAGATAATTTATACATGGATAATTTAATTCAAAGAGCCCTAAAGTTTCAAACGAGATAAGTCATGATTTTGTAGCATGAAAACATAGGTATCTCCCCTTATCTAAGTAATTTCCTTTAATTCCAAACCGAAAAGGATTTACATCCTCACAGAAGATTCACTCAAATCACTCGAAGTGTTTAAGGTTCAAGAAATAAGCACTCTAAGTCGAACCTAAAAGTTAATCCCATTGGCTTGCCTCGAAACCAAATCTCCACCATGATATGAGATGATACACAAATCAAAAGGTCTTTAATCGTGGTTATGTAACGGGCTAGGGTTAAAGGTGTGGATACAGGCTAAATTAGTGGTTATAATCGAGACTGACTTGACAAATTACCTAACTAGAAACATTGAACTAAATATGAATATTAACTTCGAATGAAAACTAATAATATCACTTGTTGATAATTACTCTATAGTAAGGAGTATTTTGATAATACTTTAATCTGAGCTTTTTTAACAATTGGAGTTTAAATGCTCTAAGCTCTTTTATATACTACTAATATTGAATATATACTTAAAAAAATTTTAAAATTTTTTTTAAGAACAAACTAAAATAAACATAATAGAAGGAACTTTGGTGATTGAAATAACCTAATTCGGCTATTGATCAAATCAATTCTCGATAAAGGGTAGTCAAAGGAATGTTGATAACAAATACAAAGGGATTTTGGGTTAATATTAGTGGGTGAGTCAATAAAAAGGTTGTTAGGATTCAATGGGGTTCACTAGGGGTTAATTTGTATGGGTAGGCTTTTTAGTGTAGTAAACGGGTTAAAACCTAGGTGCCTTTATCATCTCAGTGTATCAAATCATTAATGTGGTCTCGACATGTATAAACGAGGCAAGTTCTAGAATAACAGTTCAAAGTTGACAACTCATAATCAATTAAAGTGAGCACGAAAAAGGGTACATGCTCTATAAGGCTCAAAATCTCACAAAATTTATGGGTGTTTTGACATCAATCCTTATAAATTTTGAACTTTAAGGTGATACTCAAATTAGGTTCAACAACCTATCAATTTTAATTTTAGAGAGTAGACTTATCATGCTCGATTCTCTAGTATCCTTCAAATTTAATCATCAATGCATATTTAACTAAGACTTATTCTAAAACATATCAATAAAAATCATAAATAATTAAAAATTTCGTCCTAATTAATAATATGAGAAAAATACTTAAGATCAAGACTAATTTCAGGGTTTTGAGAATTATGCAAAAAGTTAGGCACTATTACCCCCACACTCAAGGTGCATATTGCCCTCAATGTACAAAGATAAATAATGAAATTTATGTGCCAAACCAAAAAGAGAAGTGGGGAAAGTAATACTCCCTGAAATCTAGATGATCCCTAGCGTCTTTGGTGGCAGTGATGGTGTTTTCTATGGGCCTGGTGGAGTGGCTACCGAAAAGCAATTTGCTAGATGAAGGAATTGGGTAGCCTGTGAAGATGTAGCCAAGAGATCTAGAGAAATAATGATATACTAATAATATATTTAAATATTAAGGAAATAAAAGAAGGAAACTAAGAAGAAAACTGAAATTGAAAGAAAAGACTAATGGACTAAGGAGTACTTATTGTTGGATGGCTTGCGAAGTGGGTGTGACCTCGAAGGCTATGGTGCGTGATTCCCAAGCAGCCATTAGAACCTAAAACCAAGAAACTAATATGAAATATATTAATTTAAGCAGGAAATAAGTAAAGATAAGGAAAATAAAGGAGACGAGAAAAGAAAAATAGAACCCAAAAGGTTTTTGAGACCCTTGGCGTGTCAATTAAGTGAAGCTGCCGGCATGAACTCACGTTGAGGTCTCCTCTGAGGAGATGATGCTTACGTTTCTTTGGCATGATCTTTGTGTTGCTCAAGTGTCTTGGATCTTTTCTATGAATAGGAAGAAAAATTTGAAAGAAAAGAGAGAGAAGGAATAAGAAAGAAGATGGGACAAAGAGGACGGGCTGTGGGGATTTAAATAGGATTTCAAATCTGGCACGTTCCCACGTTCGTGTATCGAGGGTGTGTCAATTCACACGGCCGTATCTCACGGCCGTGTTATGGGGTGTGTTGTCCTTCCACTCCCGTTTTGTTGGTTTGCACACCCGTTCCTAAAAAATAAGTATAGGAGCACAGTTGAACTGCTCGGGCGTGGTCTTCTCGTGCAAAATAAGTCAATATCTTAGCACGGTTGTGAGGCATGACCGCTATTTCTGTCGGTGCCTGTGCTTCAGGGTGGTTGGACTCGTGACGTCGGGGAGTGGTTGGACTGACTTGCACGGCCCTGCTCTTATCAGTGTGGCAGTTTTGGTGGTCCACACGGCCACGGACATGGCCGTGTGTAAGGCCGTGTGGTCTGGAAATCTACACTTTTGTGTTAGTTTCCAACTAAATACTTAGGAAAGAAAGATGGAAAGAAAAGAAACTTAAAGAAAATTTGAAAATAAATAGTGTTAATGTTTGGGTTGCCTCCCGAGAAGCGCTCGTTTATAGTCTTAAGCTAGACTGTCCTCATGTTTGAAAATTTCAGGGAGGTTTAAAGGTTTGAATATCTTACCTCATGCTTGCTATTTTATTTTCATGACAAAGTTGGAGTCGAGAAGCATTTACCTTGAATTTATGGAATTTTGGGTTACTTACCTCGACCGTGTTGTAGGGGAAGATTTCGTGTACCTTGGAAAGAATTTCTCCCTTTGCCCTCAAGTCTGTTGAAGTGATGTAAAGATCGGCTTTGTCTAACAGCACCTGGTCTCCTATTTTAAAGTGATTTGATGTTCCTATGAGCTTTTCTGGTGGTTCCTTAGGTTTTACTTCGTGTGGATCCGGCTTTTCTTTGGTGTATATCTTTTGCTCTTCTAAATTGTTGATCGTACGCTTTTGTGTTGGCTCAGTTTTGATGTTTCGTGATGTTTCCTGCGATGGAGGTTGAATAATTTGATTATCTATTGAAACGACTTTCTTACCTTTATCTTCTATGGTTCTGGCTGAGTCGAGAGCTTGAAGATTGACTGATTCATCTCCTACACGAAGTATGAGTTCTCCTGTAGCAACATCAATTTTAGTCTTGGCAGTTGCAAGAAAAGGTCTTCCTAAAATTAAAGGGATTGAATTTTCCTCATCCATGTCTAAAACAACAAAATATACTGGGAAAACGAATTTATTGATTTTTACTAAAACGTCTTCAATAATGCCCCTAGGAATTCTAACAGTTTTATCAGCTAGTTGGATACTCATCCTAGTTTGTTTGGGCTTTCCTAGACCTAGTCGTTTAAACAGTGTATAAGGCATGACATTTATACTTGCCCCTAAATCAGCTAACGCATTATCAATAGTTAAACTACCAATTAAACATGGAATCGTAAAACTCCCTGGATCTTTTAATTTCTGCGATAGTCCATTTTGTAGCAGTGCTGAGCATGTTGCTTTAAGTTTCACATGGTGCTCTTCATCTATTTTGCATTTATTTGTTAAGAGCTGTCTTAAAAATCTCCTTGCATCGGGCATCTGAAAAAGAGCTTCAAGAAGAGGTAAATTAATGTGTAATTTCTTTAGAAGTTTTAAAAACTTACCGAATTGTTCTTCTGAATCATCTTATTTCAATGCTTCGGGATAAGGTATTCGAGGGTGGTACTATTTAATTACCAGTTTTTCTTGTGCTACCTCTATTTAACCTATTTCTTCATTGGTTTCTTGTACTGGGGTGGGCTTGTCTACCTTTGTATCCTCTTGAGATGTGATGGCTTGTATCTATTCTTTCGGGCTTATTTCTGTGTTGCTTGGTAGACGTCCTTGTTGACGTTCTAAAACGAGCTTTGTGAGTTGTCCCACTGACCTAGTGATTTCCCCGACTTGTTCCTTGATTTCCTTGATCGATATTCCTTAGTTATCAAGCATTGTATCAGTTCTTTGGAGACGGGCATCTGTGTCTGCCATGAACTTTTTCAACATCTCTTCAAGACTCAGCTTCTTTTCAGATGGATAAGGTTGATTTTGGTAATTTGGAAGAGGTTGCTGCCTTTGATTTCCTTGTCCTCTCTATGTAAAATTTGGGTGGTTCTTTCAACCTGGATTGTAAGTGTTTCTATAAGGATTATTATTAGATCTGAAATTGTTACCTATATAGTTTGTCTACTTGTTTTCTGCTCCAGGTTGGTAAGGTGGGTACTCAAAATTCGCCACATTCCTGCTCGCTTCGCATTGCATGACTGGATGTACCTGTGAAGAACATAAATTATCAAGCTTTTTATTCATTAACTCCATTTGTGTTGACAACATTGTCACTGTGTCTATGTTAAAAAATCCGGTTGATTTTCTCGGTTTAGCCCTTGTAATTTGCCATTGATAGGTGTTCAAAGACATCTCCTCAATAAAATTGTAAGCCGTTTCAGGAGTTTTATTATTCAGAGTTCCATCGGTTGATGAATCAATCATTTGCCTTGTTGGAGAATTCACACTATTGTAAAAAGTTTGGACTTGAAGCCACATAGGAAATCCGTGGTGTGGGCATCTCCTTAGGAGATCCTTATATCTTTCCTATGCATCATATTATGTTTCTGTGTCATTCTGCACAAAAGAAGATATATCATTCCTAAATTTGGCCGTTTTGGCTGGTGGAAAATACTTTAAAAGAAATTTTTCAGTCATTTGATCCCATGTGGTGATTGACCCTCGTGGTAACGAGTTCAACCACTGCTTTGCTTTATTCCTTAATGAAAAAGGAAAAACCGAAGAGTCAGAAACGCCATTTATTTTGAAGGTATCACAGAATTCTAAAAAAATAGATATATGAGTGTTTGGATCTTCATCCTGCAAACCATCAAATTGAACAAATTGTTGAATCATTTGTATTGTGTTAGGCTTTAATTCAAAATTATTAGTAGCTATAAGGGGCCTAACAATACTAGATTCTGCTCCTGTTAAATTAGGTTTAGCATAATCATACATAGTACACGGAGCATTCTATTCTTGCACATTTGGCGGTGGATTGTTTTTGTCCATCCCTTCAGTAGGATTGGATCCTTGCTGTTCTCCTCTTTGATAGTCTAGGGCTCATCTAATTTCTCTGTGATTTCTGTGACCGGTAGCGTCAATGTCACTTTCGTATTCTAATGGTCCTCTCAGATTTCTTGTAGTTATAAACTAGATGTACCTGCTATGAAAAGAAAGGAAGAAAGTTAGAAAAACAAAAATATATGTATATAAAAATAAGAGAAATTAAAAATAAAAATAATGGCTAAAGTAATAGAAATAGATTATTCTTAATATTTTAGGAGTTCCCCGGCAACGGCGCCAAAAACTTGATCGCTGCAAAATAGTCGAGTTTTAATATTTATAAAAGAGTGATCGAACACAGATCGATCATGACAATGATAGAGGCAAGCGCACCTATCGAACAGTAGTATAGCTCAGGCAAGAATATCTTATCGAACCCAAGTAACCTAAAAGTACTACTACTCACTTTCTTTCTATTATTTAGCCTAAAATATTGAGTGATTGGTTTATTAATCTAAAACAAATAAAGTACTTAAACTTAAATGCAAAGACAAAAGAACAAAACTTTGGGAAAAGACTTTGAAGAAAACTCAATTGATAAAGACGATACCTTCGGGAAGAATCCACCTATGACTTCACTTATTATCTACCTTTTCAATTAATATGATTTCTTTACTTAGCTTGATCCGTGAGACTCCCTAACCTATATTAAACCTTCTCTCGAAGTGAATAACGTCTAACCATAGGTTAATTAGTGGAACTCTCGTTCTCTTATAATAACCCCCTAAGGAAGGAGTAAATCGATCAATGGACTCCCATATTAGGTTTCACCCTAATCCGACAAAATCTCGTAACCCTATCTCTAGGTACCCGATCAACTCTGCTTAATTATGCTAGATCTACTCTCAGGCAAGGTCTATTCCTCCTCTACCTAAGCACATCAGATAAATTTAAGCAACATAATTAAGGATAAACTAAGTATTTATCATATAAACTGAAAGAATTAAGTAACAAAATCCATCATAGGTTTCATCCCCTTCAGGTATCTGAGGGGTTGAGTTCATAACTAAACAAGAAAACATCTCAAGAGAAAAGATTAAACAAAACACAAGAAATCCCTAAAACCCCCTGAAGGAATTGAAGAGAAGATCCTCCATCTTGAGTAGAACTCTGACTCTTTGAGATGGATCAATTGGCTATCTTCGAGACAATCCCTAAACGAGAAAGGCTTGGCAGAAAACTCTGCTCAATGATCGACCCCTTGAATAGCCGTCTTTGGGTGTTTTTATAGTCTTTTGGGATGCTTTACTTGTCTCCTAAGTACTCATAATTCAGATACAATTTGTCCTAGGTGTTTGAGTAGACTTAGGATTGTGTTTCTTGGGCTCTAAGCATCCTATCCCGAGTGAAATTATTCTTTCCTGCGGTAGGGGCACGGCTAAGGCACGCTCGTGTAAATTGAGGCTCAGCCCGTGCAAGTCGAGGGTCAGGCCGTGCTTCGGGTCTGTCGATTGGGGCACAGTTATGCAAATCGGGGATAGGCCGTGTTGGGCTTTTTATCGACGAGACACGACCGTGTAAATTGGTGACAGGCCGTGTTCTAGGTGGATAACAAGGCACGACCATGTGGAATAAAGCTCAGGCCGTGTCGACTTCTTGGGTTGGCCCAATTTGATCCGTTTTAAGCCCGTTTTACGTTTTTTTTATCCTTAGGTGTTCTCCTAAGTATAAGGCATGAAAAGAAAGGATTAGGAGCACATTTTTACATAAATCGAGGATAAATTCATCTAAAAGCATACTAAATGTAGGATTAAAATATGTTACCTTTACGGTTTATCAGAGTTCGTATCAGATTTGCACAGCCAGCTGGAGGCGCTCAGCAGCTACCAAAAGGCCGTGGGCCAGGTCAAGGTGGTAATGGCATAGGACGAGGTCGGGGTGCACTGGGTGGAGGTACCGATAATAGGGGTAACACAGAGGCAAGAGCCAGGTTTGGTCAACGTGGTCAGACGTCGAGAGGATGGTGATGCACCTGACGTCATAACCGGTACGTTCTTCATATTTGATGTACCTGTTACCGCTTTGATAGATATTGGATCCACCCATTCGTATGTTGCATGTGCTGTGTCTGGAACTTTGAATATTATATCTAAAATTTTTGCTAGTGAAACAACTGTGATTAGCCCTTTAGGACAGTTGGTGGTAGTAAATAAGTTGTTTAGGGATGTGCCCTTAGAAATTCAAGGGGAAGTTTTTCTGGAGGATTTGATGGAACTACCATTCGGTAAGTTCAATCTTATTTGGGCATGGACTGGTTGGTTAAACACCATGCGAACTTGGACTGTGGTGCGAAGCAGATGGTTCTAAGAACTTCAGAGGATAAGGAAGTGAAGATGATAGGTGAAAGAAGAAACTATCTGTCTAATGTGGTATCTACTTTAAAGGCAGAAAATTTGGTGCGAAAGGGGTGTGGAGCGTTCTTACCCTTTATCAGTGCTTTGGATGCCAAGGATTTGTCGGTTGAGAGTGTTAGAACGGTGAAAGAGTTTTTAGACTTTTTTCTCGAGGAGCTTTCAGGATTACCTCTGGATCGAGAGGTGGAGTTTGGTATTAAGCTGTTACTAGGAATGGCTCTGTTGTCTATTGCTCCTTATAGAGTGGCACCGAAGGAGCTAGCGAACTTAAAGCTCAAATTTAGGAGTTGTTGGATCGCGAATTTATTCGACCAAGTGTATCACCGTGGGGAGCATCGGTCTTGTTTGTTAAGAAAAAGGATGGATTGATGCGTATGTGCATCGATTATAGACAATTGAATAAGTTGATGATCAAGAACAAGTATCCGTTACTGAGGACTGATGATCTGTTTGATCAGCTGGGAGGAGCTTCAGTTTTCTCGAAGATAAATTTGAGATCAGGTTATCACCAGCTTAAAGTCAAGGAGGCGGATATTCACAAGACTGCGTTCTAAACTCGTTATGGACATTACGAGTTCTTAGTGATGTCATTCAGGTTGACAAATGCACCAGCTGCATTTATGGACATGATGAATTGAGTCTTTAAACCCTATCTAGACCAGTTTGTGGTTGTGTTCATAGATGACATCTTGGTGTACTCAAAGACTGAAGATGAGCATGATTCGCATCTACGAGTTGTATTGCAGATATTAAGGGAGAGGCAATTGTATGTCAAATTCAGCAAGTGTGAATTTTGGCTGAGGGAAGTGACCTTTTTAGGGCATGTTGTGTCTGCCGAAGGAGTTATACTTGATCCCCGAAAGGTCGAGGCTATATTGGATTGGAAGCCACCGAAGTTAGTCACCGAAATTTAGAGTTTTCTAGGGTTGGCTAGATATTACAGGCAGTTCGTTGAGGGGTTTTCATTGATTGCTGCACCCCTAACTAAGTTGTTGCGTAAGGGAGTATCATTTGCGTGGTCAGATGAGCAGCAAGATAGCTTTGAGAAATTGAAGAAGATTCTGACAGAAGTGCCGATATTGATTCAACCTGAGGCTGGTAAGGAGTTTATGGTTTATTGTGATGCGTCACACACTGGCTTGTGATACGTGTTGATGCAAGGGGAAAAGTGGTGGCTTATGCATCTCGTCAATTAAAGCCGCATAAGATAAACTATCCCACTCATGATTTGGAGTTAGCTGCAGTCGTGTTTGCTCTGAAGATATGAAGACACTATCTGTACGGGGAGAATTTGAATATCTATACGGATCATAAGAGTCTAAAATATCTCCTTACCCAGAAGGAGCTGAATTTAAGATAGCAGGGGTGGATAGAACTGTTGAAAGATTATGACTTCTCAATCGAGTATCATGCAAGAAAGGCTAACGTAGTGGTTGATGCGTTGAGTCGTAAGGTGATATCGGATCTGAGAGCAATATTCGCTCATCTCAGCCTTTATGAAGATGGTAGCCTACTAGCCGAACTTCAAGTGAAGCCTGCATGGATAAATCAGATTAAGGAAAAGCAGTTGTTAGATGAAAGGTTGGGTTCTTGGCTTCAGCAAGTGGAAGGTGGTGAGATAAGGGATTTTGGATTCAATAGTGATGGAGTATTGTGCTTCCGCGAAAGAGTTTGTATGCCCAAGGATTCGGAATTGAGACAAATGATTCTGCGTAAGGCGCATAGTAGCCCATATGCTATGTACCCCAGAGGAAACAAAATGTACCAAGATCTTCGTGAGCAGTATTGGTGGTCAGGGTTGAAACGAGAGATTATCGACTTCGTGAGCAAGTGCTTGACATGTCAATAGGTGAAGGTGGAACATCAAATACCTTCAGGGTTGCTACAACCAGTGAAAATTCCACTATGGAAATGGGAAAGGATAACAATGGACTTTGTTAGTAGGTTACCCTTAACGCCTACTAAGAAAGATTCCGTATGGGTTATAGTGGATCAATTAACGAAGACTGCTCATTTCTTACCTGTTCGTATGGATTATTCATTGCAGAAGTTGGCCAAGTTGTATATAGAAGAAGTCGTGAGGTTGCATGGGGTACCAGTTTCGATTATATCAGACAGGGATCCTAGGTTTACATCACGGTGTTAGAAGGCTTTACATGAAGCTTTGGGAACAAGACAAAATTTTAGAATGGCATTTCATCCGCAGACAGATGGTCAATCGGAGAGAGTAATCCAAATTCTAAAAGATATGTTAAGAGGCTATGTGATCGACTTCAGGGGTAGTTGGGAAGATTTCCTACCATTGGAAGAGTTTGCCTACAACAACAGCTATCAATCCAGCATCCAGATGGCACCCTACGAGGTGTTGTATAGTCGTAGGTGTCGTACTCCTACTTCTTGGACTGAGCTGGGGGAACGACAGTTATTGGGTCCTGAGTTGATCTCGGAGACGGAGGAAAAAGTTAAGGTAATTCGGGCTCGATTAAAGGAAGCTTCGGATAGACAGAAATTATACGCGGACCTTAAGCGTAAGGAGATAGAGTTCTCTGTGGGAGATCAAGTCTTTCTAAAGGTCTCACCTTGGAAGAAATCTTAAGATTTGGGTGGAAAGGGAAGTTGAGCCCTAGGTTCATCGGACCATACCGTGTATTGAAGCGTGTTGGTCCAGTGGCTTATCAGCTGGAGTTACCTCTGAAGTTAAGTTAGATACATAGCGTATTTCATGTCTCGATGTTAAGGCGTTATCACTCGGATCCATCTCATGTTGTACCAGTGGAGGAAATTGAGATAAGACTTGACTTGTCTTTTGATGAGGAACCAGTACAGATTTTAGATCGAGATGTTAATGTGCTAAGAAAGAAGTTAGTTCTGTTAATCAAAGTTTTATGGCGTAATCACGGGATAGAGGAAGCTACATGGGATCTAGAGGACACGATCTGGCAACAATATCCTCATCTCTTTTAATCTGGTAAATTTCGAGGCTGAAATTTTCTTTAAGGGGGTAGAATTGTAACATCCTAAAATTCAAAATTTTATATTTTGAAGAATATCATGCGTTAGGCTAGTTAAAAATGTTAATTGTGTATGTTTAGGGGTCCTAAGAAGGCTCGGGATTGAGTTGGGCTTTACCAAAAATTTTTTTGTTTAAGCATTTTAAGGAGAAATAGTAAGTGGCATCAATGCTTAAGGAAATAAGTGTGTATTTTGCTAGCATATGTGAACATATGGCAAGGAGGTTGTGGCGTCAAGTGGGGAGCATGGAGGGAAGGGGTTCAAATCCCATCTTTTGCAAATTTTAGATTTTTTTTTTTACTTCTCTTTCAAGTGTCGTCCATGGCATCAAATATGGTAAGGAAGACTTTTTATTGATGGAAAGGAGGCTAAGGAATATGGTAAGGAGGAAGATAAGGGAAAAAGAATGAAAGAAATGAAAGAAAGGGTAAGGGAAGGGAAGGGAACATGTTGGAGAATTATATGGAAGATGTTTTGGAAAGAATATTTTTTTTGGTCAACCTCATCTTTTGGGTATTATAGGCACACGATTTTGTTAGGGTGGAGGGAGAGCCAAAATTCTTATAACATTTTTGGAAAATAGTACATGAGAGGTTGGTTTTCTTTTAACACTTTTGTGCTTTTTTTTCCAATCCTTCTCCTTTGTTGCCGAAACACCCAACTCTTTGTGTTCAATTCATTTTGTTCATTTTCCCTTGGATAGCCGAACCTATCTAGCCATTTTGTGTCTAATTCATTTGCTCATTTTCCCTTTGTTAGCCGAACCCATCTAGTACTCTCCTCCATCTTTTCTTTTCTTTTTGCCATTTCTTCAACTTTCTCTCTTTCTCTTAAAACAACATTTCTCTCCATAGCCGAACTTCTTAACCCTTCATTTTTTCTTCATTATTTCTTTCTCGTTCGTGTTGGCACTCACTTCTTTGATCGAATAGGTAAATGGTCTTACTTTTCTCTTTTTCCTTTTCTTTTCTCCCTAGCCGAATGAGTGTCTATTAACATTCAGATGTTTCACTTTTGTTCAAAATCAAAATATCATTCTCTCATAATCCTTCATTTCGTGATTATTTTTTTGTTATAGTATTATAGTAGAAAGACGAATCTCATATCCTTGTTTCATCCATAGCCAAAAGTCAATCGGTGGAAATCGGATTCATCATCGTTAAGGTAAGGAGTTTCTTCTTGAATTTTTTGTTATCTCTACTTGGCTATGTTGCAAATCGGATCAAAGTTTTGACTAATCAATTACGTTTTTAGGGACGAAATCACTCGATATTCTCTACTTGCTAATCCTTCGAAAATAGTGGTAAGTCGAAACCTCTCCTTAGATAAATACGTTCACATAGTATTTTTCTAATCGAGATTTTTTTCAATGGTGGCAAGTGGTAACAATTTGAAAGGACAAGCGATTGTAGGAGACAAAAGGAGTGGATTTGCAATTTCTACTCCTAAGTTCAAACGAAGGGCAGTATCGGCGGTTCGGGATTTTCCACCGGGTTGTGGATTATCATCCGGTGAAAATAGACAAATCGTGGTCGTTCACGATACTAAGGTTAAGTGTTTCAATAGATCGTTTGATCTAGATTTAGATTAATAAAATCTCGTTTGTTGGATTAATCGAGTGTAATGGTGATTTAGGTGCTGACGATCAAGAAGGATTAATCCTTACTGTAATTAGGTCTGTAATCTCACACCGAAATCCCTTAGATTCATGATACGATAACATGTTGAATAATAGATCATTATTACTATAAGGTTAAAATCGTAATATGGCATAAAACGAGAAATTTGCATAAATTACATTATTTTTAAAGATTTTTCAAAATCGATAGTAAAAATTGTCAAATTACGAAAATGCCCATATGGGCTGAATTACAAAAGTGCCTCTATGGGCCGCTTTACCAAAATGCCCCTAATGGGCCAATTTGCTAGAATGTCGTAGTGGGCCGAATTACAAAGTGCTATAATGGGCTGAATCACCGTAATAAATTATTGGATTAATGATTATTGTACATATATGTGGATATTATGCTTTATTATGTATGTTGCATGTTACATATCACATGGGTTGGGAAAAATGTACGAAGAGAAGTGTAGCCTGGTGGCATTGCCACAAAATGTTCATTATATGTTTACTTATGATATCAGTAGCTTGGCCACAACAAGAATATTAAAAATGGCAACTTGCCTACGAATTGGCGTGAGCAGCGGGGTGGGTTGACTTGATCCCCACAGGTGTGATTGGCTGGCCGGGGGTGTGATGGATGGATGGATTGGGTTGCATACATTGCACATATATATATAAATTGTGATGTAAATGGGCTTCGGCCCAAGATTATGCTATTTGGGATTAGGTCCAAGATGTTGCTTTACGGGTTCAGACCCAGTGTATTACGGTAAGGGGATTATACATTGAGTCCTAGAAACTCACCCCTTTTCCCTGACCCTTGCAGGTAATGCTTAGTGATGTGGACTTGGGCCATGGATGACTCAATGGAGGCCATACTTCAGAAAATGGTGTTATTGAACTTTAAATTTCTATTTTCGTTTACTTTATTACTTTTATTATTTTGGGTTTTTAATTTGTAATAAAGCCTCTGGAATATTTTATTTTTGCTTTATGTTTGACGTACTTATTATTTGCTTGATTTATTTTAAATGGGAATTTTTTTCTAAAAATCATAAATAACGGTTTCCAAAATTGATTAACAAAAGGTTTTTATAAATATGTACAAATATTTTAACTCGAATTCTCTTTCAAATTACCAACGATATTTTCAAAAGTCACGATTTTAACATTCTTTGATTCATCAATCAACCTCTTAGAAATAGTTGTGTTTTATCAAATATTTACATCCAAACTTGTTTTCTTAACCATAACCAAATAACACTTATTTTAGTACAAATCGTAAGGACTTTATACGTTTTCCTTATATGACATGTCAGATCCGATCGTAACGCATGGGCTGGGTTTGGGGTGTTACAAGTTATTTAAATATTTTATAAGGCATTAAGTTAATACTGGCACCTAGATCAGCTAGTGCTTTCTTAATATTTAAATTACCAATCAAACAAGGAATAGTAAAACTTCTTGGGTCTTTTAATTTTGTTGGAACTTATTTTGGAGGATGGCTGAACATTCTTCATTAAGTTCCACTGTTGATACTTCTTCGAGCTTCCTTTTGTTCGTCAGGAGTTCTTTTAGGAATTTTGCGTACGTCGGCATCTGTGAAATGGCTTCAACAAAAGGTAAGTTAATATGTATTTGTTTAAAAAGTTCAAGAAACTTACCATATTGGGCATCTAATCTTTCTTTATTCAACTTTGCTGGATATGGGATTGATAGTTTATCTTCCTTACGTACTGGAGTTACATCTTCAATTCCCACATCTTTTTCTTTATTATCTTTGCGTGGTGGTTTTTCTTCTGGGTCAGCTAACTGCTTTCCACTTCTCAGTGTAGCTGCTTTAACTTGCTCTGTTGCTTTAGAAAAGATTTTTGCCCATATTGTACAAACTATTGCAGTAAGTAGTCCAACTGACTTAATAAGTTCCTCAACTTGGTTCTTGATTTCCTTGATCGATGCTTCTTGATTATCAAGTGTTGTATCGGATTTTTGGAGACGGGCATCTGTGGCTGCCATAAACTTCTTCAGCATCTCTTAAAGACTCAGCTTCTTTTCTTGTGGATAAGGTTGATTATAGAAATTTGGAGGAGGTTGTTGTCTTTGATTTCCTTGACCTCCCCACGAAAAATTTGGGTGGTTCCTTGAAACACCCCAAACCCGGCCCACAAGCCCTGACCAGATCTGGCATGCTCCTTGAGTAAAACGTAGTTAAGTCTCGTATGACATTTTTGAAAATCGTGGTGGTTTCGAAGAAAATAGATTTGGGTTGTTCTCGAGTTAAAAATTTAGTTGTAACTTAATTTGTACTAAATCGATAAGCTCATATTTCAAAAGTTACAAGTTAAAGAAATACCGAATTTTAGAGTTTAATATTACTATTAACTTGAAAAAAAATACCATAGGTGTTTGAGTTTCAAAACAATTGATGTTGTTCGCAACATAATAGAAATTTAAAAGGTGGCAAATGAAATAGCTAAAAAATAATGGCCTTATTACATCAAATTATAACCCAAAATAATTCAAAATAGACTTAAAAGAAAACAAAAAAAAGCGAAATGCGTGCATGGCCACCGCTAAGTTTCTGCCGACCCGATCCATCTACTGAGTTCCACCTACAAAAAGTTAGCCCACGAAGGGTTAGTCAACATACTCAGTGTGTAACTACCATCACAGATTCCCAAATCATACAAGGCATAATAAATGACATAAAATAATTGGGAACCATGATGCAACCCAAACCACCTAGATCCAACCTCTACACATCACCCGTACCTACCGCTCACACCGTGGGGATTACTAAATCGACCCTCCATCCGCTACACACCATCAAAGGTAGTCACTGCAGTCAACTGGACATCGCCCTTATAATTGTGGCATAGCCACCAGATAATGTGACAGAGTCACCAGATTCAGATAATGTGACAGAGTCACCAGATAATGTGGTATGAACCACTAGATCACTTCCCCTTTCACAAAATCACCCATATGCCCATGCAACATACATAACATACGAATAACATGCATTATACCTTACCCCATAGCCTTAACAATATTTCACATATATCCATATTCATGTTTTATAAACTTTACTTAACTGAGAGTTAGGGGTAACGTACCTGAATGCACTGTACCATGGAATGGTACCCTTAGCCATATTCATGCATAGCCTTATTAACATATACAAATCAATATTATTGTTAGTTGGGAATTTAGGCTGGGTTACACACCTGATTACTCGTAGATCTAATAGAAATCCTAAAAATCCCGGTCTAATGCACTAGATCTCTTCTCTTTGTTGCCGATTTGGTTACCAACCAAATCCCGAAAGTCTTTGATGAATTGTCACTACCAACCTACATTCGACCAACACCCAATTTATTAGACCAAACCCTTAAACGAAATCAATAAGTATCATAATCCATTCGGCCAACCATGATTGATTAAGTAAGACCATTCGACCAACCATGATTGTACAAGTAAGGCCATTCGGCCAAAAGAAAAGATTCAAGAGAAGTGGCCATTAGGTCAAACCTACACCATCCTACCTTCGGCTTTTCCACAGATCGGCACAGGAGACTTTTAGTGAGTCTGATTTGGCTTCTAGGAGTAAGGAGTGAAATTGACCGAACCTTAGAAACGTGATTCAGGTTAGAAACTAAGTAAAGAAGAGAGAAACCACAAAGAAGAAAATCCTGAAAACTTACCAAGCTCGAGAGGTGTATGCGGCTATGGTGCACTTTCGGGAAAAAGAGATCTCTCCTTGAAGATTCGGCTATGGAAGAAGGTGATGGGGACTAGGGTATTCGGCTTTTAGAAGATTTTTGAGGAGGAAAAAGGATGAGAAAAAGAAAATATTAGAGAGTTGCGGCAAAGAATCTCACCAAAGAAAAAGGGAATTTTGGCTTTCAGAGAAAAAGTTGTGGAAAGAAAGAAAACAAATGGTAGAAAAGATGGACTAGTGCCTACTAGTTTCGGCTACACATGCATACCCCTCAGAGCTGGAGTTTCGGCCAACTCTCTGCCTCTTGATAACTTTTATCCATCTTGATAAACCAACTTTTATCTCTCTTTTAAAAGAGGCCACCTGAAATCCACTTTTTCCCTCTTAATTATCATCATCTATCACTCAAAATAAAAGAATTTAAGCTCCTAATTTGTAGCCATTGTGCCATTCACCCCCTTCCCTTAGGAGTGCCAAAATTTGGCTCATTAACTTGGGCCCCAAGTAGCCACATTGGCCCAAACTCTTCCCCTAAGTGACGCCACTTAATACCCATTAAAAACTCCTCTAAACTTTGGGCCACAAGCCCAGCTTGCTATCAATGATAATTGTTTAACTTTTAATTTCTACTAACACTATTTATCGGCCACTTACCCAAGTTTTAAAGTCCAACCCGAGCCCAATTCACACCATAATGCCTTAGCCATGCAACATACCAATGCACAGACCCACAAAAATCAGGATATTACAGTTCTACCCCCTTAAAATAATTTTGACCTCGAAATTACCTGGCTAAAATAAATGAGGGTATTGCTGTCGCATTGTTTCCTCTGACTCCCACGAAGCTTCCTCCGATCCATGGTTACGCCACAACACTTTGACTAAAAGGACTGATTTCTTCCGAAGCACCTTCACATCCTGTTCCAGAATCTGAATCAGCTCTTCCTCATAGGACAGATCTGGTCTCAGCTCTACCTCCTCAACCGGTATTATATAAGATGGATCCGATCGGTAACGACGTAACATCGAAACATGGAACACATCGTGCATCTGCTTCAATTCTGTAGGCAATTCTAACTGATATGCTACTGGACCAACCTGTTTCAGAATCTGATAAGGTCCTATAAACCTAGGACTTAACTTTCCCTTGCGACCAAATCTCATTACCTTCTTCCACGGTGAAACTTTGAGAAACACATAATATCCTACAGCAAACTCAATCTCCTTCTGCTTAAGATCTGCGTATGACTTTTGCAGGTCAGATGCCTCCTTCAACTGTGTCTGAATTACCTTAACCTTTTCTTCTGATTCTGCCACAATTTTCGGACCCAAAACCTGACGTTCTCCCAATTCCGTCCAACATGTAGGAGTGCGACACTTCTGTCCATACAACGCTTTGTACGGTGCCATCCGAATACTTGCCTGATAGCTATTATTGTTCGCAAATTCCGCTAAAGGCAAGAACTCCTCCCAACTCCCTCTGAAGTCTATCACGCAACCTCTTAACATATCCTCCGGCACTTGAATTACCCGCTCAGATTGGCCGTCCGACTGCGGATGGAATGTCGTACTGAAATCCAACCTGGTGCCCAAAGCTTGATGTAGTGCCTTCTAAAACTGAGACGTAAACCTCGGATCCCTGTCTGAGATAATCGACACCGGCACTCCGTGCAGCCTCACGATTTCTGCTACATACAACTTTGCCAATTTCTGTAGAGAATAGTCAACCTGCACTAGTATGAAATGTGCAGACTTCGTCAACCGATCTACTATCACCCAAATCGAGTCCTTCTTAGTAGGCGTAAGGGGAAGCCCACTAACGAAGTCCATGGTAATTCTCTCCCGCTTCCATTGCGAAATCTTGATTGGCTGAAGCAATCCTGATGGTACTTGGTGTTCAGCCTTGACTTGCTGACACTTTAAGCACTTCCCTATATACTCTGTAACTTCCCGCTTAAGACCAGGCCACCAAAACTGTTCCCATAAATCCTTGTACAACTTACTTCCTCCAGGATGTATAGCATAAGGGCTACTATGCGATTACCGAAGAATTTTTTGCCTTAACTCCTCATCCTTCGGCATACAGATCTTGCCCTGAAAACACAGCATTCCATCACCGTTTACACCAAAATTTTCCAATTTCCTATCCTGCACTTGTTGTAGCTTAGCACTTAGATCATCGTCTACCAATTGTCTTTCTTTCACCTGACTCAACCATGTTAGCTTTACTTGTAACTCAGCTAGCAAACTTTCGTCGTCATACAGGCTAAGATGTGTAAATATCGCCCTCAGATCTGACACTACTTTTCGACTTAAGGCATCTGCCACCACATTCGCCTTGCCCGGGTTATACTCTTTTGAGCAATCGTAATCTTTCAACAACTCCACCCACCTTTGCTGTCTCAAATTCAGCTCCTTCTGAATTAGCAAATACATTAGACTTTTGTGGTCCGTGTAGATCACCGACCTCTCTCCATACAAGTAGTGCCTCCACACTTTTAGAGTGAAAACTATCGCCGCCAACTCCAGATCATGCGTCGGATAGTTAACCTCATGTGGCCTCAATTGCCGAGACGCATAAGCGACCACCTTCCCGTCTTGCATAAGGACACATCCCAATCCTGTATAGGAAGCATCACAATATACCACATAGTCATTCCCTACTTTAGGCTGAATCAAAACTGAAGCTTCTGTCAATACTTGCTTAAGCTTCTCAAAACTCTCCTGCTGCTTATCCGCCCATACGAAAGGTACCTTCTTTCTCAACAACTTCGTCAAAGGCGCTGCTATTGACGAGAACCCTTCGACAGATCTCCTATAGTAGCCTGCTAACCCCAAGAAACTACGAACCTCAGCCACAAACTTAGGTGGTTTCCAATCCAATACTGCCTCAATCTTCTGAGGATCCACCCTTATTCCTTCAGCAGATACCACATGTCCTAAAACGTAACTTCCTTCAGCCAAAATTTGCACTTGCTGTACTTGGCATATAGCTTTTTCTCCCTTAACACTTACAATACGACTCGAAGGTGCTTATCATGTTCTTCCTCAGACTTGGAATACACTAGAATATCGTCTATGAACACAACGACGAACCGATCCAGGTAGGGATGGGGCGTTTGTCAATCCGAACGGCATTACTAAAAACTCATAATGCCCATACCTTGTCCGGAAAGCTGTCTTATAGATATCAGCCTCCTTCACCTTAAGCTAATGATATCCTGACCTTAGATCTATATTTGAAAATACTGCGGCCCCCTTAAGCTGATCGAACAAGTCATCTATGCTTGGCAATGGATACTTGTTCTTGATGGTCAGCTTATTCAACTGCCGGTAGTCTATGCACATGCGCATAGTCCCATCCTTCTTCTTCACAAATAGGACCGGTGCTCTCCATGGAGACACACTAGGTCGAATAAACCCACGATCGAGTAACTCTTGGATCTGAGCTTTGAGTTCTACTAGCTCCTTTGGTGCCATTGATGCACGAGCAATTGACACAGGGTGTGCATGCAGACAATAAGTCAATTCAACTCCACCTCCCTATCTGGGGTAACCTAGGCGACTCCTCCGAAAGACATCCATAAATTCCCTTACTGTTCTAACTCCTCCTACAGCAACTTCCTTAGCCTCTAAGGCACTTATCAACATCAGAAAAGCTACGCACCCTTTTCTCACCATCTTCTTCGCTTTTAAGGCGGATACCACATTGACAAGCAATTCGTCTCTCGCCCATCACCACAACCTCTTTGTCGTCGAAGTTCTTAACGACATAAACTTAGCAGCACAATCCACATTGGCATGGTACTTCACTAACCAATCCATGCCTAAGATTAGGTCAAGCTCCTCAAACAGCAACTCCATTAAGTCTGCTGGAAATTGTGCCCTCTGAACTTCCAAGGGTACTGCCCTAAAGAGTTTGTCTAACACTACTGATTGCCCTAAAGGACTAAGTATACCATCTTCCTAGGTACAGTCTCGAGTTCACATGCGAGTTCGGACACCTTACTAGCAATGTATGAATGAGTTGACCCAATATCTATCAACGCAATAAAGGGTAATCCAGAGATAAGGAACATACCCGTTATGACATCAGGTGCATCACCATCCTCCCTCTGACGAATTGCATATACTAGACTCAGCTGTCTCGCCTCCGTACTACCAATACCTCTGCCCGGTGTTCCCCATCTTTTTTTTAAAACCATTACCTCTGCCAGCCGAACCACGACCCTGCAGTGGCTACTGTCCACCTCTTCCAGCCTGATTAGGACCCTGACTTACGGGTCGGCTCCCGTCTATTTTCATAGGATAGTCCCTAATCATGTGATCCTTGGACCCACACTTGAAACATCCTCCCGTCTTCTTCCAACACTCTCCCAAGTGCATCTTTCCACACTGGGCACAAGTACGGCACTGTCCTCCCGTAGTAGCTTGCTGACCTCGCGACCCATCCGTTCTAGGTCTCTTTTGGATATTCCTAGATGACCCTGATGATCTGAAACCTCTCTTTTGCTTATTCCTGTCTATGTTCTGTCTCACAGACTCCTTAACTCCTTCAGCAACCTTTGCCTTTTCTACCAACACAGCAAACTCCCGCTCCTACTGTAGGGCAATCAACAATCTCAGGTCATCCCTTAGTCCGTCCTCAAATCAGACACATCGTTCATGCTCTATAGGCACTATACCTCGAGCGTATCAGCTCAACCTTAGGAATTCTGCCTCATACTCCGCTACGAACTTATTTCCCTAAACCAGCTTCAGAAACGCCTTCCTCTGTGCATCAACATAGTTGGTTCCAATATACTTCTTCTGATACGATACCTTAAAATACTCCCAAGTGAGATCATCTACTGTAGCACCATCCCTAACCGTGAGCCACCATTGATATGACTCATTGCGGAGAAGCGACACTACCCCTTTCAGTTTCTCCTCGGCAGACAGGTCCAAATCATCCATAATTTACTCCGTCGCCTCTAACCAATACTCAGCAGTATTGGGCGCCACACCAGATATACCACGAAAAACTCACCCATTAGCTCGAGCCGCTCGGTCTGATTTACGAGCTCCCATACCTCCACCTGCTCCAGCCACCCTCTCAAGTACTCGCAGTGTTGCTTGTGATACTGTATCATCTCCCGTCTGATCCTGATATTCAACGCCAGCAGTTGGTGGTGGTGGCATTTCATTCTCGGACCCTTGACCAGACCTAACGGGTTCTGACACGGTCATTCGGCCTCTACCATGGCCACGTAAATTACGACCACGTCCCCTAAAACTCATCTTTTCGAGGTGTATTTATCTGATTAAGAATTTTATGAATTAGTTTTTGTTCCACTGATTTATCGCGATCAGTCTTATGTTTAATAGTTCAAAAAAAAGTAGTCCTTTCGAATTCATACACACACATAGTCTCAAGTTCATTCATCCAATCATCAGCATTCATGAACTTGCGTTCATTACAAAAAAGTGTTGTAGTTGTCATTGTTGTTGTTCTCCACTACCCAGGGGTATTTTCATAATTTTTCCTATAGGGGTATTTTGGTAATTTTTCCAAATTGGGGTATTTGAAATTTTTGCAAAATAGGGATTTTTGGTATTTTTTGAAAATAGGAATATTTTTTATAAAAGAAATTGAGGGTAGTATGGTAATTTTATAAGCTGAGGGTATTTTTGTAATTTTACAAACCAGGGGTATTTCGGTAATTTTGCAAAATATGGTTCCGAGTGATTTCACGAAGTAAGGGAAATTTAGGAAATTTTTAATTCGGGGGTACTTCGGCAACCTTCATACCAAGGGTAGCTTGATAATTTTAGGGGTAATTTGGTCAATTTGCAAATCAGGGGTATTTTGGTCATCTTCTGAATCAAGGATACTTTGGTAATTTTATAATCACGGTTTGACTTTAGGATTATACAAAACAAGGTGACTGGTCCCTTTCGGGTTTTAATTATTGAATTTAGCCTGTGATTGAGTCCTCTTGGTTAGGGTGAACCGTCACTACGCACTGTAGGATTCGACGAAGAGGAGGTGAGTCACTAGGGCGCTTAAATACCAAGCTCCCCTAATCCAATCCTAGACATGCACACAACGGTTGCCACACCTTTAACTCGGCGACTCACTCACAGGTTTGCTTGGTTAGACTTTAAATTTTATGTAATTCGGTGTTGGAGTAGACTAATCCTAGGGTTCAATAACTCCTAATCTACTAATCTACGTCCCTATAATTCCTACATACAAATCACACAAGGGTTAGGGGTACTTACCTGGTGGACTTCGGGCCGGAGACTCAGGTGCCATGCCAGAAAACCTGCTCATTCTTTAGTAAAACTCAATTTCAAATAAAGAAAAATGTTTTGGGCCCAAAAAGCCCTCAAGGCCGAGTTTTAAACCAGGCTCTGATACCAAATTGAAACACCCCAAACCCGACCACAAACCCTGACCGGATCTGGCATGCTCCTTGAGTAAAACATAGTTAAGTCTCGTATGACATTTTTGAAAATCGTGGTGGTTTTGAAGAAAATAGATTTGGGTTGTTCTCGAGTTAAAAATTTAGTTGTAACTTAATTTGTACTAAATCGATAAGTTCATATTTCAAAAGTTACAAGTTAAAGAAATACCAATTTTAGAGTTTAATATTCTTTTAACTTGAAAAAATACCATAGGTGTTTGAGTTTCAAAACAATTGATGTTTTTCGCAACATAATAGAAATTTAAAACGCAGGGAAAATGAAATAGCTAAAAAAAAAATAATGGCCTTATTACATCAAATTATAACCCAAAATAATACAAAATAGACTTAAAAAGAAAACCGGAAAACTGAGCTGTGCATGGCCACCACTAAGTTCCTGCCGACCCGGTCCATCTACTGAGTTCCATCTGCAAAAAGTTAGCCCACGAAGGGTTAGTCAACATACTCAGTGTGTAACTACCATCACAGATTCCCAAATCATACAAGGCATAATAAATGACATAAAATAATTGTGAACCATGATGCAACCCAAACCACCTAGATCCAACCTCTACACATCACTCGTACCTACCGCTCACACCGTGAGGATTACTGAATCGACACTCCATCCGCTACACACCATTGAAGGCAGTCGCTGCAGTCAACTGTACATCGCCCTTATAATTGTGGCATAGCCACTAGATAATGTGACAGAGTCACCAGATTCTGATAATGTGACAGAGTCACCAGATAATGTGGTATGAACCACCAGATCACTTCCCCTTTCACAAAATCACCCATATGCCCATGCAACATACATAACATCTGAATAACATGCATTATACCTTACCCCATAGCCTTAACAATATTTCACATATATCCATATTCATGTTTTATAAACTTTACTTAATCGAGAGTTAGGGTAACGTGCACAGAATGCACTTGTACCATGGAATGGTACCTTAGCCATATTCATGCACGACTTATTAACATATACAAATCAATATTATTGGTAGTTGGAAATTTAGGGTGGGTTACACACCTAATTACTCGTAGATCTAATCGAAATCCTGAAAATCCCGATCTAATGCACTAGATCCCTTCTCCTTGTTACTGATTTGTTTACCAACCAAATCCCGAAATTCTTTCATGAATCGTCACTAGCAACCTACATTCGGCCAACACACTATTTATTAGACCAAACCCTTAAACGAAATCAATAAATATCATAATCCATTCAGCCAACCATGATTGATCAAGTAAGACCATTCAGCCAACCATGATTGTACAAGTAAGGCCATCTGGCCAAAAGAAAAGATTCAAGAGAAGTGGCCATTAGGCCGAACCTACACCATCCTACCTTCGGCTTTTCCACAGATTGGCACAGGAGACTTTTAGTGAGTTTGATTCTGCTTCTAGGAGTAAGGAGTGAAATTGACCGAACCTTAGAAACGTGATTCAGGTTAGAAACTAATTAAAGAAGAGAGAAACCACAAAGAAGAAAATCCTGAAAACTTACCAAGCTCGAGAGGTGTATGCGACTATGGTGCACTTTCGAGAAAAAGAGATCTCTCCTTGAAGATTCAGCTATGGAAGAAGGTGATGGGGACTAGGGTATTCGGCTTTTAGAAGATTTTTGAGGAGGAAAAAGGATGAGAAGAAGAAAATATTAGAGAGTTCTTTGCAAAGAATCTCACCAAAGAAAAGGGAATTTCGACTTTCGGAGAAAAAGTTGTGGAAAGAAAGAAAACAAATGGGAGAAAAGATGGACTAGTGCCTACTAGTTTTGGCTACACATGCATACCCCTCGAGTTGGAGTTTGCCAACTCTACGCCTCTTGATAACTTTTATCCATCTTGATAAACCAACTTTTATCTCTCTTTTAAAAGAGGCCACCTGAAATCCACTTCTTCCCTCTTAATTATCATCATCTATCATTCAAAATAAAAGAATTTAAGCTCCTAATTTGCAGCCATTGTGCTGTCCACCCCCTTCCCTTAGGAGTGCCAAATTTTGGCTCATTAACTTGGGCCCCAAGCGGCCACATTGGCCCAAACTCTTCTCCTAGGTGACGCCACTTAATACCCATTAAAAACTCCTCTAAACTTTGGGCCACAAGCCCAACTTGCTATCAAATATAATTGTGTAACTTTTAATTTCTACTAACACTATTTACCGGCCACTTAACCCAGGTTTTAAAGTCCAACCTGAGCCCAATTCACACCATAATGCCTTAGCCATGCAACATACCAATGCACAGACCCACAAAAATCAGGATATTACATTCCTCCAACCTAGATTATAGGTATTACTATAAGGATTATTATTAGATTTGAAATTATTACCTATATAATTCGTCTGTTCATTCTCTGTGCCCGGTTGGTAGGGTGGGTACTCAGGATTCGCCACGATTCCACTTTCGTCGTATTGCATTACTGGATTTACCTACAAAGAACACAAATTGTCAAGCTTTTTATTTATCATCTCTACTTGATTTGACATCATGGTTACTGCGTCGATGTTGTAAACTCTGGCTGATTTTGTTGGCCTTATCCTCGTAAATTGCCACTGATAGTTGTTCAGCGACATCTCTTTGATAAACTCGTAGGCTACTTCAGGAGTTTTGTTGTTTAGGGTTCCACCGGCGGCTGAATCAATTAGTTGCCTCGTTGAGGGATTTACACCATTGTAAAAAGTTTGGACTTGAAGCCATAAAGGTAATCCGTGGTGTGGATATCTCCTCAAGAGATCCTTGTATCTCTCACATGCATCGTATAATGTCTCTAAATCCATCTGTTCAAAGGAAGATATATCATTTCATAATTTGGCCGTTTTGGCCTGTGGGAAATATTTTAATAAAAATTTTTCGGTCATCTGGTCCCATGTCGTAATTGACCCTCGTGGTAATGAGTTCAACCACTGTTTGGCTTTATTCCTTAATGAAAAGGGAAATAACCAAAGATTAATGGAATCATCAGAAATGCCATTTATTTTGAAAGTATCGATCGCTGCAAAACAATCTAGTTTTAAAATTTATAAAGAATGATCGAACCTGTAGAATAAATATGACAACGATAGAGGCAAGTGCACCTATCGAATAGTAGTATAGTTAAAGGAAGAATATCTTATCAAACCCAAGGAACCTAAAAGTACTACTACTCACTTTCTTTCTATTATTTAGCCTGAAATATGGAGTGATTGGATGATTTATCTAAAACTAATGAAATACTTAAACTAAAATGCAAAGATAAACGAATAAATTGGGAAAAGACTTTGGAAAACTCAGTTGATAAAGACGATACCCTCAGGAAGAATCCATCTATGACTTCACTCATTATTTATCCCTAAACCATATGATTTCTTTACTTAGCTTGATCCGTGAGACTCCCTAACCTATATTAAATCTTCTCTCGAAGCGAATAACGTCTAACCTTAGGTTAATTAGTGGAACTCTCATTCTCTTATAATAACCCCCTAAGGAAGCAATAAATCGATCAATGGATTCCCATAATCTAGCAAAATCTCGTAACCCTATCTCTAGGGGGCTGATCAACTCCGCTTAATTATGCTAGATCTACTCTCAGGCAGGCTCTATTCCTCCTCCACCTAAGCACATCGGATTAAATTAAGCAACATAATTAAGAACAAACTAAGTATTTATCATATAAATTCAGAAAATAATAACAAAATCCATCATAGGTTTCATCCCCTTCAGGTATCTGAAGGGTTTAGTTCATAACTAAATAAGAAAACATCTCAAGAGAAAAGATAAAACAAAACATCAGAAATCCCTAAAATCCCCTGAAGGAATTGAAAGAGAGATCCTCCGTATTGAGTAGAATTCTGGCTCTTCGAGATGGATCAACTGGCTATCTTCGAGTAATTCCCTAAATGAGTAAAGCTCTGGCAGAAAACTCTGCTAAAACTTGATGCCCTTGAATAGCCACATTGGGGTGTTTATATATACTTTTGGGATGCTTTACTTAGCTCCTAAATACTCATAATTCAAGCATAATTCATTCCTAGGTGATTAAGTAGACTTAGGATTGCGTTTCTTGGGCTCCAAGCATCCTAATCCGAGTGAAATTACTCTTTCCCGCAGCAGGGGCACGGTCATGGCACGCCCGTGTAAGTCTCTTCTAGCCCGTGTCTCTATTCTGTTGATTTAGGCACGACTGTGGCATGGCCGTGCACGTCAAGGTACAGGCTGTGCCTTGAGTCTGTCAATTGGGGCATGGCCATGTAAATCGTGGCATGGCCGTGTGAAGTGAATGGCAAGGCACGGCCGTGTAGCTTGAAGTCCAGGCCGTATCGATTTCTTGTGTTGGCCGAATTTGGTCCGTTTTAAGCCCGTTTTATGTTCTTTTTATCCTTAGGTGCTTTCCTGAGCATAAGACATGAAAAGAAAGGATTAAGAGCACCTTTTTACATAAATCGAGGATAAATTCATCCAAAAGCATACTAAATGTGGGATTGAAATATGTTACTTTTACGGTTTATCAAATACCCCCACAATTAAGCTTTTGCTTGTCCTCAAGCAAAATTCTCAACTTATAATTAAAACAAACTTCCCACAATTCATAATTCATATTGACAATGTCTCATCATAATTCATAGATAATTTATACATGGATAATTCAACTCAAAGAGTCCTAAAGATTCAATTACGATAAGTCATACCTTTGTAGTACGAAAACATAGGTGACCCCCCTTATCTAAGTAATTACCTTTAATTCAAAATCGATAAGGACTGACATCCTCAGTAAAGATTCACTCAAATCACTCAAAGGTGTTTAAGGTTCAAGAATAAGCACTCTAAGTCGAACCTAAAAAGTTAATCCCATAAGCTTGCCTAAAAATTAAATCTCCACCATTGTATATGAGATGATACACAGATCAAAAGGTCTTTAATCAGGGTTGTAACGGGGCTAGGGTTAAAAGGTGTGGATAAAGGCTAAATTAGATGTTATAATCGAGACTGTCTTGACAAATTGCCTAACTAGAAATACTGAACTTAAATATGAATATTGACTTTGACTGAAAACTACTAATATTACTATTGATAATTACTCTATAATAAGGAGTATTTTTATAATACTTTAATCTGAGCTTTTCTTCAACAATTGGAGTTTTAAATGCTCTAAGCTCTTTTATTTACTACTAATATTGAATATACTTGGATTTTTTTAAGAACAAACTAAAATAAACATAATAGAAGGAACTTTGATAATTGAGCTAAAAACAAATACAAAGGGATTTTGGGTTAATATTAGTGGGTGAGTCAATAAAAAGGTTGGTAGAATTCAACGGGGTTCACTAGGGGTTAATTTGTATGGGTAGGCTTTTTAGCGGAGTGAATCGGGTTAAAACCTAGGTGCCTTTATCATCTCAGTATATCAAATCATTAATATGGTCTCGACATGTAAAAACGAGGCAAGTTCTAGAATAACAGTTCAAAGTTGACACACTCATAATCAATAAAGTGAGCAAGAAAAAAAATATATATGCTCTACAACGCTCAAAATCTCACAAAAATTATGGGTGTTTTGACATCAATCCTTATAAATTTCGAACTTCAAGGTGATACTCAAATTCAGTTCAACGACCCATCAATTTTTTTTAATTTTAGAAAGTAGACTTATCATACTCGATTCTCTAGTATCCTTCAATTTTAATCATCAATGCACAATTAACTATGACTTACTCTAAAACATATCAATAAAAATCATAAATCAGTAGAAATTTCACCCTAATTAATAATATGAGAAAAATACTTAAGATCGAGACTAAATTCAGGGTTTTGAGAATTATATAAAAAGTTAGGCACTATTACCCTCACACTTAAGATGTACATTGCCCTCAATGTACAAAGATAGATAATGAAATTTATGTGCCAAATCAAAAAGAGAAGTGGGGAAAGTAATACTCCCTGAAGTCTGGATGATCCCTGGCGTCTTTGGTGGCGGTGATGGTGTTTTCTATGGGCCTGGTGGAGTGGCTACCGAGAAGCAATTTGGTAGATGAAGAAATTGGGTAGCCTGTGAAGATATAGCCAAGAGATCCAGAGAAATAATAATATACTAATAATAAATTTAAAGATTAAGGAAATAAAAAGAAGGAGACTAAGAAGAAAACTGAAATTGAAAGAAAAGACTAATAGACTAAGGAGTCCTTATTGTTGGATGGTTTGTGAAGTGGGTGTGACCTCGAAGGCTATGGTGTGTGATTCCCTAGTAGCCTTTAGAACCTAAAACCAAGAAACTAATATGAAATAAATTAAATTAAGCAGAAAAGAAGTATAGATAAGGAAAATAAATGAGATGAGAAAAGAAAAATAGAACCGAAAAGGTTTTCGAGACCCTTGGCGTGTCAATTAAGTGAAGTTGCCAGCATGAACTCATGTTGAGGTCTCCTCTGAGAAGATGATACTTACATTTCTTCGGCATGATCTTTGTGTTGCTCAAGTGTCTTGGATCTTTTCTATGAATAGGAAGAAAAATTTGAAAGAAAAGAGAAAGAAAGAATAAGAAAGAAGATGGGACAAAGAGGACGGGCTGTAGGGATTTAAATAGGATTTCAAATCTGACACGTTCCCACGCCCGTGTACCAAGGGTGTGTCAATTCACACGGCTGTATCGCACGGCCGTGTTGTGGGGTGTGTTTTCCTTCCACGCCCATTTTGCTGGTTTGCACGTCCGTTCCTAAAAAGCCAGTATAGGAGCACGGTTGGAATGCACGGGCGTGGTCTGTCTGTGCTAAATAAGTCAGTATCTTAGCACGGCTGTGAGGCACGGCCGTGCTATTTTTGTTGGTGCCTGTGCTATGGGTGGTTGGATCCGTGACGTTGGGGGGTGGTTGGATTGACTTGCACGGCTCTGCTCTGTCAGTGTGGTAGTTCTGGTGGTCCACACGAACACGGGCACGACCATGTGTAAGGCCGTGTGGCCTGGAAACCTGCATCTTTGCTTTAATTGTGGGGAGAGAAGAGAGAAAAGAAAAGAAAAGAAAAGAAAAATAATTTTGAGAAATAAAAAGTGTTAGCGCTCGGGTTACCTCCCGGGAAGCGCTTGTTTATAGTCTTAAGCTAGACTGTCCTAGACTTTGAAAATTTTAAGGAGGTTTAAAAGTTTGAATATTTTCCCTCTTATTGACAGTTTTATTTTCGTGACAAAGTTTAGGTCGAGAAGCATTTACCTTGAAATTGCTGAATATTGGATTGCTTACCTTGACTATTTCATGTGGGAAAACATTGTGTACCTGAAGGAGTATTTCTTCCTTTTTCTTTAGGTCTGTTGAAGTGATGTGAGGATCTGCTTTGTCTAACAGCACCTGGTCTCCTATTTTAAAGTGATTTGATGTCCCTATGAGCTCTTCTGGTGGTTCCTCAGGTTTTATTTCGTGTGGATCCGGTTTTTCTTTGGTGTGTATCTTCTGCGCTTCTAAATTGTTGATCATACGATTTTGTGTTGGCTTAGTTTTGATGCTTTGTGATGTTTCCTACGATGAAGGTTGAATAATTTGATTATCTATTGAAACGACTTTCTTACCTTCATCTTCTATTGTTCTGGCTGAGTCGAGAGCTTGAAGATTGACTGATTCATCTCCTAGGCGAAGTATGAGTTCTCCTGTGGTAACATCAATTTTAGTCTTGGTAGTTGCAAGAAAAGGTCTTCCTAAAATTGAAGGGATTGAATTTTCCTCATCCATGTATAAAACAACAAAATCTACTGGGAAGACGAATTTATCGATTTTTACTAAAACGTCTTCAATAATGCCGCTAGGAATTCTAACAGTTTTATCAGCTAGTTGGATACTCATCCTAGTTTGTTTGGGCTTCCCTAGACCTAGTCGTTTAAACAGCGTATAAGGCATGACATTTATACTTGCCCCTAAATCAGCTAACGTATTATCAATAGTTAAACTACCAATTAAACATGGAATTGTAAAATTCCCTGGATCTTTTAATTTCTGCGGTAGTCAATTTTGTAGCATTGCTGAGCATGTTGCGTTAAGTTTCACATGTTGCTCTTCATCTATTTTGTGTTTTTGTTAAGAGCTGTCTTAAAAATCTCCTTGAGTCAGGCATCTGAACAAGAGCTTCAAGAAGAGGTAAGTTAATGTGTAATTTTTTTAGAAGTTTTAGAAACCTACCGATTTGTTCCTCTGAATCATCTCTTTTCAATGCTTCGCGATAAGGTATTCGAGGGTACTCTTTAATTACCATTTTTTTTTGTGCTACCTCAATTTTACCTGTTTTTTCCTTGGTTTCTTATACTGAGGTGGGCTTGTCTACCTTTGTATCCTCTTGAGATGTGATGGCTTGTATCTATTCTTTTTGGGTTTATTTCTGTGTTGCTTGTTAGACGTCCTTGTTGACGTTCTAAAACAAGCTTTCTGAGTTGTCCCACTAACCTAGTGATTTCCCCAACTTGTTCCTTGATTTCTTTGATCGGTATTTCTTGGTTATCAAGAGTTGTATCAGTTCTTTGGAGATGGGCATCTATTTCTGCCATGAACTTTTTCAGCATCTCTTCAAGACTCGGCTTCTTTTTCGGTGGATAAGGTTGATTTTGGTAATTTGGAAGAGGTTGCTGCCTTTGACTTCCTTGTCCTCCCCATGAAAAATTTGGGTAGTTTCTCCAACCTGGATTGTAAGTGTTACTATAAGGATTATTATTAGATCGAAAATTGTTACCTATATAGTTTGTCTGCTCGTTTTCTACTCCTGGTTGGTAGGGTGGGTACTCAAAATTCGCCACATTCCGCTTGCTTCGCATTGCATGACTGGATGTACCTGTGAAGAACATAAATTATCAAGCTTTTTATTCATTAACTCCATTTGTGTTGACAACATTGTCACTGCATCTATGTTAAAAACTCAGGCTGATTTTGTTAGTTTAGCCCTTGTAATTTTCCATTGATAGGTGTTCAACGACATCTCTTCAATAAAATCGTAAGCCGCTTCAGAAGTTTTACTATTCAGAGTTCCACCGGCTGATGAATCAATCATTTTCATAGTTGGAGAATTCACACCATTGTAGAAAGTTTGGACTTGAAGCCACAAAGGTAATCCGTGGTGTGGGCATCTCCTTAGGAGATCCTTATATCTTTCTCATGCATCATATAATGATTCTACGTCATTCAGCACAAAAGAAGATATATCATTCCTAAATTTAGCCATTTTGGCTGGTGGAAAATATTTTAAAAGAAACTTTTCGGTCATTTGATCCCATGTGGTGATTGACCCTCGTGGTAACGAGTTCAACCACTGCTTTGCTTTGTTCCTTAATGAAAAAGGAAATAATCGAAGGCGTATGGAATCGTCGAAATGCCATTTATTTTGAAGGTATCACGAATTCTAAAAATTAGATATATGAGTGTTTGGATCCTCATCCATAAACCATCAAATTGAACGAATTGTTGAATCATTTGTATTGTGTTAGGCTTTAATTCAAATTTATTAGTAGCTATAGTGGGCCTAACAATACTAGATTCTGCTCCTGTCAAATTAGGTTTAGCATAATCATACATAGTACGCGGAGCATTCTGTTCTTGTGCATCAAGTGGATTATTTTCGACCATCCCTTCAGTAGGATTGGATCTTTGCAGTTCTTCTCTTTGATAGTCTAGAGCTCATTTTATTTCTCTGCGATTTCTATGAGCTGTTGCCTCAATGTCACTTTCGTATTCTAATGGTCCTTTCGGATTTCTTCTAGTCATAAACTAGAGGTACCGATATGAAAAGAAAGAAAGAAATTTAGAAAAACAAAACAAAATACATGTATAAAGAGAATTTAAAACTAAAAATAATGGCTAAAGTAATAGAAATAAAGCTTTCTTAATATTTTAGAGTTCAAGAAGCGGCGCCAAAAACTTGATTCTTTGCAAAATAGTCTAGTTTTAAAATTTATAAAGAATGATCGAACACAGAGACTAACTATGATAACGATAGAGGCAAGTGCACCTATCGAATAGTAGTATAGTTAAGGCAAGAATATCTTATTGAACCCAAGGAACCTAAAAGTACTACTACTCACTTTCTTTCTATTATTTAGCCTGAAATATGGAGTGATTGGTTGATTTATATAAAACTAATGAAATACTTAAACTAAAATGCAAAGATAAACGAATAAATTGGGAAAAGACTTTGGAAAAATCAGTTGATAAAGACGATACCCTCGGGAAGAATCCACCTATGACTTCACTCATTATTTATCCCTAAACCATATGACTTCTTTATTTAGCTTGATCCGTGAGACTCCCTAACCTATATTAAACCTTCTCTCGAAGCGAATAACGTCTAACCTTAGGTTAATTAGTGGAACTCTCGTTCTCTTATAATAACCCCCTAAGGAAGCAGTAAATCGATCAATGGATTCCCATATTAGGTTTCACCCTAATCTGGCAAAATCTCGTAACCCTATCTCTAGGCGCCCGATCTACTCCAGATCTACTCTCAGGCAGGGTCTATTCCTCCTCCACCTAAGCACATCAGATTAAATTAAGCAACATAATTAAGAACAAACTAAGTATTTATCATATAAATTCAGAAAATAATAACAAAATCCATCATAGGTTTCATCCCCTTCAGGTATCTGAAGGGTTTAGTTCATAACTAAATAAGAAAACATCTCAAGAGAAAAGATAAAACAAAACATTAGAAATCCCTAAAACCCCCTGAAGGAATTGAAGGAGAGATCCTCCGTCTTGAGTAGAATTTTGGCTCTTCGAGATGGATCAATTGGCTATCTTCGAGTAATTCCCTAAATGAGTAAAACTCTGGCAGAAAACTCTGCTAAAACTTAATGCCCTTGATAGCCGCCTTGGGGTGTTTATATATACTTTTGGGATGCTTTACTTAGCTCCTAAATACTCATAATTCAAGCATAATTCGTTCCTAGGTGTTTAAGTAGACTTAAGATTGCGTTTCTTGGGCTCCAAGCATCCTAATCCGAGTGAAATTGCTCTTTCCCGCAGTAGGGGCACGGTTATGGCCCGTTTAAATCGTTTTCTAGCCCGTGTCTCTATTCTGTTGATTTAGGCACGGCTGTGGCACGGCCGTGCACGTCGAGGTACAAGCCGTGCTTGAGTCTATCAATTGGGGCATGGCCGTAAATCTGGCATGGTCATGTGAAGTGAATGGCAAGGCACTACCGTAGCTTGAAGTCCGTAGTGTCAATTTCTTGGGTTGGCCCAATTTGGTCCATTTAAGCCCGCTTTACGTTCTTTTTATCCTTAGGTGCTTTCCTGAGCATAATACACGAAAAGAAAGGATTAAGAGCACCGTTTTACAAAAATTGAGGATAAATTCATCCAAAAGCATACTAAATGTGAGATTAAAATATGTTACTTTTACGGTTTATCAAGTATCACAGGACTCTAAAAAATTAGCTATGTGAGTGTTCGGGTCTTCGTCCTGTAAACTATCAAATTGAACAAATTGTTGAATCATTTGTATAGTATTAGGCTTTAATTCAAAATTATTAGGAACTATAGCAGGCCTAACAATAATAGATTCCGCTCCTGTTAAATGAGGTTTAGCATAATCATACATAGTACGCGGAGCATTGTTTTCTGCCACATCTTGTGGTGGATTATTCTCGTCCATCCCTTCAGTAGGATTGGACCTGTCCTGTTGTTTTTCTTCTTGGTAATTTATGGCTCGCCTGATTTCTTTGTGATTTCTACGTGCGGTAGCTTCGATATCACTATTGTATGCTAGAGGTCCTGTTGGGTTCCTTCTAGTCATAAACTAGAGGTACCTGCTAGAGAAAGAAATTTAGCAAAAATAAAATAATAAAATAAAATAAATTGCAAAAATAAAAATAAAAATACTAGCTAAAGTAATAAAAATAGAGCTTTCTTAAAATTTTAGTTCCCTGGCAACGGAGCCAAAAACTTGATCGTCTAGAATTGTCGAGTTTTAAAATTTATAAAGAGAATGATGAACCTAGAAACTAACTCTGACAACAACTTAAGGCAAGTGCACCTATCGAACAATAGTATAGTTTAGGCAAGACTGGATTGTCGAACCCAAAGGAACTAAAAGTACTAATACTCACTTTCTTTCTATTATTTAGCCTAAATATTAAATGATTTGGTTGATTAAATCTAAATTAACTAATTAATTACTAAACTAAGACAAAAAGAATGAATTTGGGAAAATAACTTTAGGAAAAACTCAGTTGATTAAGACGATACCCTTAGGAAAAATCCACCTAAACTTCACTTGTTATCCAACACTGAACCAGACGAATTATTCACTTAGCTTGATCCGTAAAACTCTCTAATTTATATTAAACCCTCTCTCGAGGCGAATAACGTCTAACCCTAGGTTGATTAACTAAAATCTCTTTCAAATTGAAACCCCTAAAATCACATTAACTCGACCTATGGACTCCCATATTAGGTTTCACCCTAATCTGACAAAATCTCGTCACCCTATCTCTAGGCGCGCGATCAACTCCGCTTAATTATGCTAGATCTACTCTTAAGCAAGGACTTTTGCTCCACCACCTAAGCACATTCAACTTGAATCAATATTCCGAAAATATTAACACAAGAATTAAGCACATATAATTAAGAACAAACTAAGTATTTATCATATAGTTCAATAAATAATAACATGATTCATCTAGGCTTCATCCCCTTTAGGTATCTGAAGGGTTTAGTTCATAATGATAAAATAAAACATCTCAAGATAAAAGATAAAACAAAACATAAGAAATCCCTAAAACCCTTGAAGGAATTGAAGGAGAGATCCACCGTCTTGAGTAGAATTTCGGCTTCTTGAGATGGATCAACTGGCTATCTTCGAGTGATTCCCACAAAGGTTCTGGCTTCTGCCCAATTCCGAACGTCTGAGCCCCCCTAAAGGTTGGCCTCTAGGTTCTTTATACAGGCTTTGAGATGCTTTTACTTGGCCTCTAAGTGTCCTAATTCAAGTATACTTCCTACTCGATGTTTGAATAGGCTTTGGAATGTGTTTCTTTGCCTCGAAGTATCCAAATCTGAGTACAATTCCTCTTTTCCACGACAGGGGCACGGCCATGGTACATGCCCGTGTAGATCGATTTTAGACCGTGTTTCGGTTCTGTTGATTGAGGCACGGCCGTGTAAATCATGGTCAGACCGTGTGAAGTAAATTGATGAGACATGGCCGTGTGGCTTGAAGTCCAGGCCGTGTCAATTTCCACTTTGGCCCAAATTGGCCCGTTTTAAGCCCGTTTCTTATTCTTTTCGTCTTCGGGTGTTTTCCTGAGTATAAAACATGAAAAGAAAGGATTAAGAGCACCTTTTTACTTAAATCAAGGGCTAAATCATCCAAAAGCATGCTAAATATGGGGTTAAAATATGTTACTTTTACAGTTTATCAAGGCTATGTGCACAGTCTGGCTGGCACCTTTGCCGCGACCCTATGGCTAGAATTCCCTTTGCTTATCAAGAACACAATCTTACAGAACTGGAGTCAACACGAATGCTTAAATCACAACCACAAAGTAACCGATCACCCTAACAGGAAGAAATGAGATAACGATGCGATTGGCCTAGGGCCCATTCTCGGCCCAAATGGGCCTACACGCTCGTGTGGCCCATTTAGCCCAAATCTAGCCACAGATATAAGATTCACATAGTCCAGTCCAATATTTACTGCACAATCATACAACTTGAAACACCCCAAACCCGACCCACAAGCCTTGACTGGATCTGGCATGCTTCTCGAGTAAAAACATAGATAAGTTTTGAATAACGTTTTGAAAATCGTGGTGGTTTGTAGAAAAGTTGATTCGAATTGTGTTTAATTTTGTGCTAAATCAATAAGTTTTTAAAAAAAAACCACAAGTTGGGAAGAATACCCAAATTTTAGAATTTCATTATTATTGTAAATTGAAAAGCCGTGGGTAATTGAGTTTCAAAACATTTGATGTTGTTTATATCATATCGGGAAAATTAAAAAAAATGCATAAAACAATTAAGTATAATGGCCTTATTACATCAAAGCAAAACCCGAAATAAATCTAAAATACTTAAATATAAACAAAGTTCAAAATAAAATAAACGCTGAGCTGAGCATGGCCACCCCTAAGCTCCTGCCGACCCGGTCCATTTACTGAGTGTCACCTGAAAAGATATCCCACAACGGGGTGAGTCAACAGACTCAATGTGTAACAACCAACACGTAAACTCCCAACAATTTAGGCATACAAATCATATAAGGAAAGAAAAGCATATATATGTATACAATGATGCAATCCCGAACCCAAACCTAGATAACCATCCTCTACACATCACCCGTACCTGCATCACACCGTGGGGATTACTAAATCGACCCTCCATCTGCTACACACCATCGGGCGATCATTGCAGACGACTTGCACATCGCCCTTATAAATTGTGGCATAGCCACTGAGATAATTGTGACAAAGTCACCAGATAACATTTTGTGACATAAGTCACCACATTCGATTATGTGACATGAGTCACTAGATATTGTGGTAAAACCACGGATCACTTCCCTTTTCATAATCACCCATATGCCCCATGTGTCATACAAATCATGCGAATATCATGCCATATGCCTTATTCATATTCGTAATAAATTTTCATATATGTCCGCTCAATTTTATAATACTATTAATGATCTTTAGTGAATAACGTACCTGAATATGTCATACCATTGAATGGTACCTTTAGCCACATCTTTCACATTCTTATTAACACACATATTAAGTTAATACTGTAAATCTATTAGGAATTTGTGTATGGCTACACAAATGGTTACTAACGGGTTTTACCGAATCCCGAAAGTCTACCGAAATTGTTTGCACTCCTTCCTAAAAACCATTGTCAGAATCAGCTTGGCACTAATCACTAAATATGGCCTTGGCCGAATGTTCATAACCCACTTACCTTGCTTATCTAAATCCTGAAACGGTCACTTGCTCCTGAAGTTGTCGAAATCCCTTGATTGTCTAGATCTCGAGATCAACTCTTGTTCTTGGTGATGTCGAAATACCTATAGACTCTTGTTAGATCTGGTTTTCAATTATTTAAACACCATAAATGGCCTTCGGCCTAAGATTACATTCGCTTACCTTAGATCTTAAAATCCCGAATGATCTCCACTTGAAGCTGGCTACAATAGGAATCCCGAAACCTCCTTCAAAATTTTGGCCAAAGAACATTAATGGGATTAAAACCTTGATTTTTGATAGATAGAGAAAGAAAAGAACGACAGATCAATCAAGAGAGATTCTTACCGAATGGAGTGATCAAATCAGCTTCAATAGGGTAGAGGAGCAATCGGTTATGGCCAGCAAAATAAAGGATTCGGCTTTGGGGTTTAATGAATAATTGGCTAGGGTTTACTTTGAGTATTCGGCTTTTACTTTAGGAAAAAGAATTGAAGGGAGTTTCGATAAGAATGGAAAAAGAAGTAGAAGCTTTCGGCTTTGTCAAAATAAAAGAAGAAGAGAAGATTTACTTTCGATATTTAGTCAGAAGGGAAGAAAAGAATTTCGGCAGAGGCACCCTTGAAAAGAAAAGAAAGAAAAATGGCCTCATTTCCTCCTTTTGGCCAAAAATAACACCAAGAAAGTCCCTAGGCTGGCCAACTCTCTTCCCTCTCTCCCTTATCCCTTGATCCCCTCCTCCTTAGCCGAATCCTCAACTCTCCAACCCCATCTATACCTTCTCCTTCTAGAGTCCACATGCTGTCTACTACCTCCCCTCCTTGCTGCAAAATAAAACTCCAAAAGTGCTCTCCTTGCTACTCGAACCTAGGCCCCCTTTGAACTGCTTGTGGCGTCACTTCCTAGGGCTTTAAGTAGCGCCTCCTTGCAACTTTAACAAGCCCATTTGTTTGTCCAATTTTCCCTACAATTGTTCTTAAGGCCTCATTCGCCTAGGTCCCCCCTTTAAGACTTAAAATCTGATAATTTCTAAGGCATTCACCTACACTCTAAAGTTCTCAAAAATTCATACAACACATTCAAACACACATAGGCATGCTACTTCATACAATTAAGCAATAATGCACAAGCCCTAATTCTCAGATATTACAGTTCTACCCCCTTAAAATAATTTCGACCTCAAAATTACTTGGCTAGAATAGGTGGGGATATTGCTATCATATTACTTCTTTCGGCTCCTAAGAGGCTTCCTCCGATCCATGGTTACGCCACAACACTTTGACCAGAGGGACCGACTTCCTCCGAAACACCTTCACATCTCGTTCCAGAATCTGAATCGGCTCTTCCTCATAGGACAGATCTGGTCTCAGCTCCACCTCCTCAACCGGTATTATATGAGTTGGATCCGATCAGTAATGACGTAGCATCGAAACATGGAATACATCGTGCATCTGCTGCAACTCCGGAGGCAACTCTAGCTGGTGTGCCACTGGTCCAACTCGCTTCAATACCCGATAAGGTCCTATAAACCTGGGACTTAACTTCCCTTTGCGACCAAATCTCATCACCTTTTTCCAAGGCGAAACTTTAAGAAACACATAATCCCCCACATCAAACTCAATCTCTTTCCGTTTAAGATCTGCGTATAACTTTTGCCGGTCAAATGCCTCCTTCAACTGTGTCTGAATTACCTTAACCTTTTCCTCCGATTCTGCCACAATTTTCAAACCCAAAATCTGACGTTCTCCCAATTTCGTCCAACACGTAGGTGTGCGACAGTTCCGTTCATACAGTGCTTCGTACGGTGCCATCTGAATACTTGCCTGATAGCTATTGTTATACGCAAATTTCACTAAAGGTAAGAACTCTTCCCAACTTCCTCTGAAGTCTATCACACAGCCCCTCAGCATATCCTCTAACACTTGGATTACCCTCTTAGATTGACCGTCCGACTGCAGATGGAATGCCGTACTGAAATCCAACCTGGTACCCAAAGCTTGATGTAGCGCTTTCTAGAACTGAGACGTAAACCTCGGATCCCTATCTGAGATAATCGACATCGGCACTCCGTGCAACCTCACAATCTCAGCTACGTACAACTTTGCCAACCTTTACAACAAGTAGTCAACCTGCACTGGGATGAAATGCGCAGACTTTATCAATCGATCCACTATCACCCATACCGAGTCCTTCTTAGTAGGCGTAAGAGGAAGCCCACTAACGAAGTCCATGGTGATTCTCTCCCACTTCCACTGTGGAATCTTAATTGGCTGAAGCAACCCTGACGGAACCTGGTGTTCAACCTTAACTTGCTGACACGTTAAGCACTTCCCTACAAATTCTGTAACTTCCTGCTTAAGACCAGGCCACCAAAACTGTTCCCTTAGATCTCTATACAACTTACTACCTCCCGGATGCATAGCATAAGGGCTACTATGCGATTCCTGAAAAATTTTTGCCTTAACTCCTTATTCTTAGGCATACAGGCCTTACCCTTGAAACACAATACTCCATCATTGTTAACACCATAATCCTCCAACTCCCCACTCTGCACTTGCCGTAGCTTAGCACTAAAATCATTATCTGCCAACTGTTCCTCTTTCACCTCATTCAGCCATGTCGGCTTAACTTGCAACTCTGCCAGCAAACTTCCATCATCATAGAGGCTCAAATGTGTGAACATTGCCCTTAACTCCGTCACTACTTTCTGACTTAGGGCATCTGCCACCATATTCTCCTTGCCCGGGTGATACTCTATGGAACAATCGTAGTCCTTCAATAACTCCACCCACCTTTGCTGTCTCAGGTTCAGCTCTTTCTGAGTCAACAGATACTTAAGGCTCTTGTGGTCTGTGTAGATCACTAACTTTTCTCCATATAGATAGTGCCTCTATACTTTAAGTGCAAAGACCACTGCCGCCAATTCCAAATCATGCATCGGGTAATTAACTTCATGTGGCCTTAATTGCCGAGATGCATAAGCGACCACTTTTCCGTCTTGCATAAGGACACATCCCAAACCTGTGTGAGAAGCATCACAGTACACTACAAAATCCTTCCCTGGCTCAGGCTAAATCAAAACTGGAGCTTCAGTCAATACCTTCTTAAGCTTTTCAAAGCTCTCCTGTTGCTTAACTACCATACAAAAGGTACTTCCTTTCTCAACAACTTCGTCAACGGTGCGGCTATTGATGACCCTTCCACGAACCTTCTGTAGTAGCCTGCCAATCCCAAGAAACTACGAACTTCTGCCACGGACTTAGGTGGTTTCCAATCTAATACTGCCTCAATCTTCCGAGGATCCACCCTTATTCCTTTGGCAGACATCACATGTCCTAAAAACGTAACTTCCTTCAGCCAAAATTTGTACTTGCTGAACTTGGCATATAGCTTTTTCTCCCTTAGCACTTGCAACACGACTCAGAGGTGCTCGTCATGTTCTTCCTCAGACTTAGAATACACCAAGATATTGTCTATGAAAACCACAACGAACCGATCCAGATAGGGTTGAAAAACCCGGTTCATCATGTCAATGAACGCGACTGGGGCATTTGTCAATCCGAACGGTATTACCAAGAACTCATAATGCCCGTATCTTGTCCGAAAAGCTGTCTTATGGATATCAGCCTCCTTCACCTTAAGCTGATGATATCCTGACCTTAGATCTATCTTCAAAATATCAGGGCCCTTTAGTGATCGAACAAGTATCTATTCTTGGCAATGGATACTTGTTCTTGATGGTCAGCTTATTCAACTGCTGGTAGTCTATGCACATACGCATAGTCCCGTCTTTCTTCTTCAGAAACAAGACCGGTGCTCCCCATGAGCTCAACTAACTCCTTTGGTGCCATTCTGTACGGGGCGATTGACACAGGAGCTGTACCCAGCAACAAGTCAATTTTGAACTCCACTTCCCTATCCGGGGGTATTCTAGGTAACTCCTCCGAAAAAACATCCACAAATTCTCTTACTGTTCTAACTCCACTAACTCCCCCTTCCTTTACATCCAACGCACTAACAAAGGTCAAAAATACCTTGCACCCTTTCCGAACCATCCTATCAGCCTTTAAAGTAGAGACTACGTTTGACAAGTAGTTCCTTCTTTCTCCTGTCATAATTATTGCATCATCCTCCGGGGTCCTTAACTCCATTCGCTTAGCTGCGCAATCTAACACAACCTGATGTTCCACTAGCTAGTCCATGCCAAGGATGATATCAAATTATCCGAAGGGTAGTTCCATCAAGTCGGCAGGAAATACCACTCCCTGAAGCTCTAGAGGTACACTCCGAAATATCTTATTCACCACTACAGTTTGTCCTAATGGGCTCACTACAGTCATCTCCCAATTAGACAGTTCAAAGGCTATGCCTAGTGTTTCAACTACTCTATATGCAACATAAGAGTGGGTAGAGCCAACATTAATTAAAGCAAAGTAAGGCTTGTCAGCTATAAGGAACGTACCGGTTATGACGTCCGGTGCTTCTCCATCCTCCCTCCGGTGACCTACATACACCAAACCCAACTGTCTCGTCTCTCAGATACCAACACCTCTCGCCTTGTTCCCGTCCTCTACTGTAACCATTACCTCTACCAGTAGAACCACGACCCGTAGTGGTCATTGCTCTCCTCTTTCAGCCTGATTAGGACCCTGACTTACTGGTCGACTTCCGTCTATTTTCATGGGACAATCCTTAATCATGTGGTCCTTGGACCCACACTTAAAACATCCTCCTGTCTTCTTCCAACACTCTCCTAGATGCATCTTCCCACACTGGTCACAAGTATGGTACTGTCCTCCCGTAGCAGCTTGCTGACCTCACGGCCCACCAACTCTAGGCCTCTTTTACACATTCTTAGATGACCTGATGCTTCAAAACCTCTCTTTTGCCTATTCTGATCCGTATTCTGCCTCACCGAGTCGTTAATCCCTTCGGCTACCTTAGCCTTCTCCACCAATACGATCAATTCTCGCTCCTGCTATGTAGCTATCAACAACCTCAGGTCATCCCTTAGTCCGTCCTCAAACCAGACACACCGTTCATGCTCCGTTGACACAATACCTCGAGCATATCGGTTCAACCTTAGAAATTCCACCTCGTATTCTGTTACGATCTTATTCCCCTGAACCAGCCTCAGAAATGCCTTCCTCTGCGCATCCACATAACTAGTCCCAATGTACTTCTTCTGATATGTCGTCTTAAAGTATTCCCAAGTAAGATCATCAGCGGCAGCACCATCCCGAACCATGAGCCACCATTGATATGACTCATCACGGAGTAGCGACACTACCCCTTTCAGTTTCTCCTCGACAGTCAAGTCCAAATCGTCCATAATCCGCTCCGTCGCCTCTAACCAATACTCAGCTGTATTGGACGCCACTCCAAATATGCCACGGAAAAACTCAGCTCCATTAGCTTGAAGTCGCTCGGGTACTGACTTTCGAGCTCCCATGCCTCCACCTACTCCAGCCACCTTTTCCAAAACCCGCAAAGATCGCTTTGATATCGCATCATCCTGTCGATCCTCGATATTCCACATCAGCGGCTGGCGGTGGTGGCATTTCATTTTTGGACCCTTGGCCAGACCTAATGGACTCCGACACGGTCATTCGGCCTCTTCCGCGGCCACGCACATTACGACCACGTCCCCTAGAATTCATGCTTCTGAATCGCGTTTATCTGATTAAAGAATTTTCTGAATTAGTTTTTGTTCCACTGATTTATCACGAACAGTCTTATGTTCAATAGTTCTAAGGAGTAGCTCTTTCAAATTCATATACATACAGTCTTAAATTCATTCATTCAATCATCTCATTCATGAACTTGCGTTCATTACAGAATAGTGTTGTAGTTGTCGTTGTTGTTGTTTTCCACTACCCAAGGGTATTTTCATGATTTTATCCTACAGGGGTATTTTGGTAACTTTTCAAATTAGGGTATTTGAAAATGTTGCAAAGTAAAGATTTTTGGTATTTTTACGAAATTGAATTACTTGGTAGGAAAATTTCAAGGGTAAAATAGTAATTTTATAAACTGAGGGTATTTTTTGTAATTTTTTCCAAACTAGGGGCATTTCGGTAATTTTTTCGCAAAACATGGTTCCAGGTGATTTAACGAAATAAGGGTATTTTTTTTGGAAACTTTTAATTTAAGGGTATTTCGGTAACTTTCCATACGGAGGGTATTTTGGTAATTTATACCGGTTAGGGGTAATTTGGTTAATTTACAAATTAGGGGTATTTTGGTTATTTTTTTAAATCAAGGGCACTTGGAATTTTATAATCATGGTTTGACTTTAGAATTTTACAAAACAAGGTGACGTGTCCCTTTCGGGTTTTAATTATTGAGTTTAGCCTGTGACCGAGTCCTCTTGGTTAGGGTGAACCGTCACTACGCACCAGGTAGGATTCGAGCGGAGAGGAGGTGAGTCACTAGGACTGCTTAAATACCAAGCTCCCACGAATCCAGATCCTGAGACATGCGCTGTGGTTGCCACACCTTTAACTTGGCGACTTAGCCAGTGTTTGTTTGGTTAGACTTTAAGTTTTATGTATTTGGTGTTGGAGTAGACTAATCCTAGGGTTCAATAATTCCTAATCTACTAATCTATGTCCCTATAATTTTCCCACATACAAATCACAGAAGGGTTTGGAGTACTTACAGTGGACTTGGACGTAGACTCAAAGCCATGCTAAAAAACCTGCTCGTTTCTTAGTAAAATCCAATTTCAAAAGAAAGAAAATGTTTTGGGCCCAAAAAGCCCTCAAGGCCGAGTTTTGAACCTGGCTTTGATACCAAATTGAAACACCCCAAACCCGACCCACAAGCCTTGACTGGATCTGGCATGTTTCTTGAGTAAAAACATAGATAAGTTTCGAATAATGTTTTGGAAATCGTGGTGGTCTGTAGAAAAGTTGATTCGAGTTGTGCTTAATTTTGTGCTAAATCGATAAGTTTTTAAAAAAAAAACCACAAGTTGGAAAGAATACCCAAATTTTAGAATTTCATAATTATTGTAAATTGAAAAACCGTGGGTAATTGAGTTTCAAAACATTTGATGTTGTTTATATCATATCGGGAAAATTAAAAAAAACGCATAAAACAATTAAGTAAAATGGCCTTATTACATCAAAGCAAAACCTGAAATAAATCCAAAATACTTAAATATAAACAAAGTTCAAAATAAAATAAACGCTGAGCTGAGCATGGCCACCCCTAAGCTCCTGCCAATTCGGTCCATTCTTGAGTGTCACCTGAAAAGATATCCCACAACGGGGTGAGTCAACAGACTCAATGTGTAACAACCAACACACAAACTCCAAACGATTTAGGCATACAAATCATATAAGGAAAGAAAAGCATATATATGTATACAATGATGCAATCCCAAACCCAAACCTAGATAACCATCCTCTACACATCACCCGCACCTACCATCACACCGTGGGGATTACTAAATCGACCCTCTATCTGCTACACACCATCGAAGGCAGTTGCTGCAGACGACTTGCACATCGCCCTTATAAATTGTGGCATAGCCACCAGATAATTGTGACAAAGTCACCAGATAACATATTGTGACATAAGTCACCACATTCAGATTATGTGACATGAGTCACCAGATATTGTAGTAAAAACCACCTGATCACTTCCCCTTTTCATAATCACCCATATATTCATATTCGTAACAAATTTTCATATATGTCACGTTCAATTTTTATAATACTATTAACAGATCTTTAAAGAATAACGTACCTGAATATGTCGTACCATTGAATGGTACCTTTAGCCACATCTTTCACATTCTTATTAACACACATATTAAGTTAATACCGTAAATCTATTAGGAATTTGTGTAGGGCTACACACCTGGTTACTAACGTGTTTTATCGAATCCCAAAAGTCTATTGAAACCGATTGCACTCCTTCCTAAAAACCATTATCAGAATCGGCTTGGCACTAATCACTAAATATGGCCTTGGCCGAATGTTCATAACCCACTTACCTTGCTTATCTAAATCCCGAAACGGTCACTTGCTCCTGAAGTTGTCGAAATCCCTTGATTGTCTGGATCCCGAGATCAACTCTTGTTCTTGGTGATGTCGAAATACCTATAGACTCTTGTTAGATCTGGTTTTCAATTATTTAAACACCATAAATGGCCTTCGGCCTAAGATTACATTCGCTTACCTTAGATCTTAAAATCCCAAATGATCTCCTCTTGGAGTTGGCTACAATAGGAATCCCGAAACCTCCTTTAAAGTTTCAGCCAAAGAACATTAATGGGATTAAAACCTTGATTTTCGATAGATAGAGAAAGAAAAGAACGACAGATCAATCAAGAGAGATTCTTACCAAATGGAGTGATCAAAGCGGCTTCAACAGGGTAGAGGAGCAATCGGTTATGGCCACCAAAATAAAGGATTCGGCTTTGGGGTTTAATGAATAATCGGCTAGGGGTTACTTTGAGTATTCGGCTTTTGCTTCAGGAAAAAGAATTGAAGGGAGTTTCGATAAGAATGGAAAAAGAAGTAGAAGCTTTTGGCTTTGTCAAAATAAAAGAAGAAGAGAAGATTTACTTTCGGTTTTTAGTCAGAAGGGAAGAAAAGAATTTCGGTAGAGGCACCCTTGAAAAGAAAAGAAAGAAAAATGGCCTCCTTTCCTCCTTTTGGCCAAAAATAACACCAAGAAAGTCCTTAGGCCGGCCAACTCTCTTCCCTCTTTTCCCTCTCTCCCTTATCCCTTGATCCCCTCCTCCTTAGCCGAATCCTCAACTCTCCAACCCCATCTATACCTCCTCCTTCTAGAGTCCATATGCCGTCCACTACCTCCCCTCCTTGCTGCAAAATAAAACTCCAAAAGTGCTCTTCTTGCTACTCGAACCTAGGCCCCCTTTGAACTGCTTGTGGCATCACTTCCTAGGGCTTTAAGTAGCACCTCCTTGCCACTTTAACAAGCCCATTTGTTTGTCCAATTTTCCCTACAATTGTTCTTAAGGCCTCATTCGCTAGCTCCCTCCTTTAAGACTTAAAATCCGATAATTTCTAAGGCATTCACCTACACTCTAGAGTTCTCAAAAATTCATACAACACATTCAAACACACATAGGCATGCTACTTCATACAATTAAGCAATAGTGCACAAGCCCTAATTCCCGAATATTACACAACTTATCCAATTGGGCTCCTACATGGCCCCTTTCAGCCCATCGTGGCCCAAGCAGCCTAAACCCACAAGACACTCATGGTAGCTTCAACTATCGTGTCGAAGCTCCCACACGTGAGCTCACATGCTCGTGTGGCTACCATCGCCGTGTAACCGGCATTTCGACATTTGTCGCTGTACAGCTAGAGTAGTGCGAAATACACACCTGATAGGAATCTAAAGTTAATTCGCATTCTGAACACTCCTATGCCCAAATGCCAACCAAGGTATGCTCGCTCTCCTCATAGATCACTCTATTTAAAGCTAGCTTCTCGCCTACTCTCATGCTAGCTTCCTGATGTGAGATCCCTCCATCAATCCTCTAAAATCGTCCCAAATTAGCAAAATAGTCACAATTCGCATGCAAGGGGTTTTGAACTCAGGCTCCCCTGCAAGTCGCTAGCCACCTTACCAACTACCTCCTTGTGTAACAAAACAAGCACAACTAAATATAAGTCTATGGGCCAAAGTCTAAGTTCATTTAAAAGGAAATCAAAATGAATTGCAAGCACAAAGAATTGAAGCCATGCTCCCTTGCAACCTTAATGATGCCTTGCCACTAGACCACTCACTTCCTTGTGTCATTTTTTTCCCACAATTTATTCTTAAAGCCTACTTACTTACTCCTAGGGTTTTATTCACCTAGAACCAAAATTTTTCCTAAAGCCCAGGTTGAACCCGGGACTTCATGTAAGCCCCCTAGCCTTCCAAAATCACTCACCCAATAGGCCCAACTTGCATTAGAGTCGTTCTCTTATTCTAAAAAATTTTAAACTCTCCCATGCCCAAGGCCCAATTCTACTAGGCCTAAAAATATGGGGCGTTACATTTACAAAATCATCAACCACATAGGTTCCGTACATACCTGTGCCAACACTTAGTAAACGAACACTTTTGCTTCTCAATGCTCAATACCACATTTCAATCAATCTTCCATAATCATTCGATTTACTTGCATATTTAGTGCTAATTTCTTAGCTGAAGCTTTATTATCATGGCACAGTTAGTACCTTTATATTAAACCAAATTTAACTCGGTATCGCACACATAGTGCCAATCAATATAGCTGAGGCTTCCTTTACTTCACACACATAGTGCTATTCGCCTCTGTCCTAACTCTAATTATGCACACTTAGTGCCACATTTCTCAATTTCACATATAGCATCACTAAATCATCAACCATATATTCATTCATTCCATAACACATGAATATAAATTAAACGATTCGTATTATACATGAACTTACCTCGGACGTCGGAATAACTAAACAAGTCAACTAATCGAGCACTTTATCTTTGCCTCGATCTCGATCCAAATCCCTCTTTTCTTGATCTATACACATTCAAATTTAACTCATTCAATCATCAAATCATTCAATTTAGTCCAAATACACATATTTAGGGCATTTTACAAAATAGCCCTCATATTTTCACATTTTAACACTTTAGTCCCTATTTCATCAAATCACAAAATACATAAAATTTCCATTTACACATGCTTACCTGAATTTTCCTTTTGCTCATACAAGCCCACTTATTTCATTTATTTCACATTTTAGTCCTTCAATTTCTCATTTTCACAATTTAGCCCAAAATAACCAATTTCATCAAAAATTCAAAGACAAAATATGTTAACCCAACATCAAACTTTCATATTTCACCATCAACTATCACAAAGCTCAAACATTTATCAATGGCATATCTCAAAATCATCATCAAATTCTAAAATTAAATAATGGGCTAGCTAGAACACTAAGCAACGACCACAAAAACGTAGAAATCATCAAAAACTAAGCTCAAAACATACCTTGAGTAAGCAACGCAAGTGTCAAAACCATTAAACTCTTTTTCTTTCTTTTTCCTTAGCAATTTTGGCAATGCAAGATGATAATGCCTTTAATTTATGTTTTGTTTTATTATTTATTCAATTATTAATCAAATACCATATTGAGCCTTTGTAATATCATTTAAAATCCACTAACCTTAGGCATTTCTGTCCATCCAATCTATTAATAGTTTCATAAAAACATAAGAACCTTTCATTTAATAAGACATGGCATTAAAGCACTTTAACAATCAGCACACAGCTTTTACATTTTATGCGATTAAATCTTTTTTGCTAATTAAGCACCCAATCGATAAAATTTTCACACAGAATTTCCACAAATGCTCAATCACATACTGTAAACACAAAAAATAATATTAAAATATTTTTTTGACCTCGAATTTGTGGTCCCAAAACCACTATTCTGACTAGGGTCTAAACTAGGCTATTACAAGTCTTCCCCCCTTAGGGATTTTTGTCCCCGAAGATTTTACCAGTGAACAGGTGTGGATATTGCTCTCTCATAACATCTTCAGGCTCTCACGTCGCCTATTTGACTTCGTTTTTGTGCTACAATACTTTCACTAAGGAAATTTTCTTATTTCACAATTCTTTGATTTCACGTGCTAGAATTCGAATCGGTTCTTCACTACACGATAAATCTAACTGAATCTCAACCTCATTAGGAGCAATCACATGCGATGGATCAGATCTATATCGTCGAAGCATCGACACATGAAACACATTATTAATCTTTTCTAACTTAGGTGGCAACATTAATCTATAAGCAACTGGCCCAATTCGTTAGATGATCTCATACGGCCCGATGAACCTCAGACTCAACTTACCTTTTTCGGCAAAACGAAATATTTTCTTCCACGGAGACACTTTCAAAAATACTTTAACACCGATCTCATATTTAATATCTTTCCGTTTCAGATCTGTATAGGATTTCTGATGATCTGAAGCCGCTGTCAAACTGTCACGAATTACTTTCACTTTCTGTTCAGCCTCTTTGATTAAATCAACCCCATGAATCTTATTTTCACTAAGATGAGTCCAATACAATGGAGTTTGGCATTTTCGACCGTAAAGAGCCTCATATGGTGCCATTTTGATGCTAGATTGACAAATATTATTGTACACAAATTCAATCAACGACAAATGCTTTTCCCACGTACTTTCAAACTCAAGAATGCAGCATCTCAACATATCCTCGAAAATCTAAATGATCCGCTCAGATTGACCATCTGTTTGCGGATGAAATGCAGTACTGAAATGCAACTTTGTGCCTAGAGCCTCTTATAATTTCTTCCAAAATCGCGAGGTAAATCTCATATCTCTATCAGACACAATGGATAACGGTACCTCGTGTAGTCTCACAATCTTAGAAATATACAATTCGGCTAACTTATCAAGCGAATAGTCTATTCTTACTGGAACAAAATGAGTTGATTTCATTAGTCTATCAACTATCACCCAGATTGAATCTTTCTTTCTCGGAGATAAAGGTGATCTCGACACACATTCCATCGTGATTCTCTCCCATTTCCACTCAGGAATCATTATCAATTGTAGCAAACTGGATGGTACCTGATGTTTAGCTTTAACTTGTTGACAAACTAAACATTTCAAAATAAAATCTGAGATATCCCGTTTCATACCATGCCACCAATAAAACTATTTTAGATCATTATACATTTTTGTACTTCCCAGATGAACAGACAAACGATTATTATAAGCTTCGTTCAAAATCAATTGAATCAGCTCTGAATTTCTTGGAATACAAAATTCAATCTTTAATCTCAAATAATCATCATTATCAACTCAAAATTCTGAATCAAAATTCAAACTACAATGATCTCGTTATGCAATCATTTCAGCATCATTTTTCTAAACATCGTAAATCTAATGTATAAACATTGGCCTCACTTTCAATTCAGCCAAAACTGAACCATCATCACACAGATCTATCTAAGTTCTCACTGCTCGCAAAGCAAATAAAGACTTTCGGCTCAAAGCATCAACAACAATATTAGCTTTTCCCGGATGATAATCAATTACTAATTTGTAGTCTTTTAGCAATTCTAACCATCTCCGTTCTTTCAAATTCAATTCCTTTTGATTCATCAAATACTTCAAACTCTTGCGACTAGTACAAATATGGCATTTCTCACCAAATAAGTAGTGACGCCAAATCTTCAATGCAAATACAATTGCAGCTAATTCAAGATCATGTGTCAAATAGTTCTTTTCATGCGGCTTTAACTGTCTCGAAGCATAAGCGATATCTTTGCCCTCTTGCATCAACACATAGCCCAAACCATTCAACGATGCATCACTGTAAACTATAAATTCTTTACCCGATTCAGGTTGGACTAACACTAGTGCCTTTGTCAACAATGCTTTCAACTGTTCAAAACTCTACTGGCACTTTTCTGACCATTCAAATTTAACACCTTTCTATAACAATTTCGTCAATGGAGTCGCAATAATTGAGAAGCCTTTTAGAAATCGTCTATAATATCCCACTAATCCCAGAAAACTATGGACTTTAGACACATTTTGTAATATCCCGGGTTAGGGGCTATTTTTATTATTGCATTGTTTGCATATAATTGGTTTGCAATGTTGTTGTTTTGATGTTTTGGGGCTTAGTTGTAAGCTAGGTGTAAGCCTGAGAGGTAGGAAAAATTTTTTAGTTTTTAAGCTTTATGTGAAAGGAGCTGAGGAAGCTGGGGTTTAAAGGTATTATTTGGTGAATTTTAGCACAAGAGATGAGTCGGTGGAGTGGTAGGATAGGCGCCACTTGAAGCTTGTGTGTGTGACGCCACTTGCAGGGGGGGAGGTCCTGTGTTCAAGCTGCAGGGTGCTCACATTTTGGCTTCTATTTTGACGGCATGGAGGGGAGAAGTTGTAGGAAATTCAAACTCTGCCTTGGACCAAGTCAATCACTTTGAATGGTGGGTGGAGAGTGATTTTAGGAGGGAGACTAGTTCAAACTAGTTTGAATAGGTGGTTGTGAGTGTTTGGGGAGTAGTGGCCGAATCTTGGGGAGATTTTGGGGGAGTGGCCGGTTGGTAGGTGTAGTGGGAGAGTGCCAAATTTTACTTGGCATTTTGGTGCATTTTTCGGTCAAGGTTTAGCAAGCCAACGTCCTTTTTTCTTTTTGTCAATAGCCTAAGCCGAATTTCAAGAAAAACTCTTCCATTTTTGCTTCTTGAAACCGAAACCTCAAGCAACTCTACTTGCCGAATTTTGCACTTGTGTTTTCTACATTTTGTGTTTGTGGCCGAATGCTCTTTGCCATATTTTCTTTTTATTTTCACTTTATGTAAACCGAAACTAGTATCCCCCTTCTTCTCATACGTTCATTTCCTTTCTCTTGAAGCAATTGTGCCGAATTCACATTGCCTTCTTAGCCGAAACTCCATTCTCCAAAATACCTTCCTCTATTTCTTTTTCATTCAAACTGAAAGCACCATCCCTCTATTCATCTTTTATTTTCTTTCTTTTCCAAAACTCCTTAGTCGATTGTCATCATTTGTTTCTTCCCATTTCTCCTAAGCCGAAACCCTCTCAACTTGTTCCTTCAAACCTCCTTTTTCTTCTCTCAAACCCCATTGCCATAGCTTCTATTTCTTCTCACCTCTACTCTTCCTTTTCTTCCCACTCAAAGACGTACATAAGTGTGTTAAACACCTTGGCCGAATCTTTTTTCCTTCTTGTTTAAGTGTTGGCCGAATCTCTCCCTTGTGTTGCTGAAACTTCCCTTTTCTTTTTAGTTTTGCACTTTGGCCGAATCTAAGTGTGGTGTGGATCTCTCCTAGTGGTTTCAAATCGAGTTTAGAAGAAGGTATGTGGTGTAGCCGAAGGGCTATTTCTTCCCTCTCTTATTCTTTATCGATTTTGGGTTTGATTAAGGGCCGATTTTAGCATTTGTTGAAGGGAGTTAACCTTTTGTTTTGGTAACTGATTTCTTTATAGAGCCTTTGGATGTTGGTGGCAACCAAGTGAAGCAGTCAAACGGGGCCTGTATCTTAAGTTGATTGATTGGTAAGTGATGGTGAGATTTTGGTTCATGGTCTAATCGTTAGTTTCATTTAATCAAGTCTCCAAGGAACTAACTATTTACATTTTAGGGTGTGCCGTTTGCTTAAGGAAGAACCATTGTTGGTTCGGGTTTGGTAGGAAACCAAACCATTTGCAAGGTAAAGGTTTAATGTTAACCCTTTGGTTTATCTATTTTGGCCGAATGGTATAAGTGCTAATCTATGTTTGGCCGATTCTAGGAGCAAGGTAATCGAGGGATTTAGATCGGTTCGTTGGGTTTAAGCTTGCGTGTTAACAGGTGTGTAAACTAACACACTTTTTACTTAGTAATATATTTAATAAAACCTGATTGTCTATTAAGATCAAAACAGTATGAGGATTGATATGATACCCAATGGGGTATGTGCACGGATTCGGGTAAGTCCGTTTCTTTACGAGATCTGTAGTGATATATGATATCATGATTTATGGTGTATGTATTATGAGATGCCATATTAAGCATGTGAGCATGATTGCATGAGTTGCACGATTTGCATTAGTATGGTATGTTATTGGGTGATACGAGAGGAGGGGAATATGATATCCGTGTCTTTGGGACACGGAGGTTTGGCACCTCCAAAGTGGTTTGGTACCACGATTGATTATTGTGACTTTGGGTCACGGAGGTTTGGCACCTCCGTCTCGTCCCCAAAGGGCTTAGCACCACAAAGGGGTTGGCCCCACGGTTGATTTTTCAGATTGACGCCAGTGATTTGGTATCACACGATGGGTTGGCCCCATCATTTGATTCGTGATCATGGTCACCAAAGATTTGGTATCACACTTGTGTCTTTGGGACACCAGAGGTTTGGCACCTCATAGCGACTCGTCCTTGTGGTTTAACACCACCGTGGGTTGGCCCCACTTTTGAGATACGGGATTGTCACTAGTGATTTGGTATCACACGTGGGTTGGCCCCACAGATAGATTTTTCGTGACTTTGGGTCACCAGTGGTTTGGCACCACATTGATGGATATAGTGAATTTGGGTCACCAGTGGTTTGGCACCACCAGTGGTTTGGTACCACACCAGGTTGAAAAGGTGTTACGGATGGTTAGGATCAGGTGCATTAATTGTGTTGCTTTGTTATGATGTGTGTTAGTATGTTGCATATACCGGGAGGGGGATTTATGCACTGAGTCTTGCTACTCACCTTCTCCCTTATCATTTCAGGTGACGCTTAGATCGCGGACATGGAGCCGGGTGGACTCAAGGTGACCATGCCATGAATAAAAGTCGATTTGCATTGATTTTAAACTTGGTACTTTACTTTATTTATTTCCATATGGTTTTGTTGGGTTGTAAAAGGCCTTTTTAAATTTTACTTTGGGTGTTCATATGCTTGAATTTAATTTTAAATATGCCTTAACAAATAATTGGGTTAATATTGAGTAAAACTTGGAAAGATAAGGTTTTCAATACTACAAAGTGACATGTTTTAAACTTTACCATCTGGTAACATGCTCTAATTTAAAATGAATGCAACTCGAATGATTTCCAAATTTAAACTAAGTTCAGAATGTTTTCAAGCAACTAAAAAGGATAAACTCAAATTTCCAAATGTTATAAATTGATTTTACTATTAGACTCAACTAAGTTTTCAAAATTCCCGGGTTTTCAAGTACACTATCGCTTTTTTAATGATCATGCTTAAGTTTTCTACAAAACATACAAAAGAGTTTTCATCATACTTTTAATCGGAAATCTAAACCTCTCAAATATATTTTCCCTGTAACATACCAGATTCGGTCGTGGTGTATTGACCGGGTTTGGGGTGTTACAATTGTGGTATCAGAGCTAAGTTCAAAGGCTCGACTATGGGCCCGAGGCCCAAAATGTTTTAAATTCTGGTTTTAAGTGTCTTTGGTTTTAAAGTATATGGTTTGAAAGGCATGGCACCGAGACTCCGGCACCAATCCGCCCAGGTAAGTACCTCTTACTATTGCTTGTGATTTTGATGAGATGTGATTGGATGGCTAGTAAAAGTAAGATTACTCTAGAAACTGAGACTGAAAGGACTCTGTGGACTTGCGAAAACAAAACTTCTTTAATAAGAAATATTCATAAGACATTGCTTTTAAACAGTGGAATAATTACTGATGTATAAAATTCTTTAAATCAGACAAGTAGAGATCTTAGTCATGAGCGCTAGAGGTGGGCGTGGTCGTGGGCGTGGTCAAGGTAGGATGACGCTTTTGAACCCGTAGGATCCGGTCAGGGTCGAGAATGAGATATCGATGCATCGCCACCGCTTGGAGGTGGTGAGTTTGAGAATGATCGGGACGACGCAGTGTCACAGGCGATGTTGTGAGTTCTAGAAAGGGTAGTGGGAGTAGGTGAAGGCGCAGGAGCTCGAAAATCTGTGCCTGAGCGACTTCGAGCAAACGGGGCTGAGGTATTTTGAGGTGTCTCTGGTGTTGCTCCCAGCACGGCTGAATATTGGCTGGAGGCGACAGAGTGAATAATGGACGATCTAGATCTGACTGCTGAAGAGAAATTAAAGGGGATAGTATCACTTCTTCGAGATGAGTCATATCAGTGGTGGCTCACGGTTCGGGACAGTGCTGCAGCGGAAGACCTTACTTGGGATTACTTTAAGGCTGCATATCAGAAAAAGTACATTGGAGCTAGCTACATTAATGATCAACGAAAAGCATTTTTGAGGTTAGTTCAGGGGAATAAGTCTGTGTCGGAGTACGAGGCAGAGTTCTTGAGGCTGAGTCGGTATGCTAGGGGTATGGTAGCTAATGAACACGAGAGGTGTGTTTGTTTCGAGAATGGTTTGAGAGACGAGTTAAGGTTGCTGATTGCTCCACAGCAGGAGCGTGAGTTTGCCGTCCTGATTGAGAAGGCTAAGGTAGCCGAGGGAGTTAAAGAGTCTGTGAGGTAGAACTTGGATAGGAACAGACATAAGAGGAGTTTTGGATTGGAAGCCGCCTAAGTCAATAGCTGAGATTCGGAGTTTTTTGGGCTTGGCAGGATACTACCGAAGATTTGTAGAGGGATTTTCGTTGATCGCAGCACCGATGACCAAATTGTTAAGAAAAGGGTTCCGTTCATTTGGGTGAGAAGCGGCGGAGAGTTTCGACAAGCTTAAGAAGATTCTCGACGAAGCTCGGTTTGATTTAACTCGAGAAGGGAAAGGAATTCACGGATATTATGATGCATCACATCTGAGTTTGGGTTGTGTCTTGTCTGAGAAGGAAGGTTGTGGCTTACGATCTCGGCTAAGGCCACATGAGGTCAATTATCCGACGCACGATCTGGAGTTAGCGGCTGTAGTCTTCGCTTTGAAAATTTGGAGGCACTACTTGTACGGAGAGAGATCGATAGTCTACACAGATCACAAGAGTCTGAAGTACCTTTTGACTCAGAAGGATTTGAATCTGAGGCAGCGCAGATGGATTGAGTTGCTAAAAGACTACGATTGTTCAATTGAGTATCATCCGGGCAAGGCTAAAGTGGTGGCAGACGCATTGAGCCGTAAGGTTGTTGCAGACTTAAGAGCGATGTTTGCCCATTTGAATTTGTATGACGACGGAAGTATTCTAGCAGAGCTGCAGGTTAAGCCTACTTGGGTTGAGCAGATCAAGGAAAAACAGTTAATGGATGAGGTTTTGAGTGCACAGAGGTCACAAGTGCAGAATGGTGGTTTGGAGGGTTACATTTTGTCTAGTGATGGAGTGCTGTGTTTTCAGGGGAGAGCTTGTATGCCGAGGGATATTGAGTTAAGGCAGAAGATTCTTCAGGACGCACATAGCAGCCCCTGCGCTATGCATCCTAGAGGCAGTAAGATGTATAAGGATCTCAGAGAGCAGTTTTGGTGGCCAGGTCTGAAGAGAGAGGTGACAGAGTTTGTAGGAAAGTGTTTGACGTGTCAGCAGGTCAAGGCTGAGCATCAGTTGCCGTCTGGGTTGCTTCGGCCTATGAAGATTCCTCAGTGGAAGTGGGAAAGGATAACCATGGATTTTGTCAGTGGATTACCGCTTACGCCAAGCAAGAAAGATTCAGTTTGGGTAATCGTGGATCGTCTGACTAAATCAGCTCATTTTATTCCGGTAAGGGTTGACTACTCACTTCAGAGGTTGGCAAAGCTATATGTGTCTGAGATAGTGAGGCTGCATGGTGTGCCAGTATCGATCATCTCGGATAGGGATCCCAGATTTACGTCGAGGTTCTGGAAAGTGTTGCATCGGGCTCGGAGTGCAGCGTTTGGATTTCAAAGACGACTTTTCACCCGCAATCGACGGGCGATGGAAAGGGTTATCTGATCTTAGAGGATATCTTTGAGAGGTTATGTTACGGACTTGAGGGTAGTTGGGAGGAGTTTCTGCCATTGGCTGAGTTCGCCTACAACAATAGTTACCAAGCAAGCATCAAGATGGCACCATATGAGGCGTTGTATGGTAGGAAGTGTCGCTCACCTACTTGTTGGATAGAGTTGGGTGAACGTCAGTTGTTGGGACCAGAGTTGGTTACAGAGACTAAAGACAAGGTTAAGTTGATTCAGGCTCGATTGAAGGAAGCTTTAGACCGGCAGAAGTCTTATGCCGATCTCAAGCGTAGAGATATAAAATTTGCTGTGGGAGATCGAGTTTTTCTGAAGGTCTCGCCATGGAAGAAAGTATTGAGGTTCGGAAGGAAAGGCAAGCTAAGTCCGAGATTTATTAGGCCGTATAAGGTACTGAGACGAGTGGGACCAGTAGCTTACCAGCTTGAGTTGCCAGCAGAGTTGAGTCAGATTCACGACGTATTTCACGTTTCGATGCTTCGGCGTTATCGCTCAGATCCATCGCACGTGGTAGCAGTGGAAGAGATCGAGGTAAATCCAGATTTGACCATGGAGGAAGAACCTGTGCAGATTCTAGATCGAGATGTAAAGGTTCTGCGTAGGAAGTCTGTGCCTTTGGTAAAGGTGCTATGGCAGAATCATGGCATGGAAGAAGCTACGTGGGAACCCGAGGATGTGATGAGACAAAGAATACCCGCAACTCTTGACGACTGTAATTTGAGGTCAAATTATTTTTAAGGGGTAGAACCGTAATATCCGGGTTAGGGGCTATTTTGTTATTGCATTGTTTGCATATAATTGGTTTGCAATGTTGTTGTTTTGATGTTTTGGGGCTTAGTTGTAAGCTAGGTGTAAGCCTGAGAGGTAGGAAAAATTTTTTAGTTTTTAAGCTTTATGTGAGAGGAGCTGAGGAAGCTTGGGTTTAAAGGTATTATTTGGTGAATTTTAGCACAAGAGATGAGTTGGTGGAGTGGCAGGATAGGCGCCACTTGAAGCTTGTGTGTGTGACGCCACTTGCAGGGGGAAGAGGTCCTGTGTTCAAGCTGCAGGGTGCTCACATTTTGGCTTCTATTTTGACGGCATGGAGGGGAGAAGTTGTAGGCAGTTCAAACTCTGCCTTGGACCAAGTCAATCACTTTGAATGGTGGGTGGAGAGTGATTTGAGGAGGGAGACTAGTTCAAACTAGTTTGAATGGGTGGTTGTGAGTGTTTGGGGAGTAGTGGCCGAATCTTGGGGAGATTTTGGGGGAGTGGCCAGTTGGTAGGTGTAGTGGGAGAGTGTCGAATTTTACTTGGCATTTTGGTGCATTTTTTGGTCAAGGTTTAGCAAGCCAACGTCCTTTTTTCTTTTTGTCAATAGCCTAAGCCGAATTTCAAGAAAAACTCTTCCATTTTTGCTTCTTGAAACCGAAACCTCAAACAACTCTACTTGCCGAATTTTGCACTTGTGTTTTCTACATTTTGTGTTTGTGGCCGAATGCTCTTTGCCATATTTTCTTTTTATTTTCATTTTATGTAAACCGAAACTAGTATCCCCCTTCTTCTAATACATTCATTTCCTTTCTCTTGAAGCAATTGTGCTGAATTCACATTGCCTTCTTAGCCGAAACTCCATTCTCCAAAATACCTTCCTCCATTTCTTTTTCATTCAAACCGAAAGCACCCTCCCTCTATTCATCTTTTATTTTCTTTCTTTTCCAAAACTCCTTAGCCGATTGTCATCATTTGTTTCTTCCCATTTCTCCTAAGCCGAAACCCTCTCAACTTGTTCCTTCAAACCTCCTTTTTCTTCTCTCAAACCCCATTGCCGTGGCTTCTATTTCTTCTCACCTCTACTATCCCTTTTCTTCCCACTCAAAGACGTACATAAGTGTGTTAAACACCTTGGCCGAATCCTTTTTCCTTCTTGTTTAAGTGTTGGCCGAATCTCTCCCTTGTGTTGCCGAAACTTCCCCTTTTCTTTTTAGTTTTGCACTTTGGCCGAATCTAAGTGTGGTGTGGATCTCTCCTAGTGGTTTCAAATCGGGTTTAGAAGAAGGTATGTAGTGTAGCCGAAGGGCTATTTCTTCCCTCTCTTATTCTTTATCGATTTTGGGTTTGATTAAGGGCCGATTTCGGCATTTGTTGAAGGGAGTTAACCTTTTGTTTTGGTAACTGATTTCTTTATAGAGCCTTTGGATGTTGGTGGCAACCAAGTGAAGCAGTCAAACGGGGCCTTTATCTTAAGTTGATTGATTGGTAAGTGATGGTGAGATTTTGGTTCATGGTCTAATCGTTAGTTTCATTTAATCAAGTCTCCAAGGGACTAACTATTTACATTTTAGGGTGTGTCGTTTGCTTAAGGAAGAACCATTGTTGGTTCGGGTTTGGTAGGAAACCAAACCATTTGCAAGGTAAAGTTTAATGTTAACCCTTTGGTTTATCTATTCTGGCCGAATGGTATAAGTGCTAATCTATGTTTGGCCGATTCTAGGAGCAAGGTAATCGAGGGATTTAGATCGGTTCGTTTGGTTTAAGCTTGCGTGTTGACAGGTGTGTAAACTAACACACTTTTTACTTAGTAATATATTTAATAAAACCCGATTGTCTATTAAGATCAAAACAGTATGAGGATTGATATGATACCCGATGGGGTATGTGCACGGATTCGGGTAAGTCTGTTTCTTTACGAGATCTGTAGTGATATATGATATCATGATTTATGGTGTATGTATTCTGAGATGCCATATTAAGCATGTGAGCATGATTGCATGAGTTGCACGATTTGCATTAGTATGGTATGTTATTGGGTGATACGAGAGGAGGGGGAATATGATATCTGTGTCTTTGGGACACCAGAGGTTTGGCACCTCCAGTGGTTTGGTACCACAAATTGATTATTGTGACTTTGGGTCACGGAGGTTTAGCACCTCCGCGTCTCATCCCAAAGTGGCTTAGCACCACAATGGGTTGGCCCCACGGTTGATTTTACTGGATTGACGCCATGATTTGGTATCACACGATGGGTTGGCCCCATCATTTGATTCGTGATTGCGGTCACCAAAGATTTGGTATCACACTTGTGTCTTTGGGACACCAGAGGTTTGGCACCTCATAGCGACTCGTCCACGTGGTTTAACACCACCGTGGGTTGGCCCCACTTTTGAGATACGGATTGTCGCCATGATTTGGTATCACACGTGGGTTGGCCCCACAGATGGATTTTTCGTGACTTTGGGTCACGGTGGTTTGGAACCACATTGATGGATATCGTGACTTTGGGTCACCAGTGGTTTAGCACCACCAAAGTGGTTTGGTACCACATGGGGTAGAAAAGGTGTTACGGATGGTTAGGATCGGTGCATTAATTGTGTTGCTTTGTTATGATGTGTGTTAGTATGTTGCATATCTGGGAGGATTTATGCACTTGAGTCTTGCGACTCACCTTCTCCCTTATCATTTCAGGTGACGCTTAGATCGCGGACATGGAGCCGGGTGGACTCGAGGTGACCATGCCATGAATAAAAGTCGGATTTGCATTGATTTTAAACTTGGTACTTTACTTTATTTATTTCCATATGGTTTTGTTGGGTTGTAAAAGGCCTTTTTAAATTTTACTTTGGGTGTTCATATGCTTGAATTTGATTTTAAATATGCCTTAACAAATAATTGGGTTAATATTGAGTAAAACTTGGAAAGATAAGGTTTTCAATACTACAAAGCGACATGTTTTAAACTTTACCATCGGGTAACACGCTCTAATTTAAAATGAATGCAACTCGAATGATTTCCAAATTTAAACTAAGTTCAGAATGTTTTCAAGTAACTAAAAAGGATAAACTCGAATTTCCAAATGTTATAAATTGATTTTACTATTAGACTCAACTAAGTTTTCAAAATTCCCGGGTTTTCAAGTACACTATCGCTTTTTAAACGATCATGCTTAAGTTTTCTACAAAAACAAAACATACAAAAGAGTTTTCATCAGACTTTTAACCAGAAATCTAAACCTCTCAAATATATTTTCCCTGTAACATACCAGATTCGATCATGGTGTATTGACCGGGTTTGGGGTGTTACACATTTCTAGGAGGTTTCCATTCTAAAATAGCCAAAATCTTGCTCGGATCAACTCGTATTCCCGAAGCTGATACAATATGTCCCAGAAAACCAACCTCACGCAACCAAAACTCACATTTTCTAAACTTTGCATACAATTGCTTTTCACGCATAGTCTGTAACACGATTCTCAAATGCTCGGCATGATGTATCTCATCACAAGAATAAATCAGAATATCATCAATAAACACCACAACAAATCGATCCAAATACGGTCTAAATATCCGATTCATCAAATCCATAAACACTGCAGGAGCATTCGTTAGTCCAAAAGGCATAACTAAGAATTCATATTGTCCATACCTCGTTCTGAAAGCAGTCTTCGACACATCTGATTCTTTAACTCATAAGTCATAGTAGCCTGATCTCAAATCTACCTTTGAAAACACGGTGGCTCCTTTCAATTGATCAAACAAATCATAAATACGAGGCAAAGGATATTTATTCTTTATAGTCACCTTGCTCAACTGTCGATAATCAATACACATCCTTATTGTGCCAACTTTCTTTTTCGCAAACAACACAGGAACACCCCAGGGCAAGAAAATCGGTCGTGCAAATCCTCTATCTGTTAACTCTTGCAATTGAGACTTCAACTCTTTTAATTTTTTCAGTGCCATTCTATACGGGTAATCCCGGTATCAGAGGTAATCCCGGTAGTAATCCCAGTATCGGAGGCACTTAGTTAATACCAAACTCGATTTCTCGTATCGGAGGTAATCCCGGTAGTTCTTCAAGAAACATATCTGGGAAATCGCAAACTACAGGTATAGATTCAACTTTCTTTTGTCACTTTTGAATCTATCACATACGCAATATAAGCTTCGCAGCCTTTTTTCACATAATTCAAAGCTTTCATCGATGATATAACAGCCGGTAACCCATTCAAATCTCTGGATTCAATTCAAACTATCTCAACATTCTGACTTCTCAAATCAATACTCTTCCGTTTACAATTCACAATAGCATTATGTAAGGTTAGCCAATACATACCCAGAATTATATCAAATTCATCGAATGGGAGCAGCATCAAATTAGCCAGAAAACAGATATCCCGAAACATCAACGGACAATTCTTGCATACTTTATCAACCAAAACACACTTACCTTATGGGTTCGATACTCTAATTACAAATTTAGTAGACTCAACAGGCAGAGTCTTACTAGAAACTAGATTCACACATACATATGAATGCGTAGATCCTAGATCTATCAATGCAATCACATCAGTATCAAATAGAATAAAAGTACCAGTTATGACGTCTGGAGATTACGCTTCTTCGCGAGCACGAATAGCATAAGCTCAGACAGGTGTTCTCGCCTTGGATCTCACAACTGTATCGGTTGTCCCTTTTTGACTTCCACTCACATTTTCGATGTTTCTGGATGGTCTACCTCTAGCCGTCGTATTACTCGGCCTAGCACTCTGAACATTGTCCTTCTCAGCTAACTCTGGGCAATCTCAAATGAAGTGATCTCGTGATCCACATTTATAGCAAACTCAATTATTGTACTTGCCCCAACATTCTCCAACATGTCGCCTCCCACACTATCTACACTTAGGCTTGTTGCTTTTGACACTTCTAACACTAGATTCAATTGAAATTTGGGTTCTCGAACCAACACTTTGTTTCACATGATCTCTACTTGTATGTCTAAATGAAACATTTGAACGATTACTGGCATCTCTAAATCTCTTTGACTAAGATTGATACGACTTATTTATCGATCTTTTTCTTTCATCTCTAGCCTCAGAATCTGCTTTCTTCGTTTTTTTTTTTTGCTAAGTTCTTCAACTTTGTAGGCTCTTTCAACTAACACTACAAATTCATTCAAATCAAGTATTCCAACCAACAATTTAATGTCTTCATTCAGCCCTTCAATGAAACATTTACACATAGTAGTTTCAATTGAAACACATTCCCACACATATTAGCTCAATCTCACAAACTCTCGTTCATACTCAGTAACGGACATACGACCCTGTTTCAGCTTAAGAAATTCTTTATGTTTCTGATATATGAATCGTTGACTGATATATTTCTTCCTGAATTCAACTTGAAAGAAATCGTAGGGGATCTCTCTCTCAGAACCATAGATATCAATGTTTTCCACCAATTATATGCCGTATCTCTCAACAATGAAATAACACATTTTATGCATTCATCTAGAGTCAATGACATCCCATCAAACACTCAAATTGTATTCTCGAGCCAAAACGGAACTAGCTCTACATTATCATCAACTGTGGCCCTAAACTCTTTGGCCCCATACTTTCAGAATTTATCCACAAGAGGCTTACTCAATCGAATCAGATCTAAAACTTGTGGCACACAGGCACTTGTGGGTGTAGAGGTTGTTGAATAGCCGAATTCGTTCGAATGAATTCTGAAAACCACTCACTCATCATTTAGAAGAAGGCTTGCTTAGCCTCTCCCTCGTGGCTACTAGCTATTGGCCTAAATTCGGCCAGAGCTGTCCCTTGAGTGGGAGAAGGCGCATTGCTCTTAACATCATCAGCAGCTGCTCGATCGGGATCCATTTACCATGTGAAAACACATTTTTAACTGTCAGGATTCATCACCCTATCGCAATTATATATATGGCATGTATAGCTAGACTCACACGCGTTACGTTAGTCCTAGAATCGACTAAACCGTAGATATGATACCAAAAAATGTAACACCCCTAACCCGTAACCCTCGTCTGTCTAGGGTTAAGAGGCATTACCAGATAATTCCAAGCTTTTAACAACCATTTCACAACACAAAGTATATCATTATCATAACATAGCATAATATAAGCACATAGTCCTTTCATGAGGTCTACAAAACCATAAACATACATTAGAAAGGGGTCAGGACTAAACCAAACACATATGAAATTTTTTAAAAATCAAACATTTTTTAAAGCTAAAGAGGTCACACGGCCTCAGACATGCCCATGTGTCCAAGCCGTGTCAAAACAGGGCATACATACTGACCTATTCACATGACCTGAGACACGCCCATATGTCTCCCCGTGGTCGACACTGACTTGCACCACATGGCCAGTCACACGCCCGTGTGTCTAGCCCATGTGCAAGTCTGATGAAACACCCCAAACCCAGCCTACTAGCCTTGACCGGATCTGGTATGTTCCCCGGTGTAAACCGTTTCAAATTCTTTTGTTACTTAGGAAAAACTTGTGTGTTTTGAACGAAAGATTGTTTTGGGTTGGGCTTGAGTTGAAAACAAGTTTATTCCATTATTAAAATCCTTTACTTTAGGTGACAAAACGTTTAGGCTTTGTTCTAAAATAAATTTACTTAATCTTTTAATAAATAAAAGTTTGTAAGCTTAATAAATAAAAGCAAAGTAAAGTAGTTCTACTATGGCCTTATTACATCAAATAATTCCCAAAAAAAGAAAGAAAAAAATAAATTCAAAGTACTCAAAATAAAAAGAGTCCAAAACGAAGAAAAATCTGAACTTCACATGGCCTCCACTAAGCTCCTGTGACCCTACCATCACCGATCGTCACTGAAAAGTAATCCCACAAGGGGTGAGTCAAATAGACTCAATGTGTAACCAACACTAAAATTTAACAATTTAGGCATATGTTCACATATTACATGCATATTCATATAACAGATAGGAAATAATGATGCAACCCGAACCCAAAACCTATATGCCATCCGCTACGCATCACCCGTACCATCCTGCACACCGTGGGGACTACTAAGTCAACCCTCCATCCGCTACACACCATCGAAGGCAGTCGCTGCAGTCGACGTGCACATCGTCCTTATAAAATTCGTGGTCTTAGGTCACCACATTTAGATATCGTGGTCTTAGGTCACCACATTCAGATATCGTGGTCTTAGGTCACCACATTCAGTTATCGTGGTCTTAGGTCACCACATTCACTTCCCCTTTTCATATAACCCATATGCCCCATATCATACATATCATGCATTAACATGCCAAATTCTTATTTCACATTCTTATAATGTCATATGTGTGTCGTAACAAATATTTAATATAATCCTAGTAGGAGTAGGAAACGTACCTGAGTACTTTGTACCATAACATGGTACCTTAGCCATATTCACATTCTTATACACATGCGCATATTAATTATTGCCATAAATCTTATTAAAAAGTAGTGTGGGGTACACACCTGATTTGCTTAAGGTTTCCAATCCAAATCCCGAAAAGCTTGATCTAATGCCTTAGATCTTAAATCTCTACATTTAATCAATCACTTAATACTTAGTAAAGAGCCATTCGGCCATAATCCAAATCCTAGTAGGATTTGTACACTTAAATCCTTACCTTGCTGCCGATTGATGTCTAATCAAATGCCGAAAACTTTGTATCCTTCTTTCTTGAAATCGGCAATCACTAGATTACTTGAATAGATTAGTTTCGGCTTTTAAATATTAATGAAACACATCTATTTTACTCAACATGGCCTTGGCCGAATGCTATAGATACTTACCTTGTGGATTTTAAATCCCGAAACTCACCGAATAACTAGGGAACACGCGACCTATAGTGTACCTTCGGGAAAAGAATTTCTCCTTCCTTGTAGTCGACACTTAGTAAATCCCGAAAGATCTCTTCAAAGTTTCGACAACAAGATATTAATAGGGTTAGTCCTAGATTTTGGTTTTAATCTTAGAAGAAAAAGAATAGAAATCGATAATCACTAACCTTACCCCTAATGCACAAGTCGACAACCCCTTGCTTGAAGTCTCAAACTATTCGGCTATGGTCTTGATAATAGCAAGTTTTCGGATTTTGGAACTTAACAAGAAATCGGCTAAAGGTTATCTCGTGTTGTCGGTTTATCAAAAGAAAAGAGAGGAAAAGAGTCACTAGGGGATTGACAATGGTGGACTTATGGAGAAAAAGATTTGACTATGGCAAAAATAGAGAGAAGGAGAGAGTTTTCTAGGAAATTTTCGAGAGACTTCAATGGAAAAGAGAAGATTGATGAATAGCCTTATTTTCCTCCTTTTGCCGAAATTACTAGGCCAAGACTCCCTTACTTGGCCATCACTTCTCTTATCTTTATTAAAAATTAATGGAAATAATCCCTTAATTAACTCTTATCTCTTAAAAATAATAATTATCCATCATTGATCCACCTATTTAGCCGAATTTTAAAGAGAATTAAACTCTTCCCCAAGTGCCTTGGTGTCGTCCAACTCCCTTGCTCCTTGCAGCAAAATAAAACTCTTTTATTTGCTTCCCACGTGACTCGAACCCAAGCCCTCCTTGCACTGCATGGGCGTCATTTCCAGAGGCCCTAAGTGGCATCTCCAGGCCACTTTTCCAAGGCCAATTTCATGTCATATTTCCTCCATAAATTTTCTTAAGACCACCTTGCCTTAGTTTCCTCTTTTAAACTTAACATTTCTAAAACATTTCCTTACATTTCCAAGTTTCCAAAATGTTCACTTTCCTCTTTTAAACTTAACATTTCCAAGTTTCCAAAAATGTTCACTTTCCTCTTTTTAAACTTAACATTTCCAAGTTTCCAAAAATGTTCACTTTCCTCTTTTGAAACTTAACATTTCCAAGTTTCCAAAAATGTTCACCATACATTCATAATACATAAGACATGCCATTTCGTATAATTAAATCAAAAATGCATAGGCCCATTTTCAGGGTGTTACATTTGACTTGTTTCAAATTGAAAATTTAAGAAACACAGTCGAGTCACACGCCCATGTGCTCAACCGTGTGGGCAAATATGGGCCATTTGCAAGGTCAATTTGCCACCCACACTTAGGATCACCTACAAGCATCAAACCATATGCATTTATACCTCAAATTGCAACCAAAACATACCGGTATATGCACAAATTAATCATCAACTACACCTTTTATTTCCATACTCAATTTCAATTCAAACATATCTATCTAAAATATCAATTTCACATTCCAAATCACATAATCTATTTATCATTCAATCCTTACCAAATCCATCATGAACATACCATTTCCATTTAGCTAATTTATGACATAAAGATCACTCACATAAAACCCACACACATACACATAAAAATCATTCTTTTTACACATCTAAGGCATATACCAAAATCATCCATCTTTCAAGCCACATCACATGGCAAGAACTATACAACTCAAAATATACCATATCTACTAGCCTATACATGCCATATTAAAATATATACATCTTCCAAAAGTACCACAATAGATAGCTGATACTGTGATTGAGTCACTGACGATCCCCAGATTCGAGCTAGCTTTAAATACACTGTAAAACAGAGAGAACTTCACACAGTAAACTTTAAAGCTTAGTAAGTTCGCTATATAATACATTTAACTCAATAATTCAAATCAATATACAAAATAAACCATCATATAGATTAGTTCTCATGAATACATAATCTCATCCATAGCCAAATGCTCACACAACCATCAATTTATCCGTTTACAAAATCATCAACCACATAGGTTCCGTACATACCTGTGCCAACACTTAGTAAACGAACACTTTTGCTTTTCAATGCTCAATACCACAGTTCAATCAATCTTCCATAATCATTTTATTTACTCGTAGACTTAGTGCCAATTCTTAGCCGAAGCTTTATTATCATCGCAAACTTAGTGCCTTAATATTAAACCAAATTTAACTCGGTACCGCACACACGGTGCCAATCAATATAGCCGAGGCTTCCTTTACTTCGCACATAGGGTGCTATTCGCCTTTGTCCCAACTCTAATTACGCACACTTAGTGCCAAATTTCTCAATTTCACATATAGCATCACTAAATCATCAACCAAATATTCATTCATTCCATAACACATGAATATAAATTAAACGATTCGTATTATACATGAACTTACCTCGGACGTCGGAATAACAAAACAAGTCAACTAATCGAGCACTTTACTTTGCCTCGATCTTGATCCAAATCCCTCTTTTCTTGATCTATACATATTCAAATTTAACTCATTCAATCATCAAATCATTCAATTTAGTCCAAATACACATATTTAGGGCATTTTATAAAATAGCCCCCATATTTTCACATTTTGACACTTTAGTCCCTATTTCATAAAATCACAAAATACAAAAAATTTCCATTTACACATGCTTAGCAAATTTTTATTTTTCTCATACAAGCCCATATATTTCATTTATTTCACATTTTAATCCTCTAATTTCTCATTTTCACAATTTAGCCCAAAATAGCCAATTTCATCAAAAATTCAAAGACAAAATATGTTAACCCAACATCAAACTTTCATATTTCACCATCTACTATCACAAAGCTCAAAAATTCATTAATGGCATATCTCAAAATCATTATCAAATTCTAAATTAAACAATAGGCTAGCTAGAACACTAAACAACGATCACAAAAACGTAGAAATCATCAAAAACCAAGCTCAAAACATACCTTGATTGAGCTATGCAAGTGCTGAAACCCTTAAACTTTTTTTCTTTCTTTTTCCTGAGCAATTTTGGCAATGGAAGATGATAATGCCTTTAATTTATGTTTTTTTTATTATTTATGCCATTATTAATCAAATACCATATTTAGCCTTTGTAATATCATTTAAAATCCACTAACCTTAGGCATTTTTGTCCATCCAATATATTAATGGTTTAATAACAACAAAAGGACCTTTCATTTAATAAGACATTTCATTAAAGCACTTTAACAATCAGTACACAACTTTTACATTTTATGCGATTAAGTCCTTTTTGCTAATTAAGCACACAATCGATAAAATTTTCACATATAATTTCCACACATGCTCAATCACATACTGTAAACACAAAAAATAATATTAAAATATTATTTTAAACTCATATTTGTGGTCTTGAAACCATTATTCTGACTAGGGTCTAAACCAGGCTGTTACAACAGTTTTCCGAGGTTGAAGCCTCATACTACGAAGCGTGTTAAGACGCATTTGAGTGATAGTAAAGGTGGTGCTAGTAGTGGTGTGAGCGTACCGTCTTGCGAGCATTGCAAGAGGCAACATCCAGGTGACTGTTGGAGAAACCTGGGAGTGTGTCTTAGATGCAGGTCTAAAGAGCATCAGATTCGAGATTGCCCTTGACGTTTTTGAGTCAGGTATGCTGGTAAATGTTTTGATTTGTTGATTGGAGTGTAGTAAGTGTGTGTAACAATTATTTGTCTACTTTAGTGATTAAGTGTTATGGGCGTGTGTGAGAGGTCTTGAGTACGAGGTAAAGTGTAATGGTGTTTTGGAAATTAGAGTGCACAGCTGGAGCGTAGTGGTATAGTTGTGATCTACTACTGTTCTGTTAGTTGGAAATTTCAGGGACAAAATTCCTTAAAAGAGGGATGAATTATAACGCCCCGTATTTTGGGCCTAGAAGTTTTTGGGTTTAAGCATAGGGACAGTAAGGAGGCTGCACATATGTGTTTAGTTGTGCAATTTGGTGACAGAATGGGCCTGCTGGTCTGGTGGTAGTGTGAGTGTTGGTGAACCTCAAGGTCGTAGGTTCGACTCTTTGCAAGTGCTTTTTATGGTTTAATAGTTTTATTTTGGTAACTTATTTGTTTTAGATTTTATTTTATTTTTATTTGATTATTTTATTTTATTTTTATTTTTCTATTTTATTTTTGGGAAGTGACGTTTCCTTTCACTTTTCTCCCTTCTTCTTTACTTTTTGGTTTTTCAATTCTCTAAAATGATTTATTTGTGGATTCGAGAATCTCGTGCCTCTGTCGTCTTTTTCAATCGCAAACAAGTGTGGGATTTGAACTGTAACTACATTACTTTATGTCTTTATTATTTCTAGAAATTTTCTATTCATTTTTTTACTGTATGCTAACCCATTAGTTTGGGTTTTTAGTCGATGGAAGTGATGGGAAATCGTCACTTTCTGATATATGTTGATAGGGCAAAGGTTAAGGACGGTTCTGGTGGCTGAAACGGTGGTTTTGGGGCTGTTGTAGGGTGGTTTCCTAATCACCCCGATGGCCACACAGTAGTGTGGGGAACTAAGGTTTTCAGACTAAATTGGGTGCCATACAGTCAAGTGGCTGATTTGGGGATTTTTCAAAATTCACATGGCCATGTCCCATGGGCACACGAGCGTGTAAGTTTGGGGAAATTAAGGATTTAGAGTTTTGGGGTCATACGGCCATGTGATTGATTTGGGGATTAGGGATCCCACACGGACGTGTGTTTTGGAACACATGGTCGTGTCTCCCTTGCACCTTATTTTATCGAAATTGGACAGTGAGTTACACGGCCTATTCACACAGCTGTGTCCCTCCTTCGCACGGGCATGTGCCTCTGTCACACGAGCGTTTGGACCCTCACACAGCCTAGATTGCTCTACACAGTTAGAGCACACGGGTGTGTGGCCCTATCTCACCAAATAATGATTTTAGGTCAAATGTAAATGTAATCGCAACTTTGTGTGTTCCAACCCTCGACTAAGCTTTACTGAAGGTAGTTATGAATCTGATCTGGGCTTGATGTGTGTGTTATTTGTGATTGGTTGTGCGAAGAGCTTGATACTAAACTCAAGTTATGAGTGTGCACATGTCTGATTCTATAACTGACTAATTGGATGTGAGTGTCTACTTCTGATTAACTGTCTAAAACTGGTATTTTAATCGTGTACATCTGACTGCATACATACATATGTATATACTATTTTTGGGTGGAATTTTGAAGAGAAGGAAGATTGACTGAATGGTAGCTGATCTGCTGGTTACTGATAGCCCTAATACCCAGAGGGTCGAGGGCAATCCTAATACCCTGAAGGTCGTGGACTTTACTGATAACAGTATAGCGGATCACCGCATTGCACCGTACCACATGTACGCTAGCTACGTTATGTACCATTAACTAAACTGGTAGTTTCACTACAACCTATCGGTATAGCAGATTACTGCATTGCACTGTACCGTATGTACATTAGCCACGGTACGTACCATTATCTGATCTGGCAATTCATACCGCATGTCTGTATCGTGAATTATCGCATTGCTCAATATAGCTTATACGCTAGCTTTGCTGCGTAATATACGTGACTGGCAGTTTGTCTGCATATTGTTGGCCCCAATACCCAGAGGGTCCTGGGAATTCCCAATACCTGGAGGGTCGTGGAATGCTGATGGCCATCATTTTCGGGCAACCCTGGATGACATCATATGGAGTGTAGGGTTGGATGGGCTTTTCGAGGTCCTATATGGAGTGATTGGTTGGATGAGCTTATTAGCTCTATTGAGGAGTGATGGGGGACAGAGAGGTGTGTTGCCTGGATGGGTGGGTTTTCTTTAACTTAATTGCATTCATATGCATCTTATTGAATGTTTTGTGAGTGCGACTGTCCATTTTACGATTTGACTGAAAAACATTTATGACACTGTAAAATTGTTAAACTCTGATTGTATCTAACTGGCAGAATTGAAACTAGTGACTATTGAGATTTTTGTTACTCAGCTGAGTAGTATTTGCGATTGTGTAACTGAGTGTGATTTCGATATGCTCTAAATACTACTGTCTGTCGGTACGTCTGTTTTGAATGTACCAACTATTTCTATACAACTCTGTAAGCATGCTCCATTTCAGAACTACTACTGCTTTTCTGTGTCTGATTTCATAGTTAATTGGTTTTGATCTCACACTGAGCTCGAGTAGCTCATCTCCTTTTCTGTTTCCCTTTTCAGGTACATTTCGAAGTTCTGGATGCTAGACTCAGTACACGGAGGTCTCGGGAAGGCTTGTGAACAACAATTATGCACTTTTTGTTTAATTATACTAACTTGGTATTTATTTCATTTTGAACTGTATGGTTTATAAACTGTGGTATAGTTATTATTTTAAACTTTTGATTCGTACATTTATTCCTCTTAAACTTGTGGATGGAATTTTAACGATTGAACGTTTTGATTGGTTTTGAAAATGGAAATTTTGAATGACTTATTTTTGTAGAAATTTTTTCACGATCACTTCGGTGATTAGTGTAGCATCCCGAATTCAGTCTAGACTTCTAGACCAAATTTAACGTGTTACAACTGGCTACTGTGTCAATTAACTACCTTGTTGAGGGATTCGAACTGTTGTAGAAGATTTGAACTTGTAGCCATAGAGGTAACTCATGGTGAGGGTACTGTCTCAATAAATCCTTATACTTCTCCCATGCTTCATATAGAGTCTCTAAATTGATCTACACAAAGGAGGAGATATATTTACTCAACTCAGCTGTCTTAGCCGGTGGAAAGTACTTTAGAAGAAACTCAGTCATTTGAGCCCATGTAGTAATGAAACCCCATGGTAAAGAATTTAATCAATGTTTAGCTTCGTTCCTCAATGAGAAAGGAAATAACCATAAGCGAATGGCATTGTCACTGACGCCATTAATCTTGAAAGTATCATAGATTTAAAGCAAATTAGACAAATGAGTGTTTGGATCTTTGTCTTACAGACCATTGAACTGAATAAAATGTTGTACTATCTGAATAGTGTTTGGCTTCAATTTGAAATTATTTGCAGCAATGGTGGGCCTCACAATACTCGATTCATCCCTAGTTAGAGTGGGTTTGGCATAGTCGTACATAAATCAAGGAACAGGATCTGGAACTACAACAACTGTAGGAGGTAGCTGATTATTCTGGTTATCACCCATCTCCTCAGTAATAATAATTTCCTCTTGTTCGTCTACTATATTCTCTCGACTCTGCCTTGCTTCTCTACAGTTTCTACGAGCTATACTTTCAATTTCACTATCAAATAACAATGATCCTGACGAGTTTCTTCTAGTCATAAACTAAAGGAACCTGCCAAAAACAAATAAAAGAAAAATTAGAATGCAAAAACTGAATTAAAAATAAATTAAATTAAATTAATAAAAATGGCTAAATTAATAAAAATAAAGTGTTCCTAATATTTTAGTCCCCAGCAACAGCGCCAAAAACTTGGTGGTCACTAAACTAACTATAAATACGACAAAGGCAAGTGCACCTATTGAACAATAATATAGCTATGATGAGAAGAGAATATCGTATCCACGATGACTGAAAGTATTAGTAATTACTATTTTTCTATTATTTAGCTGACAATTTAGGGTGATGTGTTTTAATCTAAATTTACTAAACTAATTTAACTAAGAATGCAATAGAGAATGAATCAAAGAAATAATAAAAAAATTAACCAATGAGATAGACAATACCCAAGAAAGAATCCACCTAGACTTCACCTTTTATTATGAATCTTAATTAAACAATTTATTCACTTGTGTCTTGATCCGTAGAAATCCCTAAATTATGTTAATATCTCTTTTGAGAGTAAGAACAACTGACTCTAGGTTGATTAATTGAAATCTCTTTCTAATTAAAACCCCTATCGTCGCATTAACTCGATCTATGGATTCGCCTATTAGATTTGACTCTAATTCGGTAGATTTATGTCATCCTATTTTTAGAATTGCATGCAACTCCACTCAATTATGTTAGATCTACTCTTAAACAGGGACTTTTTCTCGACTGAATTAAGCATATTAAACATGAATTAATATCCCAAAAATATTAAAACGAGAAATAAGTATACATAATTGAGAACAAGAATCAAGTATTTATCGCGTAAAAAAAACCATTAAATAAAAGGATTCATCGTAGGTTTCATCCTCCCTGGATATCTAGGGAATTAGTTCATAATCCTAAATAGAAACATCTCTAAGTCAAAATAACCACAAGACATAAAAAAACTCAATAAAACTTCAAAAGAAATTAAAGAGAGATCTTCAATCTTGATGGAGATCTGCTTTGTAATGACCCGATAGTCACGGGTATTGGAAAGTGTACTTTCGGGTCTCTGTTTTCGTAAAAAGAATTCGTAAATATTTATTAGAAATATTTATGAAATTAGTTGTTTGGTTAATTAGGTTTTTATTAGGTGAATTTGTTTAAATTAAGAGTAATTAGGTGTAAGGACTAGATTGCATATAGAGAGAAAGTTGAATTATAGATTAGAGGAAAAGTGAAGGGACTAAGTAAGATTAAGCCATAATTGACAAGTGGATGGTGCTAGTAAATACATGTGTAATAATAATAAACATACGTTATAACACCCCAAACCCGGCCTATGCTTTATGTAAAGATGCAACATACATAAAATATCCTCATGTATAACAACCATTAGTTTAGTAATTTAGTACGGTGAATCGGCCCATTAAAGCAATATAGTAATTCGGCCCACTAAGACATTTTAACAAATCAGCCCATTGGAGCATTTTGGTAATTCGGCCTATAGGGGCATTTCGGTAATTTTATAAATTTTAATGCCGATTTTGTCAAATCTATAGAAATAATGTACTTTAAGCCAAATTCTCGTTTTATGCAAACTTTACGATTTTTAGCCGTATAACAATAACAATCTACTATCAAACATTATATCGAATCATGGATCTACGGAATTACGATGTGAGATTACACACCTGATTACGGTAAGTATTAAGCTCTCTTGATCATCGGCACCTATGAGAACATAACACTCGATGAATCTAACGGACGAGATGTTTATTAATCTAAATCCAAATCAAGCGATCTAAAATACTTACTCTCAATATCGTGAACAACCACGGTTTGTCGATTCTCACCGAATGATGGTTCACAACCCGGTGGAAAATCCCGAACCGCCGATACTGCCCTTCGCTTGAACTTATGAGTAGGAATCGCAAATTCGCTCCTTTTGTGTTCTCCAATCATTTTCCCTTTCAAATAGGTACTACCAGCCTCCATCGGATAAAATCTTAGTCAAAACGATATTACGATATATATATATCGATTGTCTAAGGAAAAAGGGTTCGGCTTACCACTATTTCTGTAGAATCAACGAGTGAATAATAACAAACGATTTAGTCCCTATAACAACCGATTAGACAAATCTATCATTCCATTAGCAAACTAACCTGTAACACCCCTAACCCGAAAACCGTCACTGAAATAGGGTTAAGAGGCATTATCGAACAATAGGATCATTTCATATCACATTCACGACACAAAGTCAATCATCATCAATCTCATTTGAATTCAATCACAGAGTCCCTTAAATGAGTCATCGAGACCCTAAGCATGCTTATAAACTGAGTCGGGGCTAAACTGAAACACATAAGTAATTTCATATAAATTTGAAACTTTTCTAACCTACAGGGGACACACGGCCGTGGGGTAGGCCGTGCCTCACCCACGGCTACTTGACACTCCAGTGTGTCCTCCCCGAGGTAGTATACAGCCAAAATCAATACGGCCACCAAGCACGCCCGTGTGCTAAGGCCATGTACTAATAGATCACATACTGTCATTTCTCACATGGCCACTAAGCACACCCATGTCGAGGCCGTGTGCAAATTAAGCCACATTCTGCCAATTTACCCAGGGTCTTAGGCACCCCCATGTGCCTCAATCGTGTGACATTATAGGCCATTTTACAAGGCAAATATGCCACCCACTTAGGGTCTTCCTGCAAGCAATATATATATATCAACACATACCTTGCATATATGGCAACCAAAACATACCAATTTGACCATTCAATTTATACACTCAATACCAATTCCAATCATAATGATTCCAAAGAAATAAATTCATATCATTACAAGCATAATTCATTCAATAGCTCACTCAAAACTTGGCCATTTCATAAGCTTCCACCTTACCAAGATATGCATCATATATCACATTCATTCAAGGATATTACCAAATTAAACTTGCCAAAACACATGGCTAAGTTCACTTCCAAAAACATATACACATATCTAGCCTATACATGCCATATTTAGCTATATACATTTCCAAAAGGGCACCCAAAATAAGTTTCAGTAGTGTGATGACGATCCTTGATAATCCCGAGCCTTCAGTAGCTTCGACGACCTATAAAACAGAGAAAACACACACATAGATTAAGCTTTCCGAAAGCTTAGTAAGTCATATACAAATAAACTTGGCATAAAAAGCATATATGCAATTTGATACATTTGCACATCTCATTCACTTAACAATTTATCATGTATATGCTTGATTCTTACTTATGACTACATGTGCCACATTTATCCATTCAAAACTCATTTGAAACACATAGTTCATTCATAATCTTCCTTGCATCTCATTCACATTATCCTATTCAAACATACTTTTCTTCAAATCAAAGTCATATGCATATTTACCATTCATGCATACTTAATGCACATTCAACGTACCTGAATCGGATATTCATTCACTTAATTGATCATAGCTCGGATATACCATTCATATTGCAGACTTGCCCGTTGAACCCTTAGGAACCTAGTAGGATACTCAGAAAAATTAGAATAGTGGTACAATGCCAACGTCCCAAACGAGGTCTTACATGCACTCGTATATCAATGCCACTGTCCCAGACAGGGTCTTACACGAATCAATACGTTGCCGATGTCCCAGACACGATCTTACTCGTACAGATCATAACGATGCCAACGTCCCAGATATGGTTTTATACGTAAAGTTCATATTGATGCCAACGTCCCAAATGTGGTCTTACATGAGTCTTAAAATCAACGCCGATGTCCCAAACGTGGTCTTACATGATAAAATAGAACAGATACCTATGTCATGACATAGCTAATCCTATCTATTCTTAGGTTCGAACGGGACTTCTCAGACTTAATCATTATAATGGGCTCATCTCGGAATTCCTACGCATACCCTCTCAATAGCATTTGTTATAAAAAATATTCATATAATTAAATATAGTATCATACAAGTATGTTTATTTGCATAGTGACTTACCTCGGATTTGGTTTATCAAACGAAAATGGCTACTCGGTTATTTTTGCTTTCCCGCGATCTAAGTCTGTTTTCCTCGGTTCTTGATCTAAACATATTCAGAATTTATCCTTTTATTCAACATTTCATTCAATTAAATCCAAACACATATATTTAGGGGTATTTGGAACTTAGCCCTCATATTTGCACATTTTATCAATCTAGTCCATTTTACTCAAAACATCAAATTTCACAAGATCAATGCATACAAAGATTAGCCGAATACATATACATCACATACAAGTCCATATTTCTCATCAAACTTTCAATTTAGTCCTTCAGTTTACCATTTTCTCAATTTAGCCCTATTTAGCTAAATTCATCAAAACTTCAAGAACATAACATGTTCATCTAGCTCAAATCTTTCATTTTTCATTCTCAAACATCACAGAGCTTGTAAAATCATCAATGACATATTTCACATACATCATCAAAACACAAAATTGAAACATGGGTTGGATAGCACTCGAAGCAATGATTACAAAAACATAGAAATTATCAAGAACCGAAGTAAAAACATACCTTAATCTTGCATAAATAAAGCCGAATGCCCAAGCACATTTCTCTTCTTTTTCTTTCTTCAATTTTGGCACCCAAATATAAGATGATAGCATTCATCTTTTCTTTTGTTTATTATTACAAACATATTATTATTCATTTTACTAAAATATCCATTCAATTAATAAATAAAACAAACATATAACAAGGGCATATTTGCCTTTCATTCACCCACTAATTAAATAGTGGTCTAATTGCTTCCTAAGGCCATCACTTTTATAAAGCCACAACACATAGGCACTTTAACATATAGCATGCAAGTTTCGCATTTAATGCAATTTAATCCTTTATTCAAATTAAGCTCACAAACAGATAAATTAACTTACGAAAATTTAACACATGCTTAGTCACATATCAACGGCATAAAAAATAATATTAAAATATTATACAGACTCGAATTTGTGGTCCTGAAACCACTGTTCTGACTAAGGTATAAATCGGACTGTTACAATTCTCCCCCTTATGGATTTTCATCCCCGAAAATCTTACCGTTAAACAGAGTCGGATATTGTTGTCTTATTGAGTCCTCAGGCTCCCAAGTAGCCTCTTTTATTCCATGATGATGCCATAACACTTTCACTAACGAAATTTCTTATTTCTTAACTCTTTCACTTTACGAGCTAAGACACGTATCGGTTCCTCTTCATATGTCATATCAAATTGGATTTCAATTTCAGATGGGGCAATCACATGTGATGGATCAGACTGATATCTACGGAGCATCGAAACGTGAAATACATTGTGAATCTTTTCTAGTTCAGAGGGTAACTTCAATCTATATGCAACAGGCCCAACACGTTCAATAATCTCATACGGTCTGATGAATCTCGGACTTAACTTGCCTTTACGTCCGAATCGAAGCACTTTCTTCCACGGAGACACTTTCAGAAATACTTTGTCACCGATCTCAAATTCTATATCTTTTTGTTTTAAGTCTGCATAGGACTTCTGACGATCAGATGCTGCTTTCAAACAATCTCGGATCAATTTCACTTTCTGTTCGGTATCTTTTATCAAATCGACCCCGTGTAACTTATTCTCACTGAGCTCAGTCCAATATAGAGGTGTACGACATTTACGTCCATACAAAGCTTCATAAGGTGCCATTTTGAAGCTCAACTGAAAACTATTATTATATGCAAATTCGATCAACGACAGGTATTGTTCCCACGAACCATTAAACTCAAGTACATAGCATCTTCACATATCTTCGAGAATTTGAATAATTCGCTCGGATTGACCATCCGTTTGCGGATGAAAAGCTGTATTGAAATGCAATTTTGTACCCAAAGCGTCTTGCAATTTCTTCTAGAATCGCGATGTGAATCTCAGATCCCTATCTGACACAATAGATAGTGGTACCCCGTGTAATCTCACAATCTCGAAAATATAAAGCTCAGCTAATCTTTCAAGTGAGTAGTCAGATCTTACTGGAATAAAATGGGTTGATTTAGTTAATCGGTCAACTACGACCCATATTACGTCTTTCTTTCTCAAAGTCAGAGGCAAACCAGAAACAAAGTCCATTGTTACTCTATCCCATTTCCACTCAGGAATTAGAATCGGCTGCAGCAATCCCGACAGGACTTGATGTTTGGCTTTCACTTGCTGACAAACTAAGCATTTTGAAACAAATTCAGAAATGTATCATTTCATACCAGACCACCAATAGTGTCGTTTCAAATCATTATACATTTTAGTACTCCCTGGATGAATAGATAGGCGACTATTATGTGCTTCGCTCAATATCATTCGAACTCGGAACACAGATACGATCCCGGAATCTCAAACAACCATCCACAATTTGAAATTTAGATTCAGAATTCACTTCACACTGAGTTAGTTTCGCTAGCAATTCATTATCGGATTTCTGAGCATCACATATCTGTTGTAAGAACAACGACTTTGCTTTTAATTCAGCTATCACAAAACTATCATCCGACAGATCTAACTGAGCATTCAGAGCACTTAGTACAAACAATGATTTTCTACTCAGAGCATCAGCAACAACATTTGCTTTCCCCGGATGATAATCTATCACCAGCTCATAATCTTTTAACAATTCAAACCATCTTCTCTGACGCAAGTTCAAATCTTTCTAGGTCATTAGATATTTCAGACTTTTATGATCTAAAACACATGGCATTTCTCACCGTACAAATAATGACGCCAAATTTTAAGTGCAAACACAATCGCAGTGAGCTCAAGGTCGTATGTTGGATAATTCTTTTCATGAGGCTTTAATTGTCTCGAATCATAAGCTACCACTTTGCCCTCTTGCATCAAAACACATCCCAGAACGTTTAACGAGCCATCACTGTAAACAACAAATTCTTTACCCGATTCCGGCTGTACTAACACTGGGGCTTCTGTTAACAAAGTTTTCAACTGGTCAAAACTTTTCTGACATTTATCTGACCATTCAAATCTGACATCTTTCTGAAGTAATCTAGTCAACGGAGTAGCTATAGTCAAGAAGCCTTTAACAAATCTGAGGTAATAACCAGCTAAACCCAAAAAACTACGAACTTTAGACACGTTCTTCGGAGGTTTCCAATTCAGAATAGCAGAAATCTTGCTCGGATCAACACAAATCCCAGAAGCTGACACAATATGCCCTAGAAAATTGACATCATCCAACCAAAATTCACATTTGCTGAATTTTGCGTACAATTGCTTTTCTCTCAAAGTTTGCAACATAATATTCAAATGTTCTGCATGCTTATTCTTATCACGTGAGTAAATCAAAATGTCGTCAATGAATACAATAACAAATTGATCTAAATACGGTCTGAAAATTCTGTTCATCAAGTCCATAAAGACAGTAGGAGCATTGGTTAGTCCGAATGGCATAACTAAAAACTCATAATGTTTGTACCTCTTTCAAAAAGCAGTTTTCGAAATGTCTGAATCTTTAACTCTTAATTGGTAGTATCCCGGTCTCAAATCAATCTTGGAAAACACAGTAGCTCCTTTTAACTGATCAAACAAATCATCAATTCTGGGCAATGGATATTTGTTCTTTATAGTCACCTTATTCAATTGACGGTAATCGATACACATTCTCATCGTGCCATCTTTCTTTTCACAAATGTAACAGAGCCCCCAAGGCAAAAAACTCGGTCTAGCAAACCCTCTATCAGTTAATTCTTGTAGCTGTAACTTTAACTCTTTCAACTCTGTTGGTGCCATTATATACGGAGCTATCAAAATAGGTGTCGTACCAGGAAACAATTCAATACCAAATTCAACTTCACGAATCAGAGGTAATCTCAGTAACTCTTCAGGGAATACATCAGAAAAATCACAAACAATGGGTATTAATTCAACTTTTTTCTCGGATACTTTTGAATCAATCACATAAGCAAAATATGATTCATACCCCTTTTTCACATAACTCTGAGCTTTCAAAACAAATATCACAGTAGGCAATCCATTTAAATCATTACACTCAATCCGTGCAATCTCATCCTTCGGACTTCTTAAATCTATAGTCTTTCTTTTACAGTTCACAACGGCATCATGCATAAACAACCAATCCATTCCCAAAATAATATCGAATTCATCAAATGGCAGTAGCATTAGATCAGTAGGGAAATAGATATCTCAAAACATTAACGGACAATTCTTGCATACTTTGTCAACCAGGACACTTTTACCTAAGGGGTTCGATACTTTTATAGCAAATTCAGTAGACTCTGCAGGCAAAGTCTTACCATATACTAAATTCATACATGTAACATCCTGGTCTAGGGGTTATGCGTTTGGGACATAACTCGAGTGTTTAGCAGGCTTATGGTAAAGTTGGATGGATTTTAAGGGGTTTGGAGAACACTAGAAGGCAAGGGATGACTTAGGAAATTTTTGATATTTGTGTTAAGAAGGGGGAGCTTGGCTTTAGAGGTCTTAAGAGAATTATTTGGAAGGTTATGACACAAGAATGTCTTTGGTGGAGTGGCATGGAGGCGCTACTTGGGGGCTTTGGGAAGGTGACGCCTTATGGTCTCATGTTCGAATCAAGGAGGCAGCAAAGTTGTTTTAATTTTTGGGTTTTGGCGGGAGGCCTTAAAAGGAGCTAGGGCGAGTCTATGACACAAGCAGCACCTTGGCAAAGTGGTTCCCATGCACCACTTAAGAGCTGGAGGTGAAGATGGGCGCAGGTTCAAGTGGCTGGAGCAGCATTTTGCTTGTTTTATTTTTAGGAATGCGATGATGGACTGAAGCAGGGAGGTCTTATAATTAAATGTTGGGGATGTATGACGTGAAATTCAATGTGGCCGAGTGGCCTGGGGCGTTGGAGGAGAGGTGTGCAGCAGTGAGGTTCTAGGTTCGAACCAAGGGAGTTGCGTTTGGAGTTTAATTTTTATTCTTTTTGGCAGCTGATTTAGAGGTGTTGGATGGCTAGAAGACTTTTTATTGGATGAGGATAATGTTTTTATTTATCTGTTTAGTTGTTTTTTAATATAGGATAATTACTTTTTTTTTATTTTGAATGGATTGAGAAGAGGAAATTTAGGAGCAGAAAAAGGGATTTGAGAAGAGAAGGGGTAGTGGCCGGCCAAGGGACTCTCTTGGTGGCTATTTTCGGTTTGGTTGAAGTGAGTATAGGTTTGTGCCAAAATTTAGAAGTATTTATAGGGGGTGCTCATCTCTTGGCCATCCTTTTACCATTTAGTTTCTCTTTGCCGAATTTCTTTGGGAGCCTAGAGAGCATTTTCGGTCACCTTGAGTCCAAGCCGAAATTTATTCTTGGTGCTTTAGTAGCTAGTCGAATCTTCAGGTGACCATTTTCTCTTTTTCTTTCTTGAAACCGAAAACCCCAAGCAACCTATATCTTACCGAAATTGCCTTGTTCTCTCTTCATTTGCATTGGTAGCCGAAACTTTACCCTTCTAAACATCCCCTCTTCTTTTTGTCATTTTAGTTGGTGGCCTAATATCAACATTCACCCTCCCATTTCTTTTGTTTTCTTCCATCACTTTGTAAGCCGAATCTTTCCCTCTCACTTCAAATCTCCCACTGCCGATTTTCCCTTTCTTCTTGAACCATATTTCTTTTGTTTCTACCTTCAAGACTCTAGCCGAATCCCTCCCTTTTGTTACCGAAACTTCTCCTCTTTCATTAAGTTTTTACCTTGGCCGAATATTAGGTGTGGTGTGGATCTCTTTGGGTTCTTTCCCCAATCGTTTAGAGAAGGTAAGTGGTTAGCCGAACGCCTATTTCTCCCTCTCTCTTTTCTTTGTCAACTTTTACAAGGGTAAGAGCCGATTTTGGCATTTGATAGCAAATGTGTTATTTACCCTTTTGAAACCGATTTGTTGTAGGGCTCCGGGATTGTAGAAATAGCCAAGCGAAGTCTCCAACCTTGAGTAATCGGTTGGTAGGTGGTGGTAAGGAGTTATTCTAATAGTTTATTCTTTTAGTATTCGTTTAGTCAAGGCTTATGAGGCTAACTGTTTTGCGTCTTAGGGTATGGCCGAATAGAGGAGCAAGGATATCTAGTGGCATAGATCGATCCTCCGGGATTCAAGGTTGTCTTGGTAAGAAATATTTTGTAAGATTCGATACTGAGATTTATGATTTAGATGATTAACCGTTTGATCTGATTAAGAGTTTTGATGGAGGCAAATACCAGTCAAGGAGGGTAGAAGAAAGTCCCTATCTCGAAGTTTAAGAAAAGAACTGTCTCGGCAGTTCGGGATTGGCCACCAGGGTGTGGGCCAGCAGCGGGAGAAAACTATAGGCAGATAGCTGTAGTCTCACTAAACGATAGCATCAGGATCGAGGTCTAGAGCTTGTGTTATAAGGTGTGTAGCTAGCCCTCTCGCTTCCTGGATTTACGCGATATTTGTGTGTGTAATGTGTTTACTAACAAGTGCAGTGATAAATGTGATATAGTTACCCTTAAAGGGTATGACGATGACCAGGTTAGTTCCGAACCTGTTGAGATGTGACTATTGATTTGTATATGTGTGGGTATTCTTGATTATGAATAAACATGTGCATGCACTATCATGACTGTATTTTATGTTGCATGTGCATGGGTAGGCTATGAAAGAAGGTACGGGTGTACTTCGAGTACGTGGTTGATGAGTAGCTGTGTGCCTCATCGTGATGGATATGGGCTATGTGCCATATCGTGGATTGATGTGTGACTATGTGTCCCATCTTGGTTTTGGTGTTAGCTACGGCTACATCGTGGATTGGCGCTGACTGAGGTCGCGTTGTGGATTTTTGTGCTTAATTGCACGTGGATGGCTTGAATGCCTTTGTGGAGTTAAAAGGAGAGGGTGATTTAATAATCCCCTGGTGTGTGGTAGGCTGGATAAGGGGGTGTGTAGAGGATGGACCTTAGGCTTGGGTCGGGATTCATTATTGCATAACTGTGGTATGTGAATATATGTGCTTGTGGACTTGAATAGGAAATGGGCTAAGCCCAAGATGTGGAGGGTATGTGGCTAATTACCCTACATTTGATAAATGTTATGAGTATGGGCCAAGCCGTAATGTGATATGATCTCAACATGATATATTATATCCGATGCATGGGTTATTATGTGGTTAGCATGTGGGTGGAATTTAGTGGTTAATTACACACTGAGTCTATGTGACTCACCCAACTTTTTAAACATCGCAGTGATTCGTGATTAATGGACCGGGTTGGAGTGGATACAAAGGTGGCCATGCGTACAAATTTTCATGCGATAGATTTTTACTAGTTTTAGTTGATTATTAATGATTTTTTATATTATCGATTTTGGGAATTTATTCGATGTAATAAGGGCCATTTTTATTTAAAGTATTCTATTTATGATTGTTGAAGTTTATAATATACTTAGAAATATTTTCACAAATGATTTATATTATAACAACTTATAATAATGTTTTTTTTAAATTCAAAATTTTCAATAAGCTTATACCATCCAATAATTTTAATGACCTAGTTTTCAAAAAGTTAACAAAATTTTCAAGTTTTATTCTAAAGTCAAAAAGGTTTTTCAAACATTTTCCGTAGTGACATACCAAATCCGGTCAGGACTTGTGGGCCGGGTTTGGGGTGTTACAATACATATGTACGAATGCGTAGAACCAGGGTCTATCAAAGCAATCACAGAAGTATCATAAAGAGTAAAAGTACCCGTTATAACATCAGGTGATGAAGCTTCTTCACGAGCTCGGATAGCATGTGCTCTGGCAGGCGCTCTAGCTTCAGATCTTACCACAGTGTCTCTCGTGCACCTTTGACTACCACTAACATTTCTTGTATTCTTTGAAGGTCTACCCCTCCCAGATGCATTTTCAAGTCTCAGATTCTGAACAGTCTCTGGCTCAAAGACCCAGGAAAATCACGGATAAAATGATCAAGCGATCCACATCTAAAGCAAGCTTTATCATTTAATCTGTAGCTTCCCGGATGCCTCTTTCTGTAATGTTTACATTCAGGTCTCTCAGATCGAACATTACCAACACTGGCCACAAAAGTTGCTAGGATTTTGGAACTCATTTGCAATCTATCTCGGGTCCTGTTCAAATGTCTCGCATTATTCCTGGAACGACTTTCATCATCTCTAAATCTCTTCGGAGTAGATTGAAATGATTTGTTCTGAAATCTCTTTCTCATATCTCGGGCTTCAGTTTCAGCTTTTCTTTTATCTTTCCCAAGTGCTTCAGCTTTTCATGCTCGATCAATGAGTGTAACAAACTCTTTTATTTCTAATATCCCGACTAGCAAACGGATATCTTCATTAAGACCATCTTCGAATCTTTTGCACATTATAGCTTTGGATGATATACACTCTCGAGCATATTGACTTAGTCGCACGAACTCTCGCTCGTATTCAGTGATAGTCATTCGACCCTGTTTAAGCTCCAAAAATTCTTTTCATTTTTGATCGACGATCTCTCACTGATATATTTCTTCTGGAACTCAATCTAAAGGAAATCCGATGTAACCCGTTCTCTCGGAACAACAGAAATTAAGGTTTTCCACCATTGATAAGCCACATCTCGAAGTAACGATACAACACACTTTATGCATTCTTCCGGAGTCAGAGACATCTCATCAAATACCCAAATAGTATTTTCAATCCAGAATTCAGCTTTTTCAGCATCATCATTATTGGTAGCTCGGAACTCTTCAGCCCCATACTTACTGATCTTGTCAATCGGAGGCTTATTTAACGATTTAGATACACAACCGGTGGCACAACTATAGTCTGAGGGGGATTAACCAGGGGCGGGGGTTGTGAAACAGTCGGGTTATTTCTCATGAATTGAGTGAACCACTTACTCATCATCTGAAAGAAAGCTTGTTTAGCTTCTCCCTCCTGATCACTCGTGGTCGATCTCAAATCAGAGGGCGTTGTCCCTTGCGCGGGAGCAGGTGCATTACTTTCTACGTCGTCAGCTACTGCTCTTTCGGGATCCATTGCTTTACAGAAATCACATTTTACACGTCAGGATTCATCACACTATCACAGTTCAAATATATGGCATGTATAGCTAGACTCTGAAACCCTACGTTAGTTCGAGAACCGACTAAATCGTAGCTCTGATACCAATAAAATGTAACACCCTTAACCCAAAAATCGTCACCGAAATAGGGTTAAGAGGCATTACCGAACAATAGGATCATTTCATATCACATTCATGACACAAATTCAATCATCATCAATCTCATTTGAATTCAATCATAGAGTCCTTTAAATGAGTCATCAAGACCCTAAGCATGCTTATAAATCGAGTTGGGACTAAACAGAAACACATAAGTAATTTCATAAAAATTTGAAACTTTTCTAACCTACAAGGGACACACAGCCGTGGGGGTAGGCCGTGCCTTACCCACGGCTACTTGACACTGCTGTGTGTCCTCCCCGTGGTAGTATACTGCCAAAATCAACACGGTCACCAAGCACGCTCGTGTGCTAAGGTCGTGTACTAATAGATCACATACTGCCATTTCTCACATGGCCACCAAGCACACCCGTGTCGAGGCCGTGTGCAAATTAAAACAATATGGCTAATTTACCCACAGTCTTAGGCACACTCGTGTGCTTCAACTGTGTGACATTATAGGCTATTTTACAAGGCCAATATGCCACCCACTTAGGGTCTTCCTACAAGCAATATATATATCAACACATACCTTGCATATATGGCAACCAAAACATACCAATTTGACCATTCAATTTATACACTCAATACCAATTCCAACCATGATGATTCCGAAGAAATAAACTCATATCATTACAAGAATAATTCATTGAATAGCTCACTCAAAACTTGGCCATTTCATAAGCTTCCACCTTACCAAGATATGCATCATATATCACACTCATTCAAGCATATTACCAAATTAAACTTGCCAAAACACATGGCTAAGTTCACTTCCAAAAACATATACACATATCTAGCCTATACATGCCATATTTAGCTATATACATTTCCAAAAGGGCACCCAAAATAAGTTTCAGTAGTGTGATGACGATCCTTGATAATCTCGAGCCTTTAGTAGCTTCGACGACCTATAAAACAGAGAAAACACACACACAGATTAAGCTTTTCGAAAGCTTAGTAAGTCATATACAAATAAACTTGGCATAAAAAGCATATATGCAATTTGATACATTTGCACATCTCATTCACTTAACAATTTATCATGTATATGCTTGATTCTTACTTATGACTACATGTGTCACATTTATCCATTCAAAACTCATTTGAAACACATAGCTCATTCATAATCTTCCTTGCAACTCATTCACATTATCCTATTCAAACATACTTTTCTTCAAATCAAAGTCATATGTATACTTACCATTCATGCATACTTAATGCACATTCAACGTACCTGAATCGGATATTCATTCACTTAATTGATCATAGCTCGGATATACCATTCGTATTGCAGACTTGCCCGTTGAACCCTTATGAACCTAGTAGGATACTCAGAAAAATTAGAATAGTGGTACAATGCCAACATCCCAGACGAGGTCTTACATGCACTCGTATATCAATGCCACTGTCCCAGACAGGGTCTTACACGAATCAATACGTTGTCGATGTCTCAGACACGGTCTTACTCATACAGATCATAACGATGCCAATGTCCCAGACGTGGTCTTATACGTAAAGTTCATATTGATGCCAACGTCCCAGACGTGGTCTTACACGAGTCTTAAAATCAACACCGACGTCTCAGACATGGTCTTACATGATAAAACAGAACAGATACCTATGTCATGACATAGCTAATCCTATCTATTCCTAGGTTCGAACGGGACTTCTCAGACTTAATCATTATAACGGACTTATCTCAGAATTCCTACGCATACCCTCTCAATAGCATTTGTTATCAACAATAGTCATATAATCAAATATAGTATCATACAAGTACGTTTATTTGCATAGTGACTTACCTCGAATTTGGTTTATCGAACGGAAACGGCTACTCGGTTATTTTCACTTTCCCACGATCTAAGTCTGTTTTCCTTGGTTCTTGATCTAAACATATTTAGAACTTATCCTTTTATTCATTATTTCATTCAATTAAATCCAAACACATATATTTAGGGCTATTTGCAACTTAGCCCTCACATTTGCACATTTTATCAATCTAGTCTATTTTACTCAAAACATCAAATTTCACAAGATCAATGCATGGACAAGCTTAGCCGAATACATATACATCACATACAAGTCCACATTTCTCATCAAACTTGCAATTTAGTCCTTCAATTTACCATTTTCTCAATTTAGCCCTATTTAGCTAAATTCATCAAAACTTCAAGAACATAACATGTTCATCTAGCTCAAATCTTTCATTTTTCATTCTCAAACATCACAAAGCTTGTAAAATCATCAATGGCATATTTCACATACATCATCAAAACACAAAATTGAAACATGGGTTGGATAGCACTTGAAGCAACGATTACAAAAACGTAGAAATTATCAAGAACCGAAGTAAAAACATACCTTAATCTTGCATAAATAAAGCCGAATGCCCAAGCACATTTCTCTTCTTTTTCTTTCTTCAATTTTGGCACCCAAATAAAAGATGATAGCATTCATCTTTTCTTTTGTTTATTATTACAAACATATTATTATTCATTTTACTAAAATATCCATTCAATTAATAAATAAAACAAACATATAACAAGGGCATATTTGCCTTTCATTCACTCACTAATTAAATAGTGGTCTAATTGCTTCCTAAGGCCATCATTTTTATAAAGCCACAACACATAGGCACTTTAACATATAGCATGCAAGCTTCGCATTTAATACAATTCAATCCTTTATTCAAATTAAGCTCACAGACAGATAAATTAACTTACAAACATTTAACACATGCTTAGTCACATATCAACCGCACAGAAAATAATTTTAAAATATTATACGGACTCGGATTTGTGGTCCTGAAACCACTGTTCCAACTAGGGTATAAACCGGACTGTTACATAACCGATCAACGAAAAAGAGCAAAATGAACCATAATGAATCCCTTACCTTAATGGTTATAAAACTGGTTCCCAACGATTGTACAATGGCTACGGATGAGTCAAAGATTCGGCCTTCCACTTTAACACTACGAAAAATTATTAATCACAACATGAGAGTGATGGAGAGAGTGAGGTTTATATAAGAAACAAAGTAGACTAACCAAATATCAATGAACACACATATTCGGCTAGGAAGAAAAAGAAAAAGAAATGAAAAGAATAAAACCACTTACCTATTCGATCAAAGAAGAGAGTGTCAACTCAAATGAGAATGAGATTGTGAATGAGATTAAGAATTGAAATGCTCGGCTATGGAGAAAAGAAAGATGAACAAGGGATTCAGCTATGAGAATATGGATTAAAGAAGAAGAAAGAAAGGTTGAAGAACTTGTGAAAAAGAAAAGAAAGATAGAGAAGGAGTGCTTAATTAGTTTCGGTTTTTAAAAGGAAGATGAGCAGTAGTGTGATGAGTGTTGTGGCAAAACAAAAAAAATGAGATGAATAATTAGGCTAGGTGTTTCGGCTATCAAAGAGAGAATGACCAAAATGTTTTGAGGTTTTGGCCAAAACAAAGGTGAAACATGCACGAATGGACTAGGAGGTTTCGACCAAAGTAAAAAGGAAAAGATATTAGCAAGGAAGAGTACCCAAAATGCTAAGAGAACCAAACCTTAGCATGCACAAAACTTTGCAAAATGACCAAAGAAGATTTCGGCTCTCCCTATTCCTTCACCAAAACCGTGTATTGTTTTGCCAAAAGGAAAAGTGTTGACCAAAAACACTTTCAAAAACATCACCCATGAAAAAGGCCAACATGTTCCCTTCTCTTGCCTTTTTCTTTTGATTTTTTCCTTCATTATCCCTTATCCTCCTCCTTACCATATTTCCTTAGCCACCATACCATAATTAAAAAGTCTTCTTTGCCTTAAATACCACCATGGCTGACACTTAGAGAAGGAACACAAAAAAATAATCAAAATTTTTCACCAAGTGGGATTCAAACCTCTTCCCTTAAAGCCTTTCATGTGACGCCACATCCTCTTTACCATATGCTCATTTATGCTAGCAAATTACTCACTTATATCCATAAGCATTGATGCCACTTACTATCTCTCCTTAATAGGCTAGGGCCTAATTCAACCCCGAGCCTTCTTAGAACCTTAAAACATACATGATTAATAATTTAACTAGCGTCACGCAAGATATCGTGCAGCACATAAAATTTTAAATTTTAGGATGTTACAATTCTACCCCCTTAAAGGAAATTTCAGCCTCAAAATTTACCTGATTAGAAGAGATGAGGATATTGCTTCCGTATTGCATCCTCTGGCTCCCATGTAGCTTCCTCTGATCCGTGATTACGCCATAGAACTTTGACTAACGGTACCGACTTCCTTCTCAGCACTTTAACGTCCCGATCTAAAATCTGTACTGGCTCCTCTTCAAAAGACAAGTGAGGTCTTAACTCAACTTCCTCCACTGGTACAAGATGAAATGGATCCGAACGATAACACCTTAACATAAAGACATGAAATACGCTATGTATCTAACTTAATTCCAGAGGTAACTCAAGCTGATAAGCCACTGGCCCAACACGCTTCAGTACACGGTATGGTCCGACGAACCTAGGGCTCAACTTGCCTTTCCGCCTAAATCTAAAGATCTTCTTCCAAGGTGAAACCTTCAAAAAGACCTGATCACTCACTGCAAATTCTATATCTTTACGCTTCAGATCTGCATACGATTTCTGTATATCCAAAGCTTCTTTTAACCAAGCCCGTATTACCTTAACTTTCTCCTCCGCCTCCAAAATCAACTCAGTCCAGCAAATAGGAGTACGACACCTACGACCATACAACGCCTTGTAGGGTGCCATCTGGATACTGGATTGATAGTTGTTATATGCAAACTCCGCCAAAGGTAGAAAATCTTCCCAACTACCCCTAAAGTCGATCACACAACCTCTTAACGTATCTTCTAGAATCTGGATCACTCTCTCCGACTGTCTATATGTCTGCGAGTGAAACGCCGTGCTGAAATTTAACCTTGTTCCCAAAGCTTCATGCAAAGCCTTCCAAAACTGTGATGTAAACCTAGGGTCCTTGTCCGATATAATAGACACTGGTACCCTATGTAACCTCATGATCTCAACTACATACAACTTGGCCAACTTCTGCAATGAATAATCCGTACGAACAGGTAAGAATTGAGCAGTCTTTGTCAACCGATCCACTATTACCCAAACGGAATCTTTTTTAGTAGGCGTTAAGGGTAACCCACTAACAAAGTCCATCATTATCCTTTCCCATTTCCATAATGTAATTTTTACCAGTTGTAGCAACCTTGATGGCAATTGATGTTTCGCCTTCACCTACTGACATGTTAAGCACTTACTCACGAAATCAGTAACCTCTCGTTTCAGCCCTGGCCACCTATACTGCTCACTGAGGTCTCGGTACATCTTATTTCTGCCGGGGTGCATAGCGTATGGACTACTATGCACCTCACGCAGAATCATTTGCCTTAATTTTGAATCCTTGGGCATACAAATTCTTCCGCGAAAACACATTACTCTGTCACTATTCACTCCAAAATCCTCTATCACACCACCTTCCACTTACTGAAGTAAAGAACCCAACCTTTCATCTAATAACTGCTTTTCCTTAATCTGACTCACCCATGCAGGCTTCACCTGAAGTTCGGCTAACAGGCTACCATCTTCATAAAGGCTGAGATGAGTGAACATCACTCTCAAATCGGATATCACCTTTCAACTTAACGCATCAGCCACTACGTTAGCCTTTCCGGGATAATACTCGATTGAGAAGTCATAATCTTTCAACAGTTCTATCCACCTCTATTGTCTTAAGCTCAACTCCTTCTGGGTAAGGAGGTGCTTCAGACTCTTATGATCCGTATAGATAATTGACTTCTCACCGTACAGATAATGTCTCCAAATCTTCAGAGCAAACACCACTGCAGCTAACTCCAGATCATGCGTGGGATAGTTCACCTCATGCGGCCTTAATTGACGAGATGCATAAGCCACCACTTTTCCTCCTTGCATCAACACACATCCCAAGCCCATGTGTGACGCATCACAATAAACAATAAACTCCCTACCAGCCTCAGGTTGAATCAATACCAGCGCTTCAGTCAAAATCTTCTTTAATTTCTCAAAGCTCTCCTGGTACTTATTTGACCACACAAACGGTACTCCCTTACGCAACAACTTAGTTAGGGGTGCATCAATCAATGAAAACCCCTCAACGAAACGCCTGTAATACCCAACCAACCCTAGAAAACTCTGAATTTTTGCTACTATCTTCGATGGTTTCCAGTCCAAAACAGCCTCTACTTTTCAGGGATCAACTCTAATTCTTTCGAGACACAACATACCCCAAAAAGGTCACTTCCCTCAGCCAAAATTCACACTGACTGAACTTGGCATACAGTTGCTTCTCTCTCAAAATCTACAATACAACCCGTAGATGCGAGTCATGTTCTTCTTCAGTCTTTGAATACACCAAAATGTCATCTATGAACACCACTACAAACCGGTCTAGGTAGGGCTGGAAGACCTGGTTCATCATATCCATAAATGCAGCTGGTGCATTTGTCAACCCAAACAGCATCACTAAGAACTCGTAATGTCCATATCAAGTTTGAAATGCAGCCTTGTGAATATCCGCCTCCTTGACCTTAAGCTGGTGATAACCCGATCTCAAATCTATCTTTGAGAAAATCGAAGCTCTTCGCAGTTGATCGAACAGATCGTCGATCCTCAATAACGGATACTTATTCTTGATCGTTAACTTATTCAATTGCCTATAATCGATGCACATACGCATCGACCCATCCTTCTTTTTAACGAATAAAATCGACGCTCCCCACGGTGACACACTTGGTCGAATGAATCCGCGATCCAACAACTCCTAAATTTAAGCTTTAAGCTCTGCTAACTCCTTCGGTACCATTCTATAAGGAGCAATGGACACCAAAGCCGTTCCTGGCAAAGCTTAATGCCAAACCTTACCTCCCGATCCGGTGGCAATCTTGGAAGCTCATCGAGAAAGACGTTCGAAAACTCTTTCACCGTTCTAACGCTATATACCAATAACTCTTTGGCATCCAAAGCACTAATGAAGGCTAAGAACGCTCCACACCCCTTTCGCACTAACTTTTTTGCCTTTAAAGTAGATACCACATTAGACAAATAGTTTTTTCTTTCACCAATCATCATCATTTCCTTATCCTCTGAGGTTCTTAGTATCATCTGCTTTGCAGCACAGTCCAAGTTCATACGGTGTTTTACCAACTAGTCCATGCCTAAAATAAGATCGAACTCGTCGAATGGTAATTCCATCAAATCCGCCAAAAATACTTTCCCCTGAATTTCTAAAGGCACATCCTTAAACAATTTATTTACTATCACCGATTGTCCTAAAGGGCTAATTACAGTTGTTTCTCTAACAGTATTCTTAGATCTAATGTTTAAAGTTCCAGACACAGCACATGCAACATACGAATGGGTGGATCCAATATCTATCAAAGCAGTAACAGGTACATCAGTTATGAAAAATGTATCGGTATGACGTCCGGTGCATCACCATCCTCTCGACGTCTGACCGTGTAAACCAAACCTGGTTGTCTCGCTCCACATTACCCCTATTACTGGTACCTCTACCCGATGCACCCTGCCCTCGTCCAACATCATTACCACCTCGACTTGGCCCACAGCCTCTCGGTGGCTGCTGAGCGCCTTTAGCAGGCTGCACAAAATCGTTACGAACCCCCTGAGTATTAGTAGGCTGTCGAGGGCAATCCCTAAATCGATGTTCCTTGGAACCACATCTGAAACAACCACCAGTTCTCTTCCAACATTCACCCGAGTGAAGCCTCCCACAATCCGCACAAGGCTGTAACTGATTGATAACAGCTAGAGCACCTGTTCGAACTGGTCCCTCATTTCTGGGCCTTTTCTGAAAACCTCTAGCAGAATCTGAGTACCCAGAGTCTCTCTTGTTCCTGCCCCTATCCTTGTCTCGATTTTGTCGCTCCGAGTGTTTAACCTCCTCAGCTATCTTGGCTTTTTCCACTAGTGTTTACCCGCAATTCATCGCACAATCCATCTTCAAAATGCATACAGCATTCATAATCAGTCGGCACTATTCCTCGAGCATACCAACTCAGACGCAGAAATTTTGCCTCGTATGCTGCCATAGACTTACCTCCTTGTACTAGATTCAGGAATTTCTTCCTTCTAGCATCCATATAGCTAGCCCCGACATACTTTCCCTGGAATGTCATCTTAAATAAATCCCAGGTAATAAGATCAGCTTGAGTGCCTTCCCGACCAGTGAGCCACCACTGGTATGCCTCATCTCTTAGCAATGACAAAGCTCCTTTCAGCTTCTGCTCAGCGGCACAATCCAAGTCATCCATAATTCGCTTCACCGCCTTAAGCCAGTACTCCGTTACATTTGGGGCTACACCCGAGATACCCCTAAAAAACTCAGCTCTATTCGATCTTAGTTGCTCTGATATTGACCTACGAGCTGCTGACCCAGTTCTTGCCCCAACAACCCTTTCTAAAACTCGCAACATCACTTGGGACTGAGCGTCATTCTCTCTCATACGATCATGTGACCCAGCTTGAGTCACAGGTGATGCAGGGGCGTCCATTTTTGACATATGTCTCGATGCCTCGAATAACACTCTAGCACCTCGGCCTCTACCACGGCCATGTCTACCGCGTCCACATCCTCTAGTGCTTATATTATACTAATTCGATTTAATCTGATTAAGAGTCTTATGTATCAGTATACTATTTCAGTGTTTATTAAACAATATTGTAACACCCCGTACCCAAGTTCGATGCTAAGATTGGATGTGAGACATTACCATGCTTAAACTCACTTCATTAAGTACTTACTGGCTATAAAATTTTGTTTTGACTTAAAACCTTTATTTCTTGGTCTCGACATACGTATCATGGACATACGAAACCTTAAACACTTGTTCAGACTTTCAGAACTTATCGAAAATCCTCTCACAAAATTAGAGGTTACACGCCCGTGTGGTTTGGAGCACACCCGTGCACCCCTAAAGATGCCCATGTTTCCCATCCGTGAGGAGCTACTGGCTTATCTGACACGGCCTTGACATGCCTGTGTCCTCCAACTGTGTGCAGCTACTGACTTATTTGACACGGCCTGAGCACACGCCCATGCCCAAGCCGTGGGTCTTACACGGCTCATGCACACGGCCGTGTGATTCACCGTGGCCTATTCTAACAAGTAATCATAAAGTGCGGGTTTCGCATTACTGCATACACGCCTCAGTATGTCTAACTGTGGACACTTAGAGGCTATCTACCAAGCCTTCTTACCACTCTCACCTACACACATACATATACCAATTTAGTAAAGGCCTAATTTATCAACTAAAACACATGATCTTATACATTGATTCATGAAAATAAGGTTTTCCTCCCATACAATTACAATGACTTAAGCCATTATCAATGGCTATACACTTTTAAACTATAAACCCTCTTAGGCCAACATAATTTGGTACATTAACGACAACTTAATCAACCTTAAATTCTAGCCCTATACATGCCATGACTCAGAAAGTCTTGATACCTCGTATAATGTGTCTGCTCGATAGTGTGGTAACATCTCCGACAGTCTCCAACTCGAGCTAGTTAAAATAACCTATAAGAGATGGGAAAGAAAGAGGAGTAAGCAATAATGCTTAGTAAGTTCATCTACATAAAATGATAATTTTATAAGTTCATTGAATATACACCACCACAAGGCATCTTTATACTGGGTCTTTCCCATTAACTAATGATTTCTTACTCAACTGCTCTTGAAGCTTACTCAATCGCTCTTGAAGCTTACTCATTCTTTCTCTTACCGTACTACAAGCCAATTACTCGTTTAACTAGATTCCATTCCTACACTGATTGTCCTGTAATCACATAAGACAACACATCAAACATTTTCAATAACCTACCCATCTCTCGGGGGTTACGCACTTAGCTCACTAGTATTAATACAACTGATGGTATCGCGTACAGCCCACCACTACCAACAATGAAGTGATACCGTACATAGCTCACCGTCATTTATCATTCACGAATAATAACCCACCAAATTACCTCTATCTTAAATGTTCATTCAAGAACATTTACGTACACTTCTATTCTTGCTAACATTCACGCACTACGTCAATAAATCTGTCTCATGCAACTAAGGTGCATTATTTATGCCTTTCCCACGAAGGGTTCATCATAAATTAAGTTCATCACCTTTTAGTTCTAACACATACCTGTGCTTCTCGTGGTACAACCACATACATTCATCATATCTACTGAAATACTCAAGTTATAAAATATTCTCTTGAGTCTCATACACATTAAGTCACATAGAAATCGTACCCTAATAGGGTCTTACTTGGATTAACATGTCGATGCCATGTCCCTGACATGGTCTTATATGAATTTTTACATCGAAGCCATAATTCCATATGGTCTTATACGAGGCTTTAACTATCGTCTCAACATTCTATATGCATTTCTCATTACTCTAGGACTCAATTCTCATGGCATATCATCAAATAATATATGTATCATACATCTATAGAGTGAATATACATTCCATACAACATCAGAATACTTACATAAACTCATGCATACTTTCAATAATTGCACATGAACTTACCTCGTTTAAATAGCGGTAAAGGACTATTTGCCCACATTTCTCTTTTCACCCATTCTAGGTTTGAAACTCGTTTTCTTTAATCTAGAATAATGAAATTTACTCGCTTAATCACTTAATGATCATATTACAACATAATATCCACTTAGGCAAAAAATGACCATTTTGCCCTTATACTTTGGCAAAATTATGATTTTGCCCCTAGGATCGTAAATAAATTTTTATCACATTTTCTTGTTAAACAAATTTAGTTGAACATTTAATCCTCTTACAACTACTCATAATTCCAACTATTTCATGCTTTAATGAACAAATCATAATTTTTACATTTTAGTCCCAATTAGGTGTTTTCATGACAACACCCTTCACAAAAGTTGTCTCTCATCATCTTATCATTCATTTTCTTCCATAAAAACTCAGCAACCAGCATAGACTCTCTAATGGCAAGTCCCTAGACTCTCAACCATAGTGCAAAATAGTCCCCTCATTAGCTAGCTTAAGCTTTGGGGACTCCAAAAGTATAATTTTTATCAAGAAAAGTCATCAAAATCACTTACTAATAAAGGAGATAGCTTGGCTAAAAGTTCAAACCCCCAAAGCTCCATTGCTTCTTCAATTTTTAGTGGAGAGAAGATAGGTGAATAGTGAAAGATGATAACATCTTTTACTCACCTTATTTTATTCTTTTTTTTACCTAATTCCCACTTATTTTGACCAAAGTTAAAAATTCTTGTCCCCTATGTCACATGGCCGGCCTACTCACTTAAAACAAGGCTGATTTTCACAATTGGGGCCTCTAATTAATAGCCCATAGCTATTTGGCACCTTTTACAAATAAAATAGAACTTTTGCACTTTATGCGATTTAGTCCTTTTTCACAAATTAGCTAGAAATTGCTAAAATTAAGGCACCAAAATTTTCATACATCCTTATAAAAATGTTATAACACATAACATAACATGAAAATAATTTTATATATCCTCGAATTAGTGATTTCGAGATCACTGTTTCGATTAGCCCCTAAATCGGGCTGTTACAAATATTTTATGAAGTATAGGAAGTAAAGTCGTTTTCGCATCCTAAAGTCTCAATCTCTATAGTTTCAGCTCCTAAAGCTAAAAGTTCTAGAGTGTTTCTATTTTGTGGAATTTCTTACCACAGTACTAACACAATAATCATGAAATGAGAACAAATACTTACTGACTTGGTGCCGGATACCCGTGGTGCCATACTTCCTTTAGAACATTAAAATTTTAAACGGCTTTGAAAATGTTTTTGAATCCAAACCACAGCTGAGTTTTGAAACTGGCTCTGATACCATAAAATGTAACACCCCAAACCTGGCCCATGCATTATGTAAAGATGCAACATACATAAAATATCCTCATGTATAACAACCATTAGTTTAGTAATTTAGTACGGTGAATCGGCCTATTAAAGCAATATAATAATTCAGCCCACTAAGGCATTTTAACAAATCGACCCATAGGGGCATTTTGGTAATTCGGCCCATAAGGGCATTTCAGTAATTTTATAAATTTTAATGCTGATTTTGTCAAATCTATAGAAACAATGTACTTTAAGCCAATTTCTCATTTTACGCAAACTTTATGATTTTTAGCTGTATAACAATAACAATCTACTATCAAACATTATCCCGAATCATAGATCTACAGAATTACAATGTGAGATTACACACCTGATTATGGTAAGTATTAAACTCTCTTGATCGTCGGCACCTATGAGAACATAACACTCGATTAATCTAACAGATGAGACGTTTATTAATCTAAATCCAAATCAAACGATCTAAAATACTTACTCTCAATATCGTGAATAACCACGATTTGTCGATTCTCACCGGATGATGGTCCACAACCCAGTGGAAAATCCTGAACCGCCGATACTGCCCTTCGCTTGAACTTAGGAGTAGGAATCGCAAATTCGCTCCTTTTGTGTTCTCCAGTCGTTTTCCCTTTCAAATCGGTATACTAGCCTCCATTGGATAAAATCTTAGTCAAAATGATATTACGATATATATATATTGATTTCTAAGGAAAAAGGGTTCGGCTTACCACTATTTTTGTAGAATCAATGAGTGAATAATAACAAACAATTTAGTCCCTATAACAACCGATTAGAAAAATCTATCATTCCATTAGCAAACTAACCGATCAAAGAAAAAGATCAAAATGAACCATAACGAATCCTTTACCTTAATGGTTATAAAACTGGTTCCCAACGATTGTACAATGGCTATGGATAAGTCAAAGATTCGTCCTTCCACTTCAACACTACAAAAAAGTATTGATCACAACATGAGAGTGGTGGAGAGAGTGAGGTTTCGATAAGAAACAAAGTAGACTAACCAAATAACAATGAACACACATATTCGGCTAGGAAAAAAAAGAAAATGAAATGAAAAGAATAAAACCACTTACCTATTCGATCAAAGAAGAGAGTGTCAACTCAAATGAGAATGAGATTGTGAATGAGAGATTAAGAATTGAAAGGTTTGGCTATGGAAAAAACAAAGATGAACAAGGGGATTCGGCTATGAGAATATGGATTAAAGAAGAAGAAAGAAAGGTTGAAGAGCTTGTGGAAAAGAAAAGAAAGATAGAGAAGGAGTGCTTAATTAGTTTCAGTTTTCAAAAGGAAGATGAGCAATAGTGTGATGAGTGTTGCGGCAAAACAAAAAAAAAATGAGATGAAAAATTAGGCTAGGTGTTTCGGCTATCAAAGAGAGAATGACCAAAATGTTTTGAGGTTTCGGCCAAAACAAAGGTGAAACATGCACGAATGGACTAAGAGGTTTTGGCCAAAGTAAAAAGGAGAAGATATTAGCAAGGAAGAGTACCCAAAATGCTAAGAGAACCAAACCTTAGTATGCACAAAACTTTGCAAAATGACCAAAGAAGATTTCGGCTCTCCCTATTCCTTCACCAAAACCGTGTGTTGTTTTGCCAAAAGGATAAGTGTTAACCAAAAACACTTTCCAAAACATCACCCATGAAAAAGGCCAACATGTTCCATTCTTTTGCCTTTTTCTTTTGATTCTTTCCTTCATTATCCCTTATCCTCCTCCTTACCATATTTCCTTAGCCACCATACCATAATTAAAAAGTCTTCCTTGCCTTAAATACTACCATGGCCGACACTTAGAGAAGGAAAACAAAAAAATAATAAAAATTTTGTACCAAGTGGAATTCAAACCTCTTCCCTTAAAGCCCTTCATGTGACACCACATCCTCTTTACCGTATGCTCATTTATGCTAGCAAATTACTCACTTATATCCATAAGCATTGATGCCACTTACTATCTCTCCTTAATAGGCATAAACATCAAATTTTTACTAGGGCCCAATTCAATCCCGAGCCTTCTTAGGACCTTAAAACATACATGATTAATAATTTAACTAGCCTCACACAAGATATCGTGCAACACATAAAATTCTAAATTTTAGGATGTTACATATGTATTTAATAATAAAATATGTATTACTTATTAATTAAGTAAATATATATTATTATATTATTATTCTTATTAAAATAAAACAAATAAAAAATAAAAGGAATTGAAAAAGAAATAGAATAGAACGAAACAGGGGGGAAAAGAACGAAAGAAAAAGAGAAAGAAAGAAGGAGAAAAGTTGGGGTTGCAAGGGTTCAAAGCTCAATTGGTTAGTCAATTTAGTCCCTTTCTTGTAATTTTCATGTTTTTGAAATCCTAGTATTAAATACTACTTAGCCTATGCTGAAATTTTAGAAATTATTGGATTTTTAGATGTTGCCTATGTTGAATAATTTGAGTATTAGAGGTTAAATTGATAGATTTTTAAGTTAGAATTGAGAAAGGGATTGAATTGTGGAATAAATTATAAGTTTTGAGTAATAGGGACTAAATTATAAAAATTTCAAAATTTAGGTATTTATGTGAAAATAGGGAGTTGAATTTAGTCTAAAGTGGAATTTTCATGAAAATAAAGAACTAAATGTGAAGAATAAAAGTTACTCTCGGTTTAGGGACTAAATTGAAATTTAGGCAATATTTGAGTAAAAATTGAAATATTAAATATGAAATTGAATTGTGTTGTATTGATGAATTTTAATTGTTTTAATTTGTGTACCGAAATCATCAACTAACAGGGGAAAAGATAAAGTCGACGTCGAATAGCTCGAAATTTCTAGTTTGTATTTCTATAATTCGAATTTAGTTATTAATTGTTGTATTTTTTATTTAATGTATATGGTAAGTGTTGAGGTAAGTAATTGATATTTTGATAATTGATTGAATGAATTGAATTGGTAGTGTTATATATATATATATATATATATATGAATGAATTGATTTTTGAATTGAAATGAAAATATGTGTAATTATGTGATTATATGAAAATCAGTATTTGATATTGATTATATTTGAAATGTGAAATTAAACCCTATTAACTATATCGGGCTAAGTCAGATATAGATGGCATGCCATAGGATTGTAAGAGTTTAAGGATTTCTTCGACTTTGAGTCGATAAGACACTGGGTGTCAATTTACTACTTCGGATTAATTTGATGAGGCACTGGGTGCCAATTTACTTCGGTTTAGCTGATGAGACATTGGGTGTCAAATTATTACTTCAAATTATCTGATGAGGCACTGAGTGCCAAACTGGTGTGTTTTTATTGGATCCGTGTATCCGTCCGAGTCCGAGTTGTGTTAATAGGGGTAAATATATAATAAATTTTTATAATTGATATTTAAATGGTATGGTATGAGAAATGAAATTGATATAGTGAATTGAAAATAGAATGTGAAATATGTTGTAAATACATGGAATACATGAGTTAAATACTCATGAATTGAATATGGAATGGATAGTGCCATTTGTTTAAATGATATGTGAACAAATTATGGAAAGCTATTATATAGCAAGTGATGAAAATTGAGTATGGTATATAATGATGTATTCATGAAATGAGTATTGCATGACTAATGCCATTGTACGAATAAATATGGTTTGATATGTGAATAACCATTTATTTAGCAATTATACTGGATAGAATATTGTTTAATAATAAAAAATGATAGTCATGATACTAGACATTAATATGTCCTTATAATTTAATTGTGCTTATTATATTATCATGTCTTTAAATATTTGGATTATAGAAATACCACTAAGTTTTACTCAGCGTACGGTTTTGTTTTCCGTGCGTAGATTAGGTACAATGATTTTTAAGAGTTGTAATTGAGGTTGTGAGCATCCATCTCATCACATCTCCAAGTGCCAAGAGGGTATGTTTCAAAATTTTAAATAGAATGGCATGTACTTAGGAAGATCAAGTGTGTTCCAAGTAGTAGGGAAAAAAATATAATTTATGAAAACTTAGTTTTTTTTAAATGTTCAAATATATTAGTGATTAGACAAAATCTGAAACACCCCAAACCCGGCCCACAAGCCCTGACCGGATCTGGTATGTTCCTCGAGTAAAACTTCAATTAATTCTCGTTTTGTTTTATAAGAAAATATGATGGTTTCGTATAAAATGGATCTATTTAATGGTCGCGTTGTAAATGGTGTTTAATATAGTTGGTGTCTCATTAAAACGTTATCTTTAGGAGAAAGATTTTAAGTTAAAAGAAAACCAAATTTTATGAAAAACTTATTATCATTGTAAAAAAAACATAGGTGTTTAGGTGTCAAAACAGTTTAAGTTATTTTTTTTCGAAATCATTTAATTATTTAGTAAATATTTGATCGTAGCAGATAAAAAATCTAAAACATAAAATTTTAAACAGTTCATAGCGGCCTTATTACAAAAATAACATAACCCAAAATAAATCCTAAATAATAAAAATAAACTTAGTAAGTTTAATTAAAAGAAACTCCGAAATACTTAGTTGAGCAATGGCCACCACGTAGTCCTCGTTGACCCGATCCATCACGCTAAGAGTCACCTGAAATATATCCCATAAAAAGGGTGAGTCAACAGACTCAATGAGTAACATTACACTAAAAGCCCAATCGATCAAAGCCATTAAGCCCATTTAAAACATATTTAGCCATAAGCCCATGTTATATCAAATCAGATAAAATCGATTAAATCACATGTATATATATAAATGAAATGCAATCCCAAGCCCACCTAAAAATCCATCCGCTGCACACCACCCGTACCTACCAATCACACCATGGGGATTACTAAATCGACCTTCCATCCACTACACACCATCGAAGGCAGTTGCTGCAATCAACATGCACATCGCCCTTATAATTTTGTGGCATGGCCACCAGATAATTGTGACCGAAGTCAACGGATTCATATATGTGACCGAAGTCACCGGATTCATATTATGTGACTGAAGTCACCAGATTCATATTATGTGACCGAAGTCACCGGATAATGTGGTAAAAACCACCGGAACACTTCCCCTTTATCAATATCACCCATATGCCCATGCACATACATATTATTCAGATTTTATGTAATATACCCCAAAACCATAACAGAGTCATACTTATTTCATATTTATGCTTATAGCATTATTAACTAAGTAATGGGGTAAACATATTCGAATATCGTACCACCGAATGGTACTCGCAACCATTGTCATACATATATTCATACAAATCATTATTATTTTAGATCTATGAGAAATTTAGTATAGTGTTACACACCTTATAACAAAGAGAATGATACCTTCCGTCATTTATCGACACCTAATTATTTATCACACTTGATTAGAACACACTACTACTTATAAATCTATACTATTGATGAATAATCTAATTCCTTACCCTCTAATCTCGGACAATCATTATATGTGATTTTTCTCCAATAGATGGATCAAAATCCGATGACAAACCACGAACAAATAGTGGCTCGAGTGTACGCACAACTTCAAATAATCGATCTTCATTGGCAAAAGGTCCACTACCCGGTGGAAAGTCTCGAATCCCCGATACTGCCCTTCGTTTGAAATTTGAGGGTATAACAGAACCACCCCTCTTCCAAACACTCCTAACCACTCTTTTCGAACCTATTTTGTTTGCCCCAAAATCTTACGTTCACGGGAAAATGATCGAGCGATAGAGTCCCCTAAAACGAAAGCGATTAGTAGTCTATCTAAGACGATATAATAAGTATATAAAACTCATTTACCTTGAATATTTAATTTCCCGATGGATCTCTCCTTAATCGTTGGCTGCAAAAAGAATCCCAAAATCCTCCTTCAAAGATTCGGCCAAAGAGAAATAAGAGGATTAGATTCCTAAAATCGGCTAATCCAAAAGAAAAGAAAGAAGAATGATTGATAGATAATCCTTACCCGTAAAGCGGAGAATGATTGTACCCTTACTTGAACTATAAAGAGATTCGGCCTTAACAATTAAGAAGAAAAGAAATGGTGGTTTCGGCTTTAACAAAAGAGAAGAGAAAAAGATGGTGGTTTCGGTTTTAATAAAAGAAAAGAAAGAAAGATGGTGGTTTTAGTTTTAATAAAAGAAAAGAAAGAAAGATGGTGGTTTCGATTTTAATAAAAGAAAAGAAAGAAAGATGGGAGGTTTAAGATGTTATGATTATGGTGAAAATAGAGGATGGTTTCGGCTAAGAGAAAGAAGGAGAAAAGAAAAAGATGAAAAAGGACCTTAGTGCTAGGATGATTTCGACACTAGAGAAGAAGAAAAGAAAAGAGAAATGTCTTCTAAGCTTTTTGGTGTTTTCGGCAATAGAGAGAAAGAAACTTGAGAGAATAGGCAATTACACCAAAATGGTCAAAATGATAGCCAAAACAAAACAAAACTTTCACCTAATGCCAAAGAGAAAGATTTTGGAGAAAAGGGAAAAAAAATGCACAAAATGTTAAGATTTTGGCCAACTATCGCCTCTAATCCCATACAACATTCGGCCAACTCACATGCCAACACAATCCCACTTTTTCCTCCTCATTTCTTCCCTATCTTCCCCTAATCACTATCACAATTAAGCCAACCCCTTAGCCCCTTATGTCAGCCCACATTCATGGTCAAATGGCCATAGAAAACTTCCAAAACATCACCCATTCATCAAGCCTTTTGTCCCTTATCCTTCCATAACATCTTGATTCCATACCTTAACTAATAACTTGCCTTTTTCCTTTGGTCTACTATCCAAAATGAAAGAAAATCCATCCATACTAAGATAAGGCTTGATCGACACTATAGGAAAGAGAACAAAATAAAAATCCTTCTAATTGCTAGCTAAGGATTCGAACCTCTCCCCTCATGCATTCACCCATGCGCCAACACCACTTTGCCAATTGACTTGTTGTGATTAAAACCTCATGCCAATTTTTCTTAAAGCCTATCTTGCTTAGCTCCATCTTAAGACTTAAAAATTTAATATTTTTCTAAGGCTTTCTCTTGCATACTGAAGTTCCTAAAACTCCCAAAGCACACCCAACTACACATAGGCATGCAACCACATACAATTAAGTTAAAAAAAATGCATAACCCCTATATTCTGGATATTATAGTTCTACCCTCCTTAAAAATAATTTCAACCTCGAAATTACCTGATTAGAACAAGTGAGGGTATTGCTGTCGCATTGTTTCCTCCGGCTCCCACGAAGCTTCTTCCGATCCATGATTACGCCATAACACTTTGACGTGAAGAACTGATTTTCTCCGTAACACCTTTACATCCCGTTCCAGAATTTGAATTGGCTCCTCTTCGTAGGACAAATCTGGTCTTAATTCCACCTCCTCAACTGGCACTACATGAGATGGATCCGACCGGTAACGACGTAACATTGAAACATGAAACACATCGTGCATTTGCTTCAACTCCGAAGGCAATTCTAACTGATATGCCACTGGTATGACTCGTTTCAAAACCCGATAAGGTCCTATGAACCTGGGACTTAACTTCCCTTTGCGACCAAATCTCATCACATTTTTCCAAGGTGAAACCTTTAGAAATACTTGATCCCCCACAACAAACTCCATTTCTTTTCGCTTAAGATCTGCGTACGACTTTTTCCTATCAGATGCCTCCTTTAACCAAGCCTGAATTACCTTAACCTTTTCTTCGGATTCACCACTATTTCGGTCCCAAAACTTGACGCTCCCTAATTCGCCCAACACGTAGAGTGCGACATTTTGTCCATATAGTGCTTCATAAGGTGCCATCCAATACGGCTTGGTAATCGTTGTTGTACGCAAATTCGCTAAAGGTAAGAACTCCTCCCAGCTTCCTCTGAAATCTATCACACATCCCCTTAACATATCATCTAAGACTTGGATTACTCGCTCAGACTGGCCATCTGACTGTGGATGAAATGTCGTACTGAAGTCTAATCTGGTGCCCAAAGCCTGATGCAATGCTTTCCAAAACTGAGACGTAAACCTCGGATCCCTATCCGAAATAATCGACACCGGCACTCCATGCAACCTCACAATCTCAGCCACATACAACTTCGCCAATTTTTGCAAAGAGTAATCAACCCGTACTGGGATAAAATGTATAGATTTTGTCAATTGATCCACTATCACCCATACTAAGTCTTTCTTAGTAGGCATAGGAGGAAGCCCACTAACAAAGTCCATGGTGATTCTCTCCCACTTCCACTGCGAAATCTTTATCGACTGAAGCAATCCCGAAGGTACTTGATGTTCAAATTGACTTGTTGACACGTTAAACACTTTCCTACTAATTTCAGAATTTCCAACTTAAGACCGTGCCACCAAAACCGATCTCAGAATCTTAGTATAACTTACTTCCTCCAGATGCATAGCATAAAGGCTACCATGCGACTCCTGAAGAATCCTTTGCCTCAACTCCTAATTCCTCGGCATATAGACTTTACCTTTGAAACACAATACCCCATCACTATTAATACCATAATCTTCTAATTCCCTATTGTACACCTGCCTAAGCTTAGTACTCAGATCATCGTCTACCAACTGTCTCTCTTTTACTTGACTCAACCACGTCGACTTTACTTGTAATTCTACCAGCAAGCTTCTGTCGTCATAAAGACTAAGATGTGCAAACATCGCCCTTAGATCTGACACCACTTTTTGACTTAGAGCATCTGCCACCACATTCGCCTTGCCCGGGTGGTACTCTATAGAACAGTCATAGTCTTTCAACAACTCTACCCACCTTCATTGTCTCGATTCACCTCCTTCGAGTCGAGATATTTCAGACTCTTGTGGTCCGTGTATATCACTGACTTTTCCCCATATAAATAATGCCTCCAAACCTTAAGAGCAAAAACTACTGCAGCCAACTCCAAATCATGCGTCGGGTAATTAACCTCGTGTGGCCTTAATTGTCTAGACGACACGCAACTACCTTCCGCCTTGCATCGTAACACATCCTAATCCTCGTGTGAGAAGCGCATAATACACCACGAAATCCTTCCCTGCCTCAGGCTGAATCAAAATCGAAGCTTCAGTCAAAACCCTCTTAAGCTTCTCAATGCTCTCTTGCTGCTTATTTGCCCATACAAAAGGTACCTCCTTTCGCAACAATTTTGTTAAAGGTGCAGCTATCGATGAAAATCCTTCGACGAATCTTCTGTAGTAGCCTGCTAATCCCAAGAAACTGCGAACCTCAACTACAGACTTAGGTGGTTTCCAATCTAACACTGCCTCAATCTTCCGAGGATCCACCCTTATCCCTTCTGCAGACACCACATGGCCTAAAAACGCAACTTCTTTCAGCCAAAATTCACACTTGCTAAATTTGGCATAAAGCTTCTTCTCCCTTAACACTTGCAACACTATCCGAAGATACTCATCATGCTCTATCTCTGACTTAGAATACACTAGGATGTCGCTCTACGAACACCACGCATTTAACCGATCCAAGTAGGTTGGAAAACCCGATTCATCATATCCATGGATGTAGCTTAGGGCGTTCATCAATCCGAACAGATTACCAAAAACTCATAATGCCCATATCTTGTTCAAAAGTCGTCTTATGAATATCCGCCTTCACCTTAAGTCGATGATACCCGACCTTAGATCTATCTTTGAGAATACCGCAGCTCCCTTAAGCTAATCGAACAAGTCATCGATCCTTGGCAAAGGATACTTGTTCTTGATTGTCAGCTTATTCAACTGCCGGTAATCTATACACATTCTCATCATTCCGTCCTTCTTCTTTACAAACAAGACAGGTGCTCCACATGAAGACATACTAGGTCGGATAAACCCACGATCAAGCAACTCTTGAATCTGAGCCTTAAGCTTAACCAACTCCTTTGGTGCCATTCTATACGGAGCGATAGAAACTGGCGCCGTTCCAGGCAATAAGTCAATCCCAAATTCTACCTCACGATCCGGAGGCAATCCTGGAAGTTCTTCCCGAAAAACATCCACAAATTCTCTTACAGTCCTGACTCCTTCAACTGTTGCCTCCTTAGCTTCCAAGGCACTAACTAACATCAGAAAAGCTACACATCCCTTTCTAACCATCTTTTCTGCCTTAAGGGTAGATACTATATTTGATAAGTAATTTCGTCTCTCGCCCATCACCACAACTTCTCTGTCATCAATAGTTCTTAATGACATCCGCTTAGTAGCACAATCCATATTTGCACGATATTTTACTAGCCAACCCATGCCTAAGATCAGGTCGAATTCCCCGAATGGCAACTCCATTAAATTAGCCAGAAATTGCGTCCCTTGAACTTCTAAAGGCACTTCCTTAAAGAGTTTATCTATTATTACAGTCTGTCCTAAAGGACTAAGTACAGTCATCTTCTTATGTACAGTCTCAGAAGTCACATGCAGAGTTCCAGATACTTCACTAGCGATGTATGAATGAGTTGACCCTATATCTATCAAAGCAATAAAAGGCAACCCAAAAATCAGAAACGTACTCGTGATAACATTAGGTGCGTCACTATCCTCTCTACGATGAACTGCATATACCAGACCTGGCTGTCTCGCCTCAGAACTACCACTGCCTCTGCTTGGAGTCCCGCGACCTCTACCAGAACCATTGCTTCTTCCATTTGGACCACGATCCCTCATCGGTTGCTGTCCACCTCTGCCAGCCTGATTAACACCACGACTTCTGGCGGTTCTTATCTCAGATTCATCGTGCAATCCTTAATCATATGATCTTTAGACCCGCACTTGAAACATCCCCCGATCTTTTTCCAACATTCTTCCAGGTGCATCTTCCCACATTGAGCACAAGTACGATATTGTCCTCCCGTAGCAACCTGCTAACCTCACGGTCCATCATCTCTAGGTTTCTTTTGAAAATTCCCGGATGACCCTAAAGATCCAAAACTTTTCTTATTCTTATTCTGACCTCTGTCCCGGTTCTGTCTCTCAGTCCGCTTAACTTCTTCAGCTATCCTTGCCCTATCCACTAAGACTGTAAAGTCTCTTTCCCGGTGCAGAGCAATCAACACTCGCAGCTCATCTCTTAGTCCATCCTCGAATCTGACACACCGCTCATAATCAGTAGCTACTATCCCTCTAGCATATCAGCTAAGTCGTAAAAACTCTGCTTCATACTCAGCTATCGACTTATTTCCTTGCACTAAATTTAGAAATGCTTTTCTTTGAGAGTCGATGTAGCTAGCTCCAATGTATTTCCCTTCAAACTTAACCTTAAAATACCCCCAATCCACTCGATCCATGTGGTTACTCTCCTTGACAAGTGAGCCACCACCGGTAGGCCTCATCACAAGTAGTGAAACAAAGACTTTTAACTTTTCTTCAAGAAGCAAACCAAATCGTCCATGATCCTCTCGACCGCTTCTAACCAAGACTCGCTACATTCAAAGCTACTCCAGATACTCCCTAAAAATCTCAAATCGCTTGATCTAAGTCTCTCAACTATTGACTTTCGAGCCCCATTTCCCATACTAGCTCCTCGCTACTGCTCCAAAACTCGTAGCATAGCTCATGACATCGCGTCATCTCCTCCAGCTTTGCTCTTGAAATTCCACCCCAACTACCGATGGCGAAGCTTCATTTTCTAACCTTGACCAGATCTAACTGGTTTCGACACGACCATTCTGCTTCTATCAAGGTCCACGATTTACCACGCCCCTAGAACTCATGTCTACTACGATCTTATCTATTTTTACTAAAAAGTTTTATGTATTAGAGTCTTTTCACTTCTTGTTTAAAGAAAGTTTTATGTAACAAAGATTTATTCAGTGGTTTTTCCGTAGAAGTACACATACACCTAGGGTCCATGTCTCTAAAGTATAGTTTCCTTAGGCTTATCACTTAAAATATCATACATTCACATCAATTTATCGACAAAAGAACTTACTCGATGGACTGGCCGAGAACTCTAAAAGCTATGCTTCTATAAAACCATTTTAACTAAAGAAAATTTTCAAAAAGTCATTTGGGCCAAATTTTGAAAATGTTGTGGGCTTCAAAACCCAAGGCCGAGAGTTTAAAACTGGGCTCTAATACTGAGTTGAAACACCCCAAACCCGGCCCACAAGCCCCGATCGATCTGGTATGTTCCTCGAGTAAAACTTCAATTAATTCTCATTTTGTTTTATAAGAAAATATGATGGTTTCAGATAAAATGGATCTATTTAGTGGTCGCGTTGTAAATGGTGTTTAATATAGTTGGTGTCTCATTAAAACGTTACCTTTAAGAGAAAGATTTTAAGTTAAAAGAAAACCAAATTTTATGAAAACTTATTATCATTGTAAAAAAACATAGGTGTTTAGGTGTCAAAACAGTTTAAGTTATTTTTTCAAATCATTTAATTATTTAGTAAATATTTGATTGTAGTAGATAAAAATCTAAAACGTAAAAATTTAAAAGTTCATAGTGGCCTTATTACAAAAATAACATAACCCAAAATAAATCCTAAATAATAAAAATAAACTTAGTAAGTTTAATTAAAAGAAACTCTGAAATACTTGGTTGAGCAATGGCCACCACGTAGTCCTCGTTGACCCGATCCATCACGCTAAGAGTCACCAAATATCTCCCATAAAAGGGTGAGTCAATGCACTCAATGTGTAACATTACACTAAAAGCCCAATTGATCAAAGCCATTAAGCCCATTTAAAACATATTTAGCCATAAGCCCATTTTATATCAAATCAGATAAAATCGATTAAATCACATGTATATATATAAATGAAATGCAATCTCAAGCCTACCTAAAAATCCATCCGCTACACACCACCCGTACCTACCAATTACACCATGGGGATTACTAAATTGACCCTCCATCCACTACACACCATCAAGCGCTTGCTACATACCAACATGCACATCGCTTTATAATTTTGTGGCATGGCCACTGAGATAATTGTGACCAAGTCACGGATTCATATATGTGACCAAGTCACCGGATTCATATTATGTGGCCAAAGTCACGGATTCATATTATGTGACCAAGTCACCAGATAATGTGGTAAAACCACCTAACACTTCCCTTTATCAATATCACCCATATGCCCATGCACGTACATATTATTCGGATTTTATGCAATATACCCCAAAATCATAACAGAGTCATCCTTATTTCATATTTATGCTTATAGCATTATTAACGAAGTAATGGGATAAACATACCTGAATATCGTGTACCACTGAATGGTACTCGCAACCATTATCATACATATATTCATACAAATCATTATTATTTTAGATCTATGAGAAATTTTGTATAGTGTTACACACCTTATAACAGTGAGAACGATACCTTCCCGCTCGTCGACACCTAATTATTTATCACACTTGATTAGAACACAATTGATGAATAATCTAATTCCTTACCCTCGAAATCTCGGACAACTGTTATATGTGATTTTTCTCCAATAGATGGATCAAAATCCATGACAAACCACGAATAAATAGTGGCTCGGGTGTACGCACGACTTCAAATAATCGATCTTCATTGGCAGAAGGTCCACAACCCGGTGGAAAGTCTTGAATCCCCGATACAGCCCTTCATTTGAAATTTGAGGGTATAACAGAACCACCCCTCTTCCAAACACTCCTAACCGCTATTTTCGAACCTATTTTGTTTGCCCCAAAATCTTACGTTCACGGGAAAATGATCGAGCGATAGAGTCCCCTAAAATGAAAGTGATTAGTAGTCTATCTAAAATGATATAATAAGTATATAAAACTCCTTTACCTTGAATATTTAATTTCCCGATAGATCTTTCCTTAATCGTTGGCTACAAAAAGAATCCCAAAATCCTCCTTCAAAGATTCGGCCAAGGAGAAATAAGAGGATTAGATTCCTAAAATCGGCTAATCCAAAAGAAAAGAAAGAAGAACGATTGATAGATAATCCTTACCCGTAACACAGAGAATGATTGTACCCTTACTTGAACTATAAAGAGATTCGGCCTTAACAATTAAGAAGAAAAGAAATGGTGGTTTTGGCTTTAACAAAAGAGAAGAGAAAAAGATGGTGGTTTTGATTTTAATAAAAGAAAAGAAAGAAAGATGGTGGTTTTGGTTTTAATAAAAGAAAAGAAAGAAAGATGGTGGTTTCAGTTTTAATAAAAGAAAAGGAAGAAAGATGGGAGGTTTAAGATGTTATGATTATGGTGAAAATGGAGGATGGTTTTGGCTAAGAGAAAGAAGGAGAAAAGAAAAAGATGAAAAAGGACCTTAGTACTAGGATGATTTCGGCACTAGAGAGGAAGAAAAGAAAAGAGAAATGTCTTTTAAACTTTTTGGTGTTTTCGGCAATAGAGAAAAAGAAACTTGAGAGAATAGGCAATTACACCAAAATGGTCAAAAATGATAGCCAAAACAAAACAAAACTTTCACCTAATGCCAAAGACAAATTCGGCTAAGAAGAAAGATTTTGGAGAAAAGGGAAAAAAATGCAAAAAATGTTAAGATTTTGGCCAACTATCACCCCCTAATCCTATACAACATTCGGCCAACTCACATTCTAACACAATCCCACTTTTTCCTCCTCATTTCTTCCCTGTCTTCCCTCTAATCACTATCACAACTAAGCCAACCCCCGTAGCCCCTTATGCCGTCCACATTCATGGTCAAATGGCCATAGAAAAACTTCCAAAACATCACCCATACATCAAGCCTTTTGTCCCCTTATCCTTCCATAACATCTTGATTCCATACCTTAACTAATAACTTGCCTTTTTCATTTGGTCTACTATCCAAAAATGAAAGAAAATCCATCCATACTAAGATAAGGCTTGACCGACACTATAGGAAAGAGAACAAAAATAAAAATCCTTCTAATTGCTAGCTAAGGGATTCAAACCTCTCCCCTCATGCATTCACCCATGCGCCAACACCACTTTGCCAATTGACTTGTTGTGATTAAAACCTCATGCCAATTTTTCTTAAAGCCTATCTTGCTTAGTCCATCTTAAGACTTAAAAATTTAATATTTTTCTAAGGCATTCTCTTACATACTGAAGTTCCTAAAACTCCCAAAGCACACTCAACTACACATAGGCATGCAACCACATACAATTAAGTTAAAAAAAATGCATAACCCCTATATTCTGGATATTACAAAATCACTTTGGCACCAAATTTAATATTCCTATATCAGGTTCCTTGAATCAAAACAGGTATAGGGGTGTTACATACTTCCGAGTCGATGGCGTTCTTCGAGTGTTTTCTTCGATCTTCTCTGATTGCCCCATTATTTCTTCTTCTAATGGGTATTTATAGACTTTAGAATCCTCAGAAAGCCTAAAAATTGGGGTTTTCCACGTATTTGAGAAGTAGGGTGCGAAATCGATACAAGCTGACACATGGGTGTGTGTCCAGCCTATGTGGCTCACAAGGGCATGTGTCCAGCCCGTGTGGAAATGCACAGGCCTTTTGGCTCCTAAAAATAGCTCTATTTTTTGGATTTTGGCTCGTTTTTCACTCCTTTCAGTCCCAAATTCTCTACTAAGTATAGAAACATGAATTTAAAGGAACAGGAGCATCAAATTAACTAATTTGCATAATTAATCATCCAAAAATGCATTAATAATTAGATTAAAATATGTTACTTTAATAGCTTATCGATCATCATCATCTACTAGTTCCATCTCCGTACATTTTCACGTATTTGAGGAAATTGGAAACTTGTAGAATAATCTTGACATCGCCTTTCCACAATGTAGAGCTATTTTTGCACTGATCTTTAGTCTTATTTGTTCCAGCTGATGTGTCTCTAACTAACTACGATCACAATAAAGGCAAGCGCACCTATCGTTCAATAGTATAGTATGGTAAGACCGGTAATATCGTATCCACAAGGACCAAGAGTACTAGTAATTACTATCTTTTTATTATCTAGCCTAAGAATTGAAGTGATTTCTTTTAAACTAAAACTAATTAAACACGACAACGAAAGAATTAGGAAAATACTTTTAGACAACTTATATGAGATAGGCAATACCTAAGGAAGAATCCACCTAGACTTCACTTATTACTTTTGATTCATATGATTTATTCACTTGACTTAATCTGTAGAAATCCTTGATTTATGTTAATATCTCTTTCAAGACTAAAAACAACTAACTCTAGGTTGATTAATTGAAATTTCTTTCTAATTAAAACCCCTATTGTCGCATTAACTCGATCTATAGATTCCCTTATTATATTTGACTCTAATCTGGCAAATTTTCGTCGCCCTATTTCTAGGGTTGCAATCAACTCCGCTTAATTGTGTTGATCTACTCTTAAATAGGAACTTTTACTCCTCTAAATAAGCACATTCGACTTGAATCAATAACCTGAATTATCAAAACAAGGATAAGAACCCACAACTAAGAATAAGAACAAGTATTTATCTTATAAATCAAATAATAATAAGATCCGTCATAGGTTTCATCCCCTTAGGTATCTAAGGATTTAGTTCATACTAATAGGGGGAGACATCTTAAAATAAGGAAAACAACAAGACATAAGAAAACCCAAAAACTTTTAAAGAAAAACCCAAAAAACTTCTAAAGAACTTGATGGAAGATCTTCAGTCTTGATGGAGATCCTTCTTTCGAGCTGCTCCCGACGGCTATCTTCGAGTATTTTTGATAAACCATAATTTACACATATTTAATCCCACATTTAGCATGTTTTTGGATGATTTATCCCTTTAATTATGGAAGTAGGTGCTCCTAATCATTTGTTTTCATGTTTTGTACTTAAGAGAGCACTGGAGGATGAAAAGAATGAGAAACGGGTCGAAAATGGAGTAAATGGGCCAAAGTACAAAATCCACACGGCCTGGACCCTGACTTGCATGCCTGTGCCACATTAACAGACCCTAACAGACCCGAACACGGCCTGGCCTCAACTTACACGGGCGTGTGCCATGGGCGTGTCCCTGACGTGACCTGTTTGAATTATATTCAAAATAGGGTACTTAGAGGCAAAGAAAGACATTCCAAAAGCCTATATAAACACCCTAGAGGCCAACCTTAAAGGGTGCATTCAGTGAGGCCAAAGAGCCAAGCCAGAGGGGCTCAGTTGTGGGATTCACTTGAAAAAAGCCAGTTGATCCATCCTAGAAGCTGAAGTCATACTCAAAACTGAGGATCTCTCCTTCAATTCCTTCAGGGGGTTTTAGGGTTTTCTTTATGTTTTGTTTTATATTTTCTTCTGAGATGTATTCTTTTATGATTATGAACTAAACCCCTCAAATACCTGAGGGGGATGAAACCTAATACGGATCTTATTATTATTTTCTGAGCTGTATGATAAATACTTGATTTGTTCTTAACTATGTGTTCTTAATTCTTGTTTTGATATTTCAGGATATTGATCAAGCGTTTATGCTTCTAGGCAGAGGGGGAATAGACCCTGTTTAAGAGTAGATCTAGCATAGTTAAGTGGAGTTGATTGCAACCCTAGAGATAGGATGGCAAAAATTTTCCTGATTAGGGTTAAACCTAATATAAGAGGCCATAGGTAGAGTTAATGCAATTCTAGGGGTTTTAATTAGAAAAAGGTTTCAATTAATCAACTTGGGGTTAGACGTTAGTATCCTCGAGAGAGGTATTACTATAAATTAGGGAATCCTACGGATCAAGTCAAGTGAATAAATCGTCTAGTTCAGAGTTAAATAACAAGTGAAGTCTGGATGGATTCTTGCTCGAGTATTATCCCAATCAATTGGTTTTTCCCACAAGTATTTCCCTAATTCATTCTTTTTGTCTTAGCATCTTTAGCTTAGTAGTTAGTTAATTTTAGGTTAACAACAACTCCTTGAATTTTTAGGTTAAATAATAAAAAGAAAGTTAGTATTAGTACTTTTGGTTCCTTTGGGTTCGACAATCTGGTCTTGCCACTAAACTATACTACTGTTCGATAGGTGTGCTTGCCTCAAGTCATTGTCATAGTTAGTTTTTAGGCTAGATCATTCATATTATAAACTTTTAAGACTCTGACACATGATCAAGTTTTTGGCACCGTTGCCGGGGAACTGAAATATTAAGAAAGCTCAATTTTTATTACTTTAGCCATATTTTATTTTATTTTATTTTTACAATTAAATTTTATTTTTAATTTTCTAATTTTCTTTTTCTTTTTCTTTTCCTGGTAGGTACCTCTAGTTTATGACTAGAAGGAACCCGACAAGACCCTTGATTTACGACAGTGATATCGAAGGTATGGTTCACAGAAATCGTAGAGAAATAAGGCAAAGCTTAAACTACATACAAGAAGAGCAAGAGAATGAAATTAATACTACCGAAGAGAAGGATGAGAATAATCCGCTCTCCAGAGGTGGCCAAAAATCATGCTTCTCGAACTATGTATGATTATGCTAAACCTAATTTAATAGGAACTGAGTTAAGTATTGTTAGACCTGCTATAGCTGCTAATAATTTTGAACTAAAACCTAACACAATACAAATGATACATCAATTTGTTCAATTTGATGGTTTGTAGGATGAAGATCCAAATAATCACTTGGCAAATTTCTTAGAATTTTGCGATACTTTCAAAATTAATGGCATTTATGATGATGCCATCCGTTTTCAATTATTTCCCTTCTCTTTGAGGAATAAAGCTAAACAGTGGCTGAATTCTCTTCCACGAGGATCAATCACTACATGGGAACAAATGACCGAAAAATTTTTATTGAAATATTTTTCGCCGCTAAAACGGCCAAATTAAGGAATGATGTCTCTTCTTTTGTGTAGATGGATTTAGAAACATTATGCGATGCATGGGAGAGATACAGAGATCTATTGAGAAGGTGCCCACACCATGGATTACCCTTGTGGCTACAGGTCCAAACTTTTTACAACGGTGTGAACCCCTCAACCAGGCAGTTGATTGATTCAACCGCCGGAAGGACCTTGAATAACAAAACACCTGAGGCGGCCTATGAGTTTATAGAGGAGATGTCACTGAACAACTATCAGTGGCAAGTTACAAGGACAAGGCCAATAAAAATTGTCAGAGTTTTCAACCTCGATGCAGTCACCATGCTATCAAATCAGGTAAAGATGTTAAATAAAAAGATTGATGGTTTATGTGGTTCCTCGCAGGTACACCCAGTAATGCAATGTGATTCAAATCTATGAGGTGTGGCGAATCTTGAGTACCCACCGTACAATCCTGGCATGGAAAGCGAACAGATAAACTATACAGGTAGCAATTTCAGATCTCAAAATAACCCTTAAAGTAATACTTATAATCCAGGTTGGAGGAACCACCCCAATTTCTTATGGGGTGGTCAAGGAAATCAGAGACAACAACTTCCTCCAAACTTCCAACAACAGCCCTACCCACAGGAAAAGAAGCCAAACTTTGAGAAGATACTGACAAAATTTATAGCAGTGTCAGAAACTCGTTTCCAAAACACCGAAACAACACTTAAAAATTAACAAGCATCGATTAAAGAAATCGAGAACCAGTTAGGGCAACTCGCTAAGCTGATCTCCGAATGACCACAAGGTAGCTTGCCAAATAACATTGAACTAACCCAAAAGAGCAACTTCAAGCCATAACCGCTCAGAATATTGAAGGGTTAGTAGATTCTAAACCTGAGCCAAGGCAAGAACCTGTGGTAAGTGAAGGTAAGGTTGAGGTAAGCCAAGAAAAGCCAAAATCGGTAATTAAATAATACCAACCTCGAATACCATACCCCAATGTGATGAAGAAAGACGACACAGACGAATAGTTCGGTAAGTTTCTTAAACTTTTAAAGAAATTACATATTAACTTACGTTTTCTTGAAGCTCTTTCGCAGATGCCAGATTCAAGGAAATTTTTAAAAGAGCTTTTGAAAAATAAGCGAAAGTTAGACGAGGAGTCGCATGGAGAATTAAATGTAGTGTGCTCAACAATGTTGCAAAACAAACTACCACGAAAATTGAAAGATCCAGGGATTTTTACAATTCCATGTTTAATTAGTAGTTTAACTATTAAAAACTCGTTAGCTGATTTAGAGGCAAGCATAAATGTTATGCCTTATAAAATGTTTAAACAACTAGGTCTAGGGAAACCCAAACAAAATAGGATGAGTATTCAATTAGCTGATAAGACTATTTAAATTCCTAGGGGTATAATTGAAGACGTACTCGTTAAAATTGACAAATTTATATACCCAGTAGATTTAGTTGTTTTAGGTATGGATTAGGATAATACGGTTCCTTTAATTTTAGGAAGGTCCTTTTTAGCAACTGCCAGATCTAAAATTGATGTTAATACAAGTGAACTCACACTTCGTGTAGGTGACGAATCAATCAGCCTTCAAGCTATCGACTCAGCTAGGACATCAAGTGATAATGGTGAAAATGTAAATTCTATTGATAATCATTCAGTTCAATCTTCTTTACAGGAAGCACCACGAAGCTACATGTCTGAGCTAGATCATAAACCTCGTGCCAATAAAGAAGAAAGTCATTAGAAACGAAGGCTTCAGATTGATGAACTAGACAAGTGGAAGGCACACTCAAAACCACACGAAGTGAAACCAAAGGAACCCCCAGACGAGCTTATAGGAACATCCAATCACCTCAAAATAGGAGATCAGGTACTGTTTGATAAAACAGACCTGAGAATCGCCAGGTCAGACCTAAATATAGACAAAAAGATCCCTTTTAAGGTACTCAATGTCTTCCCATATGACACAGTCAAGGTAAGCAATTCTACATTTGACACTTTTAAGGTAAATGCCACTCGACTCAACCTATATAATGATAGCATGAGAAAGGATTTTTCACCCCTCAAACCACCATGAATGCTTGAATGAGAGCTAAGTCTAGCTTAAGACTTTAAACAAGCGCTTCTTGGGAGGCAATGTAACATCCTAGATTAGGGGTTATGCGTTCGTGCGTAATTCATGAGATAGTGGGATCAGTGGGTGTGTTGGATGTGTTCTGAAGAGCTTCAGGAACCCTAATAGGTAAGGAAATGTATGGAAATGTAAGAAAATGTATGGAAATGCAGGGAAATGTAAGAAAATGTAGGGAAATGTCTTGGAACTGTACGAAATGACATGTTTTATGTGTTTTGGAATAAATTTGGAATGATTTTGGAAACCTGAGAATGTATTTAAATGTTACGTTGGAAATAGGAAAATGACCATTTTTGGAAACCTAAGTAAATTAAGAAAGTAAACATTTTGAAAACCAAGCCAAAAGAGGAAACTAAACATTTTGGAAACCAAGCCAAAAGAGGAAACTAAACATTTTGGAAACTAAGCCAAAAGAGGAAAGTAAACATTTTGGAAACTATGCTAAAAGAGGAAACTAAACATTTTGGAAACCTAGGAAATGTCAAGTTCTGACGATCCGCTGTGAAAATTTTGGAAACTTAAAAATGACCCCGAAAGGTAGAATTAAAAAGTTCAAAGGGGAACTTAGGGCCAGGTGACCCTAAAATATAAAGTATGTGAAATTTGACCCAAGAACGGACTTGGAAAAGTGGCCTGAAGATGCCACTTAGGGCCTCAGGAAATGGTCCACATGCACGGGTGTTGGGCTTGAGTTCGAGTCACATAAAAAGCAAATAAAATAAGTTTTATTTTGCTTCTAGAAGCCTAAGAGGTGGACAGCACAAGGCTTGCAAAAGAGGAGTTTCACTTTCTTTAAAACTCGGCTAATTAGAAGATCATAAGGACTCCTAAGGGAAGAGTTTAATTCTCTTTAAAATTCGCTAAATAGGTGGATAAATGAAGAATTATTCTTTAATTAGGAAAATAAGGAAGAGTGGTGGCCAAGTTAAGGATTCTTGGCCTAGTAATTTCGGCTATAAAAGGATGAGACTAGGGCCATTCATTATTCATTCTCCTCTCTCTTTCCTCTGCCAATATTCTTCTTGAGCATCCATTCTTTTCTTCTTTTCTTTTAGCCTCCTAGCTGATTCCTTCTAAGCCTATTATTCCTCTCTTCTTTCATCTTTGAAACCGAATACATAAGGGAATCATAGCCATTGTTCATCAAGTCTCTAAGCCAATCTCTGAAGGTTGAAGTGAAGGTGCAATCGATTCCTTCAAATAAGGGTAAGATCCAAGTTTGGTTTCCATTCTTTTATATTTTAGACTTATCGAAATCTAGGGCTAATCCCATTAATGTTCATGGTTGCGAAACTTTGAAGAAATCTTTCGGATTTACTAAGTGTAGGCTACAAGGAAGGAGAAGTTCTTTTTCCAAGGTACACCATAGGCAGCGTGTTCCTAGTTATTCGGTGAGTTTTGGGATTTAAAATCCACAAGGTAAGTGTCTATAGCTTTCGCTAAGGCCTATTTTGATAATTAGATCTAATTTTATTTGTTTAAAAGTCAAACTAACCCCCGATGAGATTTAGTGCTTGGCCGAATACAAGGAGGAGCATAGCATAGATTTTAGGATTTGATTAGTATTGAAATCGGCAACAAGGTAAGTTTTAAGAATACTAATCCTACTAGGATTTGGATTTATGGTCAAATGGTTTTTTTATTAAAGTAGTAAGTGATTAATCAAATGTAGGAATTGAGATCTAAAGCAATAGATCGGGTTTTTGGGATTTCAAGGAATCTAATAAGCAAATCAGGTGTGTACGCATACTAACTTTCGATATTTCATATGGAAATTATTTTATTTATATGATTATACGTAAGAATATGAATATGGTTAAGTACCCTAATGTGGTACAAAAGTACTCAGGTACGTTTCCTACTTCTGATAGGATTATGAAATATGTTATTTTATAACATGTGAATATATGTATATGATTATGAAATTAAGTATGTTATGCATGATATATATATATTTTTGGGGCATTCGGGATTTATGTGAAAGGGGAAGAAGGTGTTGACTTCGGTCTCACCAACGTTAGAAGGTGTTGACTTCGGTCTCACCAACGTTATATGGTGACTACGGTCACAAATATTTGAATTTGGTAACTTCGATTACATTATTTGAATATGGTGTCTAATGACACAAATTATATGGGCGATGAGCACGTCGACTACAACGACTGCCTTCGATGGTGTGTAGCGGATGGAGGGTTGACTTAGTAGTCCCACTGCAGGACCGCGGTGCACGGTGGTGTGTAGCGGATGGACAAATAGGCTTGGGTTTGGGTTGCATCATAATTTATTTTATATGAATATGAATTTGATATGAACATGTATGCTCGATTTGTTGAATGTTAGTATCAGTGCACATTGAGTCTTGACTCACCCTGCTGGGAAATATTTTCATGTGATGAACAGTGATGGACCGGGACGGTAGACCTCGAGGTGGCCATGTTTCACTTGAAGATTATATTCGATTTGGACTTTGTTATTATTTGTTTTGGGTTTTACTTGATGTAATAAGGCCATAAGGCCCAGTGGATTTTTCTTATTCTGCTTTACTTTAAATTGTTATATTACAAACTATTATGACTAAAGTTAAGTGGTTTTTTTTTTATAAACCTCAAAAATTATTTTGTCACCTTAATAAAAATTGGATTTACAAGTTTAATTAAATGGGTTTCCAATCTAAGCTCAATCCACAACAACAATTTCGAAAAATTTTACAAATTTTCTCTAAGTAACGAAGGATTTTGAAATCGGTTTACTTTAGGAACATACCAGATCCGGTTCAGGCTCGTGGGCCGGGTGTGGGGTGTTTCAGGCAACCCGAGCACCAACACCATTTATTTTTATTTTCTTTCTTTTAGCACATAACTAAAAACTAACCAAGTTAATGAAGCGTAGATTTCAACACCACACGGCCTTTCACATGGCCGTGGACGTAGCCGTGTGGATACTACGGATTTTCGTACTGGCATGACAGAGATAGTACGAATCAGGACAAGAAATATCTTCAAGCCATGGGCTCCGACTAAGCACCACGGCCGTGCGACACAGCCGTGGCCGACAATATTTTATCAACACAGGCGTGGCGACCTGCACATAGGTGTGGGAGAAGCGAACTAACCACAGCACGACCGTGCAATACGACCATGTGACTTGACACACCCATGGAACACGGGCGTGGGGATGTACCAGAGCTGAAAATTTTATTTAAACCACCTACTCCCCTTCCCATCTACTCTCCATTCCCTTCTTCCACAACATTTACACTTTCCTCCCTTTTCAATTACTCCTTCTTCATTTTCCAAACTCTTGATCTACACTTCATCCATGTCGAAGAAATGGAAGGATCCTATCCAGTCTCCCTGTGTGAGATCGATCTACATAAGTTCATGTCGGTTGTTTCATTAACTCGATAGGAAAAGGACCTTTAAGTCCATTTAATCTTTCTTCTTCCTTTATCTTCTCCTTTATTTTCCTTATCTTTATTTTTCTTATACTAAATTTGGTTTATTTTATTTTAGTTTCTTGGTTTTAGGTTCTAAAGGCTGCTTGGGAATCACACACCATGGCCTTAGAAATCACACCTACCTCGCGAACCATCAACAATAAGGACCTTTCGATCCATTAATCGGTTCTTTTAGTCTTATTTCACTTTTTACACTATTTCTTTTTATTTTTCTTTTCTTTAAATATAAAATAAGTATATTTAGCATTATTCTTATTATTTCTTGGCTAACTCTTCACGAGATTCCCAATTTCTTCATCTAACACAGGAATTAGAGGCACCCTCTCCAACTTGTCTTTCACCTCCGGATCAAGTTTCCACACTTTCAACTCAAGGAACCCATCCAAAAATTCAGGAAGTTTCACTTCTCTCCCTCTCTTTTAATTTTCTTAAAATGTGATTACTATCTATCTTTTTACATTAAGGGCAATGTACATCTTAAGTGTAGGGGTGAAAATTATTTAGAAAAAGTGCTTGACTTTTTGCATTATTCTCAAATCCCTGAATGATATCTTGTCTTAAGTAATTTTCTCATATCACTAATTAGAATGAAATTCCTGTTGATTTATGATTTTTATTGATATGTTTTAGATTAAGTCATTGATGATTATATAGTGATGATTTAAACTTTAAGATACTAGAGAATCAAGCATGATGAGTCTATTTTCAGAAATTAAAAATTTTGTTAGGTTGTCTACCTAAATCTAATTATTACCTTGATGTTTGAAATTTACAAGGTTGTCATCAAAAACCCATAATTTTTGTGAGATTTTGAGCCTTTTAGAGCATATATTCTTTTTGTGCTCACTTTATTGATTGTGAGTGTGTCAACATTGATTTGTTATTCTAGAACTTGCTTTGATTATACATGTCGACACCAAATCTTTGATTTGATATATTAAGATTATAAAGGCAACTAGGATTTAACCCACTTACTCCACTAAAAGCCTACCCTCACAATTAACCCCTAGTGAACCCCTTTGATCCTAACAACCCTTTTTATTGACTCACCCACTAATATTAACCCAAAACCCATCTTGTATTTGTTATCACCATTCCTTTTGACTACAATTCTATCGAGACTTGATTTGATCTGTTACCTAATTATTTTATTTCAAGAGTTGAATTTTTCTTTTATTATGTAGTTATTGACTTTTCTTCAAAATATATATAAATATAATAATAAATTTTTGAAATATATTCATTATTAGTTCTGTGATTAAGTGAGCTTATACGTTTAAATTCAATATCTTGAAGAAGAAGCTCGTATTATTAGTATTTCAAGTTTTTAATTGATGTAATTATTCAGGATTAGTTCATTTTTCTAGTTAGGTAAATTTTCAATTCAATCTCGATTCTAACCCTCTAATTTAGCATTTATCCACACCTTTAACCTAAGCCCTGTTACAACCCTTTTAAAGACCTTTTGATTTGTGTATTATCTCATTTTATAGTGGTGGAGATTTGATTTTCAAGTAAGCCTATGGGATTAACTTTTCATGTTTGACTTTTGAGAGCTTAATTTTGAACCTTAAACACTTCGAGTGATTTGAGTGAACCTTTAGTGAGGATGTCAACTCTTGTCAATTTTGAATTAAATGAAACACCCCAAACCCGGCCTACGAGCCTTGACCAGATTTGGTATGTTCCCCGGTGTAAACGTTTCAAATTCTTTTCTTACTTAGGAAAAACTTGTGTGATTTGGAAGAAAGATCATTTTGGGTTGGGCTTGAGTTGAAAACAAGTTTATTTCATTATTAAAAATCCTTTACTTTAAGTGACAAAACGTTTGGGCTTTGTTTTACAGATAGATTTACTTAATCTTTTAATAAGTAAAAGTTTGTAAGCTTAATAAATAAAAGCAAAGTAAAGTAAACGCTACTACGGCCTTATTACATCAAATAATTTTCCAAAATTAAAACCAAAATAAACTTTAAATGACTTAAAATTAAATAAAAGTCCAAGTCAGAATTTCTTCTTGTGCATGGCCATCCCTAAGCTTCACGAACCCTATCCATCACCGATCACACCAAACATGTTCCCACAATGGGGTGAGTCAAACAGACTCAATATGTACACAAACACTAAGGCTTAACAAATTTAGGCATAACAAATCATAATCATACGTATCGCAATTTCACATTTAATGATTCAAGATAATGATGCAAACCCAAACCCAAACCTATATGCCATCCGCTACACTCCACCCGTACCATCCTGCACACTGTGGGGACTACTAAGTCAACCCTCCATCCGCTACACACCATCGAAGGCAGTCGCTGCAGTCAACGTGCTCATCGCCCATATAAAATTCGTGGCATAGCCACTAGATAATTGTGTCATGAGACACCACATTCAGATAATGTAACCGAAGTTACCACATTCAGATAATGTGACCGGAGTCACCACATTCAGATAATGTGACCGAAGTCACCACATTCAGATAGTGAGACCGAAGTCATCACATTCACTACCCCTTTCTCAAATAACCCGAATGCCCCATATTATTCATATCATGCATATCATACTTAAATTCACATTCATGTCACTTTTCACATGTTAATATAACGTATTTCGTAATCCTAGTAGGAGTAGGAAACGTACCTGAGTACTTTGTACCATAACATGGTGCTTTAGCCACATTCTTACACTTTCATATTAACACATATATCAAGTTTAAGCCATAAATCTATTAAGATTAGTGTGGGGGTATACACGGTACCTTAACCATGCTTTTTCACATTCTTAATAACATATTTAATTTAAAACATAGCCATGAACGTATTAAAACTTAGGGTAGGGTACACACCTAATTTGCTTAACAATTTCACTTGAAATCCCGAAATTTAATCTACTGCCTTAGATCTTTAACTCCCTACATTCGGCCCATATTAAAGGTTTAATGAAAAACTCATTTGGTCATAAAACCAAATCCTAGTAGGATTTGTATTCTAAAACTTACCTTAATGCCGATTTGCTTATCACTCAAATCTCGAAAACTTTACTTTTCTCCTCCTTGTATTCGGCCAAACACTAGATCTCTACATAGGTTAGTTTTCGGCTTTTAAGATAATAAGGAAATAGATCTATGTACTAAAATAAGGCCTTGGCCGAACATACCTATGTGCTTACCTTCAAAATCTTAAATCCCGAAACTCACTGAATAACTAGGGAACACGTGGCCTATGGTGTACCTTCGGGAAAAGAACTTCTCCTTCCTTGTAGTCGACACTTAGTAAATCCCGAAAGATCTCTTCAAGGTTTCGGCAATAATATATTAAGGGTATTAGAATCTTAATTTCGACAGACTTAAAAGAAATAGAATGAGAATCGAACCTAATCTTACCCTTACTGAAGAATTCGATAGCACCTAAGCTTGAAGCCACTTGAGATATTCGGCTATGGCCTTAAAAGGTTTACTTCCGACTTTTGGAGGGATTAGAAGGAAGAATAAAGATGGAGGATTCGGCTAGAACACAAGGTATTTCAGTTTTGGCTAAAAAGAAGAATAAAACTGTAGGAATTTTGGCAGAGAGAGGAGAATCTGCTTAAGAAATTCGGCAAAGCAAGAGTGAATGAATGAATGAATGGCCTTCTTTTCCTTTTATAGCTGAAATTACAAGGCTAGAGTCCCCTACTTGGCCACCACTCTTCCTATGTGATAATTTTCACTTTAGAAAAAGAATTAATCCAACAATTATCTCCTAATTAGCCGAAATTCTAAAGGAAATAAAACTCCTCTTTTAAGAGCCCACATGCCGTCCACCTCTCTACTCTTTGTAGCAAAATAAAACTTCTTTTATTTGCTTCCTAAGTGACTCGATCCCTGGCCCAAATACACTTGCATGTGGTGCCATTTCCAGAGGCCCTAAGTGGCATCTTCAGGCCACTTTTCTAAGCCTGTTTGTGTGTCAAATTTCACATACTTTTTTCTCTTAAGGCCACCTTGCCTTAATTTCCTCTTTTAAACTTGAAAACTCGACATTTCTAGGTCATTTCTAAGTTTCCAAAAATTTTCGTTTGGCTCTTTAAACTTGACATTTCCTTACATTTCCTAGTTTCCCGAAATGTTTACTTTCCTCTTTTGAATCATTTCCAAATCATTTCCTTATATTTCTTAGTTTCCAAAAATGTTCACTTTCCTCTTTTGAAACTTAACATTTCTAAATCATTTCTTACATTTCCGTGACATTTCCTACATTTCCTTACATTTCCATACATTTCCTTACATTTCCATACATTTCAAGGTTCTAAAATGCAACCACATATCACAAGAAACATGCTATTTCATAAAATTAAGCAAAATGCACACAATGGGATTCAACCTCTTCCTCAAAGTACTTCACTTGATGCCATAACCCTTGCACCTTAGGTGGCGCCCCTTGCCACTTTTCCACATCACTTCTTGTTTTTAACTTAAAACCAATAATTGTCCAAAGCTTTCTTCCATCCTAGGATTTTAAAACCCTTAATTCACTTCCAAACACCGCCAAAACCTACTACTCATGAATTATGCACAAACGCATAACCCCTAATCTAGGATGTTACAGTTCTACCCTCCTTAAAAATAATTGTCCTCGAAATTACTTACTAACAGTCGTACAATCCTTCTCACCGCTCTATGCTTACACTGTGCACTCTGATCTTAATAGAACCATCATACTTTCTAGGCACAATCTCTAAGTTCACGTCCCTTAGAACTTATTTCTAACGTCGCGATTTAATCTGATTAAGAAGTTTTATGTATTAAAAAAAAATTGTTTCACTGATTAACCGCGAGGAAGTTTTATGGAAAGAATTTTTAGAAGTGGTTCTTTCGTACTCATACATGCACGCAGTCTTTACATTCATACATCCATCAATCAATTATGAACTTTCGTTCATTTAGAGAAATGTTGTAGTTTTCATTGTTGTTGTTTTTCCACTACCCAGGGGTATTTTCGTAATTTTCCATACAGGGGTATTTTCGTAATTTGTCAAAATAAGGTTCCTTGGTGATTTTGTCATTAAGGGTATTTTGGTAATTTTTGAAATCCAGGGGTATTTTAGAAATTTTGAAATTACAGGGGTATTTCGGTAATAAACCAGGGTAAATTTATAAATCTTAATAAATCAAGGGTATTTCAAAATTTGCAAAACTTGAGGGTTCTTTTTGAGAATTTGTTTTCCAAATTGGTGTTTGTAAAAATTTTGAAAATCGTTGGTCGCTCGGTAATTTTGTAACTTGGGGTATTTTGGTAATTTATAGGTTGGGAGAAAATTTCGTAATTTTTTTTCTAAAATCAAGGTATTTTGATGTTTTGCAAATTAGGATTTTTGAACATTTTATAAAGTAATGAAATTTTGATAGGAACTGTGGGTACTTGGAAATTTCATAAACCAAGGGCATTTTTGTAATTTTACAATTAGGGGTATTTTTGTAATTTTATAAATCTGAAATATTTCAAGAAAATTTTATAAAAATAATCTTTTTCAAATCAAGAGGATAATTTAGAAATTTTTAAAACTAGGGTTTCCATAAAATACGGTTAGTCCCTTTCGGGTTTTAGTTAGGGGTTTAGCCCGTGTATAAGTCCTCTTGGTTAAGGTGAATCGAGGCTACGCACCAGGTAGGATTCGATTGGAGAGGAGGTGAGTCACTAGGACTGCTTAAATACCAAGCTCCCACTGAAACCAATCCTAGACATGCGCACCATGGTTACCACACCCTAACTCAGCAACTTAACCACAGGTTTGTTTAGTTAGGCATTTGAGTCTTATGTTTTTGTTGGGGTATACTAGTCCTAGGGTTCAACAGATCCTAGTTCACTAATCTACGTTGCCATAAAAGCCCATACATTTCACATATTCAAATCACTTGAAGTCAAGTACTTACCGGTGGATCATGGGTGGAGACTTAGTGGGCCATGCCGAAAAACACAAAATTTTTCGTAAAATTCCTTTTGGGCTTACTTTGGAAAACATTTTGGGCCTTAAACCCAAGGCCGAGAGTTTAAAACTGGGCTCTGATACCATACTGAAACACCCCAAACCCGGCCTATGAGCCTTAACTGGATTTGGTATGTTCCCCGGTGTAAACAGTTTCAAATTCTTTTCTTACTTAGGAAAAACTTGTGTGTTTTGAAGAAAGATCGTTTTGGGTTGGGCTTGAGTTGAAAACAAGTTTATTTCATTATTAAAAATCCTTTACTTTAAGTGACAAAACGTTTGGGCTTTGTTTTAAAGATAGATTTACTTAATCTTTTAATAAGTAAAAGTTTGTAAGCTTAATAAATAAAAGCAAAGTAAAGTAAACGCTACTACGGCCTTATTAAATCAAATAATTTTCCAAAATTAAAACCAAAATAAACATTAAATGACTTAAAATTAAATAAAAGTCCAAGTCGTAAATTTCTTGCTGTGCATGGCCATCCCTAAGCTTCTGCCGAACCCAGTCCATCACTGACCGTCAGCTGAAACATGTTCCCACAATGGGGTGAGTCAAACAGACTCAATGTGTACACAAACACTAAGGCTTAACAAATTTAGGCATAACAAATCATAATCATACGTATCACAATTTCACATTTAATGATTCAAGATAATGATGCAAACCCAAACCCAAACCTATATGCCATCCGCTACACTCCACCCGTACCATCCTGCACACCGTGGGGACTACTAAGTCAACCTCCATCCGCTACACACCATCGAAGGCGGTCATTGCAATGACGTACTCATCGCCTATATAAAATTCGTGGCATAGCCACTAGATAATTGTGTCATGAGACACCACATTCAGATAATGTAACCGAAGTTACCACATTCAGATAATGTGACCGGAGTCACCACATTCAGATAATGTGACCAAAGTCACCACATTCAGATAGTGAGACCGAAGTCATCACATTCACTTCCCCTTTCTCAAATAGCCCGAATGCCCCATATTATTCATATCATGCATATCATACTTAAATTCACATTCATGTCACTTTTCACATGTTAATATAACGTATTTCGTAATCCTAGTAGGAGTAGGAAACGTACCTGAGTACTTTGTACCATAACATGGTGCTTTAGCCACATTCTTACACTTTCATATTAACACATATATCAAGTTTAAGCCATAAATCTATTAAGATTAGTGTGGGGTACACACGGTACCTTAACCATGCTTTTTCACATTCTTAATAACATATTTAATTTAAAACATAGCCATGAACGTATTAAAACTTAGGGTAGGGTACACACCTGATTTGCTTAACAATTTCACTTGAAATCCCGAAATTCGATCTACTGCCTTAGATCTTTAACTCCCTACATTCAGCCCATATTAAAGGTTTAATGAAAAACTCATTCGGTCATAAAACCAAATCCTAGTAGGATTTGTATTCTAAAACTTACCTTAATGCCGATTTGCTTATCATTCAAATCCCGAAAACTTTGCTTTTCTCCTCCTTATATTCGTCCAAACACTAGATCTCTACATAGGTTAGTTTTTGGCTTTTAAGATAATAAGGAAATAGATCTATGTACTAAAATAAGGCCTTGGCCGAATATACCTATGTGCTTACCTTCAAAATCTTAAATCCCGAAACTCACCGAATAACTAGGGAACACGTGGCCTATGGTGTACCTTCGGGAAAAGAACTTCTCCTTCCTTGTAGTCGACACTTAGTAAATCCCGAAAGATCTCTTCAAGGTTTCGACAATAATATATTGAGGGTATTAGAATCTTAATTTCAGCAGAGTTAAAAGAAATAGAATGAGAATCGAACCTAATCTTAACCTTACTGAAGAATTCGACAGCACCTAAGCTTGAAGCCACTTGAGATATTCGGCTATGGCCTTAAAAGGTTTACTTCCGGCTTTTGGAGGGATTAGAAGGAAGAATAAAGATGGAGGATTCGGCTAGAACACAAGGTATTTCAGTTTTGGCTAAAAAGAAGAATAAAACTGTAGGAATTTTGGCAGAGAGAGGAGAATCTGCTTAAGAAATTTGGCAAAGCAAGAGTGAATGAATGAATGAATGGCCTTCTTTTTCTTTTATAGCTGAAATTACTAGGCTAGAGTCCCCTACTTGGCCACCACTGTTCCTATGTGATAATTTTCACTTTAGAAAAAGAATTAATCCAACAATTATCTCCTAATTAGCCGAAATTCTAAAGGAAATAAAACTCCTCTTTTAAGAGCCCACATGCCGTCCACCTCTCTACTCTTTGTAGCAAAATAAAACTTCTTTTATTTGCTTCCTAAGTGACTCGATCCCTGGCCCAAATACACTTGCATGTGGTGCCATTTCCAGAGGCCCTAAGTGGCATCTTCAGGCCACTTTTCTAAGCCTGTTTGTGTGTCAAATTTCACATACTTTTTTCTCTTAAGGCCACCTTGCCTTAATTTCCTCTTTAAACTTGAAAACTCGACATTTTAGGTCATTTCTAAGTTTCCAAAATTTTCATTTGGCTCTTTAAACTTGACATTTCCTTACATTTCCTAGTTTCCTAAATGTTTACTTTCCTCTTTGAATCATTTCCAAATCATTTCTTTATATTTCTTAGTTTCCAAAATGTTCACTTTCCTCTTTTGAAACTTAACATTTCTAAATCATTTCTTACATTTCAGTGACATTTCCTACATTTCCTTACATTTCCTACATTTCCTTACATTTCCATACATTTCCTTACATTTCCATACATTTCCATACATTTCCATACATTTCCTTACATTTCCTTACATTTCCAAGGTTCTAAAATGCACACCACATATCACAAGAAACATGCTATTTCATAAAATTAAGCAAAATGCACACAATGGGATTCAACCTCTTCCTCAAAGTACTTCACTTGATGCCATAACCCTTGCACCTTAGGTGGCGCCCTTGCCACTTTTCCACATCACTTCTTGTTTTTAACTTAAAACCAATAATTGTCCAAAGCTTTCTCGCCATCCTAGGATTTTAAAACCCTTAATTCACTTCCAAACACTGCCAAAACCTACTACTCATGAATTATGCACAAACGCATAACCCCTAATCTAGGATGTTACATTAAAGGTAATTATTTAGAAAAGGGGAAACACCTATTTTTTTATGCTACAAACTTGTGACTTTGATTGTTTGAATCTTTAGGACTATTTGAGTTAATTTATCCATGTATAAATTATCTATGAATTATGATGAAACATTATCGATTAATATTATGAATTGAGGAAGTTTGTTTTAATTGTGAGTTGAGAATTTTGCTTGAGGACAAACAAAAGCTTAAGTGTGGGGGTATTTGATAAACCATAATATACACATATTTTAATCCCACATTTAGCATGTTTTTGGATGATTTATCCCTTTAATTATGGAAATAGGTGCTCCTAATCCTTTGTTTTCATATTTTATATTTAGGAGAGCACCGGAGGATGAAAAGAACGAGAAATGGGCCAAAAATGGAGTAAATGGGCCAAAGTACGAAATCCACACGGCCTAGACCCCGAGTCGTAGGCCCGTGCCTCATTAACAGACCCGAACACATTCTGGCCTCGACTTACTCGGGCGTGTGCCATGGGCATGTCCCTAATGTGACCCATTTGAATTCTATTCGGAATAGGGTACTTAGAGGAAAAGAAAGACATTCCAAAAGCCTATATAAACACACTAGAGGCCAACCTTAAAGGGTGCGTTCAGCTAGGCCAAAAAGCCAAGCCAGATGGGCCGAATTGTGGAATTCACTCGAAGAAAGCCAGTTGATCCATCCCAGAAGCCAGAGTCATACTCAAAATTAAGGATTTCTCCTTCAATTCCTTCAAGAGGTTTTAGAGTTTTCTTTATGTTTTTTTATATTTTCTTCTGAGATGTATTCTTTTATGATTATGAACTAAACCCCTCAAATACCTGAGGGGGATGAAACCTAAGAGAATCTTGTTATTATTTTCTGAGCTGTATGATAAATACTTGATTTGTCCTTAACTATGTGTTCTTAATTCTAGTTTTGATATTTCAGGATATTGATTCAAGCGTTTATGCTTTTAGGTAGAGGAGGAATAGACCCTGTTTAAGAGTAGATCTAACATAGTTAAGTGAAGTTGATCGCAACCCTAGAGATAGGATGACGAAAATCTGCCAGATTAGGGTCAAACCTAATATGGGAGTCCATAGGTCGAGTTAATGCTCTAGGGGTTTTAATTGGAAAGAGATTTCAATTAATCAACCTAGGGTTAGACATTAGTAGCCTCGAGGGAGGTATTAATAAAAATTAGGGAATCCTACGGATCAAGTCAAGTGAATAAATCGTCTGGTTCAGAGTTAAATAACAAGTGAAGTCTAAGTGGATTCTTCCTCGAGTATTGTCTCAATCAATTGGTTTTTCCCACAAGTATTTCCCCAATTCATTCTTTTTGTCTTAGCATCTTTATCTTAGTGGTTAGTTAATTTTAGGTTAAACAACAACTCCTTTAAATTTTAGGTTAAATAATAAAAAGAAAGTTAGTATTAGTGCTTCTGGTTCCTTTGGGTTCGACAATCTGGCCTTGCCACTAAACTGTACTACTATTCGATAGGTGCACTTGCCTCAAGTCGTTGTCACAATTAGTTTTTAGGCTAGATCATTCATATTATAAATTTTTAAGACTCTGACACACGATCAATTTTCTGCCTTCTCTTTGGCGTCCCATTTTAAGTTTCCCCCTAGGGTGTTTATATAGGCTTTGGAACACCTCTCTTAGCCCACAAGTGGTCAATTCCGAATAGAATTAAAATTTGATAGGCAGGGACATGCCCGTGCTCGATTCCTTAGACCGTGCTCGATTTTGCTTGCCATATACGGCCGTGTGGTCTACTCGTGTACGTTGATACAGGCCGTGTGATAAACCGTAATACGAACTTATTTTAATTCCACCTTTAGCATACTTTTGGATGATTTTTCCCTTTAATTATGGAAATAGGTGCTCCTAATCCTTTTTTTTTCATGTTTTATACTCAGGAGAGCACCGGAGGATGAAATGAATGAGAAACGGGCCAAAAATAAAGAAAATGGGCCAAATTACGAAATCGACACGGCTTGGGCTCAAGACCACACGGTCGTGCCTCCTTACAGACCCAAACACGGCTTGGCCCCCGAAATACACGACCGTGCCTCTATAACAGACTCGACCATGGCCTGGCCTCGAATCACATAGTCGTGTGCCATGGGCATGTCCCTGCCACAGCAAAGAAGAGTTTTATTCGGATTAGGATACTTTCGGGCCAAGTAAGGCATCTCAAATCCTATATAAACACCCTAGGAGGCAACTTAAAAGAGGAGTTCAATAGAAGCCTTCTTTCAGGGCTTTTCAGGGCGTTCAACTAGGCCAAGGAACCAAGCCAGAGGGGCTGAATTGTGGGATTCACTTGAAGAAAGCCAGTTGATTCATCTCAAGAAGCCGGGATTATACTCAAGGCGGAGGATTTCTCTTTCAATTCCTTTAGGGGGTTATAGGGTTTTCTTTATGTTTTGTTTTATATTTTCTTTTGAGATGTTTTCTTTTACGATTATGAACTAAACCCTCAGATATCTGAGAGGGATGAAACCTAAGACGAATCTTGTTATTATTTTCTGAGCTGTATGATAAATACTTGATTTGTTCTTAATTATGTGTTCTTAATTCTTGCTTTGATATTTTAGGATATTGATTAAAGTATTGATGTGCTTAGGCAGTGGAGCAAAAGTCCCTGTTCAAGAGTAGATCTAGCATAGTTAAGTGGAGTTTATCATAACCCTAGAAATAGGATGACGAAAATCTGTCGGATTAGGGTCAAATCTAATATGGGAGTCCATAGATCGAGTTAATGAAATTCTAGGTGTTTTAATTAGAAAGAGATTTCAATTAATCAACCTAGGGTTAGATGTTAGTAGCCTCGAAAGAGGTATTAATATAAATTAGGGAATCCTACGGATCAAGTCAAGTGAATAAATAGTCTGGTTTAGAGTTAGATAACAAGTGAAGTCTAGTTGGACTCTTCCTCGGGTATTGTCTTAATCGATTGGTTTTCCCCTCAAGTATTTCCCCAATTTATTCTCTTTGTCTTAGCATCTTTAGCTTAGTAGTTAGTTAATTTTAGGTTAAACAGCAATCCCTTTAGTTCTTAGGTTAAATAATAAAAAGAAAGTTAGTATTAGTACTTTTGGTTCCTTTAGGTTCGACAATCCGGTCTTGCCACTAAACTATACTACTATTCGATAGGTGAGCTTGCCTCCATCGTTTTCTTAGTTAGTTTCCAGGTTTGATCATTCTTTTTATAAATTTTTAAGACTCTGACATACTATCAAGTTTTTGGCGCTGTTGCCGATGAACTGAAATATTAAGAAAGCTCAATTTTTATTACTTTAGCCATATTTTATTTTATTTTTTCTATTAAATTTTAATTTTACTTTTCTAATTTTCTTTATTTTTCTCTTTTCCTCGCAGGTACCTCTAGTTTATAACTAAAAGGAACCCAACGGGACCCCTGATTTACGATAGTGATATTGAAGGAACTATTCGTAAAACTCATAGACAAATAAGGCAAGGCTTAAACTACATAGAAGAAGAGCAAGAGGACGAAACCGGTACTACCGAAGTGATTGCTGAAAATAATCTGCTACCTTAGGAGGTGACCGAACATCATGCTCCTCGTACTATGTATGATTACGCTAAACCAAATTTAATAGGAGCTAAATCAAGTATTGTTAGGCCTGCCATAGCTGCTAATAGTTTTGAACTAAAACCTAACACTATTCAAATGATACAACAATTTGTTCAGTTTGATGGTTTGCAGGATGAAGATCCAAATAATAACTTGGCAATTTTCCTAGAATTTTGTGATACTTCTAAAATTAATGGGGTTTCTGATGATGCTATCCGCCTTCGATTATTTCCCTTCTCTTTAAGGAATAAAGCTAAATAGTGGTTGAATTCTCTTCCACGAGGATCAATCACTACATGGGATCAAATGACCGAAAAATTTTTATTAAAATATTTTTCGCCAGCCGAAACGGCCAAATTAAGAAATGATATCTCTTCTTCTGTGCAGATGGATTTAGAAACACTATAAGATGCATGGGAGAGATACCAAGATCTATTGAGAAGGTGCCCACACCATGGTTTACCCTTGTGGCTACCAGTCCAAACTTTCTACAACAGTATGAACCCTTCAACAAGACAACTGATTGATTCAACGGTAATGAAACTCGAATAACAAAACTCCGAGGCGACTTTATGAGTTTATAGAGGAGATGTCACTGAAAAACTATCAGTGGCAAGTTACAAGGACAAGGCCAACAAAAACAGCCAGAGTTTTCAACCTCGACACAGTCACCATGATATCAAACCAGGTAGAGATGTTAAATAAAAAGGTTGATGGTTTATATGGTTCTTTGTAGGTACATCTAGTTATGCAATGTGATTCAAATCTAGGAGGCATGGCGAATCTTGAGTACCCACCCTACAATCCGGGCATGGAAAGTGAACAAATAAACTACACGGGTAACAATTTTAGATCTTAAAATAACCCTTATAGTAATACCTATAATCCAGGTTGGAGAAACCATCCCAATTTCTCATGGGGTGGTCAAGGAAATCAGAGACAGCAACCCCCTCCAAACTTCCAACAACAGCCCTACCCACAGGAAAAGAAGCCAAACCTTGAGGAGATATTGACAAAATTCATCGCGGTGTCGGAAACATGTTTCCAAAACACCGAAACAACACTTAAAATCAACAAGCATTGATAAAAGGAATCGAGAACCAGTTAGGGCAACTCGCTAAGCTGATCTCCGAACGACCACAAGGTAGCTTGCCAAGTAACACTGAGTCTAGCCCAAAGGATCAACTTCAAGTCATAACAGCTCAAAGTAGTGAAGGGTTAGTAGAATCTGAACTTGAGCCAAGGCAGGAACCTGTTGTAAGTGAAGGTGAGTTTGAGGTAAGCCAAGAAAAGCCAAAACCTGTAATTAAAGAATATCAACCTCAAATACCATACCCGGATGCGATGAAAAAAGATAACTCAAATGAACAATCCAGTAAATTTCTTAAACTTTTAAAGAAATTACATATTAACTTACCGTTTCTTGAAGCTCTTTCGCAGATGCTAGATTCAAGGAAATTTTTAAAAGAGCTTTTAAAAAATAAGCAGAAGTTAGACGAGAAGTCGCATGTGGAACTAAATGCAATGTGCTTAGGAATGTTACAAAACAAACTACCACGAAAATTAAAAGATCCAGGGAGCTTTACAATTCATTGTTTAATTGGTAGTTTATCTATTGAAAATGCTTTAGCTGATTTAGGGGCAAGCATCAATGTTATGCCTTCTAAAATGTTTAAACAACTAGGTCTAGGGAAACCCAAGCAAATTAGGATGAGCATTCAACTAGCTAATAAGACTACTCGAATTCCTAGGGGTATAATTGAAGATGTACTAGTTAAAGTTGACAAATTCATATTCACAGTAGACTTTATTATTTTAGATATGGATGAAGACAATAATATCCCCTTAATTTTAGGAAGACCCTTTTTAACAACTACCAGATCTAAAATTAATGTTAGTACAGGTGAGCTCATACTTCGTGTAAGTGATGAATCAATCAGTCTTCAAGCTCTCGACTCAGTTAGGACATCGAGTGATAAAGGTGAGAATGTAAATTCCATTGATAATCATTCGGTCAAACTCTCTTTTCAGGAAGCACCACGGAACTACACCACTGAGCCTGATCTTATACCTCATACCAACAAAGAAATATCTCAAGAGGAACGACGGCTTCAGATCGATGAGCTAGATTAGTGGAAGACATATTTCAAGGAGGAGTCAAAACCACACAAAGCAAAACCGAATGAACCCCCGGATGAGCTTAAAGGAACATTAAATTACTTCAAAATAGGAGATCAAGTACTGTTAGATAAAATAGACCCATGAATCACCACTTCAGACCACAATACGAACAAAGAGATCCCTTTTAAGGTAATTAATGTCTTCCCGTATAGCACAGTAGAGGTAAGCAATCCTACATTCGGCACTTTTAAGGTAAATGCTACTCGACTTAAACCATATAATGATAACATGAGAAAGGATTTTTCACTCCTCAAACCACCATAAGTATGCGAATAAGAGATAAGTCTAGCTGAAGACTTTAAACGAGCATTTCTCAGGAGGCAACCCGAGCACTAACCCCATTTATTTTTATTTTCTTTCTTTCAGCATCTAACTACAAACTAACCAAGTTAATGAAGCGCAAATTTCTGCACCACACGGCCTCAGACACGGCCGTGACCATGGCCGTGTGGGTGCTACGGATCTTCGTACCGATATGACAGAGATAGTACAAAAAAGGACGGAAAAATTTTTTCAAGTCACGGGCTCCAACCAAACACCACGGCCGTGCGATGCGGCCGTGGCTGACACTGTTTTAAAAGCACGGGCGTGGCGACCTGCACATGGGCATGGGAGAAACGAAGGAAGCATAACACAACCGCTAGACACGACCGTGTGATTCAACATGCCCACAGTACACAGGCGTGGAATGTACCATACCTGAATTTCTATTTAACCCACCCATTCTCCTTCTCACCCACTCTCCATTCTCTTCTCCCACACTGTAACACCCCCAAACCCGGCCCACGAGCCTTGACCGGATCTGGTTATGTCACTGTGGAAAGACGGTTGAAAATCTTTGTGACTTTAGAATAAAACCTTAAATTTTATTAACTTTTGAAACCATGTCCATTTAAAATAATATAAAAACCTTAATGTTGCAAAAAGTTTGAAGTAAAACTTTATTAAACACATATATATATAATTTGAACAAAGAAAAGTTGCTAAAAATAAAGCCATCTTCACATAAGTAATTTAATTTAAACAAGCCATCTTACTAATAATAATAACATAATACCAAAATAATAAAAAGGCCCTTATTACAACCCATACTTAAACAAAATACTTAATATTAAAAAGGCTTAGAATAATTTAAAATATCTTCTTCTGCATGGGCCACCCTGTATCCTCTCCGAACCCAGTCCGACTTTACGCATCACCTGAAATAGTTAAGAAAAATAGGGTGAGTCCACAGACTCAGTGCATAATCATTACACATGTTCCACACGAATGGACCTAACCCATACCCACATAGTTCACGTAACAAGTCATGCAAACATGCATCCCATTTTCACCTACAATCCACCGTAACACCAACCTTAGCGACTCCCGCCAAGGCCGTATAACCCACCGATCACAACCGAGTGATCCCACAAATCTTACCTCGGCAGACCTGCTGCACAAGGCCGTGGTTGAGCCACCGATCACATCGTGAACCCGACAGTAATCTATCTACAGTGATGCACTCAGCTATCAACTGCCGAGATGGGCACCCAGCCACACCTCCCTTGATGTAGCACACAGCTAATCATCAAGCGCTAATGTAGCACGAGGCTAACATTAGACCACGTACATCAATGTGTACACCCATCTTTCCTTGGTCATATCCAATCCCCATGCATAAGTGTCAATGCATCATGTCAAGTCAATCATATCGAATGAGTATACATCACAAGCTCATTACCATATCGTACATACACCATAAGTAAATTTAATAATACGATTTACCAACCTGATAATCGATTACCCCACATATGGGTATCCATCACCTTAGCCTTTAATGTCGGCTATCACACAGCATACACAAGTACACATTAATAAACAATTAACCGAAGAAGCAGTGCGATGATTACGCACCTTAACACCTGAAGTTCTAGACCATCGATCTCAAAGCTATCGCTAAACGAAACTACGACGATCTGCCTAAACTACTGCTCTGACGCTGGCCCACACCCTGGTGGCCAATCTCGAACTGCCGAGACAGCTCTTTTCTTGAACTTTCGGATAGGGATTTTCCCTTGCCCTCCTTGACTGGCACTCGCCTCCATCAACACACTTAATCAGAACAACGGTTAATCACCCAAGCATTCGGCTAAATAAATACTAAAAGAGATAGACTATCAGAATAGCTTTTACCACCACTTACCAACTGATTAACAGAGAATGAAGGATCAAATCCACTACTTTGCGACCCTGGAGACCCTACAACCATTCGGTTACCACAAGAGATTAACATACTTCTAAACAAGTGCCAAAATCGGCTCTTACCTTTGTAAAAGTCAACAGAGAACAGAGAGGGAAAGAAATAGGCATTCGGCTATGCCTACTTACCTTCACCAACGCTTGAAAAAGGAACCCAACTTGATCTACCCTCTCTACCTAATATTCGGCCAAGGTGAAAACCAATAGGAGAAGGGAATTCAGCACACCAAGAGGAAGAGATTCGGCTAGAGTCTTGAAGTAGAAACAAAAGAAATATGGTTCAAGAAGAAAGGAGAAATCGGCACAAGGAGATTCGGCCAGAGAAGAAAACTATTCGGCTTTGAAGAAACAAGAGAAGAAAATGGAATATTGATGGGGCTTAAAGAGGTGCTACAGCAACAAGAAATGGAGAGGGATTTCGGTGAAGTGACAAGGAACAAATGGAAGGAAAAGATGACCCTAAAGGTCTCTTGAAGTTTCGGCCTAGAGCAAGCTATTAAGAAAAGAGGTGTTTTTGGTGTGGGTAATGTTTGAGAAAAAGAATGAAGGCTTAGGAGTAAAGAGCTAAAATTTGGCAAAAGGAAGCTCACCACCCCTTAAATAGACTTCGGCCACTCCCCCTACCCTTCATAGCCGAAAATACCCTCATGATAACCCCCTAGCTGTCCAACTCTTCTACCTCACACCCAAATCCCTTGATTCCCTCCTAGCTTCACTCTACACCTACCTTTCAAACAAATTCAAACTAAAACCAACTCAAGCCACACATTCAAAATAAGTTGACCCATTCAAAATCCCCTTTTTAAGTGCCATGGCCGAAACCAACTCCTCCCCCTCTCATGACGCAAAAACAAAACCAAAATGCTGCCTTTGCAGCTCGAACATGAGACCCCTTCAGCTCCTTGAAGCGTCACTTCTCCATGCTCTAAGTGGCGTCTCCCTTGCCACTCTGCCAAGCCTTCTCTTGTGTCTTAACCTCCCAATTATTTCTCTTAAGACCCCTCTAGCCAAGCTCCCCTTTTAATACTAAAAATTCAATAATTTCCTAAGGCATCCCTTACCTTTTAGGGTTCTCCAAATCCCCTTAAAACTCATCCAACCACACAATAAGCCTACCATCACTTGGGTTAGGCACTAAATGCATAACCCCTAGAACCTGGATGTTACAATTCTACCCTCCTTAAAAAATAATTTCGTCCTCGAAATTACTTGGCTAGACTAACGGTCGAACATCCTACTTTACCACACTACACTATTGCTGTGCACTCTGATCTCAAAGAGCTATCATATTTCCTAGGCACAGTTCCTACGTCCACTTTCAAGGTTCCACATACTTTACTAGCAACAGAAAACAATCTGACTTATCCATAAGCAAGACAATCTAGGGGATTCCAGAAATAGAGAACGTACCCGATGTCAAATCTGGCACATCTTCTTCCTCACGACGCCTGACTGCGTAAACTCACCTTGGCTGTCTCGCCTCAGTGCCACCATTACCCCGGCCTAATGCTCCACGACCTCGACCGGAGCCATTCCCTCCATGGTTCGGACCATGACCCCTCGTCACCTGCTGACCATCTCTGCTCAGCTGCACATAACCTTGGCCTACTGTCTGAGTCCTATTCAGATTCTGAGGACAATCCTTAACCAGATGAGACTTGGACTTGCATCTGAAGCATTCTTGATCCCGATTCCAGCACTCGCCAATATGATACCTTCCACACCGAGCACACGGACGATCTGGATTCCCAATAGTTAACTTAAGAATACGAGCAGAAGTCTCGACCCTCGGTCTTTTCTGAAATCTTTCAAATGATTCTGGCGATCTCGAACCTCTTATCCCGGTTCCTTTTTTTATCTCTATTCTGCCTCTCGGTCCTCTTGACCTTCTCAGCTATCCGAGCTTTCTCCACTAAGATGGAAAAATCTCTTTCTCGTTGCGGAGCAATCAAAACCCATAGCTCATCCCGCAGCCCATCTTCAAATCTGACGCATCTCTCATAATCGGTAGCCACGATGCCCCGAGCATACCGGCTCAAACGCAGAAACTCAGCCTCGTACTCCGCTACTGACTTGCCTCCTTGCACCAAATTGAGGAACGCCTTCCTCTGAGCGTCCACATAGCTCGCTCCGATATACTTCCCTTCAAACTTAATCTTAAAGTAACCCCAGTCCACTCGATCCGCAGGGGTACCTCCCTTAACCGTGACCCACCATTGGTAGGCCTCATCCCGTAGCAACGAAACAGCACCCTTAAGCTTCTCCTCTGCAGTTAAATCCAAGTCGTCCATAATCCTTTCAACTGCCTCAAGCGATTCGCCACGCCGAGCTACCCTGACACTCCTCTAAAAACCTCGGCTCTATTCGACCTAAGTCTTTCAGCCACTGACTTTCGAGTCCCATTGCCCACATTGGCTCCTGCCACTTTCTCGAGCACCCGCAGCATAGCCTGCGATACTGAATCGTCTCCCCCTGTCTGATCCTGATGTTCAACCTCAACAGCTGGGGGCGGTACATCGTTCTCTGACCCACGACTAGACCCAACCGATTCCGATACTGCCATCCTGCCTCTACCACGTCCACGAGCATTGTGACCACGCCCCCTAGAACTCATATCTAGCGTCACGACTTAATCTGTTTAGAAAGTTTTATGCATTAGAGATTTTTGTTCCACTATTTATCCACGAGCAAATTTTATGAATAACAGTTTCCAGAAGTAGTTCTTTCGATCAATCAAAGTTTCATTTAAAGTTCTCTATTCTAATTCAAACATTCACATTCATCACTAAAGACACATACATTCATCCATGTCACTTTCTTGAACATTCCCAACCCAGGGGTAATTTCGTCATTTTCCTATAAGGGTACTTCGGTAATAAATCAAAGTGATTCCGAAAACTTTAATAAGTCAGGATCTTTTTAAAATTCCCAAAACTGAAGAGTATTTTCAAAAATTTCACGAATTGAAGGTATAACAGGATTTTGAAAACCAGGGGTATTTTGGTAATTTTGTCAATCAGGGTAATTTTGTAAATTTCCAAGTCAGGGTATTATTCTGAAATCTGGAATTTTGAATACTTTTAAAAAGTAGGGATATCAAAGTTGGGGTTAAACCGAAAATTTTAAAAGTCAAGGGCATTTTAGTAATTTTTAACACATGGATATTTTCGTAAATTTTCCCCCAAATCAGAGTATCTGATACTTTGAAAACTAAAGATTTTGGTATTTTGCAAAGTAAAATCATTTTAACAAAAGTTAAGGGTAATGCGGTAATTTACAATACAGGGGCATTTTTGAAGTAAATTTTGTAAATCGGAGATACTTTAGAAAAATTTTCACAAGAATCTTTTACTAAAGTAAAAATGGTAATTTAAGGATTTTAAAACTAGGAATTTTATAAAACTGCACGGCTAGTCCCTTTCGGGTTTTAATAATCGGTTTAGCCTATGAACAAGTCCTCTTGGTTAAGGTGAACCGTAGCTACGCACTGTGTAGGATTCGAGTAAAGAGGAGGTGAGTCACTAGACGCTTAAATACCAAGCTCTTCATCAATGCCATTCCTGACATGCGTCGATGGTTACCACACCTTAACTCGGTGACTTACTTCACAGGTTTGTTTAATAGTCCTTAAGTCTTATGCATGTGTTTGAGTAGACTAATCCTAGGGTCCAATAATCATAATATTGTAATCTACGAGCCCAAACTAAGCCCATAATAATTCACATAAACAAATCAAGTCCAAAGTACTTACCGTGGACTTGAATGAGGTACAAAAGCCATGCCGTAATAACTCGAAAATTTTTATAAAAGCCCATATTTCAAAAAGCCCATTTTGAAAATGTTTTGGGCCCAAACCTCAAAGTGAGTTTTGAACCGGCTCGATACCAATTTGTAACACCCCAAACCCAAATTTCACGAGCCTTGACCGGATCTCGGTTATGTCACTTTGTGAAAGATTTGAAAATCTTTGTGACTTTAGAATGAAACCTTAAATTTTATTAACTTTTGAAACCATGTCCATTTAAAATAATATAAAACCTTAATGTTGCAAAAGTTTGAAGTAAAACTTTATTAAACACATATATATATAATTTGAACAAAGAAAAGTTGCTAAAAATAAAGCCATCTTCACATAGGTAATTTAATTTAAACAAGCCATCTTACTAATAATAATAACATAATACCAAAATAATAAAAAGGCCCTTATTACAACCCATACTTAAACAAAATACTTAATATTAAAAGGCTTAGAATAATTTAAAATATCTTCTTCTCGCATGGGCCACCTCAGATCCTCTCCAACCCAAATTCAACTTTACGACACCAAATAGTTAAGAAAAATAGGTGAGTCCACGCACTCAATGCATAATCATTACACATGTTCCACACGTATGGACCTAACCCATACCCACACAGTTCACGTAACAAGTCATGCAAACATGCATCCCAAATTTCACCTACAATCCACCATAACACCAACCTTAACAGACTCCACGCCTAAGGCCGTATAACCCACCGATCACAACCGAAAGTGATCCCACAAATCTTACCTCGGAGACTCACGACAAGGTCAGTATCGAGCCAACGATCACATCGTGATCCCGACAAGAATCTGCCTACGGTGATGCACTCACTATCAACCGCCGAGATGGGCACCACCACACCTCCTTGATGTAGCACACACTAATCATCAAGCGCTAATGTAGCATGAGGCTAACATTAGACCACGTACATCAATGTGTACACCCATCCTTCCTTGGTCATATCCAATCCCCATGCATAAGTGTCAATGCATCATGTCAAGTCAATCATATCGAATGAGTATACATCACAAGCTCATTACCATATCGTACATACACCATAAGTAAATTTAATAATACGATTTACCAACCTGATAATCGATTACCCCACATATGGGTATCCATCACCTTAGCCTTTAATGTCTGCTATCACACAGCATACACAAGTACACATTAATAAACAATTAATCAAGAAGCGGTCATGATGATTACGCACCTTAACACTTGAAGTTCTAGACCTCGATCTCAAAGCTATCGCTAAACGAAACTACTGGCGATCCGCTTAAATCGCCGCTTCCGACACTGCCCACACCCCAAGGCCAATCTCGAACCGCCGAGATAGCTCTTTTCTTGAACTTTCGGATAGGGACTTTCCTTGCCCTCCTTGATCGCACTCGCCCATCAACACACTTAATCGTAACAACGGTTAATCACCTAAGCATTCGCTAAATAAATACTAAAAGAGATAGACTATCGTAATAGCTTCTTACCACCACTTACCAACCGATTAACGAGAGAATGAAGGATCAAATCCATCGCTTATGCGACCGGAGACCCTACAACCATTCGGTTACCACAAGAGATTAACATACTTCTAAACAAATGCCAAAATCGGCTCTTACCTTTGTAAAAGTCGACAGAGAATAGAGAGGGAAAGAAATAGGCATTCGGCTATGCCTACTTACCTTCACCAACGCTTGAAAAAGAAACCCAACTTGATCTACCCCCTCTACCTAATATTCGGCCAAGGTGAAAACCAATAGGAGAAAGGAATTCAGCACACCAAGAGGGAGAGATTCGGCTAGAGTCTTGAAGTAGAAACGAAAGAAATATGGTTCAAGAAGAAAGGAGAAATCGACACAAGGAGATTCGGCCAGAGAAGAAAACTATTCGGCTTTGAAGAAACAAGAGAAGAAAATAGAATGTTGATGGGGCTTAAAGAAGTGCTACAGCAACAAGAAATGGAGAGGGATTTCGGTGAAGTGACAAGGAACAAATGGAAGGAAAAGATGACCCTAAAGGTCTCTTGAAGTTTCGGCCTAGAGCAAGCTATTAAGAAAAGAGGTGTTTTTGGTGTGGGTAATGTTTGAGAAAAAGAATGAAGGCTTAGGAGTAAAGAGCTAAAATTTGGCAAAAGGAAGCTCACCACCCCTTAAATAGACTTTGGCCACCCCCTTACCCTTCATAGCTGAAAATACCCTCATGATAACCCCCCTAGCCGTCCAACTCTTCTACCTCACACCCAAATCCCTTGATTCCCTCCTAGCTTCACTCTACACCTACCTTTCAAACAAATTCAAACTAAAACCAACTCAAGCCGTACATTCAAAATAAGTTGACCCATTCAAAATCCCCTTTTTAAGTGCCATGGCGAAACCAACTCCTCCCCTCTCATGACGCAAAAACAAAACCAAAATGTCGCTTTGCGGCTCGAACATGAGACCCTTCACTCCTTGAGGCGCCACTGCCATGCTCTAAGTGGCGCCTCCTTGCCACTGCCAAGCCTTCTCTTTGTCTTAACCTCCTAATTATTTCTCTTAAGACCCCTCTAGCCAAGATCCCCTTTTAATACTAAAAATTCAATAATTTCCTAAGGCATCCCTTACCTTTTAGGGTTCTCCAAACCCCCTTAAAACTCATCCAACCACACAATAAGCCTACCATCACTTGAGTTAGGCACTAAATGCATAACCCCTAGAACCTGGATGTTACACACACCCTCTAAAGTTTTTCCCCTTTTATTTCTCTCCTTCTTTATCTTCCAAAGTCCTTGATCTTCACCTCATCCATGTAGAAGAAACAGAAGGATCCCAGTCTCCCTGTGCGAGATTGATCTACATAAGTTCATGACGGCCGCTTTATTAACTCAACAGGAAAAGGACTTTTGAGTCCATTCTTTATTAACTCAACAGGAAAAGGACTTTTGAGTCCATTTATTTTTTCTTTTTCTTTTCGCGACTCTTTTAATTTCCTTATATTTTTATTTTTTTCTTTTACTAAATTTTGTTTATTTGATTCTAGTTTCTTGGTTTTAGATTCTTCAGGCTACTTGGGAATCACACACCATGACCTTAGAAATCACACCCACCTCGCGAACCATCTAACAATAAGGACCTTTCAGTCCATTAATCGATTCTTTGAGGCTTATTTCACTTTTTAAACTATTTCTTTTTATTTTTCTTTTCTTTCACTATATAATTAGTATATTTAGAATTATTATTATTATTATTTCCTAGCTAACTCTTCACGAGGCTCCCAATTTCTTCATCTAGCGCAAGAATTCAAGGCATCCCCTCCAACTTATATTTCACCTCCGAATCAAGTTTCCCACACTTCCAACTCAAGGAATCCATCCAAAAATTTAGGAAGTTTCACTTCTCTCCGTCCCTTTTGATTTTCTACTATAATGTTATTATATATCTTTGTACATTAAGGGCAATGTACATCTTAAGTGTGGGGGGGAAAATTATTTAGGAAAAAAGTGCCTAACTTTTTGCATTATTCTCAAATCCTTGAATGATATATTGTCTTAAGTAATTTTCTCATATCACTAATTAGAATGAAATTCCTGTTGATTTATGATTTTTATTGATATGTTTCGGATTAAGTCATTGATAATTATACAGTGATGATTTAAACTTTAAGATACTAGAGAATCAAGCATGATGAGTCTATTTTTCAAAAATTAAAATTCTATTAGGTTGTCTACCTGAATCTAATTATTACCTTGAAGTTTGAAATTTACAAGGTTGTCATCAAAAAACCTATAATTTTTGTGAGATTTTGAACCTTTTAGAGCATACATTCTTTTTGTGCTCACTTTATTGATTATAAGTGTGTCAAAATTGATTTGTTATTCTAGAATTTGCTTCAATTATACATGTCGAGACCACATCATTAATTTGATATATTGAGATGATAAAGGCACTTAGGATTGAACCTACTTACTCCACTAAAAGCCTACCTTCATAATTAACCCCTAGTGAACCCCGTTAATCCTAACAACCATTTTTATTGATTCACCCACTAATATTAACCCAAAACCCATCTTGTATTTGTTATCACCATTCCTTTTGACTACCCTTCTGTCGAGACTTGATTTGATCATTTGCCTAATTATTTTATTTTCAGTAGTTGAAATTTTCTCATATTATGTATTTACTTGATTTGTTCAAAAAAAATAAAAAATCGAAGTATATTCATTATTAAGTTCTGTAATTAAGTGAGCTTATACATTTAAATTCAACATCTTGAAGAAGAAGCTCGTTTTATTAGTTTCAAATTTTTAATTGATATAATTATGCCAGGATTAGTTCATTCTTTCTAGTTAGGTAAATTGTCAATTCAATCTCAATATTAACCCTTCTAATTCAGCCTTTATCCACACCTTTAACCTAAGCCCCGTTACAACCCTTTTAAAGACCTTTTGATTTGTGTATTATCTCATTTTATAGTGGTGGAGATTTGATTTTCAAGCAAGCCTATGGGATTAACTTTTCATGTTTGACTGACAAATGCTTTATTTTGAACCTTAAACACCTTGAGTGATTTGAGTGAATCTTTAGTGAGGATGTCAACTCTTGTCGATTTTGAATTAAAGGTAATTATTAGGATAAGGGGAAAACACCTATGTTTTCGTGCTATAAACTCTTGACTTTGATTGTTTGAATCTTTAGGACTCTTTTAGCTAAATTATCCATGTATGAATTATCTATGAATTATGATGAAACATTATCGATTAATATTATTAATTGAGGAAGTTCATTTTAATTGTGAGTTGAGAATTTTGCTTGAGGACAAACAAAAGCTTAAATGTGGGGGTATTTGATAAACCGTAATACGAACACTTTTTAATCCCATATTTAGCATACTTTTGGATGATTTTTCCCTTTAATTATGGAAATCGGTGATTCTAATCCTTTGTTTTCATGTTTTATACTCAGGAGAGCACTAGAGGATGAAAAGAATAAGAAACAGGCTGAAAACAGAAAAATGGGCCGAATTACGAAATCGACACGGCCTGGGCTCAGACCACACGGTCGTGCCTCCTTAACAGATCCAAACATGACCTGGCCCCCAAAATACACGACCGTGCCTCTATAACAGACTCGACCACGGCATGGCCTCGAATCACATGGGCATGTGCCATGGGCGTGGCCCTGCCGCAGCAACAAAGAGTTTCATTCAGATTAGGATACTTTCGGGCCAAGTAAGGCATCTCGAAGCCTATATAAACACCCAGGAGGCAACTTAAAAGGGGAGTTCAACAGAAGCCTTCCATCAGGGCTTTTCAGGGCATTCAGCTAGGCCAAGGAGCCAAGCCAGATGGGCCAAATTGTGGGATTCACTCGAACAAAGCCAGTTGATTCATCTCAAGAAGCTGGGATTATACTCAAGGTGGAGGATTTCTCCTTCAATTCGTTCAGGAGGTTTTAGGGTTTTCTTTATGTTTTGTTTTATATTTTCTTCTGAGATGTTTTCTTTTACGATTATGAAATAAACCCTCAGATACTAGAGGGGGATGAAACCTAAAACGAATCTTCTTATTATTTTCTAAGCTGTATGATAAATACTTGATTTGTTCTTAATTATGTGTTCTTAATCCTTACTTTGATATTTCAGGATATTGTTTCAAGTATTGATGTGCTTAGGCAGTGGAGCAAAAGTCCCTATTTAAGAGTAGATCTATCATAGTTAAATGGAATTAATCGCAACCCTAGAAATAAGATGACGAAAATCTATCGGATTAGGGTCAAACCTAATATGGGAGTCCATAGATCGAGTTAATGCAATTCTAGGGGTTTTAATTAGAAAGAGATTTTAATTAATCAACCCAGGGTTAGACGTTAGTAGCCTCGAAAGAGGTATTAATATAAATTAGGGAATCCTACGGATCAAGTCAACTGAATAAATCTTATGGTTAAGAGTTAGATAACAAGTGAAGTCTAGGTGGACTCTTCCTTAGGTATTGTCTTAATCGATTGGTTTTTCCCCCCAAGTATTTCCCCAATTCATTCTCTTTGTCTTAGCATCTTTAGCTTAGTAGTTAGTTAATTTTAGGTTAAACAACAATCCCTTTAATTCTTAGGTTAAATAATAAAAAGAAATTTAGTATTAGTACTTTTGGTTCCTTTGGGTTCGACAATCCGGTCTTGCCAATAAACTATACTACTATTCAATAGGTGCGTTTGCCTCCATCGTTGTCTTAGTTAGTTTTCAGGTTTGATCATTCATCGTTGGTTTGTCGAGTTTTAAAATTTATAAAGAATGAGATCGAACCTGGAAACTAACTCTGACAATGATTAAAGGCAAGTTTACCTATCGAACAGTAGTATAGCTTAGGCAAGACCAAATTATCGATCCCAAAGGAACTAAAAGTACTAATACTCACTTTCTTTTTATTATTTAGCCTAAAATATGGAGTGATTGGTTGATTGAATCTAATTTAAAGACTACTAAGCTAAAGACAAAAAGAACGAATTGGGAAATAACTTGATGAAAAACTCAATTGATCACGATGATACCCTCAGGAAGAATCCACCTAGACTTCACTTGTTATTTAACACTAAACCATACGACTTATTCGCTTAGTTTGATCCGTAAGACTCCCTAACGTATATTAAACCCTCTCTCGAGGCGAATAACATCTAACCCTAGGTTAATTAGTGGAACTCTCTTTCTCTTATAATAACCCCCTAGAATAGTAGTAAATCGATCTATGGACTCCCATATTAGGTTTCACCCTAATCTGGAAAAATCTCATCACCCTATCTCTAGGTGTTCGATCAACTCCGCTTAATTATGCTAGATCTACTCTTAAGTGGGGTCTATTCCTCCTCCACCTAGGCACATTAGATTTGGATTAAGCATGCACAATTAAGAACAAACTAAGTATTTATCATATAATTCAGAAAACAATAACAAGATTCATCTAGGTTTCATCCCCTTTAGGTATCTGAAGGGTTTAGTTCATAATGAATAAAGAAAACATCTCAAGAAAAAAGATAAAACAAAACATAAGAAATCCCTAAAACCCCCTGAACGAATTGAAGGACAAATCCGCCGTCTTAAGTAGAATTCTGACTTCTTGAGATGGATCACCTAGCTATCTTCAAGTAATTACCTGAATTGAATTGCTCTAGCTTCGACTCTTTGGCCACGCTGAACGCCCCTCTTCAGGATACACTTAGGGTGTTTATATAGACTTTTAGAATGCTTTACTTGGTCCCTAAGTGTCCTAATTTAAGTATACTTCCTACTCAGTGTTTGAATAAGCTTTGGAAAGTGCTTTTTTGCCTCAAAGTATCCAAATCCGACTGAAATTGCTCTCCCCCGCGACAGAGGCACGGCCAAGGCACACGCCCGTGTAAATCGTGGTTGGGCCGTGTTTCGATTCTATTGTTTAAGGCACGACCGTGTAAATCGTGTTTACGTCGTGTTTCGATTCTGTTGTTTGAGGCACGGCCATGTAAATCGGGGGTCAGGCCGTGTGAAGTATTTTGACGTTGCACGGCCGTGTGGCTTGATGTCCAGGCCGTGTCGATTTCCTTTTTGGCCCAAATTGGCCCGTTTTAAGCCCGTTTATTGTTCTTTTCATTCTCGGGTGTTTTTCTGAGTATAAACATAAAAAGAAAGGATTAAAAGCACCTTTTTACATAAATTAAGGGCTAAATCATCCAAAAGCATACTAAATACGGGTCTAAAATATGTTACTTTTACGGTTTATCAAATACCCCCACACTTAAGCTTTTGCTTGTCCTCAAGCAAAATTCTCAACTTTCAATTAAAACAAACTTTCCATAATTCATAATCCCTATCAATAATGCCTCATCATAATCCATAGATAATTTATACATGGATAATTTAACTCAATGACTCATAAAGATTCAAACAATTCTAAGTCATATATTTGTAGTAAGAAAAACATAAGTGTCTCTCCTTATCTAAATAATTACCTTTGATTCGAAACCGATAAGGATTGACATCCTCACTAAAGATTCACTTAAATCACTTAAAGTATTTAAGGTTCACAATTGAGCACTCCACAGTCGAACCTGAAAAGTTAATCCCATAGGCTTGCCTGAAAATAAAATCTCCACCACTGTGATATGAGATGATACACAAATCAAAAGGTCTTTAATCAGGGTTGTAACGGGGCTTGGGTTAAAAGGTGTGGATAAAGGCTAAATTAGAAGGTTAAAATCGAGATCGAATTGACAAATTACCTAACTAAAAAAAATGAACTAGAAAATAAATGATTACATCAATTGAAACTTTAAACTAATAATAATACGAGCTTTTTCTTTGATAATTGAAATTTAAATGCACAAGCTCACTTTTTATACTACTAATACTGAATATACTTCAATTTTTCAATTTTTTTCCAGAAAAAACTAAAGCAAATACAAAATAAAGAAAGACTTTATCAACTGGAATAAAGTAATTAGGTAACTGATCAAATCAATTCTCGATAGAAGGGTAGTCAAAAGAATGATAACAAATTCAAAGGGCTTTTTGGGTTAATATTAGCGGGTAAATCAATAAAAAGGGTTGTTAGGATTAAAAAGGGTTCACTAGGGGTTAATTATACGGGTAGGGTTTTAGTGGTGTGAATGGGTTAAAACCTAGGTGCCTTTATCATCTTAATATATCAAACCATATATGTGATCTCAATAGTATAATCGAGGCAAGCTCTAGAATAACAGTTCAAAGTTGATACACTAATAATCAATAAGGTGAGCATGAAAAAGAATATATGCTCTATAAGGCTCAAAATCTCACAAAAATTATGGGTATTTGACATCAATCCTGTAAATTTCAAACTTCAAGGTAATATTCAAATTCAGTTCAACAACCTAGAAAATTTTTATTCTTGAAAATAGACTTATCATGCTTGATTCTCTAATATCTTAAAGTTTAAATCATCAATGCACAATTATCAATGACTTAATCCAAAACATATCAATAAAATTATAAATTATTAGAAATTTCATCCTAATTAATAATATGAGAAAAATACTTAAAAAAAGATTAAATTCAGGATTTTTAGAATCATGCAAAAAGTTAGGCACTTAATTCCCCCCTCCCCACACTTAAGATGAACATTGCCCTCAATGTAAAAAGATAGATACATAATCTTGTAATAGTGAAATCAAAAGAGAATGGGAGAAGTGACACTTCCTAAATTTTGGATGACTCCGGGAGTTGGCCGAGGTCGTGGTGGAAGATGAGTTGGAGGAGGCGGTGGTGGCATTTTTTTTATGGGCCTGGTGAGGTGGCTGCCAATGCGCTCTTTGCTAGGTGAAGAAATTGGGTAGCCTCTAAGGTTGTGGTGTGTGATTCCCAAGCAGCCTTTAGAACCTGACACCTTGGATTGTTGTTTGGATGAAGTGGCCGGCATGAACTCATGTGTAGGGTCTTCCTTATGGAGACTATACGTGCCTTCTTACGCTTCTTCATCATGGCTTTGGTATGGCTCAAGGGCTACAGAGACTTGTTTGTGTAGATGTGGAGATCTGAAAGGAATGAGGAAGAGAAAAGGTGAGAGCTAGGATGAATGGATAAGGGTGGTTAGGTTTAAATAGAGGCTTGCTTCTGGTACTTTCTCACGCCCGTGGACTGAGGGCATGTCGAATCACATGGCTGCCTCCTATGGCTGTTTCTCGCCCGTGGTCAATAAGTCAGTGTCTTCACATGGTCACATTGCACGGCCGTGTGCTAGGTGTGTTGGCATGCCACACCCTTTCCTCCATTGCTACGCCCGTTCTTGAAATTGTAGTGTCAGCCCACGACTACCACGCACGGGTAGGGTAGGTAGGCGCGTGACTTTCGAAAGTTGGTTGGGTCAGGATTTGTACCATCTTTGCTATGTCAGTACAATGATTCGGAGTACCCACATGGTTACAGCCACAGCCATGTGCTAGGCCGTGTGGTCTGGGAATCTACACTTTCTATTTATTAAAATTCTAAAAGAGAAAATAAAAATAAAAGAAAACAAAAACCATAAAATAAAAATTTAGTGTTCGGGTTGCCTCCCAAGGAGCGCTCGTTTAAAGTCTTAAGCTAGACTTTTCTTGACATTTGAAAAATATCAGGGAGGTTTAAAGGTTTGAACATCTTTCCTCATGCTTATAGTTTTATTTTCTTAACAAAGTTCAAGTCGAGAAACTTTTACCTTAGAGGTGTCGAATGTTGGGTTGCTTACCTCGACTATTCCGTGTGGGAAGATATTGTGTGCCTTAAGAAGGATTTCTCCTTTTGGCTTCAGGTCTGTTGTGATGATGTACGGATCTACTTTGTCTAATAGTACATGGTCTCCTATTTTGTAGTGATTGGATGTTCCTATGAGCTCTTCTAGATGCTCCTTCGGTTTTACTTTGTGTGGTTTTCTTTTGACGTGCGTCTTCTATTCTTCTAGTCTGTCAACCTTAAGGTTTTGATCCTTCTCTTTGTCGGTTTGGGTTCTATGGGTTGGCTCAGGTTTGTCTTCATGTGGTGTTTCCTACAATGAAATTTGTACAAATTGATTATCGACTGAATTATCTTTCTTACCTTCATCGGTTGTTGTCCTGGCCGATTCAAGAGCTTGAAGACTGATTGATTTGTCACCTACACAAAGTATGAGTTCTCCTATGGCAACATCAATTTTAGTCTTGGCAGTTGCTAAAAAGGGTTTTCCTAAAATTAAGGGGATTGTATTATCCTCATCCATATCTAAGACAACAAAATCTACTGGGAAAACAAATTTATCGATTTTGACAAGAACATATTCAATAATGCCCCTAGGAATTCTAACAGTTTTATCAGCTAATTGTATACTCATCCTAGTTTGTTTGGGCTTCCCTAGACCTAGTCGTTTAAATAATGTATACGGCATGACATTTATGCTTGCCCCTAAATTAGCTAACGCATTATCAATAGTTAGACAACAAATTAAACATGGAATTGTAAAACTCCCTGAATCTTTTAGCTTTTATGGTAGTCAATTCTGTAACATTGCTAAGCATGCTGCGTTTAATTCCACGTGGTGCTCTTCATCTAATTTACGTTTGTTAGTCAAGAGTTGTCTTAAAAATTTCCTCGAGTTTGGCATTTGAAAAAGAGCTTCAAGAAGAGGTAAGTTAATATATAATTTCTTTAAGAGTTTAAGAAACTTAGCAAACTATTCCTCTGAATCGTCTCTTTCCATTGCTTTAGGATAAGGTATGCAAGGTTGGTACTCCTTGATTACCGGTTTTGGCTTTTCTTGTGTTATCTCTATCTTACCTTTGTCTCTCTCGTTTTCTTATACTGAGCTGGATTCATCTTCTCTTTTATTGTCATCAACTGTAATGGCTTGGATTTGTTCTTTCGGGTTAATCTCAGTGTTACTTGGCAGCCATCCTTGCGGTCGTTTTGACATTAGCTTTGCTAGTTGTTCGACTGCATTAGTGGCTACCTTGACTGACTTAGTAAGTTCCCCGATTTGACTCTCATTGCTTTTAATTGTTTTCTCAGTTTCTTGGAAGTGATTTTCTGTATTTGCCATGAATTTTTTCAGCAGCTCTTCGAGGGTCAGCTTCTTCTCTTGCCGATATGGCTGATTTTAGAATTTTGGAGGAGGTTGTTGTCTTTGATTTCCTTGAATTCCTTGGCCTCCCCATGAAAAATTTGGGTGGTTCCTCCAACCTGGATTATAGTTGTTACTATAGGGATTATTATTGGATCTGAAATTATTACCTATATAGTTCATATGTTCGCCTCTGCGGCCCAGCTTGGTAGGGTGGGTATCAGATTCGCCATACCCAATCGATGTTGCAATCGCATGACTGGATGTACCTATGAAGAACACAAACTATCAAGCTTTTTATTCATCATCTCTACCTGTGTTGATAGCATGGTCACTCCATCGAGGTTGTAAACTCCAGTTGATTTTGTCAGTTTTGTCCTTGTAACTTGCCACTGATAATTATTCAGTGACATCTCTTCAATGAACTCGTAAGCTGCTTCAGGAGTTTTGTTGTTCAGGGTTCCACCGGCGGCTGAATCAATTTGTTGCCTTGTTGAAGGGTTTACACCGTTATAGAAAGTTTGGACTTGTAGCCACAAGGGTAGACCATGGTGTGGACACCTCCTCAAGAGATCCTTGTATCTTTCCCATGCGTCGTATAATGTTTCTAAATCCATCTGCACAAAAGAAGAGATATCATTCCGTAATTTGGCCGTTTTGGCCGGTGGGAAATATTTTAATAAAAATTTTTCGGTCATCTGCTCCCATGTAGTGATTGACCCTCGTGGAAACGAGTTTAACCACTGTTTGGCTTTATTCCTTAATGAAAAGGGAAATAATCGAAGATGTATGGCATCATCAGAAATGCCATTTATTTTGAAGGTATCATAGAACTCTAAGAAATTAGCTATATGAGTGTTTGGATCTTTGTCCTACAAACCATCAAATTGAACAAACTGTTGAATCATTTGTATTGTGTTAGGCTTTAATTCAAAATTATTAGCGGCTATAGTAGGCCTAACAATACTCGATTCCGCTCCTGTCAAATGCGGTTTAGCATAATCAAACATTGTACGTGAAGCATTATTTTCTCGCACATCAGGTGCTAGTGGGTTATTCTCGCCCATCCCTTCAGTAGGATTGGATCTATCTTCTTGATCTTCCTCTTGTAATTTAGGGCTCGTCTAATTTCTCTACGATTCCTATGCGCAGTAGCTTCGATATCACTATCGTATACTAGTGGTCCTCCCGGGTTCCTCCTAGTCATAAACTAGAGGTACCTGCTAGGAAAAGAAAGAAAGAAAATTTAGTAAGTAAAATAAAATAAATTACGAAATTTAAAATAAAAATAATGGCCAAAGTAATAAAAATAGAGTTTTCTTAATATTTTAGTTCCCCAGCAACGGCGCCAAAAACTTGATCGTTGTTTTGTCGAGTTTTAAAATTTAAAAAGAATGAGATCGAACATGGAAACTAACTCTGACAACGATTAAAGGCAAGTGTACCTATCGAACAGTAGTATAGCTTAGGCAAGACTGGATTGTCGAACCCAAAGGAACTAAAAGTACTAATACTCACTTTCTTTTTATTATTTAGCCTAAAATATGGAGTGATTGGTTGATTGAATCTAACTTAATGACTACTAAGCTAAAGACAAAAAGAATGAATTGGGAAATAACTTGATGAAAAACTCAGTTGATCACGACGATACCCTCAGGAAGAATCCACCTAGACTTCACTTGTTATTTAACACTAAACCATACGATTTATTCACTTAGTTTGATCCGTAAGACTCCCTAACGTATATTAAACCCTATCTCGAGGCGAATAACGTCTAACCCTTGGTTAATTAGTGGAACTCTCATTCTCTTATAATAACCCCCTAGAATAGTAGTAAATCGATCTATGGACTCCCATATTAGGTTTCACCCTAATCCGACAAAATCTCGTCACCCTATCTCTAGGCGTGCGATCAACTCCACTTAATTATGCTAGATCTACTCTTAAGCGGGGTCTATTCCTCCTCCACCTAAGCACATTAGATTTGGATTGAGCATGCATAGTTAAGAACAAACTAAGCATTTATCATATAATTCAAAAAACAATAACAAGATTCATCTAGGTTTCACCCCCTTCAGGTATCTGAAGGGTTTAGTTCATAATGAATAAAGAAAACATCTCAAGAGAAAAGATAAAACAAAACATTAGAAATCCCTAAAACCCCCTGAACGAATTAAAGGAGAAATCTACCGTCTTGAGTAGAATTCTGACTTCTTGAGATGGATCAGCTGGCTATCTTCGAGTAATTCCCTGAATTGAACAGCTCTGGCTTTAGCTCTTTGGCCTCACTGAACGCCCCTCTTCAGGATACACTTAGGGTGTTTATATAGACTTTTAGAATGCTTTACTTGGTCCCTAAGTGTCCTAATTTAAGTATACTTCCTACTCGGTGTTTGAATATGTAATATCCGGGATTTTGGGCTTGTGCATTTTTGCTTAATTGCATGAAGTAGCATGACTATGTATGATTTGAATGTGTTTTATAGATTTTGAGAAATTTAGAGTGTAGGAGAATACCCTAGAAAATATTGTGTTTTAAGTTTTAAAGGGGAGCTAGGCAAATGAGGCCTTAAGGAAATTTGTAAGGGAAATTGGACATAAAAATGGGCTTAGTAAAGTGGCAACGAGGCGTCACTTAAAGCCTCAGTGAGTGATGCCACAAGCAGGGTGCAGGGCTTAGGTTCGAGCAGCATGGGACGCAAATGGGAGTTTATTTTTGCAGTAAGGAGGAGCAGTGGTGGACAGCAATGGGACACTTGATGGATGAGCATTTGATCAAGTCAAATGCATTCAAAAGTAGGCTAAGATAGGAAGATAATTGTTGATTTATTTAAATTATTTTGAAGGGGTAAAGAAGAGGGAAAGTAGGAGAAAAAGGAGGAAGATGATAAGGGAAGGAGAGTTGGCCGGCCAAGGGACACCTTGGATGTCAATATTCGGTCATGGGAAAGAGGGGAAAAGCCGAATGTCCATAAGTGAAGTATAGGCTTTCCTCTGGTGTGATTTCTTTCTCCCAAAAGTTCTTTATTGTCGAAACTCTCAGAACTACATCCCTTTTCTTCCATTTGTTAAAACTGAATATCCCTCTCTCAAAATCCCATCATTGCCAATTCTCCCTAAAGCCTCATACTCTTCCTTTTCTTTCCTTTGTTGAAGTCAAATCTCCCTAGTGTTCATCAAGCCGAATCTGTATCTCCCTGCTACTTCCTCCTAAACCCGAAAGTTCACTTCATTGTCACTCTTTGAATCGATTTCTTTTGCAAGCTTCCTTGTCGATTTCTTGAAGGTGGTTGATCAATTGCATTTTGGTCACTCTGTTGGTAAGGGATCTCTCTTGGGTTTAAAAATCTCTGTTCTCTATTTTTGTCTATCGAAATCAAGACTCTAATCCCATTAATGCTCTTTGGCCAAATCTTTGAAGAAGGATTTCGAGATTTCTGCTAAGTCGACTACAAGAGAAGATCATTCGGGATTTAGATATCTAAGGTAAGTAAAGTGTAATAATAGGCCGAAGGCCATTTATGATGTTCATTAAGTGTTAGAATCGGATCTAACATAAGGCTTGTAGGTATTTCAACATCTCCATAAAACAAGTGACGATTTTGGGATTTAGATCCGCAAGGTAAGGGAATATGAATATTCGGCCAAGGCCATATTAAGTGTTAGTGACTAGCTGATTCTAACTATGATTTTTAGGGAGGAGTACAATCTGTTTCGGTAGTCTTTCAGGATTCAGTGAACACGTTAGTACCAGGTGTGTAGCCTTACACCAATTCCTAATAGATTTATGGTATTAATTTAATATGTGTGTTAATAAGAATATGAAAGATGTGGCTAAAGGTACCATCCAATGGTACGACATATTCAGGTACGTTATTCTCTATAAATCTGTTAATAGTATTATAAACATTGAATGTGACATATATGAAAATTGGTTACGAATATGAATAAGGCATATGGCATGATATCCGCATTATTTATATGACACATGGGGCATATGGGTGATTATGAAAAGGGGAAGTGTTCTGGTGGTTTTTACCACAATATCTGGTGACTCATGTCACATAATCTGAATGTGGTGACTTATGTCACATAGTATTATCTGGTGATTGTCACATTATCTGGTGGCTATGCCACAATTTATAAGGGTGATGTGCAAGTCGTCTGCAGCGACTGCCTTCGATGGTGTGGAGGGTCAATTTAGTAATCCCCACGGTGTGATGGCAGGTACGGGTGATGTGTAGAGAATGGTTATTTAGGTTTGGGTTCGGGATTGCATCATTGCCTATATTTGTTATATATATGATTTGTTATGCCTAAATTGTTGGGAGATTGTGTTGGTTGTTACACATTGAGTCCGTTGACTCACCCCGTTGTGGGATATCATTTCAGGTGACACTCAGTAAATGGACCGGGTCGGTAGGAGCTTAGTGGTGGCCATTCTCAGCTCAGTATTTATTTTATTTTGAACTTTTATATTTAAGTATTTTGGATTTATTTCGGGTTTTGCTTTGATGTAATAAGGCCATTACTATTAACTATTTTAAGCGTGCATTTTATTCGGTTTATTATGATACGATTATTGTTAAATCAAGATTAAATAGCTTTTCCTTAAAATAAATTTTAAATGTTTTGACACTTAAACACCAACGATTTTCAAATTAATGGTAAACCTTAAAGCAACTTGACTTTTTTTTTAACCTATGGTTTGAAAGATAATAATAAAGTTTTAATAAAAATCTAGACTTCAAGAGCAACACCGTTTTCAATTTGAACCCAACACAAATCAGATGTTCTTCAAAACCACCCAAATTTTTCCAAAGTAACAAACAAGTTTTGAACTGCTTTTACTCGTGGAACATACCAGATCCTACGAGGCTCGTGGGCGAGTTTGGGGTGTTTCAGCTTTGGTATCGAGTCTTGCTCAAAACTCACCTTGAGGGCTTTTTGGGCCCAAAACGCTTTCTTTCTTTTGAAATTGGATTTTACTAAGGAATGAGCGGTGTCTTCCGGCATGGCACCCGAGTCTCAACCAAGTCCACCGTAAGTACTCCTAACCCTTTTGTGATTTGTATGTGGGAAATTATAGGACGAGATTAGTAGATTAGGAATTATTGAACAATGGGATTAGTCCACTCCAACACCAAATACATAAAATTTAAAGTTTAACCAAACGAACTCGTGGATCGAGTCGCCAAGTTAAGGGTGTGGCAACTGCAGCGCATGTCTAGGATTGGATTTAGGGGAGCTTGGTATTTAAGCAGTCCAAGTGACTCACCTCCTCTCCGCCGAATCCTACCAGTGCGTAGTGGCTTCACCCTAACCAAGAGGACTCAATCACGTGCAAAATTCAATAATTAAAACCCGAAAGGGACCAGCACCTTGTTTTGTAAAATTCTAAAGTCAAACCGTGATTATAAAATTCCAAAATACCATTGATTTAAAATGACCAAAATACCACGATTTGTAAATTAACCAAATTACCTCTAACCTAGATAAATTACCAAAATACCTCTCAGATGGAAAGTTATCGAAATACCTCAATTAAAAATTTCCAAAATACCCTTATTTCGTTAAATCACCGAACCATATTTTACAAAAATTACCGAAATGCCCCTAGTTTGAAAAAAAATTACAAAAATACCTCGCTTTATAAAATTATCATTTTACCCTTAAAATTTTCTTACCAAGTATTTCAATTTTGAAAAAATACCAAAAATCTCTACTTTGTGAAGTTTTCAAATACCCTAATTTAAAAAATTACCAAAATACCCCTATAAGATAAAATTACAAAAATACCCTTGGGTAGTGGAAAATAACAACAATGACAACCACAACACTTTTCTGTAATGAACATAAGTTCATGAATGTGATGATTGAATGAAAGAATTTGAGACTGTGTGTGTGTATCCGAAAGAACTACTCTTTAGAACTATTGAACATAAGACTGTTCGCGATAAATCAGTGGAACAAAACCTAATTCATAAAATTCCTTAACCAGATAAACGCGATTCAGAAGCATGAATTCTAGGGGACGTGGTCGTAATGTGCGTGGCCGTGGTAGAGGCCGAATGACCGTGTCGAAACCTGTTAAGTCTGGTCAAGGGTCCAAAAATGAAATGCCACCACCACCAACCGCTGATATGGAATATCGTGATCGACGGGATGATGCGATCACAGCGATCCGTGAGTTCGGAAAGGGTGGCGGAGCAGGGGGTATGGGAGCTCGAAAGTCAGACCGAGTGACTCGAGCTAATGGAGCCGAGTTTTTCGTGGTATATCGGTGTGGCGCCCAATACGGCTGAGTATTGGTTGGAAGCGACGGAGCGAATTATGGATGATTTGGACCTGACTGCCGAGAAAAAACTGAAAGGGGTAGTGTCGCTACTCCGCAATGAGTCATATCAATGGTGGCTCACGGTTAGGGATGGTGATGCCGCAGATGATCTTACTTGGGAATACTTTAAGGCGGCATATCAGAAGAAGTACATTGGAACTAGTTATGTTGATGCACAGAGGAAGGCATTTTTAAGGCTGGTTCAGGGAAATAAGTCCGTAGCGGAGTGTGAGGCAGAATTTCTAAGGTTGAGCCGTTATACTCGAGGTATAATGGCTACGGAGCATGAACGATATGTCCGATTTGAGGACGGACTAAGGGATGACCTGAGATTGTTGATTGCCCCACAAAGCAGAGCGGGAGTTTGTCAGACAGGAAAAGGCTAAGGTAGCCAAGGGATTAAAGAATCAGTGAGATGTAATACGGACCTAATAGGCAAAGGAGAGGTTTTGGATCATCAGGGTCATCCGGAATGTGCAAAAGAGGCCTAGAGTTGATGGGCCGCGAGGTCAAGAGAGTTGTGACCTGAGGCGATGTCGTGCTTGTGCTCAGTGTGGAAAGATGCATCTAGGAGAGTGTTGGAAGAAGATAGGGGGATGTTTCAAGTGTGGGCCCAAGGACCACATGATTAAGGACTGTCCTATGAAAACAGATGGGAGCCACCAAAGATGTCGTGGTTTTAATCAAAGCTAGAAGAGGTGGATGAGCCACCATGGGTCGTGGGTCCGATTGGCGAGGTAACGGCCGAAGAGGACAGGAACACCGGTAGAGGTGTTGGTAATACAGAGGCAAGGCACCGGGTCTGTGTATGCATGCCAGTAGGGAGGATGGAGACGACCGGGCGCCATAACTCAGACGTCCTTATAGCTGACAAGCCTTACTTTGCTTTAATTGATGTTGGCTCTACCCACTCTTATGTTGCATGTAGAGTAGTTGAAACACTAGGTATAGCCTCTGAATTGTCTAATAGGGAGATGACTGTAGTGAGCCCGTTAGGTCAAACTATAGTGGTGAATAAGATATTTCAGAGTGTACCTCTAGAGCTTCAGGGAGTGGTATTTCCTACCGACTTGATGGAACTACCCTTCGGAGAATTTGATCTTATCCTTGGCATGGACTGGCTAGTAGAACATCGGACTGTATTGGATTGCACAGCTAAGCGAATGGAGTTAAAGACGCCGGAGGATAAGGCTATAATTATGATAGGAGAAAGAAGAAACTACTTGTCTAACGTAGTCTCTGCTTTAAAGGCTAGTAAGGTGGTTCGGAAAGGGTGTAAGGCATTTTTTACCTTTGTTAGTGCATTGGACGCAAAGGAAGAGGGAGTTAGTGGAGTTAGAATGGTAAGAGAATTTGTGGATGTTTTTCCGGAGGAGTTACCTGGAATACCCCCAGATAGGGAAGTAGAGTTTGAAATTGACTTATTACCGGGTACAACTCCTGTGTCAATTGCCCCGTACAGCATGGCACCAAAAGAGTTGGTTGAGCTCAAGGCTCAGATCCAAGAGTTGCTTGATCGTGGGTTTATCCGACCCAGTATGTATCCATGGGGAGCACCGGTCTTGTTTATGAAGAAGAAGGACGGAACTATGCGTATGTGCATAGATTATCATCAGTTGAATAAGCTGACCATCAAGAACAAGTACCCATTGCCAAGGATAGACGACTTGTTCGGTCAGCTTAAGGGGGTCGTGGTATTCTCAAAGATAGATCTAAGGTCTGGATATCATCAGCTTAAGGTGAAGAAGGCAGATATCCATAAGACAGCTTTTCAGACAAGATACGGGCATTATGAATTCTTGGTAATGCCGTTTGGATTGACAAACGCCCCAGCCACGTTCATGGACATGATGAACTGGGTTTTCCAACCCTATCTAGACTGGTTAGTTGTTATGTTCATAGACAATATTTTGGTGTATTCTAAGTCTGAGGAAGAACATGTCGAGCACCTCCGAGTTGTGCTGCAAGTGTTAAGGGAGAAAAAGCTATATGCCAAGTTCAGCAAGTGTAAATTTTGGCTAAAAGAAGTTACGTTTTTAGGGTACGTGGTGTCTGCTGAAGGGATAAGGGTGGATCCTCGGAAGATTGAGGTGGTATTGGATTGGAAACCACCTAAGTCCGTGGTGAAAGTTCATAGTTTCTTGGGATTGGCAGGCTACTACAGAAGGTTCGTAGAAGGGTTTTCATCAATAGCTGCACCTTTGATGAATTTGCTAAGGAAGGAGGTACCTTTCGTATGGTCAGATAAGCAACAGGAGAGCTTTGAGAAGCTTAAGAGGGTCTTGACTGAAGCTCCAGTTTTGGTTCAGCCTAAGGCAGGGAAGGATTTTGTGGTATATTGTGATGCTTTTCACACAGGTTTGGGATGTGTTTTGATGCAAGATGGGAAGGTAGTTGCTTATGCGTCTCGACAATTAAGGCCACATGAGGTTAACTACCCAACGCATGATTTGGAATTAGCGGCAGTGGTCTTTGCTCTTAAGGTATGGAGGCACTATCTATATGGAGAAAAGTTAGTGATTTACACAGACCACAAGAGCCTTAAGTATCTGCTGACTCAGAAAGAGCTGAACCTAAGACAACGAAGGTGGGTGGAGTTATTAAAGGACTACGATTGTTCTATAGAGTATCACCTGGGCAAGGCGAAGTAGTGGTAGATGCCCTAAGTCAGAAAGTAGTGTTGGATCTGAGGGCAATGTTTGCACATCTTAGCTTGTATGATGATGGAAGTTTGTTAGCAGAGTTGCAAGTTAAGCCGACGTGGTTGAATGAGGTGAAAGAGAGTCAGTTGGCGGATGATGAGATAAGCTACGGCAAGTGCGAAATGAGGAGTTAGAGGATTATGGTGTTAAAGTGATGGAGAATTGTGTTTCAAGGGTATGGTCTGTATGCCTAAGAATAAGGAGTTAAGGCAGAGAATTCTTCGGGAATCGCATAGTAGCCCTTATGCTATGCATCCTGGAGGTAGTAAGTTGTACAAGGATTTACGGGAATAGTTCTAGTGGCCTGGTCTTAAGCGGAAGTTACAGAGTTTGTAGGAAAGTGCCTAACGTGTCAGCAAGTTAAGGCTGAACACCAAGTTCTGTCAGGATTGCTTCAGCCGATAAAGATTTCGCAGTGGAAGTGGGAGAGAATCACCATGGACTTTGTTAGTGGCTTCCCCTTACGCCTACTAAGAAGGACTCAGTATGGGTGATAGTGGATCGATTGACAAAGTCCGTGTATTTCATTCCAGTGCAGGTTGACTATTCTTTGCAGAGGTTAGCAAAGTAATATGTGGTAGAAGTTGTGAGGTTGCATGGAGTACCGGTGTCGATTATTTCAGATAGGGATCCAAGGTTTGCGTCTCGATTTTGGAAAGCACTACATCAGGCTTTAGGCACCAGATTGGACTTCAGTACGGCATTTCATCCGCAGTCAGACGGCCAATTTGAGCGGGTAATTCAAGTGTTGGAGGATATGTTAGAGGCTGTGTGATAGACTTCAGAGGGAGTTGGGAAGAGTTCTTGCCTTTAGCGAAATTTGCGTATAACAACAACTATCAGGCAAGTATTCGAATGGCACCGTACGAAACGCTATATGGACGGAAGTGTCGCACTCCTACATGTTGGACGGAATTAGGGGAACGTCAGATTTTGGGTTCGAAAATTATGGCAGAATCAAAAGAAAAGGTTAAAGTGATTCAGACACGGTTGAAGGAGGCTTCTGACAGGCAAAAGTCATACGCAGATCTTAAACGGAAGGAGATTGAGTTTACTATGGGAGATTATGTGTTTCTTAAGGTTTCGTCTTGGAAAAAAGTAATGAGACTTGGTCGCAAAGGGAAGTTAAGTCCCAAGTTTATAGGACCTTATCGGGTATTGAAGCGGGTTAGACCAATAGCATATCAGTTAGAATTGCCTTCGGAGTTGAAGCAGATGCATGATGTGTTCCACGTATCGATGCTACGCCGATACCAATCGGATCCATCTCATATAATACCGGTTGAGGAGGTGGAGCTGAGACCAAATTTGTCCTACGAGGAAGAGCCGATTTAGATTTTGGAACGGGATGTAAAGGTACTACGGAAGAAATCTGTTCCTCTAGTTAAAGTGTTATGGCGTAATCATGGATCGGAGGAAGCTTCTTGGGAGCCGCAAGAAGCGATGCGACAACAATACCCTCACTTATTTTAGCCAGGTAATTTCGAGGTCAAAATTATTTTAAGGGGGTAGAACTGTAATATCCGGGATTTTGGGCGTGTGCATTTTTGCTTAATTGTATGAAGTAGCATGCCTATGTATGATTTGAATGTGTTTTATAGATTTTGAGAACTTTAGAGTGTAGGAGAATGCCCTAGAAAATATTGTGTTCTAAGTTTTAAAGGGAAGCTAGGCAAATGAGGCCTTAAGGAAATCTGTAAGGGAAATTGGACATAAAAATGGGCTTGGTAAAGTGGCAAGGAGGCGCCACTTAAAGCCTCAGTGAGTGACGCTACAAGCAGGGTGCAGGGCTTAGGTTTGAGCAGCATGGGACGCAAATAGGAGTTTATTTTTGCAGTAAGGAGGAGTAGTGGTGGATGGCAATGGGACACTTGATGGATGAGCATTTGATCAAGTCAAATGCATTCAAAATTCAGCTAAGGTAGGAAGATAATTGTTGATTTATTTAAATTATTTTGAAGGGGTAAAGAAGAGGGAAAGTAGGAGAAAAAGGAGGAAGTCGATAAGGGAAGGAGAGTTGGTAGGCCAAGGACACCTTGGATGTCAATATTCGGTCATGGGAAAGGGGGAAAAGTCGAATGTGCATAAGTGAAGTATAGGCTTTCCTCTGGTGCGATTTCTTTCTCCCAAAAGTTCTTTATTGCCGAAACTCTCTGAACTACATCCCTTTTCTTCCATTTGTTAAAACCGAATATCCCTCTCTCAAAATCCCATCATTGTCGATTCTCCTAAAGCCTCATACTCTTCCTTTTCTTTCCCTTATTGAAGCCAATCTCCTAGTGTTCATCGTCAATCAGATCTCCCTGATACTTCCTCCTAAATCTGAAAGTTCACTTCATTGTCACTCTTTGAATTGATTTCTTTTGCAAGCTTCCTTGTCGATTTCTTGAAGGTGGTTGATCAATTGCGTTTTGGTCACTCTGTTGGTAAGGGATTTCTCTTGGGTTTAAAAATCTCTGTTTCTATTTTTATCTATCGAATCAAGACTCTAATCCCATTAATGCTCTTTGGCCAATCTTTGAAGGAGGATTTGGGATTTCGCTAAGTCGACTACAAGAGAAGATCATTCGGGATTTAGATATCTAAGGTGAGTAAAGTGTAATATTAGGCCGAAGGCCATTTATGATGTTCATTAAGTGTTAGAATCGGACCTAACATAAGGCTAGTAGGTATTTCGACATCTCCATAAGACAAGTGACGATTTTGGGATTTAGATTCGCAAGGTAAGGGAATATGAGTATTCGGCCAAGGCCATATTAAGTGTTAGTGACTAGCCGATTCTAACTATGATTTTAGGAGGAGTACAACTGCTTTTGAGTCTTTCTGGATTCAAGAACACGTTAGTACCTGTGTGTAGCCTTACACCAATTCCTAATAGATTTACTATTAATTTAATATGTGTGTTAATAAGAATATGAAAGATGTGGCTAAAGGTACCATTCAATGGTACGACATATTCAGTGCACGTTATTCTCATGATCATTAATAGTATTATAAACATTGAATGTGACATATATGAAAATTAGTTACGAATATGAATAAGGCATATGGCATGATATCCACATGATTTGTATGACACATGGGGCATATGGATGATTATGAAAAAGGGAAGTGTTCTGGTGGTTTTTACCACAATATCTGGTGACTCATGTCACATAATCTGAATGTGGTGACTTATGTCACATATTATTATCTGGTGACTCTGTCACATTATCTGGTGGCTATGCCACAATTTATAAGGGTGATGTCCAAGTAGTCTGCAGCGACTACCTTCGATGGTGTGTAGCGGATGGAGGGTCGATTTAGTAATCTCCACGGTGTGATGGCAGGTACGGGTGATGTGTAGAGGATGGTTATTTAGGTTTGGGTTCGGGATTGCATCATTGCCTATATTTGTTATATATATGATTTGTTATGCCTAAATCATTGGGAGATTGTGTTGGTTGTTACACATTAAGTCCGTTGACTCACCCCGTTGTGGGATATCATTTTAGGTGACACTCAGTAAATGGACCGGGTCGGTAGGAGCTTAGTGGTGGCCATGCTCAGCTCAGTATTTGTTTTATTTTGAATTTTTATATTTAAGTATTTTGGATTTATTTCGGGTTTTGCTTTGATGTAATAAGGCCATTACTATTAACTGTTTTAAGCATGCATTTTATTCGATTTATTATGATACGATTATTGTTAAATCAAGATTAAATAGCTTTTCCTTAAAATAAATTTTAAATGTTTTGACACTTAAACATCAACGATTTTCAAATTAATGGTAAACCTTAAAGCAACTTGACATTTTTTTTAACCTATGGTTTGAAAGATAATAATAAAGTTTTAATAAAAATCTAGACTTCAAGAGCAACACCGTTTTCAATTTGAACCCAACACAAATCAGATGTTCTTCAAAACCATCCAAATTTTTCAAAAGTAACAAACAAGTTTTGAACTATTTTACTCACGGAACATACCAGATCCGGTCGAGGCTCGTGGGCCGGGTTTGGGGTGTTTCAGAATAAGCTTTTGAAAGTGTTTCTTTGCCTCAAAATATCCAAATCTGAGTGAAATTGCTCTCTCCCGCGGCAGAGGCACGGCCAGGGCACACGCCCGTGTAAATCGTGGTTGGGCCATGTTTTGATTCTGTTGTTTGAGGCACGACCGTGTAAATCATGGTTGGGCCATGTTTCAATTCTGTTGTTTGAGGCACGGCCATGTAAATCGGGGGTCAGGCCGTGTCGATTTTCTCTTTGGCCCAAATTGGCCCGTTTTAAGCCCATTTCTTGTTCTTTTCATTCTCGGGTGATTTTTTGAGTATAAACATGAAAAGAAAGGATTAAAAGCACCTTTTTACATAAATTAAGAGCTAAATCATCCAAAAGCATACTAAATGCGGGTCTAAAATATGTTACTTTTACGGTTTATCAATCATTCTTTATATAAATTTTTAAGACTTTGACACACGATCACCGTGTTTGATCCTGCTCGTAATACACGGTCGTGTTCATTGGTCCAGGCCGTGTTGATTTCCTAGGTAGGCCCATTTTGTCCTATTTTGGCCTGTTGCTTGTTCTTTTCGACTCCCTAAGGTCTTCTAAGTGTAAAACATAAAATTAAGGGATTAGGAGCATCGAATTCATCAAATCTAATGAAAATTCATCCAAAAATAAGCCAAGCATAAGGTTAAAATATGTATAAATTAAGGTTTATCAAATATCCCCACACTTAAGCCTTTGCTTGTCCTCAAGCAAAATTCTCAACTCACAATTAAAATTAAACTTCCTCAAATCATAATTCTCATCAATAATGTCTCATCATAATTCATAGATAATTCATACATGGATAATTTAACTAAAAGAGTCATAAAGATTCAAACAATCTAAGTCATAAATTTTTATAGCACGAAAGCATATATGTTTCCCTTTACCTAAATAATTACCTCTGATTCAAAATAGACAAGGATTGACATCCTCACAAATGATTCACTCAAATCACTCAAAGTGTTTAAGGTTCAAGATAAAGCACTCAAAAATAAAACATGAAGAGTTATTACCATAGGCTTGCATGAAAATTAAATCTCCACTACTATAAAATGAGATGATACACAAATCAAAAGGTCTTTAAAAAGGGTTGTAATGGGGCTTGGGTTAAAGGTGTGGATAAAGGCTGAGTTAGAGGGTTAAAATCGAGATTGAATTAAAAATTTACCTAACTAGAAAGATGAGCTAATACTAAATAATTACATCAATTGAAAATTTATCATAATAACACGAGCTTCTTCTCAAAATATGATATTAAATGCTTAAGCTCAAATAACATAGAACTAATAATTAATGAATTTCCAACTTTTTTTTAAGAATAAGAACAAGTACACGATAAAAAATGAATTTAACAACTGAACTAAAGAAAATAGATAGGCAACTGATCAAATCAAATCTCGACAAAAGGGAAATCAATAAAGTAGGGGAAGTAAAATTTGGTTTTGGGTTAATATTAATGGGTGTGTCAAGAAACGGTTTATTAGGATTCAAAGGGATTCACTAGGGGTTAGTTATGAAGGTAGGCTTTTTGTTGAGTGAGTGGGTTAAATCCTAGGTGCCTTTATCATCTCAGTATATCAAATATAAAGTGTGGTCTCGACATGCATAATCGAAGCAAGTTCTAGAATAACAAATCAATGTTGACACACTCATAATCAATAAAGTGAGCACGAAAAATGTATGCTGTAAAGGCTCAAAATCTCACAAAAATTATGGTTTTTGATGTCAATCTTGCAAATTTTAAACTTCAAAGTAATATTTAAATTTAGTGAAACAACCTAACCATTTTTTTTTAATTCTGAAAATAGACTTATCATGCTTGATTCTCTAATGTCTTAAAGTTTAAACCATCAATGCACAATTACCTATGACTTAATCTGAAACATATTAATGACAATCATAAATCAATAGAAGTTTCATTCTAATAGTAATTATGAGAAAATCACTTAAGATCAAGGCATAATTCAGTATTGTTGACACCTCCCCACACTTAAGGTGTACATTGTCCTCAATGTACAAAGATAGATAATAACAATATAATGAGAAAATCATAAGATAAGGAGAGAAGTGAAACTTCTTGAATTTTTGGATGGAGTCAAAGAAAAAAAGGTGAAAAGTTGGGCAGAGGAGGTGGATACTCTAGTGGTGGTGTGGTCGTTCCTTAACAGCCACTTGAACCTAAATTAAAGAAATCAAAATATACTAATATAAATTAAGGAAAGGAAAGATAAAGGGAAAGAATTTAAAAATGAAAATAAAAGAAAAAGAAAAAATAAATGGACTCAAAGGTCCTCGTCTTGTCGAGGGAATGAAGCGGCTGGCATGAACTTAAGTTGTAACACCCCAAACCCAGCTTAGACGTTATGATCGGATCTAATCATGCCACATCAAGTGTTGTTTGAAAAGTATGTGTTCATTGGGAAATCCCTTCTACAAATCAAAATTTTCTACCGTTTAAAAATCCCGATTTTCGTTGCGTATTAACAAAACAAGATTTGCTCAAAGTCATTCCCTTGCAAAAATATTATAATTTGAAAACCTTGTTTGTTGCGGAAGTTTGATTTAAACAGTTGCGAAAACGTGGTATTTTGAAAATAGTAGTTATTGTTTTAAAAACCCATGTTTAATAGACTAGCAGTTTGTAATTAAAAAAAAATACCAAATAAAAGTTAAAAAGAAAAACCCAATGGCCTTGTTACAAAAACTATTAACCCAATAATTAAAATAAAGTAAAAATAGAGTCGCTAAGTTCAGTTTTAAATCATGTCGGTCGTGTGGCCACCTCCGAGTCCCTCGCAGCTCCAAATCCTCTAAAGTTGGGGATTACCTGCACAGTTAAAGGAAAGGGTGAGTTGCGAGAACTCAGTGTGTAATCCCCTTATTACAATCACAGTTTGGGCCCAAGCCCTATTCAGTAATAGTCTGGGCCTAAGCCCTATTCAGTAACAGTCTGGCCGAAGCCCTATAATATGAAAAACAAACATGTAACCCAACCCAGTCCAGCCAACACACCACCCGTACCAACCAACACACCATGTGGGGACCAAGTCAACCCACCCAACTAGCACACCAATAACGCAGTCTAACTATTAATAACAGTATACGTGGCTGCTCCACTAAAATCAGTATTCGTGGCAAAAGCTACTATATCAGTATAATGTGGCAGAGCCACCAGTACAATACTTCTTCCAAAATCCATAACCCACCCCATGCAGTATGTCATGTCATAATTAAATCATGTATGCAGTGCATCACCATCAAAACCAATCATACAATTACTACTCATACATAAATGATCCTACCACTAAGGGTAAAACGGTCATTTGGTCGATTAGGTTTAAAATAGTAATTTACCACCATAGAGGTATTTCGGTAATTTTACCCATCGAGGGTAGTTCAATAATTTCACCCATTGAGGTATTTCAGTAATTTACCCACCGAGGGTACTTTGGTAATTTTACAATCCAGGGGTGTTTCGGTAGTTTCTTAAACCAAGGGTATTTCGGGAATTTCAATCATCTAACGGCCTTTCCAGAGGCCTACTGTCGCCTTGAGCGACACAGGTTACCTTTCTAGTCATGTAAATTCCTGATAATTAGGGGTTATGCATCTTTACTTAATTGAATGTTATTGCATGCCTAATTATGATTGAGTGTGCTTTGGGAGTTCATTTTTGAACTTCATTATGTAAGTGAATGCTTAGTGAAACTTTTAATTTTTAATAATTAAGATGGAGCTAAGCAAGATAGGCTTTAAGAAATAATGACAAGGGGTTTTAAGCATAAGATGAGTAATTAGCAAAGTGGTAAGGGCGCTTGGATGAGTGCTTGAGGGGAGAGGTTCGAATCCCCTAGCTAGCAAATGGGAGGATTTTATTTTTGTTTCCTTCTCTATAGTGTCGGTCAAGACTCTTCTAGAATGGATGAGCATCTTTTTAATTTTGGTTAATTGACCATATGAAAAAGGTAAGCTAGAAGATATGGCATGGAATCATGAAAGGATGGTAAGATGGGGGGGACAAAAGGCTTGAAGTAAGGGCAATGTTTTGGAAGCTTTTTCATGGACATTTGACCATGAACCTAGTCGGTTTTAGGGGCTAAAGGGGATGGTTAATTGTGATAGCAATCTAAGGGTTGATGAGGAAGAAATGTGGAGGAAAAAGGGGGATTATGTTGGCATTCTAGTTGGCCGAATTTGACTTTGAGTTAGGGGGTGATAGTTGGCCAAAAACTCTAGCATTTTGTACATCTTTTCTCATTTTTCCAAAAGCTCTCCTCCTAGCCGAATTTTGCTAATGACATTAGGTAAAAGTTTTACTTTTTTTTGGCTTTTATTTTGACCATTTTGGTTAAAATAACTTTTCTCTCAAATTCTTGTCTTCTTTAGTCAAAAGCATCAAAAGTTTGGAAAACATTCTTCTTTTCTTTTTCCTCATTGCCGAAAGTACCAAAGTTCAAAGAACTACTTCTTCTTCAATTTTTCCTCTTGGTGAATGCAAATAGGTCCCTAAACCTATCTCTTTTCTTTTGGAAGCATCTTTATCATCATCTTTTCTTCTTCTTCTCTTCTTTCTTCTTTCATTTTCATTTTCTTTCTTCCTTCTCTCGATCAAACTACCTTCTACTAAAACCAAAATCAACATTATTTTCATCTCTTTGTCAACCGAATCATCTTCTATTTCAATTTCCTTTCTTATTTTCTTTTATTGAAAATCGAAACCATTTTAGCCATAAATCACTATCTTTTTCTTTTCTTTTGTGCAAACCAAATCACCAAATCTATTTTTTTTATTCTCTTCTTTTTGTTCAAGGCCGAATCTTCAAGTGATCAAGTAAGACTTTTTGTCAATTGTTTTCTTATCTCTTTTTATTATAACCGATTTAAAAACATAGTTCTCTTATTTTTCTTCTTTTCTCTCCTAGGATGAATCCTTGGAAGGGATTTTTAAGAATCTTTTTGGAACCAACGTTTTAAGGGAAACCTTTCAAAATCATCCAAGGTAAGAACATCACTATTGGTTATATCAATCCTTTTAGATAGTTTATTAACTAACTTTATTTTAGGGGTGATTTTGAGACTAACAAGATAGGTACGAAAAGAGCAGTACGGAGTGTTTGGAAGAGAGGAGGCACTGTTTTACCATCGAACTTCAAACGAAGGGCTGTATCGGCGATAAGAGATTTTCCACTGCTAACGAAGATCGGTTATTTGAAGTAGTGCGTACAACCGAACCACTTTTCGTTGGTGGGTTATCAGTGGGTTTTGATCCATCTAGCGGAGAAAAACCACAAATAATGGTTGTTCGAGAATTCGAGGGTAAGGATATAGATCGCTCATCAATAGTATAGTTTTATTAGTAATGGTGTATACTAATCTAGTGTGATAATTAATTAGGTGTTGACGAGCGAGAAGGTATCGTTCTCACAGTCATAAGGTGTGTAACCTTACAATAAAATCTCATAGATCTATTTTTAAATGTGATTACATGACAATGTGTTTGAAAATGATTGCGATACCATTCATTGGTATACAATATTCAGGTATGTTTACCCCAATATTTCATTAATTTTGCTATATGCATAAATGTGAAATAAGTATGATTATATTATGATTTTGGGGTAAATGGCATGAAAAATGAATAATATGTAAGTGCATGGGCATATGGGTGAATTTGAAAAGAGGAAGTATTCGGTGGTTTTACCACAATATCCGTGACTTCGGTCACATATTTGAAATCCGTGACTTCAATCACATATGTGAATCTGGTGACTTGGTCACAATTTGAAATCCGTGACTTGGTCACAATTTTGTCTGGTGGCTTTGCCACAAAATTATAAGGCGATGTGCATGTTGATCGCAAAGAATCGCTTTGATGGTGTGTAGCGGATGGAGGTTGATTTAGTAATCCCACTGTGTTTGGTTGGTACGGTGGTGTGTAGCGGATGGATATTTAGGTGGGCGGGTTTGCATTTCATTATATGTTATATCCATGTGATATTTTTTAAAATGATTATTATTTGATCTCATTATGAAAATGGGCTTATGGCTAATCATGACTTAAATGGGCCTATGATTATATAAAATTATAAATGGGCTTGAAAGGCTATGATCAAATGGGCTTTTTAATGTATGTGTTACACATTGAGTTTATAACTCACCCCTTTTGTGGGATAACTTTTCAGATGATTCGTAGAGCGATGGATCGGGTCAGCAAGGATTTTGAGGTGGCCAATGCATTTACAAAGTATTTTGGAAATTTTCCTACTTAAACTTATTAAGTTAATTTTTACTACTTAAACTTTATTATGGGTTTTGCTATTTTTATGTAATAAGGCCACTATAAACTATTTTTTAAATTTTTGTGTTTGGGATTTATTTTTTATTATTCGCCATGAACAATTATTAATTAAATAACTAAATGGTTTTTGATAAATAATTTAAACTGCTTTTGAAAACAAAATATATTTCCTCAATATTAATAAATTTTTCAATAAATTTGGTTTTCGTTAACTTATTATTCCTCTTAAAAATAATGTTTTAAGAAGATATGAATTTATTTTACAATTAAATTTCAACCCGATCTTTAAGTTAACTGCTTTATTCAAAATCATCAAGTTTTTCTTAAATAAGTAAGAGTTTGCTAAAGTTTTACTCGAGGAACATATCAAATCCGGCCAGGGCTTTTTGGTAGGGTTTGGGGTGTTTCAACTTGGTATCGAGCCCGCTTTTAAACCTCTACCTTGGGTTGTGAAGCCCACAACGCTTTCAAAAGTTGGCCCAAATGACTTTTGAAAGTTTTCTTAAGTTAAAATGGTTTTATAAGAGCATGGCACTTTCGAATTCTCGGCCCGCATCCATCGTAAGTATCTTTATTGATATGAATGTGTGATAAGCCTAAGGAAACTATACTTTAGAGACATGAACCCTAGGTGTTTGTGTACTACTACGGAAAACCACTTAATATCTGTTTCATAAAACTTTCTTTTAATAAGAAGTGAAAGACTCTAATACATAAGACTTTTTCAGAAAATGATAAGACACGTAGTAGACATGAGTTCTAGGGGCGTGGTCGCCGTGGGACGCCAAGAGGAAGAATGGTCGTGATTTTAACCAGCTTAGATCTGGTCAAGGTTCCAAAATGAAGCTCATACCACCTACCGTTGGGGTGGAATTTCAAGACCAAAATGGAGGAGGTGACGCAGATCACAAGTCGCATTTGAGTATTGGAACGAGTAGCAGAAGCTAGTACTGGAAATGGGTCTAGAAAGTCAGTAGCTGAAAGACTAAAATCAAATGGAGCTGAGGTTTTTAGGGGAGTATCTAGAGTAACCCCAAATGTAGCGGAGTACTGGTTGGAGGCAGTTGAGAGGATCATGGACGATTTAGACTGCACTGCTGAAGAAAAATTGAAAGGTGCTATTTCACTACTCCGTGATGAGGCCTACCAGTGGTGGCTCACTATCAAGGAAATTACCCCTGCGGATCGAGTGGATTGGGGGTATTTTAAAATTAAATTCGAAGGAAAATACGTTGGAGCTAGCTATATCGACTCCTAGAGAAAGGCATTTCTGAATCTAGTGCAAAGCAATAAGTCGATAGCTGAATATGAAGCAGAGTTTTTACGACTTAGCCGTTATGCCAGAGGGATAGTAGCTACTGAATATGAACGGTGTGTCAGATTTGAAGATGGACTTAGAGATGAACTACGAGTGATGATTGCTCTACACCGGGAAAGAGACTTTGCAATCTTAGTAGAAAGGGCAAGAATAGCTGAAAAAGTTAAGCAGACTAAGAGACAGAATCGGGACAGAGGCCAGAATAAGAATAAGAGAAGCTTTGGGTCTTCAGGGTCATCCAGGAATTTTCAGAAGAAACCAAGAAATGATGGGTCGCAAAGTCAGGAGACTGCTACGGGTGGACAACATCGTGCTTGTGCTCAATGTGGGAAGATGCACCCGGGAGAGTGTTGGAAAAAGATCGGGGGATGTTTCAAGTGCAGATCTAAAGACCATATGATCAAGGATTGCCCGAAGAATTCAGATAAGAACCACCCAGTAGGTTAGGGCGTTAATCAGTGGCAGAGGTGAATAGCAAATATAAGGGCCGTGGTCCAAATGGAAGGGTAATGGCTCGTAGAGGTCGCGAAACTTCGAGCAGAGGCAAGTGGTAGCTCGAGGCGAGACAAACCAGTGTCCGTATATGCGCTTAAATCGCAGAAGAAAAGGACGACCGATGTTATCACGATGCGCTTCGATTTCGGGTTGCCCTTTATTGCTTTGATAGATATAGGTCAACTCACTCATATATCACTAGTGAAGTATCCGAACGTTGCATGTGACTTCCGAGATCGCATTTAGGAAGATGATCGTATTAGTCCTTTAGGATGATGAGTAGTAATAGACAAACTTTTTAAGGAAGTACCTTTAGAAGTTCAAGGGACGCAGTTCCCGGCTGATTTAATGGAGTTGCCATTTGGGGAATTTGACCTGATCTTAGGCATGGACTGGCTTGTGAAGTATCGTGCAAATGTGGATTGTGCTGCTAAACGAATGTCCTTAAGAACTGTTGATGACAAAGAAGTTGTAGTGATGGGCGAGAGACTAACTACTTATCTAATGTAGTATCCGCTCTTAAGGCAGAAAAGATGGTTAGAAAGGGATGTGTAGCCTTCCTGATGTTGGTGAGTGCCTTGGAGGCTAAGGAAGCAACTGTTGAAGAAGTCAGGACTGTGAATGAATTTGTAGATGTTTTTTCGAAAGAACTGCCAGGATTGCCTCCGGATCGAGAGGTAGAATTTGGAATTGAATTATTGCCTGGAACGGCGCCAGTTTCTATTGCTCTATATAGAATGGCACCGAAGGAGTTAGTTGAGCTTAAGGCTCAAATTCAGGAGTTGCTTGATCGTGGATTTATCTGACCTAATGTGTCTCCATGGAGAGCACCAGTTCTATAGAAGAAGGACGGATCGATGAGGATGTGTGTAGACTACCGGCAGTTGAATAAGCTGACCATCAAGAACAAGTATCCTCTGCCAAGGATCGATGACTTGTTCGATCAGCTCAAAGGAGCTGCGGTATTCTCAAAGATTGATTTAAGGTCGGGGTATCATCAGCTTAAGGTGAAAGAAGCAGATATCCATAAGACGGCTTTTCGAACAAGATATGGGCATTATGAATTTCTGGTAATGCCATTCGGATTGACGAACGCCCAAATGCGTTCATGGAAATGATGAACCGGATTTTCCAAATTTCTACTTGGATTAGTTCGTTGTGGTATTCATAGATTTACATCCCGGTGTATTCTAAGTCCAAATGGAACATGATGAGCATCTCCGGATTGTGTTGCGAGTTTTAAGGAGAAAAGTTGTATGCCAAATTCAAAGTGTGAATTTTAATGAAAGAGGTTGCGCTTTTAGGCCATGTGGTGTCTGCAGAAGGGATAAGGTGGATCCTCGAAAGATTGAGGCTGTGCTAGATTGGAAACCACCTAGGTCCGTAATTGAAGTTTGCGGTTTCTTGGGGTTAGCCGGATACTACAGAAGATTCGTCGAAGGATTCTCATCGATAGCTGCACCTTTAACGAAATTGTTGAGAAAGGAGGTACCTTTCGTGTGGGCCGATAAGCAACAAGAGAGTTTTGAGAAGCTCAAGAAGGTTTTGACCAAGCTCGGTTTGATTAAGCCCGAGGCGGGGAAGGATTTTGTCGGTATTGTGACGCTTCTCACATGGGATTAGGATGTGTTCTGATGCAAGACGGGAAGGTAGTTGCGTATGCGTCTTGGCGCTTAAGACCTCACGAGGTTAATTACCCGACGATGATTTAGAGTTGGCGCAGAGTCTTTGCTCTTAAAGTTTGGAGACATTATTTATACGGGGAAAAGTCGGTGATATACACGGACCACAAGAGTCTAAATATCTACCGACTCGTAAAGAACTGAATTTGAGGCGGCGAAGGTGGGCGAATTAGGGAACGCGATTTTGGGTCCAGAAATAGTGACTGAATCTGAAGAAAAGGTTAAGGTAATCCGGGCTCAATTAAAAGAAGCATCTGACAGACAAAAGTCGTACGCAGATCTCAAACGGAAAGAAATAGAGTTTGCTGTGGGAGATCAAGTATTCCTAAAGGTCTCACCTTGGAAAAAGGTGATGAGATTTGGTCGCAAAGGGAAGTTAAGTCCCAGGTTCATTGGACCTTATTGGGTTTTGAAGCGAGTCGAACCTGTGGCATATCAGTTAGAATTACCTTCGGAATTGAAGCAAATGCATGATGTGTTCCATGTTTCAATGTTACGCCGTTACCGGTCGGATCTATCTCATGTAGTGCCAGTTGAGGAAGTGGAATTAAGACCAGATTTGTCATATGAAGAGGAGCCAATTCAAATTCTGGAGCGAGATGTAAAGGTTTTACGGAGAAAGTCGGTTCCTCTCGTCAAAGTATTATGGCGTAATCATGGATCAGAAGAAGCTTCATGGGAGCCGGAGGAAGCGATGCGACAGCAATACCCTCACTTGTTCTAGCCAAGTAATTTCAAGGATGAAATTATTTTTAAGGGGGTAGAACTGTAACATCCTGATAATTAGGGGTTATGCATCTTTACTTAATTGAATGTTATTGCATGCCTAATTATGATTGAGTGTGCTTTGGGAGTTCATTTTTGAACTTCATTATGTAAGTGAATGCTTAGTGAAACTTTAAATTTTTAATAATTAAGATGGAGCTAAACAAGATAGGCTTTAAGAAATAATGACAAGGGGTTTTAAGCATAAGATGAGTAATTAGCAAAGTGGTAAGGGCGCTTGGATGAGTGCTTGAGGGGAGAGGTTCAATCCCCTAGCTAGCAAATGGGAGGATTTTATTTTGTTTCCTCCCTATAGTGTCTGGCCAAGACTCTTCTAGAATGGATGAGCATCTTTTTAATTTTGGTTAATTGACCATATGAAAAAGGTAAGCTAGAAGATATGGCATGGAATCATGAAAGGATGGTAAGATAGGGGGACAAAAGGCTTGAAGTAAGGGCAATGTTTTGGAAGCTTTTTCATGGTCATTTGACCATGAACCTAGTCAATTTTAGGGGCTAAAGGGGATGGTTAATTGTGATAGCGATCTAAGGGTTGATGGGGAAGAAATGTGGAGGAAAAAGGGGGATTATGTTGGCATTCTAGTTGGCCGAATTTGACTTTGAGTTAGGGGGTGATAGTTGGCCAAAACTCTAGCATTTTGTACATCTTTTCTCATTTTTCCAAAAGCTCTCCTCCTAGCCGAATTTTGCTAATGACATTAGGTAAAAGTTTTACTTTGTTTTGGCTTTTATTTTGACCATTTTGGTTAAAATGCCTTTTCTCTCAAATTCTTGTCTTCTTTAGTCAAAAGCATCAAAAGTTTGGAAAAACATTCTTCTTTTCTTTTTCCCTCATTGCCGAAAGTACCAAAGTTCAAAGAACTACTTCTTCTTCAATTTTTCCCTCTTGGCCGAATGCAAATAGGTCCCCAAACCTATCTCTTTTCTTTTGGAAGCATCTTCATCATCATCTTTTCATCTTCTTCTCTTTCTCTCTTCTTTCATTTTTCATTTTCTTTCTTCCTTCTCTCAACCAAAACTACCTTCTACTAAAACTAAAATCAACATTATTTTCATCTCTTTTGTCAACCGAATCATCTTCTATTTCAATTTCCTTTCTTCTTTTCTTTTATTGAAAACCAAACCATTTTAGCCATAAATCACTATCTTTTTCTTTTCTTTTGTGCAAACCAAATCACCAAATCTATTTTTTTATTCTCTTCTTTTGTTCAAGGTCAATCTTCAAGTGATCAAGTAAGACTTTTGTCAATTGTTTTCTTATCTCTTTTATTATAACCGATTTAAAACATAGTTCTCTTATTTTTCTTCTTTTCTCTCTAGGCCAATCCTTGGAAGGATTTTAAGAATCTTTTGGAACCAACGCTTTAAGGGAAACCTTTCAAATCATCCAAGGTAAGAACATCACTATTGGTTATATTAATCCTTTTAGATAGTTTATTAACTAACTTTATTTTAGGGGTTATTTTGAGACTAACAAGATAGGTACCAAAAGAGCAGTACGGAGTGTTTGGAAGAGAGGAGGCACTGTTTTACCATCGAACTTCAAACGAAGGGCTGTATCGACGATAAGAGATTTTCCACCGGGTTGTGGACCCTCTGCTAACGAAAATCAATTATTTGAAGTAGTGCGTACAACCGAACCACTTTTCGTTGGTGGGTTATCAGTGGGTTTTGATCCATCTAGCGGAGAAAAACCGCAAATAACAGTTGTTCGAGAATCCGAGGGTAAGGATGTAGATCTCTCATCAATAGTATAGTTTTATTAGTAATAGTGTATACTAATCTAGTGTGATAATTAATTAGGTGTTGACGAGCGAGAAGGTATCATTCTCACAGTCATAAGGTGTGTAACCTTACAATAAAATCTCATAGATCTATGTTTAAATGTGATTACATGACAATGTGTTTGAAAATGATTATGGATACCATTCATTGGTATACAATATTCAGGTATGTTTACCCCAATATTTCGTTAATTTTGCTATATGCATAAATGTGAAATAAGTATGATTATATTATGATTTTGGGGTAAATGGCATGAAAAATGAATAATATGTAAGTGCATGGGCATATGGGTGAATTTGAAAAAGGGGAAGTATTCTGGTGGTTTTACCACAATATCCGGTGACTTCGGTCACATATTTGAAATCCGGTGACCTCAGTCACATATGTGAATCTGGTGACTTCGGTCACATATTTGAAATCCGGTGACTTCGGTCACAATTTTGTCTGGTGGCTTTGCCACAAAATTATAAGGGCGATGTGCATGTTGACTGCAGCAACTACCTTCGATGGTGTGTAGCGGATGGAGGGTTGATTTAGTAATCCCCACGGTGTGTTTGGTTGGTACGGGTGGTGTGTAGCGGATGGATATTTAGGTGGGCCGGGTTTGCATTTCATTATATGTTATATCCATGTGATATTTTTTAAAATGATTATTATTTGATCTGTTATGAAAATGGGCTTATGGCTAATCATGACTTAAATGGGCCTATGATTATATAAAATTATAAATGGGCTTGAAAGGCTATGATCAAATGGGCTTTTTAATGTATGTGTTACACATTGAGTTTATAACTCACACCTTTTGTGGGATAACTTTTCAGATGATTCGTAGAGCGATGGATCGGGTCAGCAAGGATTTCGAGGTGGCCAATGCATTTACAAAGTATTTTGGAAATTTTCCTACTTAAACTTATTAAGTTAATTTTTACTACTTAGACTTTATTATGGGTTTTTGCTATTTTTATGTAATAAGGCCACTATAAACTGCTTTTTTAAATTTTTGTGTTTGGGATTTATTTTTTATTATTCGCCATGAACAATTATTAATTAAATAACTAAATGGTTTTTGATAAATAATTTAAACTGCTTTGAAAATAAAATATATTTCCACAATGTTAATAAATTTTTCAATAAATTTGGTTTTCGTTAACTTATTATTCCTCTTAAAATAATGTTTTAAAAGATACTAATTTATTTTACAATTAAATTTCAACCCGATCTTTAAGTTAACTGCTTTATTCAAAATCATCAAGTTTTTCTTAAATAAGTAAGAGTTTGTTAAAGTTTTACTCGAGGAACATATCAAATTCGGTCAGGCTTTTTGGGCCGGGTTTGGGGTGTTTCAAGTCAAATCGTACAGTTGGGCCTAAAGCCCAATTTTGGCCCAAGCAAGCCCACACACTCGTGTGGCCCATTTAGCCCATTTTCGATCACAGTTCTGTGAACTTTACAGCTGCCTCTATAATTCGGCACTCACCACGGGTTTCGCCCTTGTGGGCCTATTAGCCCATTGGGTCCACTTGGCCCAATTTAGCCCAGCAGGGCCCATTACAGCCTAAGTCCCACGAGAAATTTCGTGACACTCCCATCGGTCTATTGCCAACACTTGTGGCTCAGTTTATCACTACGAGCGCTCGTACGCTTGAGTGATCTCAGATGCCGATATTCCAGCTTTTTGGTATTTCAGCTTTTTGCCGATTCATAGATCATCGCATTAACAGAACAAACAAGGGTGTAAGATTACACACCTGTTATGAGTTATGGCTTGAGACACTATCCGAGGCACCTATGATAACAATTGAACCCTTAGTTAGTCTTAACCTTTGGTAACCCAAAATATTGATATACTTTACTTAACTAGCTTTACTTAACCACTTGACACGATCTCCCACAGCGCAACGATAATCGTCCCTATTCTGAGGCTAAAGAAAATGAGTCCCTAGCATTGATTGATGAAAAGAGCATGTTAGAAACGTTACTCTAAGTAAACTCAAGAAGTAGCCTTTCGGCCCAAAGAAGCCAAATCGAGCATGAGAGAAAAACAACAACCCTACATTCGGTTATAGACACACTTACCAACCAATTGTAGAGATTCTGAGACTGAAAGAACGAAGAGGAGTATATGCTTAGGCCCTACTAGATTCGACCTAGGCAAAAAGGAGTCAAGGTTAAGTGTTTCGACTTTAGCTATGCAAAGAGAGAGGGGAAAATAAGAGGAAAAGAAAATGTTACCTTCGGCCAGAGAAGAACCGAATGAAGAAGAGAGGTTCGGTAGTAAAGGCAACAACTGCAAAATAATGATGGAAAAGAAGAAAAGAAGGTGGAAGAGGAGAGGCTTATCAGTTCAACGGATGACCAAAAAGTGAAGAAAAGTAAAAGAATAGGAGAAGAAATGCATTCGGCAGGGGTCAAAAATTGAAAAGAAGCAAACAAAAAAAAAAACCCGAGATGTCACTATAGAAAGAAAACCCTAAAAGAACTAAAAGAGCACTTCAAAAGCAAAAAGAGATTTCGATTTCTACTCTCACTCTAAATTGTTGAAATGTCCCCAAATGACACCCCTCTAGCTGAAAAATCCCACATTCAGCCAACTCTCCCTCATTCATCACTTCCTTGATTCACTCCACTAATTCCTCATTGGATCACTCCTAGCCTCCCATTCAAACTTTTTGACCAAGTATTCAACCTTCTCTGTAGATTTTGATCCCAACTCTACCTTTTGCTCCCTCTAGACACAAAATAAAAGTCCCCTTTTGCTATTCATAGGATTCGAACCCCCCTCTTCTTGCCTTCCCAATGACGCCACTACCACTGGGCTACAAGCTCATCTTGTAACACTTAAACGCACATAGGCATACTTAAATCCTACTGCAAACAACCATCTCCCCTTAAGGGCCAAAAATTAAAATTTTTCTAAAGCTCAGACTCAAACTCGGGCCTCCTTAGGACCCCCATACACACTCAAATAGCTAGCCGCTCATGCACAACATGAATTTAAGTAAAATTACAAACCCCTAACTTTTAGGGCGTTACATATGTAGAGTGGTCGCACACAAGGAAACTGTGCTAGGATCCTTTCACTTTTTCAACATGGGGATGGTGGTCTTGGTCTTGCCTCTAGTATTATTCATTGTGTATAGTGGCAAGGATGGTGGTGTAAAGAAAGAATGAGGGAAAGGAGGAAAGGAAAAGGGATAAAGGGAATGTTTGGCTAAAGAAGAAGTGGAAAAGTAGAGTAAGTAAAGTGAGGAGGCGGTGGCTGGTGGTGGGAAAGGAGAAAAGCTATGGTGGCTAGGGTTGGGGGGAAAGAGGGGTTTGGAGAAGAAGATGAATAGTGTGCTGGTTTAAATAGAAATTAGCTGGCCATGCCCGTGTACCCTAGGCATGTGAGGTCACACGGCCGTATCACATGGCCGTGGTTTTTTTTGCAGCCCATGTATTGGGGGAAATTTTTGTCTTTGGGTCACACGTTCTTTGCCACGCCAATGTGCACATTCGTGGTGTCCATACGGCCATGGCCACGCTGTGTGCAAAGTCGTGTGGTAGGGAAACTTGCGCTTTATTAGTTCGGTTAGTTTTTGGTTAAGTGCTAAAAATTGAAAATATGAAAATTAATGGGGTTAGTGCTCAGGTTGCCTCCCGAGAAGTGCTCGTTTAAAGTCTTAAGCTAGACTTACCTTTCATTCGCATAATCATGGTGGTTTAGGGAGTTGAAACTTCTCATTTTTGCTATCAACTGTATTAGAATAAGGTTTTAGACGAGTACGATTTACCTTGAAGGTACCAAATTGAGAATGAGTTACCTCGACTATATCGTATGGGAAAGTATTAAGTACCATGAAAGGAATTATTCCATTCGATTCAAAAGTGGCAACATGAGGATCTCTATTATCCATTAGAACTCGGTCTTCAACCTTGAAGTAGTCTGCCTTATCTTTAAGTTCGTTATGGAGTTGCTTTGGTTTTGCTTCGTATGTTCTTGGTTTCTCCTTAACATGTGTCTTCCACTCGTCTAGTTCATCGATCTGAAGCCTTTGCTCCTCATGAGTTATTTCTTTGTTGGCACGAGGTCTATGATATGGCTCAGTTGTGTGATTTCATGGTTTCCTGAAAGAAGGTTGAACCAAATGGCCATTAATAGAATTTATGTTCTCACCTTTATTACTCGATGTCCTAGCCGAATCAAGAGCCTGAAGAGTGATCGTTTCATCACCTACACGAAGTGTGAGTTCACCTGTACCAACATCAATTCTAGTGTTAGCAGTTGCTAAAAAAGGTCTTCCTTAAAATTAAAGGTACATTATTATCCTCATCCATGTCTAAGACAACAAAGTCTACTGAGAATATGAATTTATCAATTTTTACTAGTACATCTTCGATTATACCCCTAGAAACTCTAATAGTTTTATCAGCCAATTGAATGTTCATCCTAGTTTGTTTGGGTTTCTCGAAACCTAGTTGTTTAAACATTTTAAAAGGCATAATATTGATGCTTGCCCCTAAATCTACTAAAGCATTATTAACAGATAAACTACCAATTAAGCAAGGAATTGTAAAACTCCCTAGATCTTTTAACTTTTACGGTAGTCTATTTTGTAAGATTGCTGAGCACACTGCACTTAACTCCACATGCGACGCCTCGTCTAACTTTCGTTTGTTTGTCAAGAGCTCTTTTAAAAAAATTTTTTAATTGGGCATCTATGAAAGAGATTCAATAAACGGTAAGTTAATATGTAATTTTTTAAGAGTTTAAGAAATTTACCGAATTGTTCATCTGTGCGATCTTTCTTTGTCGCATTGGGATATGGCACACGAGATTGGTAATCTGTACTTACCAGTTTTGGTTTATCATGGCTTATCTCAGCCTTACCTTCCTCTACCACATTTTCTTACCTCAATTTTGGTTTATCTAACCCTTCACTATTGTGAGAAGTAATGGCATGAAGTTGCTCCTTTGGGTTAGTTCCAGTGTTGCTTGGCAAGCTACCTTGTGGTCGTTCAGATATGAGCTTAGCAAGTTGTCCTAATTGGTTCTCAAGCCCTTGAATCGATTCTTGCTGATTTTTAAGTGCTATTTCGGTGTTTTGGAAATGGGTTTCTGACACCTCGATAAATTTTGTTAGCATCTCCTCGAGGTTAGGCTTTTTCTCTTGTGGGTAGGGTTTCTGTTGAAAGCCTGGAGGGGGTTGTTGTCTCTGATTTCCTTGGCCACCCCATAAAAAGTTTGGGTGGTTCGTCCAACCTGGATTGTAAGTGTTACTATAAGGGTTATTTTGAGGTCTAGAATTGTTACCCATATAGTTCATCTGTTCGTTTTCTATGCCAGGGTTGTAGGGGTGGTATTTTGTATTGTTCGTCCCTCCTCCATTTGTATCGCACTGCATCATTGGATGTACCTACGAAGAACCCCACAAACCATCAATCTTTTTGTTTAACAGTTCTACCTGATTTGATAGCATGGTCACTATGTCGAGGTTGAAAACACTAGCGGCTTTTGTTGGCTTTGTCCTCATAACTTTCCACTGATAGTTATTCAGTGTCAACTCCTTTATGAACTCATAATCCATTTTAGGGGTCTTGTTATTTAGGGTTCCACCGGCGGCTGAATCAATCAACTGCCTAGTTGAGGGGTTCACACCATTGTAAAAGGTTTGAACCTATAGCCACAAAGGTAACCCATGGTGAGGGCATCTTCTCAGTAGATCCTTATATCTCTCCCATGCGTCATAAAGTGTTTCTAAATCCATCTGTACAAAAGAAGAGATATCATTCCTCAACTTAGCCGTTTTAACCGGTGAAAAGTATTTAAGAAAAAAATTTCAGTCATCTATTCCCATGTAGTGATTGATCCTCATGGTAACGAGTTTAACCACTGCTTGGCTTTATTCCTCAATGAGAAGGGAAACAACCAAAGGTGAATGGCATCGTCAGAAACGCCATTTATTTTGAAAGTGTTGCAGAATTCTAGAAAATTTGCCAAGTGATTGTTTGGATCCTTATCCTGCAAACCATCAAACTGAACAAATTGCTGAATCATCTGAATAGTGTTAGGTTTTAGTTCAAAATTATTTGCAGCAACAGTAGGTCTAACAATACTTGATTCAGTTCTTGTTAAATTAGGTTTAGCATAATCATACATAGTACGAGGAGTAGGATTTTGATTCACCGGGTTTGCGGCAACCACAGGAGGTAGCGGATTATTGTCAGCCATCTCTTCGATAGTATTGGTTTCGTCTTCTTGCTTTTCTTCTATGTATTGTAGACTTCACCTTATTTCTCTTCAGTTTCTGCGAGCAGTACCTTCTATATCACTATCGTAAAGTAATGGTCCTGACGGGTTTCTTCTAGTCATAAACTAGAGTTACCTGCCAGAAGCAAATAAAAGGAAAAATTAGTAAAGAAAATAAAAAAATAAATTGCAAATAAAGTAAAAATGGCTAAAGTAATAAAAATTTAGTGTTCCTAATATCTTAGTCCCCGGCAACAATGCCAAAAACTTAATGTGTCTCAACTAACTACGATCACAATAAAGGCAAGCGCACCTATCGTTCAATAGTATAGTTATGGTAAGACCGGAAATATCGTATCCACAATGACCAAGAGTACTAGTAATTACTTTCTTTTTATTATCTAGCCTAAGAATTGAAGTGATTTCTTTTAAACTAAAACTAATTAAACACGACAACGAAATAATTAGAAAAATACTTTTAGATAACTTATATGAGATAGGCAATACCCAAGGAAGAATCCACCTAGACTTCACTTATTACTTTTGATTCATATGATTTATTCACTTGACTTAATTTGTAGAAATCCCTGATTTGTGTTAACATCTCTTTCAAGACTAAAAACAACTAACTCTAGGTTAATTAATTGAAATTTCTTTCTAATTAAAACCCCTATTGTCGCATTAACTCGATCTACGGATTCCCTTATTAGATTTGACTCTAATCCGACAGATTTTCGGTGCCCTATTTCTAGGGTTGCAATCAACTCCGCTTAATTATGTTGATCTACTCTTAAACAAGGACTTTTGCTCCTCTGAATAAGCACATTCGACTTGAATCAATAATCTGAATTATCAAAACAATGATGATAAGAACCCACAACTAAGAATAAGAACAAGTATTTATCTTATAAATCAAATAATAATAAGATTCGTCATAGGTTTCATCCCCTTAGGTATCTAAGGGGTTTAGTTAATACTAATAGGGGGAAACATCTTAAAATAAATAAAACAACAAGTGTCACACCCTATTCTTACTAGGAATACAGTGCATTACCAATCTAAATAAGAATTCAGAATGGATACTAGCACACATATTAGCCAACTACTTCAAATTCGATGCTAAGCATACAACAATTACTTCTACTTATTTCATATAGATACATATAAATATGATTTAATGTATGAATAACCACATTCTACATATAGATTACTAACGCAACTAAATTGAGAAAATTTAGTTTTATTATATCTATAATGTCATTGTTGCATTTCATAATGAACCAAATATTTAATCATACTAACATCAATTTTCAGCATACCCCAACAAGAATATGAACCTTAGATCTTTCTAATCACCCTTTTTCATAATTCACATACAAAACATAGAAAATTATACTACCATATTAAACAAATATCAAGGCCGAATTCATTCAAGACCAAAGTCACCAAAAATTAGCCATTTTCGTATGGCATAGATATACATTTAGTCCATCTAAGATCGGTTCCAACGTATCTTAGCCTATACATGCCATAATAGTCAAAATATGTCATTTCATAAGTGTACCAAAGGAGTGATAGTATGGTGAGCTTCAAAAAATGATCTCCAAGCGCAAGCCAAGCTTCCAAAAAGAGAGAAAACTACAATTTCAAATAACCAAAAATAAGGTAAGTGTCCCTCGCTTAGTATGATTAAGCAATTTGTACAATTAAAAAAAATAATCCCATACACTATTTCATTTTTATTTGACTTGTAAATAATAATGTTCATACCAATCCACACCATTAAATAAAGTATTCAAAGAAACATAACTACCAAAACACATTTATAATAACTTCCCTAACTCATCGTTTCATAATTCGCAATTTAGCATACCTATCCTTTGATCTCGCATTTCTCTTACTTATGTACCAAACTCCTTTTTAAGTCTCAAGGTAATAGGTATTATACGTACCTGTAATAGATAGTTCCTTCCTGTTTTACTGCTCAAATATAATATTGGACCATTTTTATATATATAATATCCACATACTTAATATCATGATTGATAAAATTTAGCTATCAAATTTCCCACCGGTATAATTGGTAATACAATTTAGTAATGTGTCGCTCACATAGAGCCGTTACTTATGCCTCTCATAACGTATCGCTCACATAGAGCCGTTACTTAATTCTCTAGTAACGTATCGTTCACATAGAGCCGTTACTTAAACCTCTAGTAACGTATCGCTCACATAAAGCCGTTGCTTAATATAACACGTAACGTATCGCTCACATAGAGCCATTACGCAATCATTTCCCCACATAGTGTTTAATATAACCTATTATCCAATCGAATATAAAATTCATATACAAACCCAATCTACCACACTTTCCCCCATAGGCGTATTCCTATATGAATGATATTTATGCTTTGGCAATCCAATACTATATTGCATTCGGCTTAAGCAATACCAAATCACCACAAACCCTTTTAAATCTATTATCATGCATCTATCTTTCCTATTTTATATAACTAAAGTACCAACATCATGTAGATACACATTTATGCCATTTCTTTAACATCCAAATCATCCATACATTCGGCTAAACACACTAAAAACATGTGTACATTCGGTTATGCACATATTATACACTTACTACCATTCGAAACAAGCCATATAATATGGTATAAAAATCCAATTTAAATCGATTGCTTAACTCATACCTCAAAAAGCGATGATTCAAGGTTTTTCCGGCTAGTCGTTTAGTTTCGTCTTTCCCCGATCTAAACCCGATTCTTTACGATCTTGATCTAGAATATTAAATTGAACCCTTTTCAATTACATTTCCATTCAATTAAATACAAATATATATATAATTATAAAATTTTCCAATTTACCCATGACCTTTTACAATCTATTCAATTTAATACTTAATGCACCACCATACAAAATATGACAAATTGAGATTTCCCCTTAATGGCCGAATAGTCACTAAGTCCCTACAAGTCTCTATAATTTTTCCTTCTACATTTTTAACCCTTCCACTTTTACTTTATGCAATTTACTCTTAATACACAATTCAACTGATAACCACATCTATTATAACCATTCATCCATGGTCAATTACACTATATGTATAACCGAACATCAAAACAAGAGAAAAATTCATGAATGGTCCTCTAAATATTCGGCCAAATATAAGAGCATCATCATGCTCAAGTTGAACAACCTTCCTATCATTCATGCATGCTTAAAAACACCACCCCCATTTCATCTAAATTTTCTATTCTCATTCATATCACAAACAATACATAACAAGCTACAAAATTCTCCCATGGCCGAATCACCACATGTGCCTAACTTCAAAAATTTCATTATTCTTTCGGTAGTCTTCAAAGAACCCAACCTATTTACACTTAAATTTTCTAAAATAAAATTTAATCACTCACCTCACCATCACATGCAAGGTCGAATGAAGGAGGAAAATTTCTTCTTTCTTGGAGAGGATTTTCGGTGAGGAGGATAGAGTAGAGAAAGAGAAAATAATTTTTATTATGTTTCTTTTATTATAATCCCTTATTCCCCTTTATTTAATTCAACTAATATAATTTTAATAATATAAAAAAATTCAAAGAAATCATTCCCCATCATCATTGCCATCCACTTACAAGAAAAGTGGAAATTTGACATGCAAGCCCTTGCATGAATTATAACAATTTAATTGCCTATTTAATTCCATGCACTCTACTTTTACTACTTATCTATTCAATCCTTGTGTTAAAATTAAGCACACCAACAAGTAAATTAACTCACCAAATGTAACATCCCAAACCCAGCCTAAACGTTACGACCGGATCTAGCATGTCACAGGGAAGGAAACGATTTTGAAAACAAGTTGACGTCTCTAATTTAAAGAAAAACTTTTGATGTTATGAAAAACCGAGTTGATTTAAAAAAAATAATTCTAAAGCTGTTTTGAATTTAGTTTCAAATAAAAATTCTCGATACTTTGTTAATCTTACAAGTGTGTTAATCTATCCGAAGGTGAAGTTTTGGAGAAACCCGATAATTTGTGTGAATTTAGAAAACATTCAATTAACAAGTTATTTAGGCATGCCATTTTATTTAAATTATACCAATTTCTATGAAAATAAAACAGATAAATAAACTCCGAAATAAAATTTAATGGCCTTATTACAACCCAAAACCAAATTTTAAAGTAAGTAAAACCGAAATAGAAGTTTTAAGAAAAACCCAAACAAAAATGCGCATGGCCACCTCGAGTCTGCCCCGGCTCCGCATCCGCGATCTACGAATCATCTGCAAAATGCAGAGGAAGGGGTGAGTCACCGAGACTCAGTGTATAAATGCCCCTCCCAATAATAACAATGCACTTACACATCTCATAAGTCAATATGCAAATCATGTAAACCCAACCTAACCAACCGAACTCCTATGTCTACCCCGTGTGGTCAAAACCACTGGTGGTCAAAACCACTGGTGACCGTAGTCACAAATCATATAAGTGTGGTCAAAACTACTGGTGACCGTATTCACAAATCATATGGTGGGGCCAACCCACCGTGTGGTCAAAACCACTAATGACAATCCCGTAATCAACATGTGGGGCCAACCCACTGTGGTACCAAACCACTGGGACGAGTCACAAAAATCCATGTGTGGTTAAAACCACTGGTGACCGTAGTCACAAATCATATGGTGGGGCTAACCCACCGTGTGGTCAAAACCACTGATGACAATCCCGTAATCAACATGTGGGGCCAACCCACTGTGGTACCAAACCACTGGGATGAGTCACAATAATCCATGTGTGGTCAAAACCACTGGTGGTCAAAACCACTGAGACTAGTCTCAAATAATAAGAAAAGTGGGCCCAACCCACTGTGTGGTCAAAACCACTGGTGACAGTCTAAATCATCCTTCCCCATCCTCTCATCATACCCATTTTCATGAACACATTTACCGTGGCATAATAACATGTCATGCAGTATCACATAGCATAGCATAATCAAATAGTATAACATCATATATCGATAGTCAATCCACAGGGGACTTACCCGGAGTCCATGCTCATACCCGCAAGGGTAACACACCGATTTCAATAGCAATTTCGGTTTTTAATCAATAAACATAATTAGCAATTTAACTAATGGAGTTGTAAGATTTACACACCTGATAACGTGTAAAAGTACACTTTCTACGTCGACACTGTCGTTAATCGACACAACCGCGATTTGTCTACTCTCCCTTTCGAGATCTTTGGTCCACACCGGTGGCCAATCACGAACCGCCGACATCGCCTCTTCTTGAACTTAGGGGCTGGGGTTCCAGATCCAGCCCCACCAAGTGATTGATTAGCCTTCAAGTCCATAACACACCTTAGTCACCAACCGAATCAAAGAAGTGAAACAATTATAAGGAATCAAGACCCAAAATTAAATCTCTTACCTAGATCGATCACTTCCCGATGACCAATAACTTAGATCAAAGCACCACTTGAATACTCAGTCGCCTAACGCCAAGCCTTCTAGCACCCTCCATTCGGCCAAAATCTTCAGGATTAGTTATTGCCTTCGGCAGTTAAACACAATAGGAAATATTGAAAAGCAGAGACGCTTACCACTGCCCTAACAAATCCGCTTGGAAAAATAATAATCCCACACTATCGCTCCACTGCATCAAAAGTCCAATCAAGAAAGTTTGAGTGCCAAAGATTCGGCATTTCCCCACCCCAGCAATCGAAATTGAGGAAAGAAATAGAGATGTAAGAGTACTAAGAAAATTCGGCCATAAGAGCAAAGAAAAGAAAAAGAAAGCAACAGCATCTTACCGGGCTATGGGTTGTAGTTCGTTCTTTGAGAACCAAAGAAGAGATGAATTTTGGCACCAGAGAAGGTTAAGGGAAAAACGCCTGAAGAGAAAAAAGAATATAGACAGAAGATATTCGGCTCTTTGCAAAAGTTGAAGATGATAAGAGTTAGGGGATTTTCGGTTTGAGATGAAGAAAAGGAGAAGAAGAAATGAGAGGTGCTCACGGCTTGGGTTCAAAATGAAAGAGAAAAGAACGCAAGAAAGTTGAGTAATCTTGCCTATGATTTGCTGAGAGAAGAAGAAGAGAAGAAGAACAAACAATCAATAAGGTTTCAGCAATAGAACAAAAAGTGAGAAAAAGAGAAGAGGAGTTGCCTAAGGGAGGTTTCGGTTTGTAAATGAGAGAAAAGAGGATTAATGCCAAAAGTGTTATGAGTGATTTGTCAAAAGAAAAAGCACAAAAGAATGATCCTAAAGCTATTAAGTAATTTCGGCACATGCACCTCACCTAGCCACTCTGAAACACCCCAAACCCAGCCCACGAGCCTTGACCGGATCTGGTATGTTCCTTCAGTAAAAACTTTTCAAAACTTATTTGAACTTTGCCAAATTTTGTTGTGTTTTTGGAGATCATTTGATTTGGTGTTGGGTTCAAGTTGAAAACGGTGTTGTTTATGTGTCAAAACATTTAAATATTTGTTTACATTTTTAAGAAAAATTATTTAGTCTCAACATAATAATAACCTTATCACAATAAATCCATTTTAATTGCTTACTTAAAACAGATAATAATATTGGCCATAATTACATCAAAGCAAAACCCCAAAATAAATCTGAAATACTTAAATAAAGTAAATAAAACAATGAAAATAGAAGAAACTCTGAGCTTAGCATGGCCACCACTGAGCTCCTGCCGACTCGGTCCATTACTGAGTGTCACCTGAAAAATATCCCACAACGGGGTGAGTCAAACAGACTCAGTGTATAACCACCAACACAAACTCTCAATCAATTTAGGTATGTCAAATCATACATATAAAACATATATAATCAATGATGCAAACCCGAACCCAAACCTAGATAACCATCCTCTACACATCATTTGTACCAACCATCACACCGTGGGGACTACTAAGTCGACCCTCCATCCGCTACACATCATCGAAGGCGTCATTGCATTTACATGCTCATCGCCCTTATATATATTGTGGCATAGCCACCAGATAATTATTTGTGACATAAGTCACCACATTCGAATTTTGTGACATGAGTCACCACATTCAGATTTTGTGGTAGAAACCACCAGATCACTTCCCCTTAAAATAATTTCCCATATGCCCTATGTCATACAAATCATGCAGTATCATGCCTTTTGCCTTTTTTTCACATTCTTATCAATATTCACATATGTGCCATATTCCAAATATTCATATCATTTATTGACATAATGTTAAGGTTACGTACCTGAGTACTTTGTACCATTGCATGGTACCTTTGGCCACATTTCACATCATTATAAACACATATATTAAATTGATGCCGTAAATCTATTAAGAGTTAGTGTGGGGTACACACCTGGTATTAACGCTTTCACTGAAATCTCAAAAATCCCGAGCTAATACTCTAGATCTCAAGTTCCTACATTCGGCCAACACTAACCATTTTAGCTAAAGGCCATTCGGCCAAATGATCAAATCCTGAAGGATTAATGTAACCGAAATCTTACCTTGCTGCCGATTTGATTACTAATCAAATCTCGAAATTTCATGATATTTCTTCCTTTCAATCAGCTAGCACTAAATCACTTCATAGATTAGTTCTCGATTTTGAATAAATAAGAAATAGATCTAAGTCACTAAATAGGGCCTTGGCTGAATATCTTAAGCACTTACCTTGTGGATGTGAATCCCGAAATTGTTTCTTGATTGGGGTATCTGTCGAAATCACTATGGCATATGTTAGATCCAATTCTAACATTTAATCATAATGAATGGTCCTTGGCCGAATACATGCCTTACCTTGGATATTGAGATCCCAAAGATCTCCTCCTTATAGTCGACTACAGACAAATCTCGAAACCTCCTTTATAGTTTTAGCCAAGAGACATAAATGGCATTAGAATCTTGATTTCGGCTTTAAGAAAAGAAATAAAACGATGACAATAAAATCCTTACCCTTAATATTGAAACTGGTAACACCCTTACTTGAACCCACAGAGCTTTTCGGCTATGGCCTAGATGCTGATCAATTAATTTTGGCTTTTGAGGAATACTAGAGGAATTCGGCTTCAACAAGGAAAAGAAAAGAGAGAGTATGAGACTTAGAGAGAATCGGCAAGGGCTTAGGAGGATCCTATTTTCGGCTTTTGATGCTATGAAGAATTCGGCTAGAAAAGAAAATTTTGAAAAAAGAAGAGAAGGGAAATTCGGCCAGAGAGAAAGAGATGAGAATAAAAGAAAACAAGGAAAAAGATGAATACTCTGCTCATAAATTCGGTTACCTACCCAAACACTAGCCTCACCTTGTTATTCTCCTATTTTTCCTCCTCTCTACACATTTAAAATTAATTCAGATAAATCATCAATTATCCCTTACCTTAGCCGAAATTTCAAAGGAAAAGACCAAGGCTAATCCTCATCTCCTCAAAGTCCCTATGCCGTCCACTACCTCTCTTCCTTGCCGGAAATAAAAGTCCCAAAATGTTGTTTGTGCTACTCGAACCTAGGCCACAGACACCTACTTGTGGCGTCACCTACCCAAGCCTTAAGTGGCGCCTTCAAGCCACTTTACAAGCTGATTCTTGTGTCTAATTTTCCCTACAATTTCTCTTAAGGCCACTCCGCTTCAGTTCCACTTCAAGACTTAAAACTTAATATTTTCTAATGCATTTCCTACATTCTAAGGTTCTTAAAATTCATAAAACACATTCCACATACACATAGACATGCTTCCACATATATAAGCAAAATGCACCAGCCCTAATTCCTAGATATTACACACTCTCCACAACTGAAAGCACTCACCTACACACTAAGCACATTTGGCCACACTCCTACTCCCTTCAATCTCTCAGCCGTCTCCCTTCTTCCTCCTTGAAACCTCTATTCTACCCATTCAAATAATTTGAACAAGTTAACCTCCACCATTTCCTCCCTTCCACCCATTTTGAATCTATTGACTTGTTCAACAACTACCCACCAGAGTTCCACCTGAGCACAACTCCTCTTAGCTCTGATGCCAAAAAGAAATACCCAAAGAGGGATTCCTGCAGCTCGAACCTAGGCTCCTTCCCCCTGCTTGTAGCGTCACCTCCCTGAGCTCTAAGTGGCACCCTCTTGCCACTTCACCAAGGCACTTCTTGTGCCAAAACTTGCTACACAATACTCTTAACACCTAACTCTCTTGGCTCCCCCCTTCTAAGTACCCCAAAATAAAAAAAATTTTACCATGACTCAGGCCTATCCCGAGCTCATGCTTGGACCCCAAAACACCCTAGACTAGCACAACAGACATATTATCACATGCAACACACAAAATGCAGAGACCCCGATTGAAGGATGTTATAGTTCTACCCCCATTAAGAATAATTTCGGCCTCAAAATTACCTGGTTAGAAGAGCTGAGGGTATTGCTGCCGCATCACATCCTCTGGTTCCCACGTGGCCTCCTCCGCACCATGGTTTCGCCATAATACTTTCACCAAAGGAACTGACTTCTTGCGCAGAACTTTAACATCCCGATCCAAAATTCGTACTGGTTCCTCTTCAAAAGACAAATCCGAACTCACCTCAATCTCCTCCACTGGCACAACATGCGACGGATCAGATCAATAGTGCCGAAGCATTGAAACATGAAATACATCATGAATCTGACTCAACTCCGATGGCAACTTGAGCTGGTAAGCTACCGGTCCCACTCACTTCAACACCGTATATAGCCCAATAAACCTAGGGCTTAGCTTGCCCTTCCGACCAAATCTCAGCACTTTCTTTCACGGCGATACCTTCAGGAAGACCTTGTCACCCACTGCATACTCTATATCCCTACGTTTGAGATCGGCATAAGACTTCTGCCTGTCCAAAGCCTCCTTCAGACGAGCCCAAATCAGCCTAACCTTATCCTCTGTTTCAGCCATTAGCTCCGGACCCAACAACTGCCGTTCACCCAGTTCTGTCCAACATGTAGGGGTACGACATTTTCGTCTATACAGTGCTTCATATGGTGCCATCTGGATACTTGCCTGGTAACTATTGTTGTACGCGAACTCTGCCAATGGTAGATATTCCTCCCAACTACCGCGGAAATCCAGAACACAACCCCTTAACATATCCTCTAAGATTTGAATTACCCTCTTTGACTGTCCGTCTGACTGCGGATGAAAAGCCATGCTGAAATCCAACCTCGTACCCAATGCCTGATGCAAAGCTTTCCAGAACCTTGACGTGAATCTGGGATCCCTATCTGAAATAATCGACACCGGTATCCCATGCAACCGCACTATCTCTGCTATATATAACCTAGCCAACCTTTAGAGTGAATAATCAATCCGAACTGGTATGAAATGGGCTGACTTTGTCAAATGAACCACGATCACCCAGACTGAATCCTTCTTGCTAGGCGCAAGGGGTAGCCCAGTGACGAAATCTATAGTAATCCTTTCCTACTTCCACTGTGGAATCTTTACCGGCTGCAACAGACCTGACGGTAACTGATGCTCTGCTTTGACTTGTTGGCATATCAGACACTTACTCACAAACTCAATTACTTCTCGCTTAAGACCCAGCCACCAAAACTGCTCCCACAAATCCCGATACATCTTGCTACCTCTAGGATGCATAGCGTATGGACTGCTATGAGCTTCCTGAAGAATTTGTTGTCTCAACTCAACATCCCTCGGCATACACACTTTCCCTTGAAAACACAGCACTCCATCACTGCCCAAGCTGTAACCCTTCAAACCACCATTCTGCACTTGCAACCTCCGAGCACTTAAAACCTCATCCATCAGCTGCCTCTCCTTAACCTGATCCATCCACGTCGGCTTTACTTGCAATTCTGCCAGTAGACTCCCGTCATCATACAGATTGAGACGAACAAATATTGCTCTCAGGTCCGTTACCACCTTACGGCTCAATGCGTCAGCCACTACATTAGCCTTACCCGGATGGTATTCAATCGAGCAGTCGTAGTCTTTTAACAATTCGATCCACTTTTGCTGCCTCAAATTCAGCTCCTCCTGTGACAACAGATACTTCAGACTCTTGTGATCCGTGTAGACGATAGACTTCTCCCCATACAAATAATATCTCCAAATCTTCAAGGCGAAGACCACTGTAGCCAATTCCAAATCATGCGTCGAGTAATTACCTTCATGAGGTCTCAACTGTCGAGACGCATACGCCACCACTTTCCCCTCTTGCATCAGCACACACCCCAAACCAGTATGCGATGCATCACAATAGACTGTGAATTCCTTCCCAGCTTCAGGCTGAATCAAAATCGGAGCTTCTGTCAGAATCTTTTTCAACTTGTCGAAGCTTTTCTGCTATTTATCAGACCACACAAATGGAACCCCTTTTCGCAACAACTTAGTTAACGGTGCCGCAATCAAAGAGAATCCTTCTACGAATCTTCTGTAGTACCCTGCCAAACCCAAAAAACTCTGAATCTCTACTACCGTCTTAAGTGGCTTCCAATCCAACACCGCCTTAATCTTCCGAGGATCCACTCTAATTCCTTCCACTGACACCACATGACCCAAGAAAGTTACCTCCTTCAACCAGAATTCGTATTTGCTAAACTTCACGAATAATTGCTTCTCCATTAGAATCTGTAAGACCACACGTAGATGTTTATCATGTTCTTCCTCTGATTTCGAGTACACTAATATATCGTCTATAAACACCACGACAAACCGGTCCAAATACGACTGAAACACCTGGTTCATCATATCCATGAATGCTGCTGACGTATTAGTCAACCCAAACGGCATTACCAAGAACTCGTAGTGCCTATAACGAGTATGAAACGCCGTTTTATGGATATCAACCTCCTTTACTTTGAGTTGATGATACCCCGACCTAAGGTCTATCTTGGAGAATACCGATGCACCCTTAAGCTGATCAAACAAGTCGTCTATCCTGGGCAATGGATACTTGTTCTTGATCGTCAACTTATTCAGCTGGCGGTAGTTTATACACATCCGCATTGTACCATCCTTCTTCTTAACAGAGAGCACAAGTGCTCCCCAAGGTGACACACTTGGCCGGATAAAACCACGGTCCAATAATTCCTGAATCTGTGCCTTCAGTTCCACCAACTCCTTCGGCGCCATCCTATAGGGGCAATAGACACTGGCGCGGTTCTGGGTAATAAATCTATACCAAACTCAACTTCACGGTCCGGAGGCAGACCCGAAAGTTCTTCTGGGAATACATCGATAAATTCCTTTACCGTTCAAACCTTCCCCACAACTGATTCCTTTCCCTCCAAGGCACAGACATACACCAAAAATGCCTCGCAACCCTTTCTCACCATCCTCTTGGCCTTAAGAGCAGACACAACATAAGATAGATAATCTCTTCTATTGCCTATTATTACCACCTCTTTACCTTCTACTGTCCTCAAAATCATGCGATTAGCTGCGCAATCCAAACAAGCCTGGAACTTCACTAGCCAATCCATCTCGAGTATCAGATCGAACTCCCCAAACGGCAGTTCCATCAGATCAGCCAAAAATACTACCCCTTGAAGTTCTAGGGGTATATAGTTTATTTACTTCTATAGAGTGACCTAGAGGGCTTATTATTGTCATCTCCCTAGAAGTAATCTCAAAATCTAAGTTCATAGTTTCCACTATACTACTGGCCACATACTAGTACATCGAACTGACATCAATCAAAGCAGTATAAGGCAGTCTAAAAATTAAGAACGTACCGATTATGATGTCCGATGCGTCGCCCTCCTCTCGATGCCTCGCTGCGTAGACCAACCCAGATTGTCTTGCATCTGTGCTCCCAGCACCTCTACCCGATGCTCCTCGACCTCGTCCAGAATCGTTACCTCCCCTGGCCGAGCCGCGACCCCTCTGTGGTTGCTGACCATCCCTCCTGAACTATATACGACCCTGATTCCCAGACTGAAGCCTAGATGACCTCTGCGGAAAATCCCTCACTCGATGTCTCAATGACCCACACTCAAAACACCCTCTGTTTCCAGTCCAACATTCCCCCATATGAGACTTCCTACACCATGCACACCACGGAGGCCACTGTGTAGTAGTAATAGCAGACCTCGCAGCTTGATTTGGCCCACTATATCTAGCCCTTTTCTGCTGATTCCCAGCAGACCCGGAAGACCCAGAATTACTCTTATTCCAACCCTTATCCTGGTTCCGTCTCACTGACAGTTTCACTTCCTCAGCAACCTTGGCCTTCTCTACTAGGACTGTAAATTCTCTTTCTTGCTGTGGAGCAATCAACATTCGTAGCTCATCTCTCAGTCCATCCTCAAATCTAACACAACGCTCATGTTCCGTGCCCATGATACCCAAAGGCATACCTACTTAATCAAGAAATTTACGCCTCATACTACGTCTCGACTTATTTCCACGAACCAAACTCAGAACGCCTTATCTTTGCAAGATCGATGTAACTAGCCCCAACGTATTTCCTCTGATAGGCTGCCCTAAAGAGTTCCCAAGTGACATCATCGGCCATTGCTCCATCCCTAACCGTGAGCCACCACTGATATGACTCATCCTGGAGAAGAGATACTATACCCTTCAGCTTCTCCTCAGCCGTAAAATCCAGGCCGTCCATGATACGTTCTGTCGCCTCCAGCCAATATTCTACCGTACTAGGAGCTACACCAGATTCACCTCTGAATACCTCTGCCCCATTAGCCCGGAGTCGTTCAAACACAAATTTTTGAGCTCCCGTTCTGATGCTTGCACCCGCGACTCTTTCTAAAACCCGTAGCATCGCCTGTGACACTGCATCATCACCAGCCGTCTGATCTTGAAATTCCTCGCCCACAGCTGGCGGTGGTGGTACCTCGTTCTCTGACCCATGACCAGACCCTACTAGTTTGGACACTGTCGTCCTACCCCTACCTCGTCCACGTATATTACGCCCACGTCCTCAGGCACTCATGACTGCCGATACGAATTGATCTGATTTAACAGTTTTATGCGTTAGACTTATTCCACTGTTTATTAAGCACAGTCTTATGAATGATTTAATGAGGGGATTGTTCGTAAGTTCACACAATCCTATGGTTGGTTGAAGGCTCTAAAGTACTTCCCTATTACTACTATGCATAACATCAATATTACAAACATATTAGCAACAAATAGAGGTACTTACCTGGGCGAATCGGTGCGGAGACTCGGTGCCATGCTTTTCTAACCGTACTTTTCCCACAAAAACCTTTTCATAACCTATTTAAAATATTTATGGGCCTCGGGCCCACAGCTGAGCTTTTGAACTTGGCTCTGATACCAAAACTGTAACACCTCAAACCTAACCTAAACGTTACGACCGGATCTGGATGTCATAGGGAAGGAAACGATTTTAAAAACAAGTTGCCGTCTCTAATTTAAAGAAAAACTTTTGATGTTATGAAAAACCGAGTTGATTTAAAAAAAATATTGCTAAAGCTATTTTGAATTTAGTTTCAAATAAAAATTCTTGATACTTTGTTAATCTTACAAATGTGTTAATCTATCCGAAGGTGAAGTTTTGGAGAAACCCGATAATTTGTGTGAATTTAGAAAACATTCAATTAACAAGTTATTTAGGCATGCCATTTTATTTAAATTATACCAATTTCTATGAAAATAAAACAGATAAATAAACTCCAAAATAAAATTTAATGGCCTTATTATAACCCAAAACCAAATTTTAAAGTAAGTAAAATCGAAATAGAAGTTTTAAGAAAAACCCAAATGAAAATGCGCATGGCCACCTCGAGTCTGCCCTGGCTCCTCATCCGCGATCTACAAATCATCTGCAAAATGCAGAGGAAGGGGTGAGTCACCGAGACTCAGTGTATAAATCCCCCTCCCGATAATAACAAGGCACTTACACATCTCATAAGTCAATATGCAAATCATGCAAACCCAACCTAACCAACTGAACTCCTGTGTCTACCCCGTATGGTCAAAACCACTAGTGGTCAAAACCACTGGTGACTGTAGTCACAAATCATATAAGTGTGGTCAAAACCACTGGTGACCTTAGTCACAAATCATATGGTGAGGCCAACCCACCGTGTGGTCAAAACCACTGATGACAATCCCGTAATCAACATGTGGGGCCAACCCATTATGGTACCAAACCACTGGGATGAGTCACAAAAATCTATGTGTGGTCAAAACCTCTAGTGACCGTAGTCACAAATCATATGGTGGGGCCAACCCACCGTGTGGTCAAAACCACTGATGATAATCCCGTAATCAACATGTGGGGCCAACCCACTGTGGTACCAAACCACTGGGACGAGTCACAACAATCCATGTGTGGTCAAAACCACTGGTGGTCAAAACCACTGAGACTAGTCACAAATAATAAGAAAAGTGGGGCCAACCCACTGTGTGGTCAAAACCACTGGTGACAGTCTAAATCATCCTTTCCCCTCCTCTCATCATACCCATTTTTATGAACACATTTACCGTGGCATAATAACATGTCCTGCAGTATCACATAGCATAGCATAATCAAATAGTATAACATCATATATCGATAGTCACTCCACAGGGGACTTACCTGGAGTTCATGCTCATACCCGCGAGCGTAACACACCGATTTCAATAGCGATTTCGACTTTTAATCAATAAACATAATTAGCAATTTAACTAATGGAGTGTGTAAGAGTTACACACCTGATAACGCGCAAAACCACACTTTTTACGTCGGTACTATCGTTAATCGACACAACCGCGATTTGTCTACTCTCCTGCTCAGATACTGGTCCATACCCCGATGGCCGATCACGAACCGCCAACACTGCCCTCTTCTTGAACTTAGGGGCTGGGGTTCCAGATCCAACCCCACCAAGTGATTGATTAGCCTTCGAGTCCATAACAAACCTTAGTCACTAACTGAATCAAAGAAGTGAAACAATTGTAAGGAATCAAGACCCGAAATTAAATCCCTTACCTAAATCGATCACTTCCCCGATGACCAATGACTTAGATCAAAGCACCACTTGAATACTCAGTCGCCTAACGCCAAGCCTCCTAGCACCCTCCATTCGGCCATAATCTATAGGATTAGTTACTGCCTTTGGCACTTAAACACAATAGGAAATATTGAAAAGCAGAGACGCTTACCACTGCCCTAACAAATCCGCTTGGAAAAATAATAATCCCACACTATCGCTCCACTGCATCAACAGTCCAATCATGAAAGTTTGAGTGCCAGAGATTCAGTATTTCCCCACCCCAGTAATCAAAATTGAGGAAAGAAATAGAGATGTAAGAGTACTAAGGAGATTCGGCCATAAGAGCAAAGAAAAGAAAAAGAAAGCAACAGCATCTTACCTGGCTATGGGTTGTAGTTTGTTCTTTGAGAACCAAAGAAGAGATGAATTTTGGCACCAGAGAAGGTTAAGGGAAAAATGCCTGAAGAGAAAAGAGAATATAGACAGAAGATAGTCGGCTCTTTGCAAAAGTTGAAGATGATAAGGGTTAGGGGATTTTCGGTTTGAGATGAAGAAAAAGAGAAGAAGAAATGGGAGGTGCTCACAGCTTAGGTTCAAAATAAAAGAGAAAAGAACGCAAGAAAGTTGAGTAATCTTGCCTACGGTTTGCTGAGAGAAGAAGAAGAGAAGAAGAACAAACAATCAATAAGGTTTCAGCAATAGAACAAAAAGTGGCAAAAAGAGAAGAGGAGTTGCCTAAGAGAGGTTTCAGTTTGTAAATGAGAGAAAAGAGGATTAATGCCAAAAGTGTTATGAGTGATTTGTCAAAAGAAAAAGCACAAAAGAATGCTCCTAAAGCTATTAAGAAATTTCGGCACATGCACCTCACCTAGCCACTCCCCACAACCGAAAGCACTCACCCACACACTAAGCACATTCGGCCACACTCCCATTCCCTTCAATCTCTCAGCCGTCCCCCTTCTTCCTCCTTGAAACCCTCTCATCCACCCATTCAAACAGTTTGAACAAGTCAACCTCCACCATTTCCTCCCTTCCACCTATTTTGAATCTGTTGACTTGTTCAACAACTACCCACCAGAGTTCCATCTAAGCACAACTCCTCTTAGCTCTGACGCCAAAAAGAAATACCCAAAGAGGGATTCCTGCAGCTCAAACCTAGGCTCCTTCCCTCTGCTTGTAGCGTCACCTCCCTGAGCTCTAAGTGGCGCCCTCTTGCCATTTCACCAAGGCACTTCTTATGCCAAAACTTGCTACACAATACTCTTAACACCTAACTCTTTTGGCTTCCCCCTTCCAAGTACCCAAAAATAAAAAAAAATTTACCATGACTTAGGCCTATCCCGAGCTCATGCCTGGACCCCAAAACACCCTAAACTAGTATCACAGACATATTATCACATGCAACACACAAAATGTAGAGACCCTGATTTAAGGATGTTACACCAAATTTTTAACACATACTCTATCATAGATCATAAACTCAAAATAAAATATCAAAATATTCTACTGACTCAGTTTTTTGGTTCTGAAACCACTGTTCTGATTAGGGTCATATTTGGGCTGTTACAACTCCCCCTCCTAAAAAGAAATTTTCGTCTCCGAAAATCTTACCGATGAATAAGTACGGATACAATTCTTTCATTGATTCCTCAGCCTCCCAGGTTGCTTCGTCAACCCCATGTTTAAGCCACAATACTTTAACTAGCTCTATTTTCTTATTCCGCAACTCTTTCACTTCACGTGCTAATATGCGAATCGGTTCCTCTTCGTAAGTCAAATCAGACTGAATCTTAATTTTTGCTGGACTAATCACGTGAGAAGGATCGGATCGGTATCGTTGAAGCATCGACACGTGAAACACGTCATGGATTCTGTCTAGTTTAGAGGGTAGCTTCAATCTATACGCCACTGGCCCGATACGCTCAATAACTTCATACGGCCCAATAAATCTCGGACACAACTTTCATTTACGGCCAAATCTAATTATTTTTTTCCATGGTAAAACTTTTAAAAACACCCAATTGTCAACTTGAAATTCAATATTCTTACGTTTCAAGTCTGCATAAGATTTTTGACGATCTGAGCCTCGTAGGGAGCCATTTGGATACTAGATTGGAAACTATTATTATAAGCGAATTCAATCAAAGGTAAGTATCGCTCCCACGTACCTCCGAACTCGAGAATGCAACATCTCAACATATCCTCGAGTATTTGGATAACACGCTCAGATTGGCCATCCGATTGAGGATGAAAAGCTGTACTGAAGTGTAACTTAGTTCCCAAGGCATCTTGTAAATTCTTCCAAAATCGCAATGTGAATCTCGGGTCTCTATCCGACACAATAGAAATAGGTACTCCGTGTAACCGTACTATCTGCGATATGTACAGCTTAGCTAGCTTATCAAGTGAAAAATCGGTGCGTACTGGAATGAAATGAGCCGATTTTGTCAATCTATCCATAATAACCCAGATTGAATCTTTCTTACTCGGTGTCAGTGGCAAACTCGATACAAAATCCATCGTGATTCGATCCCACTTCCACTCAGGTATCAAAATCGGTTGAAGTAGTCCCGACGGCACCTGATGTTCAGCTTTCACTTGTTGACATACTAAACACCTTGTCACATAGTCTGAGATGTCTCGTTTCATACCATGCCACTAGTAATGCTATTTCAAGTCGTTATACATTTTGTGCTGCCCGGATGAATCGACAATTTACTATTATGAGCTTATTCACAAATCATTAGAATCAATTCAGAGTTCTTAGGCACACATATCCGATTCTTAAACTGTAGACACCCTTCGTCATCTATTTGAAATTCGAAATCTGCATCTGCATCACACAGGCTCTTTTTTGCTCTTAAGTCATCATCAATCTCCTGAGCTTCTCGAATTTGTTGAACAAACAATGGTTTCGCCCTTAATTCAGCAATGAGTACACCATCATTGGTCATGGCTAAGTTCGCATTCATTGCACACAGAGCATATAACGATTTTCGACTAAGTGCGTCGGCAACTACATTAGCCTTTTCTAAGTGATAATCAATCACTAGCTCATAGTCTTTCAACATCTCTAACCATCGTCATTGTCTCAAATTCATATCTTTCTGAGTCATTAAATACTTTAAGCTTTTGTGATCCGAATAGACACGACATTTCTCACCAAAAAGATAATATCGCCATATCTTCAAAGCATATACTATAGCAGCCAATTCAAGGTCATGTGTTGGATAATTCTTCTCGTGCGATTTCAACTATCTTGATGCGTAAGCTATAACTTTACCCCTGCATCAATATACAACCCAAGCCATTTAGAGATGCATCACTATAAACAACGAATTCTTTACCCGTTTCTGGCTGAACAAGTACCGGAGCTTCCGTTAACAAAGCTTTTAGCTGATTGAAACTCTTCTGACACCTTTTTGACCACTCAAATTTTACATCTTTCTGCAAAAATTTGGTCATCGGAGCTGCTATCATAGAAAACCCTTTCACAAAGCGTCTATAGTATATGGCGAGTCCTAGAAAGCTACGAACCTCGAAAACATTCCGCGGAGGCTTCCAATCAATTATGGCTGAAATTTTACTCGGGTCAACCCGAATGCCTGATGCCAAAATAACATGTCCCAAAAAGCTAACTTCACTTAGCCAAAACTCACATTTGTTGAATTTCGCGTATAATTGTTTTTCACGCAAAATTTGTAACACTAGCTTTAAATGCTCAGCATGCTCAGTTTCGTCTCGCGAATAGATAAGTATATCATCAATAAACACAACTACAAACTGATCTAAGTACGGTCTGAATACCCGATTCATCAAATCCATAAACACTGCAGGGGCGTTGGTGAGCCCAAACGGCATCACCAAAAACTCATAATGACTGTATCTCATCTAAAAGGCAGTCTTCGGCAATCTGATTTTCTAACTAGTAACTGATAATACCCTGACCTTAAGTCAATTTTTGAAAATACAAAGGCTCCCTTAAGCTGATCAAATAAATCATCGATACGTGGCAAAGGATATTTATTCTTTACGGTTACTTTGTTGAGTTGTCGGTAATCAATGCACATCCTCAACGTTATATCCTTCTTTCTCACAAATAGAACGGGCGCACCCTAGAGAGAGAAACTCAGTCGGGTGAAACCTTTATCTGACAACTCTTGTAGCTGGACCTTTAATTCTTTCAGTTCAGCTGGTGCCATTCTATACGGGGCTATCGAAATCGGGGTGGTCCCTGGAACTAGCTCAATCTCAAACTCTACTTCACGAGCAGAAGGCAATCCTGGTAATTCTTTCAGAAATACATCTGAATATTCTCTAACAACCGGTATTGATTCGATCTTCTTTTCTATTATCTTGTCGTTAATCAAGTATGCAAGGTAGGCTTCGCAACCTTTCCTCAAATATCACCGAGCTGACATTGAATATATCACCGTAGGTAGTCCACTCAAATCTGAAGACTCAATTCTGATTACCTCATTATCCTGGCATCTCAAATCAATAGTCTCTCGTCTGTAATTCACTACCGCATCATAAACTATCAACCAATCCATGCTGAGAATGATGTCGAACTCATCAAAAGGCAATAGCATCATATTAGCCGGAAAGCACATGTCTCGAATCCTCAATCGGCAGTTATTACACACTTTGTCAAATAATACCCACCGACCCAGAGGGTTTGAAACCCGAATTACAAACTCAGTTGACTCAACAGGTAGAGTCTTACTGGATGCTAATGCTTCACACATATATGAGTGAGTCGAGCCGAGATCAATCAAGGCAGTTACATTAGTATCAAAAAGAGTAAAAATACTGGTAATAACATCGGGAGATGAAGCCTCCTCTCTAGCACGGATGGCATAAGCTCTAGCTGGTACACGAGCATCTGATCGAACAAGCGCATCTGAAGCCCCTCTCTGTGCACCACTCCTACCTCTCCCAAAGCGAGATGATCTACCTCGAGCCGTAGTGCCGCTCGGTCTCGCATTCTGATCAGTACCCCTCCCAGCAGTTTTTGGGCATCTCGAATGAAGTGATCCTGAGAGCCACATTTGTAACACGTGCGAGAAATAGATTTACCCCAACATTATCCATGATGTCGTCTGCCACACTGCTGACACTCCGGTTTGCTCAATTTCTAATTATCCACACTTGCAACTGATGTAGCCCGAGAACTCACTGGCGGCCGTTCTCGTATAGAAATGCCAATGTTAGGCTTGAATCGACCACCGTCATTCTTAGACTTCTTCATGGACATCTGTGAAAATTTACTTGCGGACCTCTTCCGAGTGTCTTTAGATTCAAACTCGGCTTTTTGTTTTTCCTTTCCCAGTTCTTCGGCTTTACAAGCTCATTCAAGCAGCACAACGAACTCATTAATTCCTAGAATACTAACCAGAAGCTTTATATCTTCATTTAAGCATCCTCAAATCTCCGACACATAGCAGCTTCCGATGAAACACACTCACGAGCATAGCGATTGAGTCGTACAAATTTGCGCTCGTATTCGGATACAGTCATGCGGCCCTGTTTGAGCTCGAGGAACTCTTTGTGCTTGGAATCAATAAAGCACTGGCTTATATATTTCTTACGAAATTCTGCTTGAAAGAAATCCCAGGTAATCTTCTCTTTCGGAACGACCGACACAAGCGTATTCCACCAGTAATAGGCAGAGTCTCGTAATAATAATATAACACACCTTATACACTCATCGGGTGTACAAGACAATTCTTCAAATACTCGAATAGTATTATCGAGCCAAAATTCATCTCGCTCCGCATCATCGTCATCCTCAGCTCTAAATTCCTGAGCCCTATGCTTCCTAATACGATCAATCGGGGGTTTAGTTGTTCGGTCAAGATTAACCACTGCAGGTACCACTGGTGTTACTAGGGGTATATTCAGATCTTGAGTTGGTTGAACAACCGGAGTGGTTCGTAAGTAATGACTGAACCAATCATTCATCATATTATGGAAGGCCTGCTTTACCCGCTCATCTGGGCCACTCGCAGTAGGTTGAGATTCTTCTGGGGCGGTTCCTTGCGCGGGAACAGGTGCCACACTCTCTACATCATCAGTTAAGGCTTGCTCGGGATCGAGATCCATTACTATACAGAAGAATCAAATGCATTTAACTGTCAGAAGTCATCATACTATCACAATATAAATTATGGAAAGTATAGCTAAACTCACACACATCATGTTAGTCTGACAAACGACTAAACCTAGCTCTGATACCAATAAAATGTCACACCCTATTCTTACTAGGAATACAGTGCATTACCAATCTAAATAAGAATTCAGAATGGATACTAGCACACATATTAGTCAACTACTTCAAATTCGATGCTAAGCATACAATAATTACTTCTACTTATTTCATATAGATACATATAAATATGATTTAATGTATGAATAACCACATTCTACATATAGATGACTAACGTAACTAAATTGAGAAAATTTAGTTTTATTATATCTATAATGTCATTGCTGCATTTCATAATGAACCAAATATTTAATCATACTAACATCAATTTTCAGCATACCCCAACAAGAATATGAACCTTAGATCTTTCTAATCACCATTTTTCATAATTCACATACAAAACATAGAAATTATACTACCATATTAAACAAATATCAAGGCCGAATTCATTCAAGACCAAAGTCACCAAAAATTAGCCATTTTCGTATCGCATAGATAAACATTTAATCCATCTAAGATCAGTTCCAAGTTATCTTAGCATATACATGCCATAATAGTCAAAATATGTCATTTTATAAGTGTACCAAAGGAGTGATAGTATGGTGAGCTTCCAAAAACGATCTCCAAGAGCAAGCCAAGCTTCCAAAAAGAGAGAAAACTACAATTTCAAAAAACCAAAAATAAGGTAAGCGTCCCTCGCTTAGTATGATTAAGCAATTTGTACAATTAAAAAAAATAATCCCATACACTATTTCATTTTTATTTGACTTGTAAATAATAATGTTCATACCAATCCACACCATTAAGTAAAGTATTCAAAGAAACATAACTACCAAAACACATTTATAATAACTTCCCTAACTCATCGTTTCATAATTCGCAATTTAGCATACCTATCATTTGATCTCGCATTTCTCTTACTTACCTACCAAACCCCTTTTTAAGTCTCAAGGTAATAGGTATTATACGTACTTGTAATAGATAGTTCCTTCTTGTCTTACTGCTCAAATATAATACTGGACCATATATTTATATATATATATATATATATATATATAAATAATATCCACATACTTAATATCATGATTGATAAAATTTAGCTATCAAATTTCCCACCGGTATAATTGGTAATACAATTTAGTAACGTGTCGCTCACATAGAGCCGTTACTTATGCCTCTCATAACGTATCGCTCACATAGAGCCGTTACTTAATTCTTTAGTAATGTATCGCTCACATAGAGCCGTTACTTAAACCTCTAGTAACGTATCGCTCACATAGGGCCGTTACTTAATATAACACGTAACGTATCGCTCACATAGAGCCGTTACGCAATCATTTCCCCACATAGTGTTTAATATAACCTATTATCCAATCGAATATAAAATTCATATACAAACCCAATCTACCACACTTGCCCCCATAGGCATATTCCTATATAAATGATATTTATGCTTTGGCAATCCAATATTATATTGCATTCAGCTTAAGTAATATCAAATCACCACAAACCCTTTTAAATCTATTATCATGCATCTATCTTTCCTATTTTATATAACTAAAGTACCAACATCATGTAGATACACATTTATGCCATTTCTTTAACATCCAAATCATCCATACATTCGGCTAAACACACTAAAAACATGTGTACATTCGGTTATGCACATATTATACACTTACTACCATTCGAAACAAGCCATATAATATGGTATAAAAATCCAATTTAAATCGATTGCTTAAATCATACCTCAAAAAGCGATGATTCAAGGTCTTTCCAGGTAGTCGTTTAGTTTCGTCTTTCCCCGATCTAAACCCGATTCTTTACGGTCTTGATCTAGAATATCAAATTGAACCCTTTTCAATTACATTTCCATTCAATTAAATACAAATATATATATAATTATAAAATTTTCCAATTTACCCATGACCTTTTACAATCTATTCAATTTAATCCTTAATGCACCACCATACAAAATATGACAAATTGATATTTCCCCTTAATGGCCGAATGGTCACTAAGTCCCTACAAGTCTCTATAATTTTTCTTTCTACATTTTTAACCCTTCCACTTTTACTTTATGCAATTTACTCTTAATACACAATTCAACCGATAACCACATCTATTATAACCATTCATCCATGGTCAATTACACTATATGTATAACCGAACATCAAAACAAGAGAAAAATTCATGAATGGTCCTCTAAATAATCGGCCAAATATAAGAGCATCATCATGCTCAAGTTGAGCAACCTTCCTATCATTCATGCATGCTTAAAAATACCACCCTCATTTCATCTAAATTTTCTATTCTCATTCATATCACAAACAATACATAACAAGCCACAAAATTCTCCCATGGCCGAATCACCACATGTGCCTAACTTCAAAAATTTCAATATTCTTTCGGTAGTCTTCAAAGAACCCAACCTATTTACACTTAAATTTTCTAAAATAAAATTTAATCACTCACCTTACCATCACATGCAAGGCTGAATGAAGGAGGAAAATTTCTTCTTTCTCGAAGAGGATTTTCGGTGAGGAGGATAGAGTAGAGAAAGAGAAAATAATTTTTATTATGTTTCTTTTATTATAATCCCTTATTCCCCTTTATTTAATTCAACTAATATAATTTTAATAATATAAAAAAATTCAAAGAAATCATTCCCCATCATCATTGCCATCCACTTACAAGAAAAGTGAAAATTTGACATGCAAGCCCTTGCATGAATTATAACAATTTAATTACCTATTTAATTCCATACACTCTACTTTTACTACTTATCTATTCAATCCTTGTGTCAAAATTAAGCACACCAACAAGTAAATTAACTCACCAAATTTTTAACACATACTCTATCATTGATCATAAACTCAAAATAAAATATCAAAATATTCCACTGACTCGATTTTGTGGTTCTAAAACCACTATTCTGATTAGGGTCGTATTTGGGCTATTACAACAAGACATAAGAAAACCCAAAAACTTCTAAAGAACTTAATGGGAGATCTTCAGTCTTAATGGAGATCCTTCTTCTGAGTTGCTCCCGACGACTGTCTTTGAGTATTTTCTGCCTTCTCTTTGGTGTCCCCTTTTAAGTTGCCCCTAGGGTGTTTATATAGGCTTTGGAACACCTCTCTTGGCGCACAAGTGGTCTATTCCGAATAGAATTAAACTTTGATACGGTAGGGACACGCTTGTGTTCGATTCCTTAGACCGTGCTCAATTCTGCTCGCCACATACGGCTGTGTGGTCTACCCGTGTATGTTGATCCAGGCCGTGTTTGATCTTGCTTGTAATACACGGCCGGGTTCATTGGTCTAGGCCGTGTTGATTTCCTAGGTAGGCCCATTTCGTCCCGTTTCTTGTTCTTTTCGACTCTCTAAGCTCTTCTGAGTGTAAAACATGAAATTAAGGGATTAGGAGCATCGAATTCATCAAATTTAATGAAAATTCATCCAAAAATAAGCCAAGCATGAGGTTAAAATATGTATAAATTAAGGTTTATCACCAGCTTCACACTCTTATTAAATCTCATCCCTACTTTTTGCCAACCTTGAAATACACAACCAACGTCACCTTCTGTAATTGCTCCGTCGAAAATAATGTACACAAAAAATAATGGGTTATTCATCTTTAAAACAATTTTTGTCTCATTTTCTACTAAACCCAAAACTTTCTCTTTCTTTTTTTTTTCTTTTCCGGTTGAAGACTTACAACAATGCTCAACAAAAACCAGTATATGTAAAGGTTGGTGCCACCAAAGAGCTTGGCGATACCAAATAAAATTCAATTTAAAATTGAATTTCTGCCACTGAAGCCACAAGTGGTAATGTAGGCACAAAAAAATCACTTTCTGCCACCAGTGCCAGTATTGCCGCCAATGGTAATGTAGGCATAAAAAAAATCATCTTTTTGCCACCGATGCTACCAATGGAAATGGAGGGACCAAAAAAAAAAATCATTTTTTTTTAAATCGGTGCCGCCAATGGAAATGACACCACCAAAAAAGAGACCGATGTCGCTAATGCCAAGGGCAACACCAAATTACTTTCTGACAGGCTTTTTTTTTTAAATATATAAACTGGTGCCGCCAATGACAACGGCGAAACCTATTAAAATATATATTCTTTCTTTTTTCCCTCAAAATATGGTGGTCTTAGATGCTAATACGTACCTGTATTATATATTGGTGTCACCAATATCAATGGAGGCACCCTAGGAAATATTTTTTTAAGAAACTGACCAATGATTGGGGAGTTATTAGGGGTGGTGCCACCAATGGCAATAATGCAACTGAGGTTCACTGTAGCAAACAAGTTATTTACGTACATGATTTTGAAAGTGGACCATTTTGATAATTAATAAAAACTTTTTGGTCAATTTTATAAAAAAAGTCATTAAAGGGAGGAATTCAGTTCCAATGTAAAATTTAAGTGATTTTACACTCTTTCGTAATTTTTCTTATATGTTTAATATTTTAACAACTCAATCGTTATATTTTATGCTTCAATAATATAGATCATGCATTTTAAATTTGACATAAATTAAAATATTTAACTATTCATTTTATGTAAAAAAAACTTTCAATTATTAAAATATATTAATATAGATAATATTTAGATTGATGTGATATGGATATCGAATTGATTCAAAATTTACATGCATAACAAGTATAAACATTTTGATAAATTCATTGGTTGGATTGTTAAAATATTAAACTTATAATAATAAGTTATGAAAGGATGTAAAACCGCTTAAAATTTAGAATGGTGTAAGTGGACACCTCACCATTATATATATATTAACAATCCAATCTACTATATTTCATCCTCTATATAAGTGTGGCATAAATTAAAATTTTCTAATTATTTATTTTATATAAAAAAGTTAAATATATATATTCATATAAATAATATTTTAAATATGTGACATATCAATTAAAATTTTACTACATGACAAAGTACAAACTTCTTGAGTGATAACCTTAAATCTACGGCACTAATTTTGAAAACGAATTTTTTTATTCTTTTACAAATTATTATTTGAAATTAACTATTGATTCTGTTAGCATCTTCGAAGAGGAACAATCTATGGAGCAGCAAAGAAAAGAAGCAACTGAGCGTTTGCTTTCCAGACAAGGACATCACAACCTTGTTTACAATGAGGAAAATGGTGGTGTTGGTGTCGGGGATGAAGGGTTGGTGGCTGTTTCCAATTTTACCAGCATTCTTGGTCTTAGCACCATTACGGCTGCTTGCATTACCTTTGGTTTTGGCTGTGCCGTACGTGCCTTTTCGTTGAACTGCTCTTTTAACAGTTTTAAAATTGATGGAACTTACTAATTTCTTGGATTGCATGGCAGATAGGATATTCATCGCCTACTCAATCTTCAATCATGGAAGACTTGGGACTTTCTGTGGCTGAGGTTAAACAACCCATCCACAATTTATGTTCCGATTTTTAAGAGGTTTCAATTTGACAGTCAGTTTTCTGTTTCTGTAGTTCTCACTTTTTGGTTCAATTCTGAGTGTTGGATCACTAATAGGTGCTGCAATAAGTGGGAAGATAACAGATTTGTTTGGTCGGAAACTGGTAAGCTTTCTCAAGAATTATTGAATATTAATTTGCTAAAATCTTACAAACTAACTCCCTTGTCTTGAACCAGACCATGTGGATCTTGAATTTGTTCTACATCAGTGGATGGCTTGCCATAGCATTTACAAAGGTTTCAGCTCTTCTGCTTATTCTTTCATAAGCTTTTCTTTACGACATGCTCGAGTTACGTACAAAGTCGGATATAAAGTTGCATTGTTTTTTTTTCCATCACAATGCTAACTAGGATCCTGGCTGTAAGGCAATCATGGATCCATTAGAGGATTTTCAGGATTCTTTAAGCTGTCATGATCAATTTGCCATTGCTTGCTTTCATTTGTTTTCAAAAGGCCCCTTGGTTGCTTAACCTTGGAAGACTATCACTAGGATTCACAAATGGAATTTCCATTTACTTGGTAACTCATTTGAAGTCTGCTTTGATACATTTTCTTTTATCCATTAGTTGTTAAATGTTGAATTACAATGGATTACCGTTTCGATCTCAAACAGGCGTCCATCTACGTTGCAGAAATAACAACAAAGAATGTCAGGGGAAGGTTTACAACCATAGTGCAGGTCATTAATCAAACATTGCCCATAATGCACTTATTGGCTCATGGTTCTTATACTACTTGTTCTGCAGTTTTCAACTGGTTGGGGCGTGTCGTTCATGTTTGTTGTTGGTTCCTTTGTCCATTGGCGCACATTGGCTCTGTTAGGTAACTAGAACTTCCTGAACTGCATTGGAAATTGGTTAGGCAATCAGATAGTTTTGTAACAGTTATTGAATGATTTTACAAACAGCCACGATTCCCGGTCTGCTTCAACTCCTACTTCTCTTCTTCATACCAGAATCTCCTCAATGGCTGGTGAGTACAATTCTAGTTTCTCTTAAATTTTACAGCTACGGTTCGGTGCCTATCTTAAAGGCTCAAGTAAAAAGAAAACAGAAAATCTCGTTACTAACTTGCAAGATATTGTCCGTTTTGATATGGAAATCTCTAGTTTTGTCCTACAGCTACCAAATGGCTTTGAGTTTCTACAAATATATAATAGCAGATCATCATAAGTTTTCTATTTCGGTTGAAATCTCCTCTGTGATATATAGCCACTGAGAATATTTCTGTGCAGGCAAAATTTGGTCGTGAGAAAGAGCTTGAAGCCGCTTTGTTGTGCCTCAGGGGATATAAAGCTGATATTTCTCATGAAGCAACTGAAATAAAAGTAACCTTTGTTTTTTTCTTAGGAAAAAAGTACAAACTTTTATAATGGTTCAATTTCTGCTTGTCTGAGCTTATCTTTTTACAGGATTATGTGGAATCTCTTAAAAGTTTCTCGAGTGAAGGAATTTTAGACATATTTCAAAAGAAGTATGTTCGGCCATTACTTGTAAGACACGTAACTTGGTTGAAATTGATCAATTTCCCTATATTTGCTATATAATCCATTGATATATCTCTTGTTTTCCTTATAGACTGTTGCTGGAGTGTTGGTCCTGATGAATTTGGGAGGAATCAATGCACTTACATATTATTCTGGTGCTATTTTTGTCTCAGCTGGTAATATGACTGGTCTTAACAATCTCCATAGAACTTCAAGAAAATTTATGAATAGTTCAACTACATTAAGTTCTATTTTATGACAATTGAAAGGTGTATCTAGCATGGTTGGGCTCATCACACTAGCTGCTACTCAGGTTTGCTTCACTGTCATTTTGGATAGCAAAATTCTCCATTGATGGGATGATGTCTCAGTAACTAAAGAAATGTTCTGTTTTGCAGACAGTAATTGGTATTTTGGGTGCAACCTTAATTGATAAATTGGGAAGACGACCACTCCTACTGGTTAGCCAAGGATAAACTTTTTGTAATGATCTGCCAAGTAAAATGCATTGTTACTGAACAATGATTTAACTGTGTCCATCAGGTTTCATCAGCTGGATTATGCTTTAGTAGCTTCCTCACAGGAGTATCATTCTTAAAGGTATTAATGTGATGACCAGGATTCGGATATCTCCCCCTCGTCACTGCACGTGGCAAGATTTGTTTCATCACCCTCGCGTATGCTTACATCAAAGGTAGTATCCCTTAAGATAGTTCTATTTCCCTCACAAGTACCTATGACCTGTCCCTCAGTTTGAATCAATGTAAGCGTAAGCAAGGGGATATCGTGCAATGATGCAGGAGAAACATTCGAAGCCCGGTCATTATAACTAAAAATGTGCCTTTATTTTCCCCAGATGGTATTATTACTGCATTTCCACTATGTCCTAACATATCAGATACAATGATCAATATTGAGCAGGATTTTAATTGGTGGGATCAAGGTAGTCCTATTTTGGCATTCATTGGCTTATTGGCAAGTCATCCATTTTCCTCTTCCATTCTGTTTTTCTCCCCTTCTCCTTTAGCAATTCTAAATATTGGATAATGCTTTCAGATGTACATGGGCTCATATGCACTTGGCGGAGTACTACCATTTTTATTACTATCAGAGGTCTGCAAATTGTGTTCTGTATTGCTCCAACTCTTCATTTTTCTTGAAGTAACCATATTCGACACCTGTGTCCAACCATATCCAGACATGGGTATGAGGATACCAAAAGCCTTTCAAATAAATTAAAAAAACTACTAAAATTTTAGTATACCTACGTCGGATACATATCAACATCCGACACTCCCACTTCACTCTAAGTAACATAGGTGTTTGCCTTTGTTTACTTATTCGGTCATCCATTTTTGCATCATATTGAAATATATTTACTTCTGCCACAGTTATTTCCAATAAATGTAAAAGGTTCAGCAGGAAGCATCTGTAATTTTATGGGAAATTTCACTGGTTGGGTTGTCGCATACTACTTCAACTTCCTAATCGAATGGAGCTCAACAGGTGATTGATGCCTTATTCATTTTTTTCATAATATTTCTCAAGCTTTTTGACCTTAACAACTACTGCATTCTTTTTGCCATTGTTTCAGGAATATTCTTTATATTTTCAGCCTTTAGCTTTGCAAATTTCATCCTAACAGCGACAATGGTACCCGAGACTAAAGGACGAACACTGGAGGAAATACGAGCATCAATTACTCATTCTTCAGATTGAAATAGCAATTTGATTTAAATGTTGATCACTCTAGCTGCTGGTGTTACTAGACACTAATGTTGGTAATAATAATATTTTATTACTAAGCAATAATTTATAATTATTGATCAAATAATTGGATTATAAAGACAACTTTTGTAGGTATAACTTTATGTAAAGTTGTATTGTAAAACTACACAATCCAAGGATATCTCATCAAAATATATATTTTTATGAAAGAGTATATCATAAAATATATATTTATTAGATGTCTAGATAAAAGACTTTTCTATTAGTCAATTTTACTATTCTGTTTGGAATGTTCAAGTTTTTTTTTTTTTTAACTTGGAAGTGTTCTGGATGCCTCAAAGCCATTATATTTTAAAAACTTTATTTTTATTCTTTTCTTATTTCAATTTTATTATTTATTTTTCTAACAATTTTAAGACTTTTATATCATGCCTTTCTTATAGGAATTTGATATATAAAGAAAGAATAGTGATTTATCGCCATGATATATGCTTTTGTATTATAATCAATTACTAGTTGTTTCATTTTGTTGCATAATTTTTTTATGTTATTTGGAATACAATTTATGAATTGATTGTAACACCCTATATTTGATCTGATTGTCGAACCAGAGCTATGGAACACCACATTAGCTACCTAAGTGGTTCTACATTAACTCTCAATTTAACCTCCAACACACCAGTAGATAACAACATAGAATGTGCTTAAGTTATCAATGAGCAGCGGAATGACAAATAAGTACTTACAGCAAAACTCTATTAACCAACTCGCATACAAATAAGGGTTCGCATACTTGTGGGGGTTTTGCATACAAAAAAAAAAAAAGTTAAGTTTTCTCGTGCATAATTGAGGGTTCATAAATATCTGTAAACAAAAGTAAAATATGCACAAAAATAAGACAACTCAAGCTCGCGAACTCACTTTGTAGGCTTTTGGGTTCATAACAGCGAAATCATGCAAACTTACTTCACTAAATTAACAACTTTACATGGTGACACATAAGGAATTATAAAAAAATGAATTAACAATATGAAAACACTAAGTTTTTACAAATCCAATCACATCTCAGGGCATAATATTTCATTTTCAAACATAGGGGTTCGGCTGTAACACCCTATATTCGGTTTGATTACCTAACCCGAGCTATAAGGTATTACAACTATAAAACATCAACGTTATTCACTATCTCAACATAAATGATTAAACACTTCTTAACGTAATATAATTACAATCATTCAATGATAATCCATCATATTCAAGCCTTAATGAAGCATAAGAAGCTATTAAAAAAACCTGGAAACAAATCTTAACTAATTTGAAACTTCTACAAAAAATTCAGGTGAAAAGTGAAAATAGGGGTTACACGGTCTTAAGGTCACATGGCCGTGTGACAAGGTTAAGACCTTGTGATCCCATAACATGGCCGTGTGTCTAACCATGTAATAAAATTAAGCCGTGTACTCCTGAGACACACGATCCTGTGCCTAAGCCTTGTAACTAACTGTTGCTGTGTGGACAAACTTGTACCAAAATTAAACAGGCCATATGGTCGTGTCATGCAACGTGTGAGACACACGTCCATGTGACAGACCGTGTCACAAGCTACGTATGTGTGAAAGCAACTTCTAAAACAAGCAATTTCAACCTAAATTACTTAGATCACAAGTCATGCAATTGTCAACCAACAACCTACATAAAATATACCAAAACTTGTCAAAACATACCAAATCACATTCAACCTAAGTGTCTAACCTATATGCCCTCATTGGCACCGCAATTCAAACATAAGCATCAACCATTCAAACTTAAACAAAACTAACTTTCCATGCTTGTACATTCACCAAATCAACACCAATTACTAAATGCCAAAATCATCAATTGAAGTTCACCAATTAGCTTATCATATAAATACCAATTTGTAACATCCCAAAAATCGGGTTAGAGGAAATAGAGTTGTGAAATCAAGAGTAGTCATGTCTCGATTTTGAGTTGAGATTTTGGAAATTTTGAACAAGTAAATTGATTTGGTTCAGCGGTTAGGTGTTCTAGCTATGCGTGTGAGGTTAGGGTTGCACGGGTCATTTCGATCGACTGTGGGCCTACCTAGGGTCGGTAAGCGATAACTAAACCCATTGTATGTGACCTATTAATCTGATAGTCTGATCTGAGTAGGAAATTGATATACATGTCTGACTATTCTGCATAGTAAGTAAAATATCTGTATACAAGCATGTTAATCATGTGATTCTGTATCTGTTATCTGTTATCTGCATGTTGTATCTATATTTGGGGTGGGATTTGTATATGTGGAGGAACTAATCTGTACGGCGACCTTTCGCCTAATTTCTGGCAGCTTGACTTCACATTATTTTGTTATGTGTCGCATCGACACTATATGGTGTATAGGGATAGGTGAGTGTTTTTAACCTCGTATGGTGTGATGGGATGGTCAGATATGATGTGTAGGGGATGGAGGTAGGATTCTGTATATCTATTTTGCCTACCTGATTCTGATATCTGTATCTATTAAGGACTTAGGTCCAAATCTGTATCTATCTGCATATGAGATTCTGTGTATGTTGCATGATTATTTCTGTTGGGTTACACACTGAGTTTACGAAAACTCACATCTGTATATCTATTATATTCAGGTAATCCTTAAACATAGGTAGGTCGGTGCGACGGAGGCTCAGCAGAGACCACTTGTGGGAAAACTATTATTTTTCTTATCCGTAGTTACTAGTTTTACTTAATTTCTGGTTTTCAAGAGAGTTTTGTAATTTTTGGACTCTATGGACTTTTGGGATTGTTCATTTTGGATTTTTGGTTTGGTTGCGTCTATGATTTTTAAACTATGATGATTGACAAAATTCCAATTTTAAGTGAACAATTTTTTTTGAAAACACGAGTGTGGTTTTGATTTAAACGATTTTTCAAACTTCCGCTGCGAGAGATTTGGTTAACTTTGAAGGACAACATGTAACGGTTTTAGTAATGAATATATAAATGAATATGTCTAGTAAAACTTGGTCCTTTTTATCTAATAACTATACAATGTTTAATGAAGTATCATCGGTTTCAAAACCCTTCTTCGTAACACTCTCGAATTCGGCCATAATATCTAGGTCGGGTTTAGGGTGTTACATTTTCATTTAAAAAACAACAATAAAAATATACATATTATGGGATCTTCAAACATACTTCTACATTCTAAATATATGGTTCTCACACGTATGCACGTGTGATAAAATTTCTAATGTTTTTTTTTTATTCAACAAGTTGCCCTAAAAAATTGTCACTTGTCTTTTTTTGTAAACATGTCTTCTTTTTTTCTTTTAATATTTCACAATACTTCTATAGGACACTTGTCAACCCCATGATCCTACTTATTGAGTCTAAAAACTTCACTAGTAGTGTACCGAATATTTTCCTAAATGAAAATGCTGCAAACGAACAAATATATTAAATTTATACAAAAATGAGTTATCAGAGTGTAAAAGAATTCACATAAATTTTAATAATAAATCTATAGTACATTAAATACATGAAAAATAAATTCGATGAAAACACTATTAGAACTAAGATTGTCCTACAATGTTTGTTCAATGACTTGATTAATTATGAACTCGGTCGATCAAGATAAGATACAACTCGGGCATACTTACATGTTAGTCTTTTCTATATGAGCTTTATTTGATATTCCTTTTAAAGGAAATGGGCCTCATGAAAAAACCACATATGTTGTTCTCAAAATAGAAAGTATCAAGAGGTGTATTTGGGAAGAGATTGGTGATAAACCATAAAAGTAACACATTTTAATTCCACGCTTAGCGTGTTTTTGGATGTTTATTTATAGAATTTGGCGAATTCGATGCTTTTAATCTTTTAAATTCATGTTTCTATACTTAAGAGAGCATAGGGGAACAAAAGGAACGGAAAACGGGCCAAAACCGGACAAACGGGACATCTTAAGGATCCACAAGGCCAAAGCCCGCACCATATGGACTGGACACACTCCCGTGTTGATCAAGAGCCATGCAAATTCTCACATGGCCTGGGCCTCCTCACACAAAGCTATAACACTCAGAATCTGTCATCCGTCACGGGACTACTTATGAGCATTTTTAAAACATATCACATTACATCTGAAATGAGTATAACAATGATATTAATATACCTCACACATGTCACATGTTTCTGTAACCACATTTTACATCTATGAATAAAAGTGATCAATACATAATATACCAAATTCACTTACTTAGTATTCGAATCAAAATTCGTATATGTATCCTGAATCATCCAAATAAAACAGAATTGTATATTTTCTGTTACAACCGAATCATATTAATCTATATAGGATCGGACATATAATCATCTTATACCTATCATACAATAAGACATCCAACAATTCAATTTCATTTACTAAACAAATACCAAACTCACCATATGTTTAATCATTTTAATTCATCCCAAGTCTCTACTCATAAACTTTATTAATCCATACATATCTAATTCACTTGTCATGGTCTTGTTTAAACATTGTTTCTATAATCTCATAACTATCTTATAAAGAACAAATCATTAGCAACAATTATATATATATTAATCAAGTATAGTTGAATACATTTATACATACATATATGATTTCCTATTCAAATTCTTACCATTTACTAATACCAAATTTCATAACCTAAGCATAAAACCAAATCCAATTGCATCACATTTAATTATCTATCACAATTACATACCATAACCGAATATGCATAGTTAACATCATCAATTTAAACCAACTTATCAAAGACTTAATGACTAAACAAATCCTCATATCTATTTATTATATTCAATATTTATATCATTAAAACTAAATCACACCATACAAGTATATATATATATACTCATACACTTCACTTAACATCAACCAAAATATATATATATATATATATATATGTATATAAGTATACATTTGGTTTCAGTCCATTTCATAACCAAATCAATCCATCACACAAAGCATAAAAAGTATACATGTACTAATCACCCAACCAAATTCAATATGTTCAAGTTATAAACATCACAATTACTTACCTATTATAAACTTATGCCATGCCAAATATGCATAAATATCAACTCATCTTCAATGACCAAAAAAAAAAAACATAAACATAGATACCAAACTAAATCAAAAGAAGATAAGCCATTTTCGCATGGCTATTATTTACATTCAAAAGCACTTTATCCACAAGCAACTTTCCATTATGCTATACATGCCATATATTCATAATTAACATAGCCAAAACACCAAAGAAAGCTGTAGATAGTGTGATAGTCTTGCTGACGATCCCCGAGCTCGTAATGTATCCAAAATCTATAAAACAGAAATAGACAGAGAAACATAAGGTAAGCTATTTAAGCTTAGTAAGTCAATAGCGAAGTAATATCAACCAACTTAGCAAAATCAAATATACAAAGTTATATCAAGTAGTAAATTATATAGTAAATTATATACTATCACAAATAATTACTCAAATCTCAATATCAAAGTCACACAATATACCCTTTGGCCGAATATACATAGTTGAAAAAACTTATACATATTTCACAAGATTTTACATTAACCTTTGTACAGTAAACTAAACATATAACTTACCTTTCTTTTCATAACACAGTTTATATACGTACCTGAGTTCTTTTAATTCATATTTCACATTGGCCTTCACTTACACATGCCCATTGAACCATTCGGAATTAAAAAGGATACGAGGATAGTAGAAAGCTCGTACAATGCCAATGTCCCAGATGTGATCTTACATGTAATCACATATCGATGCCACTGTCCCAGACAGAGTCTTACACGAATCAAATACGATGCCAATGTCCCAGACATGGTCTTACACGTAAACATAAATCGATGCCAACGTCCCAGACATGGTCTTACACGATAACATATAACGGATGTCCTATGTCATGACATATGTATCCTATCTATTCCTAAGGTTCGTACGGGGCTTACGGACGTCGAATCTCAATCGAATCAAGCTCAGAAGATAGCCAATTATTCAAGTACACATTCTGCCATAGCATAAAAAATTCAAATAATTCATTTCGATTATGTAAAAAATATATATATTCATAGATATAACAACATTTAGATGCTTATTGACTTACCTCAGATGTCGACGACTGTGAAATCGACTATTCAACCACTTTTGTCTTTCCCCTATCCAAATCTGATTTCTTTAATCCTTGATCTAAAAATATTCAAATTAAGCTTATTTAAACACCATTTCATTCAATTTAGCCTAAAAACACATAAATGGAAAAATTGTAATTTTGCCCCTAATATTTAACATTTTTACAATTTAGTCCTTTTTGCACAAAACACAAAATACACAAAATTTGACTATAATCCTTAAGGGCCGAATATTCCTAGTGTCCATAAAAGCCCACACATTTCATTTATTTCACATTTTAGTCCCTCAAAAATTTAATTTTGTAATTTAGTCCAAATTACTCAATTTCATCAAAAATTCAAAGACAAAACTTGTTAATCTAACACATATATTTCATATTTCATCATCAAACATCAAAAACCACAAGGTACCATCAATGGTAAAACACAAAATAATCATCACAATAAAAAATTAAGACATGGGTTGGATAGTATTCAAAGCAACGATCTCAAAAACATAAAATTATCAAAAATCGAGCTAAAACTCACCTTGAATCAAGCTCCAATTGACCGAATATAACTTAGGTTTTATTTCTTTCTCTCTTTGCTAAGTTTCGGCTAAGAAAAAGATGACAACCATGCTTTTTTTTTTATCTTAACATATATTATAAGTTATAATTAATTTACTATTTTAACCTTTTAACTTAAATAATTTTAACATATATTTTAAGGTCATTTAAGACCATAGCCGTCCACTATATTTTAAAATGGGGTAATTTCCCTTTAAGGACCCCATATTAAAAAGCCACTATCAAATTAGCACTTACACTTTAATTTGTAACTTTTACATTTTCAACGACTAAGTCATTTTATTTAATCGGGTACCTAAACGACAAAATTAAGTTAACACCAACAAATTCACACATAATAAACACAAAAAATAATTTTAAAATATTTTTTGGACTCCGATTTGTGGTCCCGAAACCACTTTTCTTATTAGGGTCAAAATTGGCTGTTACAACTCTCCCCCTTAGGGATTTTCGTCCCCGAAAATCTTACCGGTGAATAGGTTTGGATAACGTTCTTTTATCGTATTCTCTGACTCCCAAGTTGCTTCCTCGAATCCGTGCTTTTACCACAATACTTTGACCAACAAAATTTTCTTATTTCTCAATTCTTTTATCTCACGAGCCAGAATACAAATCGGTTCCTCTTCATATGTCATATCAGGCTGAATCTTGACTTCTGTCTGACTAATCACATGTGAAGGATCAGATCGGTAACTACGAAGCATCAAAACATGGAACACATTATGGATCTTTTCTAGCTCAGGTGGCAACTACAATCTATAAGCAATCGACCCAATATGCTCTGTGATCTCATACGGCCCAATGAATCTCAGACTCAACTTGCCTTTACGACCGAATTTGAGTACTTTCTTCCACGATGAAACTTTCAAAAACACTTTATCTCCAATCTGAAACTCAATATCTTTACGTTTTAAATCTGCATATGACTTTTGACAATCTAATGCAGCTTTCAAGCTATCACGGATCACTGTCACTTTCTGTTTAGTTTCTTTGATCAAGTCAACCCCATATATGTAACACCTTTAACCCGTATCCGTCGCAGGATTAAGGCTATAAGGCATTACCAAGCTTAACACAGATCATAGTAACTAGTTACCAATATAAAGTCATAGCCGAATGCATTAAATATAATGATGTACTTTCATGACATGCTTTAAACATTAACTTACATATCACAAATCTATATCATCAATTTCATATATAAGCAAATTTTATCAAATGGTAAAAGTACTACTCATTTGGTCATTTTGGTTACAATAGCCGAACATGCACATTTACTCTTGTTCAATTTACCAACAATGCACCCAACATTTAAGATATATATACATATATGCCAAAACTTTAACAATTGCCAAAAACATCTAACTATATTATTGGTCCATCCTTTATAAGTTACATGATCAAATTACTCAAAAACCAAGCATATACATGACCTAAAACATAATAGATCAAACCCCTCACACATATCATTTTTGAATGTACTCAACATAAGAACATAACCTATAATATCAGTCATACCATTCATGTAACTATATTAATTAAATCACATAAATACCAAAACTAGATGTTCACAAAGATAATTTAATCATTCAAACCTCATATACAAATACCATATGAAAATCCAATGAGAATTATAAACTCCAAATTAGATCAATACCATGGCGAATATTTATAAACTAGTATACTACAATTTGATCATTAAAATCCCACATTCAATAGTCACATACATAATATATAACATAGTCATCTCATAACTTAACTTGTAGGTACATATATAATAAAGCAAAAGTACATCCACCAACTAAAATACACTATATGTCTTACTCAAAATCGAATTCATGTACTCAATTATATCATATAACCTATTATGAAATGAACTTCCAAAATAAGCTTATAACAAGGCCACATACACAAATATTAATACCATGATCAAACATATTCAAATCAAACCCAAGCATAGAAACATAGCCATTTTTGCATGGCATGTTATATACATATACACACCATTCAAAAACAATTCAAAAGTGACATAGCCTATACATGCCATAATTTCAAAAGAAGTACAACTTGTAAGGTACCAAAGTTAGTTGATAGTGCGATAGACTTTGACAAAGATCCTCGAGCCCGAAACTAGCCTTCAAAAATCTATAAAACCATACAAACAAATACACACTGTAAGCTATCATAGCTTAGTAAGTTATAAACAATTTCAATACAATGAATTAGATATTATAATGAACAACCCATACATTCCATAACCCTTAAAAACAAACTATCTCAATATTCGGTAATAGCATTCATCTAAGTTTATAATCTTCTTCTTACCTTAAACAATTTCATGCATATATCTATCTATATATATATATATATATATATATAAATCTGAAATTCACTCTCACTTTCAATTCTTATAATCTTTATACAATCATACATAATACGGCATTATCATTTCAACAATGAAACTTACTTATCATCCAAAAGATAGTTTATCTTTGCATACCTGATCTTTATACTTACCCTTTAGTACATTCGATAAATATTACAATTAAGAAATAGGCAACCTGTACATTTCACACCAAAACATAATAACAAATCACGTGCTTAATATTGACATATTAATTCCTTGCACATACAATACCAGAATCCTAGTAACGTATTGCACACTTAGTGTCGTTACCTTAATTTCTCATATTAATAGTGATATATGACCGATTTCGTACACTTAGTGCTTGGTATTTAAGCTCACACACTTAGTGCTCATTAACTGATTTTGCACACTTAGTGCTCATTGACCGATTTCCTCCTCATTCATATAAACAAATATGATCTCATTTTCATTCATATATACACACATATATATATTTTCAAACCAACCCATTTATCCTACAAAATATCATCACATTCGGCAATATCCAGTACACATGTATACCCACCTATTCAAATACAACCATCTCCATTTCAATTTCACATTTAACAATCTCTTAATATATATATATATATATATACATTCAACTTAAATAAATCAAAAGCTTATATATATATATACCAACCTTACATTCGGCTAGTATATAATTCATTCAATGTCACATTCGGCACTAAGAAATCAAACATACTTACCTCTATTTAACATATGTTCATTAATATAGATTAAAATTCATTTCAACCAATTGCTTAAAAACTTACTTCGAATATCGACGGACGAGATTTCTCGGCTATTTAATTAACTTCGTTTTTCCTCGATCAATCCCCGATCCTTTTTGTTCTTGATCTAAATAAATTTCAAATTAAGCTCATTCAACATATTTTCACTAAATTTACTCCAAAAGCATATAAACAAGAAATTTACATTTTTACCCTTAACATTTTATACTTTTAACAATTTAGTCCCTATTGCATAAAACACAAAATATTTAAAATTTGACCACACTCCTTTAGGGCTGAATATTCATAGTTCTTATACAAACTCATACATTTCATTTATTTCACATTTTGACCCTTCAAACTACAATTTTCATAATTTAGTCCTAATTACTCAAAATCATCAAAATTTCCAATACAAAACATGTTAATCTAAAACATATCCTTAATATTTTGTCATCAAACATTACAAAACACAAGTTTCCATCAATGGCCGAACACCAAACATGCATCAAAATCAGAAATTCTAACATGGGTCGAATAGTATTCAAAGCAACGATCTTAAAAACGTAAAAGTTATTAAGAACCGAGCTAAAACTCACCTTGAATCAAGCTAATTCCATGGCCAAACCTAGCTTAGATTTCTTGTTTTTGTTTTCTCTACTTTCGGCACTAAGAGGATGAGAAATGGCCACTTTCTTTTTATGTTTTGTTTTTTTTAAAATAATATCATTATAATATACCATTAATAATTTATCTTTTATAAACAATATAATATACTATTTAACTTACCCGTCCACTATACTCACAAAAAGGATAATTTACAACATAAGGCCTTCTCCTCATAAAGACACATCAATTTAACCACTCAATCAAACAAAAGGCTACTTTTACCACTTATGCGATTTAGTCCTTTTTCTAAAATTAAACACTCAAACGGACAAATTATCTTACAAAAATTTAACACATGCTCAATCATATATAATTAATACAAAAATAATATTAAAATATTTTTTTACTCGAATTCGTGGTCCCGAAACCACCGTTTTGATTAGGGTCAAAATCGGGCTGTTACAATATATTTTATTTTCACTGAGCTCGGTCCAATACAATGGTGTACAACATTTACGACCGTACAAAACCTCATAGGATGCCATCTTGATACTAAATTGAAAGCTATTATTATAAGCAAATTCAATCCGGCGTAAGTATCGTTCCCATATACCTTCGAACTCAAGGATGCAACATCTCAACATATCTTCAAGTATCTGAATGATTCGTTCGGACTGACCATCTGTCTGCAGATGAAAAGCTGTGCTAAAGTGTAGTTTCGTACCTAAAGCATCTTGATTTTCTTCCAAAATCGTGATGTGAATCTCGGGTCACTATCCGAAACAATTGAAATGGGCACACCATGTAATCTCACAATCTGTGATACATACAATTCAGCCAGTTTATCAAGTGAATAATCAGTGCGAACCGGAACAAAATGAGCAGATTTAGTCAATCTATCCACAATAACCCAGATTGCATCTTTCTTGCTTGGTGTCAACGGTAGACCGGATACAAAATCCATTGACTCTTTCCCACTTCCACTCAGGTATCATAATTGGCTGAAGTAACCTAGAAGGTACCTGATGCTCGGCTTTTACTTGCTGACAGACTAGGCATTTCGAAACAAAATCTAATATGTCTTGTTTCATACCAGACCACCAATAGAACTGTTTCAGATCATTATACATTTTCGTACTACCCGGATGAATAGATAACCGACTGCTGTGAGTTTCATTCAAAATCATCTAAATCAACTCTGAATTCATCAGAACACATATTCGATTTTTGAACCTCAAATAACCATGTTCATCAACTCGAAATTCTGATTCAACATTAGTTTCACACTGAGCTCACTTTGCTAACAAATCATTATCAACTTTCTAGGCATCACAAATTTGTTGAACAAACAATGGTCTTGCTTTTAATTCAGCTATTATCGAACCATCATCAGATATAACCATATGCGCGTTCATTGCACACAGAGCAAATAATGACTTTCGACTTAATGCATGAGCAACAACATTAGCCTTTCCCGGATGATAGTCAATCACTAGCTCATAATCTTTCAACAGCTCTAACCATCGGCGTTGTCTCAAATTAAAATATTTCTGAGTCATCAAATACTTCAGGCTTTTGTGATCAGAATAAACATGACATTTCTCACCGAACAGATAATGACGCCAAATCTTCAAAGCAAACACAATGGCTGCTAATTCCAAATCATGTGTCGGATAGTTCTTTTCATGTGGCTTCAATTGTCTCGAGGCATAAGCTATGACTTTTCCTTCTTGCATCAAAACACAACCAAAACCATTCAAAGTTGCATACTATAAATGAAAATTTTTACCCGATTCAAGCTGAACTAACACTGGAGCTTCGGTCAAAAGAGCTTTCAACTGATCGAAACTTTTCTGACACTTCTCTGACCACTCAAACTTAACATCTTTCTGTAACAGCTTTGTCAACGATGTAGCAATCATAGAGAAACCCTTCAGGAATCGTCTGTAGTAACCAGCAAGTCCCAAAAATCTTCGAACTTCAGAAACATTTTTCGGTGGTTTCCAGTCAAGTATGGCTAAAATTTTGCTCTGATCAACCCTCATACCTGATGCTGATACAACATGGCCCAGAAAACTAACTTCACATAACTAGAACTCACACTTACTAAACTTTGCATACAACTGTTTATCTTACAAATTCTATAGCACAAGTCTCAGATGCTTGGAATGCTCGGTTTCATCTCTGGAGTAGATCAGAATATCATCTATAAACACTACCACAAATCAATCCAAATACTATCTAAAAATTTGATTTATCAAATCCATAAAAATAGCAGGTGCATTAGTAAGTCCGAAAGGCATAACCAGAAACTCGTAGTGTCTGTACCTTGTCCGAAAAGCAGTCTTTGGCACATCAGAGTCTTTAACTCGCAACTGATAGTATCCCGATCTCAAATCTATCTTTGAAAACCCTGTAGCCCCTTTCAGCTGATCAAACAGGTCATTAATTATTAGTAACGGATATTGTTCTTTATGGTCACTTTATTAAGCTGCCTGTAGTCAATACACATTCTCATGGTTTCGTCTTTCTTTTTCTCAAACAGAACTGGTGCACCCCAAGGAGAAAAACTCGATCTTACAATTCCCCCATCTGTCAACTTTTGCAACTATGCTTTCAATTCTTTTAATTCTGTAGGTGTCATCCTGTATAAAGCTATTGAAATCGGAGTCGTCCCCAACACTAATTCAATCCCATACTCAACTTCTCGAATAGGTGGTAAAGCTGATAATTCTTCAGGGAACACATCTGGATACTCACATACAATAGGTACTGATTCAATCTTCTTTTCTGTCACTTTAGAATCAAGCACATAAGCAAAATAATCTTTACAACCCTTTCTCACATATTTCTGAGCTGTCATAGAAGATATCACTGCTGGTAAACCATTCAGATTATTAGATTCAATCCGAATAATCTCATCATTCTGGCATCTCAAATCAATAATCTTTCGTTTACAGTTCATGATAGCATCATGCAGAGTTAACCAGTCCATACCCAAAATTATATCAAACTCATCAAATGGCAACAACATCAAATCAGCTGGAAAACATGAATCTTGAATCATCAACGGACAATTCTCGCATATTTTATCAACCAAGACACACCGACCTAAGGGGTTCGATACTTTAATTACAAAATTAGTAGACTCAACAAGTAAAGTCTTACTGTAACGCCCCAAATTTGGGCCTAGAAGAATTGGGCCCAATGGGCCTTGGGAATGGGAGCGTTTAAAATTTTTTTTTGAGATAGGTGTAGCACTTAGAATAATAATAATATTGTAGTATCGGGATTATTTGAAGCTTTAGAGTTAAGGGTGACCATAAGAAAAAAATTATTTTTCTTACTTAGTAGACCCTAGTCTCAGGCATGAGGCCTCATAAGCAGATTAAGAGAAGAGAGGACATAAATGGGCTTGTGGTCCAGTGGAAAGTGGCGTCATATAGGGGCTATGAGGTGGCGTGTTAAGTAGTTAAGGAGGTCCAAGGTTCGAGTCCTAGGAGGGGAAAATTAAGGAGTTTTATTTTTGTTCCTGAACAAAAGGAGTTGACGTTGGAGGGGACTTTGAAAGGGAGTGTTCAGGAGAGAAATTTAAGGTGATGATAAGGGAGAAAAGATAGGGATTGGGAGGTGGATATAGTGGTGCCGAATGGGACTCTAAGGGAGGGGAGTGTTTGGCCTATGGCTTTAAAAGGAAAAGAGGCTGAATGCTGAACGGTTCTTTGAGCATTCTCTAGTTTTATTCTCCCCCCCAAACGGTTTCTCCCCTTTTACCGAAATTTTGCTGAGTCAAATTCCCTTCATTGACGAAAATTCTATCATCCCTCTTTTCCGAATCCTTCATACTCTCCCTTCTCAAATATCCTTTTTGGTTTACCACTTTGTTCTAGCCGAATCACCTCTTTTCTTATTCTCCTTAGTGTTGCCGAATTGCCTCTGTCACCTTCTAGTCGCAAAAGCCGGACTTAAGCCGCAGGATCAAAAGAAGATTTCGGTAAGAGCTTAGTGAATTTTTAGTGTGTTTTATTAAAAGCCGAAGGGCTATCTAACCCCTCTTTGCCGTTAACATGTATTAACAAGGGTGTGGCTCAACAATCACAAGTGTGGTAAGTAAGGATTGTTATCAAGGCAGTAAGTATTCTCGACTCAGTCACGGTTTAGTAAGTGGCCGAATCTACTGTGGCACATAGGGGTGACTTATGAACAATATGGGTCACTTGGTTTTTGACGTTATAGGTGTTTGGGTGCAGATCTAGAGGATAAACGCCAAGAGTAGCAAAGAAAGGGCTACTAGAACGTGAGGTACACGGTAAGGGTACGGTGAGGTTTTGGTTTTTGATCAGTATATGTTAAAACTTTGGTTAATCGCTAGTAATGTTGATTGTAGGTTCGTAACTAAGGGGTTTACAGCACGCGAGGTTACCAGGTGTGTACAAACACTACACACACAAAATCAGCAATGTCGAAAAGCTGAAAAGTCAGAAGTGGCTAAATAGGCTCGGTGGGCCCGAAGGCTAAGTTTGATGGAATGGTTTGGTTTGCTATACGAATTGAGTTAGTCACGCATGATACACGATCTAGTTTTGTTTTGGGCCTAATAGGCCATTTGATAAGATTTGGGCCTAATGGGCCGTAAGGTTGGAATTTGGGTTTGATGGGCTTAATGGGGACGTAGATAAATATGCTAAGGTTCATGGACTTAGGCCTAGTTTGAACAACTCTTAAATTTCATAAGACTTAACTTAATTAAATATGTCTGTGAACAAGTCGCTGGGTTAGGGTGTGGCAACAGGCATACATATGTCTAGGATCGGATCTAGGGAGAGCTTGGTACTTAAGCGGTCCTAGTGGCCCACCTCCTCTTATTTGGAATCCCACCTAGTGCGTAGTGTCTGTTCACTTTAGCCGCGAGGACTTGTTGATGGGCCAAAGTTCATAACTAAAACCCGATAGGGACCAAATACCCTTATATTTGTAAAATTACTAAAATACCCTTATATTTGTAAAATTACTAAAATACCCTTATATTTGGAAAAATTACTAAAGACCCCTAGATTTGTAAAGTACCAAAATACCCCTATTTTGAAAAAGTACCAAAATATCCCTATTTTGCAAAAGTACTAAAATACCCCTATTTTGCCAAATTACCAAGATACCCCTATTTTGCCAGATTACCAAAATACCCTTGTAGGGTAGAATTACGAAAATATCCTTGGGTAGTGAAATGACGAAAATACCCCTATGTGACGAATGTGAGTTTATGGATGTTACTTGTGTGTTTGATGCATTCATATGATATTCTGCTTAAGATGCATATGGGTGAAAATTATGGTACTAAGGAAGATTTGAGGATCGCATGGCCATATGGTATGGATCCACCGGAGGCTTTAAGCCCAATATATGATTAGCAGCTTTGCTGCAGCATTCGGTAGTATCGCAACCAGGAGTCATAAGGTTGGAAGGGAAATGGTGTGTTTAGCGGATGGATTTTTGGGGTGGGTTTTGCATTATTTTGTGTGTAAATGATGCGCTATGATATGATATGAGGTCGTTGTGGGCTAAGGCCCAAGACCACCAATATTGATAGGGCTTAGGCCCAATGTGAATATTTTTATGTGATTTGATTGCCAAGGGTTGTACACACTGAGTTTCGAAACTCACACCCTTTAATTTAATGTTTCAGGTGATCTTGAGTAGATGGCTCGGCGTGGGAGAAGACTCGGAGATGGCCACACTATAAGCTGATCAGTTGTTTTTAATTTGTTCAAATGAACTTATTTTAAATACTTTGTTTTTCATTGGATTATAATAAGGCCATGTATCTCCTAATTGATTTTAGATTTTGGGTTTATTATTATTGTTATTGTTTCAACTATCCGCTTAATAAATTTCATAGAATTATTAAAGTTAACGTGGTTTTCGAAATAACTCAATATATGAATGTTTTCCTAAAATATAGACTTTTCATCTTAACTTAACAAGATACAAGGGTTTTGGGCTTTTGGGCCTTAAATTTTGGGTTTTGGGTTTCCTAAATTGTGCTTTCAATGTGACATTCCGGACTCGGGCCTAACTTCTAGGCCAGGTTTGGGGTGTTACACTTATTGAACACCAAAGTCTCACACATATAGGAATGAGTTGAACTAGGACCAATCAAAGCAATAATAGTAGTATCATAAGAGCAAAAGTACCAATAATGACATCTGGGGATGAAGCCTCCTCACGTGCACGTATGGCATAAGCTTTGGCTGGTGTGCAAGCCTCAGATCTAACAGCTGAATCTTTAGTCCCTCTCTGGCTACCACTAGCAATACCCATATTTCTGGGTGGTCTACCTCGAGCTCCAGTATTACCCGATCTAGTATTCTAAGCCAGATTTTGATCAACTATCTCTGGACACTCTCGAATAAAATGATCTCTGGATCCACATTCAAAATAGGCTTTATCATGCAATCTGCAATTTTCAGGATGTCATTTACCAAAATGTTCACACTCGGGTTGATTTGTTCTGACATTACCCACACTAGCTACAGAGGTAGCTCTCGAGCTCATAGGTGGTCTATCTTGATCTCGTCTGAAATGACCCGCATTATTCTTCAAACGACTAGTATCATCTCGAAATTTCTTTGAGGTCGACTGAAATGGCTTACTGAATGGTCTTTTGCGTGAATCTCTAGCTTCAGAATCAGTTTTTTTTTCTCTTTCCCGAGCTCTTCAGCTTTGCAGGCTCGCTCAACAAGTACCACGAACTCTTTTATATCTAGTATGCTAACTAGCAGTTTAATGTCTTCATTCAGCCCATCTTCAAATCTCTTACACATAATAGCTTCAGATGAAACACACTCTCTAGCATATTTGCTGAGTCTAACAAATTTTTGCTCATATTCTGTCACTGTCATCCGCCCCTATTTCAACTCAAGAAATTCTTTACGTTTCTGGTCAATAAACCTCTGGTTGATATATTTCTTACGAAACTCTGTCTGAAAGAATTCCCAGGTCACTCGCTCCTTTGGAACCACTGATACTAGTGTATTCCACCAGTGATATGCAGTGTTCCGTAGCAAAGATATAGCACATTTCAAACACTCATCAGGGGTGCAGGATAACTCATCAAATACTCGATGGTATTATTGAGCCAGAACTCAGCTCGCTCAGCATCATCATCATCAGTGGCTCTGAATTCTTCGGCTCCATGTTTTCTGATTTTATCAATAGGTGGCTTTGACAATCTCATCGAATCACTCACCAAAGGTATAATAGGCACTGTAGATGGATTAATCGGGGGTGGAATTTGTTGTGTAGCTGGATTAGTCCGGATATACTGTGTAAACCAATCATTCATCATTTGGTAAAAGGCTTGTCTAGCCTCCCCCTCCGGATTACTTGAAGTAGGTCGACAATCTATCGGTGCTATCCCTTGCACGGGAGCAGACGCTACACTTTCGACATCATCAACTACGGCTCGATCGGGATCCATTACTATATAAAAACACATTTTCAAATGTCAGAAGTCATCACACTATCGCAATACAAGATATGGCATGTATAGCCAGACTTTTACGCGCTACGTTAGTCCTAGAATCGACTAAATCGTAGCTCTGATACCAATTAAATTTTACACCCCTAACCCGTATTCATCGCCAGACTAGGGTTACGAGGCATTACCGAAGAAGTCACAACACAAAACATGCATTTTTCTTAAACATATCACTTTACATCTGAAATGAGTATAAAAATGATATTAATATACCTCACACATGTCACATGTTTCTGTAACCACATTTTACATCTATGAATGAAAGTGATCAATACATAACATACCAAATTCACTTACTTAGTATTCGAATCAAAATTCGTATATGTATCCTGAATCATCCAAATAAAACATAGTTGTATATTTTCTGTTACAACCGAATCATATTAATCTATATAGGATCGAACATATAATCCTCTTATACCTATCATGCAAAAAGACATCCAACAATTCAATTTCATTTACTAAACAAATACCAAACTCGCCATATGCTTAATCATTTTAATTCATCCCAAGTCTCTACTCATAAACTTTATTAATCCATACATATCTAATTCACTTGTCATGGTCTTGTTTAAACATTATTTCTATAATCTCACAGCTATCTTATAAAGAACAAATCATTAGCAACAATTATATATATATTTTAATCAAGTATAGCCGAATACATTTATACATACATATATGATTTCCTATTCAATTCTTACCATTTAGTAATACCAAATTTCATAACCTAAACATAAAACCAAATCCAATTGGATCACATCTAATTATCTATCACAATTACATACCATAACCGAATATGCATGCTTAACATCATCAATTTAAACCAACTTATTGAAGACTTAATGACTAAACAAATCCTCATATCTATTTATTATATTCAATATTTATATCATCAAAACTAAATCACACCATATAAGTATATATATACTTACTAAAACTTTATGCACATACACTTCACTTAACATCAACCAAAACATATATATAAGTATACATTCGGTTTCAGTCCATTTCATAACTAAATCAAACCATCACACAAAGCATAAAAAGTATACATGTACTAATCACCCAACCAAATTCAATATGTTCAAGTTATAAACATCACAATTACTTACCTATTATAAACTTATGCCATGCCAAATATGCATAAATATCAAATCATCTTCAATGACTAAAAAAAACATACACATAGATACCAAACTAAATCAAAAGAAGATAAGCCATTTTTGCATGGCTATTATTTACATTCAAAAGCACTTTATCCACAATCAACTTTCTATTATGCTATACATGCCATATATTCATTGAAACACCCCACACCCGGCCCACGAGCCTGGACCGGATCTGGTATGTTCCTCGATGTAAATCGGTTCAAATTTCTTTTGTTACTTTGAAAATTGTGGGTTTTGAAGATAGTTTGTAGTGGGTTGGGCTTGAGTTTGAAAACAAGTTTATATCGTTATTGAAAATCCTTTTGATTTAGGTGACAAAACGTTTGGGCTTGTATTAAATTACTTAATCTTTTAATAAATATAAAGATTGTGGGCTTAATAATAATAAAAAAATAAAGTAAACGCTACTACGGCCTTATTACATCAAATAATTTTCAAAAATTAAAACCAAAATAAACTTTAAAATACTTAAATTAAAATAAAAGTCCAAGTCATAAACTTCTTGCATGCATGGCCATCCCTAAGCTTCTCATTAACCCGGTCCATCACCGTCACACCAAACATGATCCCACAACGGGCGAGTCAACAGACTCAATGTGTACACAAGCACTAAAATTAATAATTCGGGCATACCATACATATCATGTTCAAATAATAACTCAAGATAATGATGCAACCCAAACCCAAACCTAGATGCCATCCGCTACACATCCCCGCACCAACTCGCACACCGTGGGGACTACTAAGTCAACCCTCCATCCGCTACACACCATCGAAGGCGTCATTGCAATGACGTGCTCATCGCCTATATAAAAGTTCGTGGCATAGCCACCAGATTTAATAATCGTGTCATGTGACACCACATTCGAGATAATGTAACCGGTTACCACATTCGGATAATGTGACCAAGTCACCACATTCAGATAGTGGGACCGAAGTCACCACATACACTTCCCCTTTCTTAAATAACCCGAATGCCCCAAATTATTCATATCATGCATATCATACTTAATTTCACATTCATGTTCACTTTTCACATGTTAAATATAACATATTTCGTAATCCTAGTAGGAGTAGGAAACGTACCTGAGTACTTTGTACCATAACATGGTACTATAGCCACATTCTTACACTTTCATATTAACACATATATCAATTTTAAGCCATAAATCAATTAAGATTAGTGTGGGGTACACACCTGATTCGCTTAACAACTTCACTGAAAATCCAAACCGATCTCTCGCTTTAAGTTTTTAATGCCTACATTCGGCCAACATGGTATATTTAGCAAAGGCCTATTTGGCCAAACTTAGTGTTTTCTTTTAAAGCCTAATCGGCTATAACCCAAATCCCGAAGGATTCATGTAATCAATTTCTTACCTTTGGTGCCGATTTGATGACTATTCAAATCCCGAAAACTTTGTTTTTCTTCTCCTTGTATTCGGCCAAATCCTAAATCCTTTGAATCAATTAGTTTTTGATTAAAGAGATCTAAATACTTAAGATTGGGCCTTGGCCGAATATGTGAATACACTTACCTTGGAGTTCTCAAATCCCGAAATTGATCTTTGCTTCCTTAATGCTGTCGAAATTCCTATAACCATATGTTAGATTTGATCTAATATTAAAGTAGGGAATAGACCTTTGGCTGAATGTACATATATGTACTTACCTTGTTTTCGAATCCCGAATGATCCTTAGTAATAATCGACTATGGCTCTCATAAGTAACACAAAGTTTCGGCCTTGAGACTTGGAGGAGAATCGGCTATGGTCACTTAGGTATTCGGCTTCAACAAGGACTGAAAAGAAAGAAGGATCTAAGGCCTTTAAGGAGGATCGGCTAAGAGTTGTTTCTGAGGTTTCGATTTTTGGTGAATTGAAACAAAGAAGAAGAATAGGGATAGGGGATTCGGCAATGGTGAGTGTGAGAGAGAGCTTGCGATTTTGGTCAACAAAAGAGAATGGAGAAGATGACAAGGGAAATTTCGGCAGAGACTTTCAAAAGAAACAAAATAAGAAACAAATGGCCTTTACTCCTTTTTAGCCGAAATTACCACACTTAGTTCCCCCTATTCGGCCAACTCTCCCTTATTTTGATAAAGTTCATCTTTTATTTATCACTTAATTAATCTCATCAATAATCTACTTAAAATAATCTATCATTAAATCTGTTACTTATCCCTTATTTAGCTGAAATTTTAAAGGGAATAAAACTCTTCTTTTGCAAGCCTTGTGCCGTCCACCTCTGTGTTTCTAGAAGCAAAAATAAAACTTCTTTTATTTGCTTCCTAAGTGACTCGAACTCAGGCCCAACACCCTTGCATGTGGTGCCATTTCCAGAGGCCCTAAGTGGCATCTTCAGGCCACTTTTCAAGCCTGTTTGTGTGTCAAATTTCACATACTCTTTCTCTTAAGGCCACATTGCCTTAATTTCCTCTTTCAAACTTTAAAACTCGACATTTCTAAGTCATTTCTAAGTTTCCAAAACTTTTCGTTTGGCTCTTAAAACTCGACATTTCCTTACATATCCAAGTTTTCAGAAATGTTCACTTTCCTCTTTTACTTAGGTTTCCAAAATGTTCACTTTCCTATTTTGCTTAGGTTTCCAAAATGTTCACTTTCCTATTTTACTTAGGTTTCCAAAATGTTCACGTAACATTTCTATACATTCTCAGGTTTCCAAAAATATTCAAAATTTATTCATAACACATAAGACATGTCATTATGTACAATTAAACCGAAAATGCATAGGCCCTTTTCAGGATGTTACATTCATAATTAACATAGCCAAAATCCAAGGAAAGCTGTAGATAGTGTGATAGTCCTGCTAACGATCTCCGAGCTCGTAACGTATCCAATATCTATAAAACAGAAATAGACAAAGAAACACAAGGTAAGCTATTTAAGCTTAGTAAGTCAATAGCGAAGTAATATCAACCAACTTAGCAAAATCAAATATACAAAGTTATATCAAGTAGTAAATTATATACTATCACAAATAATTACTCAAATCTCAATATCAAAGTCACACAATATACCCTTTGGCCAAATACACATAGTTGAAAAAACTTATACATATTTCACAAGATTTTACATTAACCTTTGTACAGTAAACTAAACATATAACTTACCTTTCTTTTCATAACACGCTTTATATATGCACTGAGTTCTTTTAATTCATATTTCACATTGGCCTTCACTTACACATGCCCGCTGAACCATTCGAATTAAAAGGATACGAGGATAGTAGAAAGCTCAGACAATGCCAATGTCCCAGACGTGATCTTACATGTAATCACATATCGATGCCATCGTCCTGCATGTAGTCTTACACTAATCAAATACGATGCCAATGTCCTGCATATGGTCTTACACGTAAACACAAATCGATGCCAACGCCTCGGACATGGTCTTACACGATATCATATAACAGGTATCCTATGTCATGACATATGTATCCTATCTATTCCTAAGGTTCGTACGGGGCTTACGGACGTCGAATCTCGATCGAATCAAGCTCAAAAGATAGCCAATTATTCAAGTACACATTCGGCCATAGCATAAAAAATTTAAGTAATTCATTTTGATTATGTAAAAAATATATATATTCATAGATATAACAACATTTAAATGCTTATTGACTTACCTCGGACGTCGACGACTGTGAAATCGGCTATTCAACCACTTTTATCTTTCTCTGATCCAAATCCGATTTCTTTAATTCTTGATCTAAACATATTCAAATTAAGCTTATTTAAACACCATTTTATTCAATTTAGCCTAAAAACACATAATGGGAAAATAATAGTTTTGCCCCTAATAGTTCACACTTTTTACAATTTAGTCCTTTTTGCACAAAACACAAAATACACAAAATTTGACTATACTCCTTAAGGGCCGAATATTCCTAGTGTCCATACAAGCGCATACATTTCATTTATTTCACATTTTAGTCCCTCAATAATTTATTTTTGCAATTTAGTCAAAATTACTCAATTTCATCAAAAATTCAAAGATAAAACTTGTTAATCTAACATATATTTCATATTTCATCATCAAACATCAAAAACCACAAGGTACCATCAATGGAAAAACACAAAATCATCATCACAATCAAAAATTAAGACATGGGGCAGATAGTATTCAAAGCAACGATCTCAAAAACATAAAAATTATCAAAAATCGAGCTAAAACTCACCTTGAATCAAGCTCTAATTGACTGAATATAACTTAGGTTTTTATTTCTTTCTCTCTTTGCTAAGTTTCGGCTAAGAAAAAGATAACAATCATGCTTTTTTTTTATCTTAACATATATTATAAGTTATAATTAGTTCACTATTTTAACCTTTTAACTTAAATAATTTTAACATATATTTTAAGGTCATTTAAGACCATAGCTGTCCACTATCTTTTAAAATGGGGTAATTTCCCTTTAAGGACCCCATATTAAAAAGCCACTATCAAATTAGCACTTACACTTTAATTTGTAACTTTTACATTTACGCATTAAGTCCTTTCATTTAATCGGGTACCTAAACGACAAAATTAAGTCACGAAAATTTAACACCAACAAATTCACACATAATAAACACGAAAAATAATTTTAAAATATTTTTTGGACTTGGATTTGTGGTCCCAAAACTACTTTTTTGATTAGTGTCAAAATCGGGCTGTTACATGGGCGGATCTCACGATCGTGTCCCTGTCACACCTTGTTTTGTTTTCACGTGGAAAAAGCCAATTTTTAGTGTTTATGAGCCTTCTAAAGTCTCTAAATACAAGCCAGAGGAAGATCTAAGGGGGTGACGTAGAGTAGATCGAAGAAATTACTCGAAGGAAGCCGTCGGAATCATCTAGAAGGCGGATTCACTCCAAGATTGAAGATCTCCATCAAGTTCTTTAGAAGTTTTTGGGTTCTTTATGTCTTATTGTTTTCTTAATTCTATGATGTTCTCCTCCTACGTTATGAACTAAACTCCCTAAATACCTAGGGAGGATGAAACCTAGATAAATCTTATTATTCAATAAATCTGAATTACGTGATAAATACTTGTTCTTGTTCTTAATTATGTGTTCTTAATCCTTATTTTAATGTTTTCAGGAATATTAATTCAAGATTGATATGCTTATTCAGTGAAGCAAAAGTCCCTGTTTAAGAGTAGATCTAGCATAATTAAACGGAGTTAATTGCAACCCTAAAAATAGGATGACATAAATCTACCGGATTAGAGTCAATCTAATAAGGGAATCCATAGATCGAGTTAATGTGATGATAGGGGTTTTAATTAGAAAGAGATTTTAATTAATCAAACTAGAGTCCTTTATTTTTAGCCTTGAAAGAGATATTAACATAATTTAGGGATTTCTACGGATCAAGTCAAGTGAATAAATCATTTAATTCAGAAACAGAATAATAAGTGAAGTCTAGGTGGATTCTTCCTTGGGTATTGTCTTTCTTATTAGTTCATTCGATTATTTCTTTCACTCTCTGTCGCGTTCATTATCAATTAGTTAGTTAAATTTTAGATTAAAATAAATCCCTTGATTATTAGGCTAGATAACAAAAAGACATTTATTACTAGTAATTTTAGTCCTCGAGGATACGATATTTCGGACTCACCGCAACTATACTACTGTTCGATAGGTTCACTTGCCTTTTTCGAAATATTAGTTAGTTTTGAGACCATTAAGTTTTTGGCGCCGTTGCCGGGGACTAAAATATTAGGAACACTAAATTTTTATTACTTTAGCCATTTTTATTTTATTACAATTTATTTTTATTTTATTATTACTTTTCTAATTTTTCTTTTATTTGCTTCTGGCAAGTATTTCTAGTTTATGACTAGAAGGAACTTGTCAGGACCCTTACTTTTTTACAGTGAGATAGAAAGTACCACTCGCAGAATTCGTAGGGAGATAAGGCGAAGTTTACAATACATAAAGAAAGAGCAAGAGGACAATACTAATACTACCGAGGAGATGGCTGATAATAATCCGCTACCCCCAGTGGTTGCCGAAAACCCTGCTCCTCGTACTATGTACGACTATGCTAAGCCTAATTTAACTAGGGCTAAATCGAGTATTGTTAGACCTACTATTGCTGCAAATAATTTTGAACTGAAACCTAACACTATTCAAATGATTCAACAGTTTGTTCAGTTTGATGGTTTGCAGGACGAAGACCCAAATACTCATTTAGCAAATTTTCTAGAATTATGTGATACTTTCAAAATAAATGGCGTTTCTGATGATGCCATTCGGCTTCGATTGTTTCCTTTTTCATTAAGAAACAAAGCTAAACAGTGGTTGAACTCGTTACCACGAGGTTCTATCACTACTTGGGAACAGATGACCGAAAAATTCTTATTGAAATATTTTTCGCCGGCTAAAACGGCAAAGTTGAGGAATGATATCTCTTCTTTTGTGCAGATCGATTTAGAAACACTTTACGATGCATGGGAGAGATACAAGGATCTACTGAGAAGGTGCCCTCACCATGGGTTACCATTATGGCTACAGGTTCAAACCTTTTACAATGGTGTGAACCCCTCAACAAGGCAACTGAATGATGCAGCCGCCGGCAGTACTCTAAAAAACAAAACACCTGAGGCTGCCTATAAATTCATTAAAGAGATGTCACTGAATACTATTAGTGGCAAGTACTGAGAACGAAGCCAACAAAATCCACTAGTGTTTTCAACCTCGACGCAGTTACCATGCTATCAAACCATGAAGAGCTTTTAAATAAAAAGATTGATGGTTTCTACGGTTCTTCGCAGGTACATCCAGTAATGCAGTGCGATACAAATAGAGGAGGAATGGGCAATACACAATATCCATCTTACAACCCTAGCATGGAGAATGAGTAGCCGAATTATATGGGTTTCACCTGAAGTTCTGCCAATAAACTACCATCCTCATAAAGGCTAATACGAGCAAATATTGCTCTCAAATCTGATACCACCTTACGACTTAACGCATCCGCCACCATATTAGCTTTACCCGGGTGATACTCAATTGAGTAGTCGTAATCCTTTAGCAACTCTATCCATCTCCGTTGCCTCAAATTCAGCTTCTTTTGGGTAAGAAGATACTTAAGACTCTTATGGTCGATGTAGATAATCGACTTTTCCCCATACAGGTAATGTCTCCATATCTTTAAAGCGAACACTACTGCAGCTAGCTCAAAGTCCTAAGTGGGGTAGTTCACCTCATGTGGCCTTAGTTGACGAGATACATACGCTACCACATTCCCTTCTTGCATCAGCGCACAACCCAAACCTGTGTACGACGCATCACAATAAACAACAAATTCTTTCCCTGCGTCAGGTTGAATCAATACTAGTGCTTCCGTCAGAATCTTCTTCAATTTCTTAAAACTCTCTTGCTACTTATCCGTCTACACAAACGGTACCCCCTTACGCAGCAATTTAGTTAGCGGTGTGGTAATTAAAGAAAATCCCTCGACGAACTGCCTATAGTACCCAGCCAAACCCAGAAAACTTCGTATATCTGATACCGACTTCAGTGGCTTCCAATTCAATACAGCTTCAACTTTTCGAGGATCAACCCTAATCCCCTTGGCAGACACAACATGTCACAAAAATGTCACTTCCTTCAACCAAAACTCACACTTATTGAATTTGGCGTAAAGTTGCTTCTCTCTCAATATCTGCAGAACAACCTGAAGATGTGAATCATGCTCCTTCTCAGTTCTCGAGTACACCAAGATGTCATCTATAAATACCACCATGAACCGGTCTAGATAGGGTTGGAAAACCCGATTCATCATATCCATAAAAGAGGCTACTGTATTTGTTAATCTGAACGGCATAACCAGAAACTCGTAATGCCCATAACGAGTTCAGAAAGCAGTCTTGTGAATATCTGTCTCCTTGACCCTTAGCTGATGGTACCCCGATCTCAAATCTATTTTCGAGAAGACTGAAGCTCCTCGTAGCTGATCAAACAGATCATCAATCCTTGGTAGCGGGTATTTGTTCTTAATAGTTAACTTGTTCAACTGACGATAGTCAATGCACATACGCATTGACCCATCCCTCTTCTTCACGAACAATACCGGCGCTCTCTACGGAGATACACTTGGTCGGATAAACCCTCAGTCCAACAACTCTTGGATCTGAGCTTTCAGTTCTACCAGCTCCGTCGATGCCATCCTATAAGGGGCACTGGACACCTGAATCGTTCCCAAAAGTAACTCACTGCCAAACTCGACCTCGCGATTCGGGGGCAACCCCAGAAGTTCTTTAAGAAAAATATCAGGAAACTCTTTCACGGTTATGACATCCCCAACAGACAATTCCTTGGCATCAGATGTACTGACACAAGCTAGAAACGCCTCACACCCTTTATGCACCATCTTTTCAGCCTTTAGTCCCGAAATCACATTGGACAGATAATCCCTTCTTTCCCCTATCACAATCACTTCCTCGTCCTCTAGTGACTTTAATACCATACGCTTAGCAGCGTAATCCAAGTTCACATGATGCTTAACTAGCCAGTCCATGCCTAGAATAAGGTCAAACTCGCTGAACGGTAGTTCCATCAAATCTGCCGGGAACACTACTCCTTGAACTTCTAAAGGCACATTCCTAAACAACTTGTTCACTACCACAGATTGTCCTATAGGGCTAATCACAGACATTTCTCTAGCAACAATCTCAGATTTTATACCCAGAGTCCCAGACACAGTCTAGGCAACATATGAATGGGTAGACCCAATATCAATTAAAGCGGTAAATGGCACATCAAATATGAGAAACGTACCGATTATGACATCCGGTGAGTCGCCATCCTCTCGACGTCGAGCCGCATAAACCAACCCTAGCTGCCTTACATCTGTATTACTAGCACCTCTGCCCGGTGCTGCACGACCTCGTCCAAATCCATTTCCTCCCCTGGCCAGACCATGACCTCTCGGTGGCTGCTGACCACCTCTCCCTAGCTACACAAATCCCTGACCTACCATCTACACCCTAACAGGCTCCCGTGGACAGTCTTTTATTTGATGATCCCTAGACCCATATTTGAAACACCCACCAGATCTTCTCCAGCACTCTCCTAGATGGGTTTTCCCACACTACATACACGGTCGCAACTGACCCACAACAACTGGCATCCCAACTCGAGCTGGCCCATTCAACCTAGGCCTCTTTTGGAAACCCTCGGAAGAACCTGACGACCCAAAACGTCTCTTATTCTTGCCCTTTCCTTATCTCGATTTTGCCTCTCAGAACGTTTCACCTCTTTGGTAATTTTTGCTTTCTCGATCAAAGTGGAAAAATCCCTTTCTATCTATGGAGCTATCAGTACTCGCAGCTCATCCCGCAGACCATCCTCAAACCGCACACAACGCTTATAGTCGGTCGCAACTATACCCCGTGCATAACGGCTCAAGCGCAGGAACTCTACCTCATATTTTGCTACTGATTTGTTCCCCTGGACCAGATTCAAGAATTATTTCCTCTGAGCGTCCACATAGCTAGCCCCTATATACTTTCCCTAGAAAGTCGCTTTAAAGAAATCCCAGGTGATGCAATCGGCTTGAGTACCTTCCCTCACAGTGAGCCACCACTAGTATTCCTCATCTCTCAACAGAAACACCGCCCCTTTTAGTTTTTGTTCAGTAGTGCAATCCAAGTCATCCATAATTTGTTCCACAGCCTCCAACCAGGTCTAAGCAATGCTCAAACTTGATTATAAGAAGTGATTTAGTCATCATATCTACAGGATTTTCATGAGTACTAATTTTGCTCATAACAATATCACCACGAGCAATAGTATCATGAACAAAATGATACTGAACATCAACGTGTTTTGTTCTCTCATGAAACATTTGATATTTTGTAAGGAATATGGCACTCTGACTGTTACAAAATACTGCGCTATTTTAAGGTCTTCATTGAGTTCACTAAAGAGCCCGTTCAACCAAATAGCTTCTTTACAAGCCTTAATAATCACCATGTACTCAGCTTCAGTGGTAGAGAAAGCTACTGTAGTTTGTAAAGTAGCTTTCCAACTGATTGCACAACCTCCAGTTATAAATACATAACCAGTAAAAGATCTTTTTCTATTAAGGTCTCCAGCAAAATCAGCATCAACATACCTAATGATTCCATCTCTAGTTCTTTCAAATTGTAAGCAAACATCAGTAGTACCTCGTAAGTATCTTAAAATCTACTAAACTACTTTCCAATGTTCTTTACCGGGATTCACCATGTATCTGCTAACGCACTGACTGCAAATGATAAATCTGGACGTGAACAAACCATAGCATACATGAGAGATCCCACTGCACTAGAGTATGGAACATGTGATATGTTCTCAATATCATCATCTGATTGTGGAGATAAAGCCAATGAAAGTCTGAAATGGGTTGCTAAAGGAGTACTAACAGGCTTATCACTCTACATATTGAACCTGCAAAGAACTTTCTCAATGTACCCCTTCTGACTTAGATACAATTTACTTGCTTTTCTATCTCTGAGAATCTCTAAACCAAGTATCTTCTTTGCTGGTCTCAAATCTTTCATCTCAAATTCTTCACTTAGTTGGGCTTTGACCTTTCTTATCTTTCATTTATCTTTTGCTGCTATCAACATGTCAACAACATAAAGAAGTAGATACACAAAAGAACCATCACTGTTTTTCTTAAAGTAAACACAACTGTCAAAACTACTTCTTTTGAAATCATGAGAAGTCATAAAGGAATCAAACATCTTGTACCATTGTCTTGGTGACTGTTCAAAATCGTAAAGGGACTTTTTCAGCAAGCAAACATAGTCATCTTTTTTTAATACTGTAAAACCCTCTAATTGTTGCATATAAATATCCTCCTCAAGTTCTTCATTGCAAAAATGCAATTTTTACATCTAACTGCTCAAGCTCCAAAGCATTCATGGCCACAATACCAAGTAAAGCTCGAATGAACTATGCTTCACAACTAGGGAGAACACAACTGTGAAGTCCACTCCTGGAATTTGACTGTAACCCTTTGCAACAAGCCTTGCTTTATATCTAGGTTCTTCAACTTCTGGAGTCCCTTCTTTCTTTTTAAACACCCATTTACAGCAAACAACCTTTTTACCTTTAGGAAGTTTCACAAGATCCCATGTTCTGTTTTTGTAGAGTGATTCCATCTTCTCTTGCATAGCAGATATCCACTTTTCTGAGTCTTCACAACTAACTGCCTCAGAATAATTAGATGACTCTTGGTTTGCATCTATATCTTCAGCCACATTTAAAGCATAAGCAACTAGATCAGCCTCGGCATACTTCTTTGGAGGTTTAATTTCTCTTCTAGTTTTATTTTTGGTGATAGAGTATTGTGGTGATGAAGCAACTCTATTCTCAATTTTTGTACTGGCTTGAAGAGTCGAATCTATATTAATCTGATGCTCCACCTGCTTTTTATTTTCTTTATTGGAAGAGCCTTTAAGAGATAAGTCAGGTAGCATAGCAGTTTTATAAAAAACAACATCTCTACTGATCACAACTTTTTTATTTTTAAGACACCATAACTTATACCCTTTTACACCATCTTTATAACCAAGAAAAACACATTTAATGAATCCCAGTTCCAATTTTCCATTATCAACATGAGCATAAGTAGGACACCCAAAGATCTTTAAATCAAAATAATTAGCATGATTACCAGACCATACCTCTTATGGAGTCTTTTTCTCAATGGCAACGGATGGAGATAGATTGATAAAAAAAAACATGTAGTAGGGGCTATTTCGGCCCAAAACGACTTTAGTAAGTTGGCATTTGATAACATACATCAAGCCTTCTCCATGATCATTCTATTCATTCGTTGTGTAATGCTGTTTTGCTGTGGATTATGACAAACTATCAAGTATCTCACGATCCCTTCTGACTTACACAGTTTATTAAACTCATCAGAATAAAATTGTAAGACATTGTCTGTGCGGAGGTATTTTATTTATTTTCCCGTCTATTTTTCAATCATAGTTTTCCAAGACTTAAATGTGGAAAACATATCACTTTTCTGCTTCAGAAAGAATGCCCAAAATTTTCTGAAAAAATCATCAATAAAATTTAGCATATAATTAGCTCCACCTTTTGAAGGCACTCTTGATGGCCCCTACAGAGCAGAATGAATATACTCTAATGTTCCCTTCATCTTATGGATTCTTATGGTAAATCGAACTCTTTTTTGCTTTCCAAAAATGCAGTGCTCACAGAACTTCAATTTGTAAATTCATTGCCCATCAAGAAGTCCTATTTTTCTCAATTCTACCATGCCATTCTCACTCATATGCTCTAGGCGCATATGCCAAAGTTTAGTAATATCATTATCTGACAATGAAGAGGAAGTGACAGCTGCATCACCAGTAACAGTAGAACCATGCAAAATATATAACTTGGCAGTCTTTCCCTGCCCTTTCATCACAACGAGGGAATCTTTGGAAATCTTCAAAACCCACTTTCATCTGTGTATTTGTACCCTTTTGAATCAAAAGTACTTAACGAAATTAAATTTCTCTTCAATTCTAGAACATGTCGTACATCACTAAGTATTCTGACAACTCCATCAAACATCTTAACGTTAATTGTTCCAACACCTGTGATTTTACAAGAAGCACTATTTCCCATCAAAACAACACCTTCAGACACTATTTCATAAGTTGTAAACCAATCCCGATTGGGACTCATGTGGAAGGTGCAACCCAAATCAAGGATCCACTCATCGCTCACTTTAGAATTATTAACAGAAGCGACTAAAAGTTTACCATCGCTGTAGTCTTCTACAACATCAGCTTTACCAAAATTTTCTTATTGTTTTCCCTTTTGATTTGCAACCTCCCTTTTAATCTTGTTCTGTAGCTTATATCACTCAGATTTAATGTGCCCTTTCTTCTTGCAGAAGTTACAAGTTTTATCTTTGTTTGAAGACTTCGATCTATCCTTAGATTTATCGCGAGGATTCCATTCCCGTGTTCTTTCACGACCATCATCAGCATTCCGATCTTGTCTTCCTCGAACAATGAGACCCTCACCCTGAGAGTCGGGTTTAACCATAAGATCTTTCATCTTATCATATGAGGTCAAAGAATCATAAACCTCATCAACTGCGATAAACTCGCAACTATATAAAATCGTGTCTCTAAAGGTTGAATAAGACGGGGCAACAAATAAAGTAAAATCAACCCTAGATCTTTCTTATCATACTGAACCTCCATGGCCTCCAAGTTTGAGAGAATTTCTTTAAACACTGTTAAGTGTTCGTGTATAGATGCACCTTCTTCCAAACGATGAGCAGAAAGACGCTGCTTCATATGCAACTTGTTTGTTAGAGTTTTTGACTTACATATTTGTTCCAGCCTCTTCCATAATGCAATGGCGGTCTTCTCCTTCATAACATCTTGCAAAATTTTGTTAGACAAATGCAGATTAAATTGTGTTAACGCCTTTTGATCATTGCGCTTCTTCTCTTCTTCTGTCAATGTCGAAGACATCTTATCTACCCCTACCAGGGCTTCCTCTAAGTCTATCTGTGCAAGAACTGCATGCATCTTTATCTGCCGCAATGTGAATCTGGTGTTGCGATCCAACAGTAAAATTTCATACTTCAAAGACATCATTACTATGATCGAGATGAACAACTTGAAAACTTTGATACCAATTTTTGAAAATAAAATTGAATTTCGGTAATGAAAAATATATCGCAAAGAAAAGAGAAATGAAGAGAAATAAAAATAAAGAACACACATATTTTACGTGGAAACCCTTTTGGGAAACAACCACGGGCAGATGAGAAGAAAATTCACTATGCCGAATTTGAAATAGTTACAAGAGGGAATAGACTATGTCTATTTATAAGCTTGTAAAGCCATATTCTAATAGGAGTGTAGTAAGATTGAAACACCTTATTCTAATCAATATAAAATAGATGGAGTTTAATAAGGTTTAAAAAAACTTATTCTAAAATAAAATAAAAGAAGTGTAGTTCTATAGGAATTTTATTTTATTTTATTTTACCACCGTATTTTATTTAAATAAGGATTCGGATCACTTAATTCTAACAAGTTAATTAAAGAAAAGCATACATTGAAGTGGCTTACATAGTCCTCATCTCAAAAAAATGATTAGTAGAATCGGGGTTTGCGAATCGAGTTAGTAATTATGGGTAGATTTTTAAATTTATCCTTGTGTTTTAGAGACAAAAATAAGTAATTGGTCTAATGGTAAAGAGTTAGTGAAGTTAAAAAAATAAGCTTGACTTTGAAATGAAACCTTTGAAATGATTATTATAGGGCCCAATTTTAGCCCCGGAGCCCAATCCAAGAAAATTTAACAGCCCATTACAACATTTATAAGCCCAAACCCGAATGGCCCAACAACCTAAACTTTTGGCAGAAACCCTAGCCCCCTCTTTAGCGCGGCTCCCCCACATGCGCCGCAACCATCGCACGCCACGCACCCGCACGTCTTCGCATCATATGCCCCTCCATGATGTCCTTACCTGCGAAGCAAAACAAAGGCCATCAAATTAAGGAACAGAAAGTATGTAACATCCCAAAGTTGGGCCTAGTAGGATTGGGCCCATTGGGCCTTAAGTGTAGGAGCGTTTAAAATTTTTGGGAATAAGAGAATGACTTTAATGCAAGTTGGATCTAGTAGGTGAGTGATTTTAGAAGATTAAGGGGCTTCTATGAAGTCCCGGGTTTGAGTTAGGCCTTAGAAAAAATTTTGGTTTTAGGTGAAAAAAACCTTGGGAGTTAGTAGGTAGGCTTTAAGAATAAAATGTGGAGAAAATGACACAAGTGGAGTGTGTGGTGTAGTGGCAAAGTGATGCCACATAAGGGACAAGGGGGTGACGCCACAAGGAAGGAAGGAGGTCCAAGGTTCAAGTCTTGGCTTTTGCATTTTGGTTTTCTTTTTATATGGACTTTAGAATTTTGCCATAGGGTTATATTTAGTTGCGCATGGTTTTAAACACAAGAGAAGCTTGTGGCTTAGTGGAAAGTGGCTTGAATTGGCTGATGGGAGAGCCTGAGTTCGAATCTCATGACAAGCAAGGGAGTATTTATTTTGCGGATTGGACGAGAAGAGTTTGAGTTGGATTTAAACTCTGGTAACGGAGGGATCCCACATCGGAAAGATACGAAGAAGGAATGTGAGAAGCTAGCTATATATAGAGCATTCTATGAGGAGAGTTAATATACCTTGGTGGGCGTTTGGGTGCAGACCTAGAGGATAATCGCCAATAGTTGCGAAGGAAGGGCTACTATAACGGGAGGTACACTGTAAGGTTTCGGTGAGGTTTCAGTTTTCGATAAGTGTATATTAAGTTATGATTAATCGTTAGGTGATGTCAATTGTAGGTTCGTGACTAAGGGGTTTGTAGTGCGCATGGTTACCAGGTGTGTACAAACACTGCACACACGATGTCGGCAATGTCGAAAAGTTGAAAAGTCAAAAGTGGTTAAATGGGCTCGGTGGGCCCTAAGGCTAAATTTGATGAAATGGTTTGGTTGGTTATACGAATTGAATTAGACATGCATGATACATGATCTGAATTTGTTCTGGGCCTATTTGGCCATATGATGAAACTTGGGCCAGATGGGCCGTAATGATGTAATTTGGGTTTGATGAGCTTTATGGGGACGTAGACAAGTATGCTAGGGTTTATGGACCTTAGGCCTAGTTTGAACAACTCTTAAATTCCATAAGACTTTCTAATAATTAAACATGTCTGTGAACAAGTCACTGGGTTAGGGTGTGGTAACGGGCATACGCATATCTAGGATTGGATCTAGAGAGAGCTTGGTACTTAAGCGGCCCTAGTGGCCCACCTCCTCTTTTCTGGAAACCTACCTGGTGCGTAATGTTTGTTCACTTTAGCCGCGAGGACTTGTTGATGGGCCAAAGCTCATAACTAAAATCGGAAAGGGATCGAAATACCCCCGATTTGTAAAATTACCGAAATACCCCTATTTGTAAAATTACCAAAATACCCTTAATTTGTGAAATTACCAAAATACCCCTGATTTGTAAAATTATCGAAATACCCTTGGTTTGCAAAATTACCAAAATAACCCTGGTCTGTAAAATTACCAAAATATCCCTAGTGTGTAAAATTATCGAAATACCTCCGAATTACAAAATTACCAAAATACCCTTAGTGTGTAATTATCGTTTCACCCTTAAATAATAAAATGACTGTTGTACCCTCGTGGTAGTACTAATGTTGTCTGTGTTAATTGTATGATTGATTATGTTCGAGATGTACTGCATACATGGATTAGTTATGAGTAGAATTATCGAATTACCCTTGGTAGATAAATTACTGAAATACCCTCGATAGGTAAAATTACCATTATACCCTTTGTGGTTGATTAGCGTGATTGTGTGTAACTACTCACACCATCTTTAATGCTATATTAATATGATTATCATATTCTATTAAATACCGAAAGTTCGGTATGCTATTGTGACACCTGTGGAGGGTGTAAGCGAGACATCAGGTTAGTGATTTCTGTTCTGATATAATAAAAGGTTATGATGAAATAATTCGATCCATGGTATGAGTATTCCGTACAAGTTTGTGGTAATCTGTTACATCCATACATCTGTATTTTATGTTGCATGGGGTAGGGAATATGTGATGAAAGGGGAAGTGTTGTAGTGGCTCTACCACGATCTGTTGTAGTGGCTTTTGCCATGACCTGTTGTAGTGGCTTTTGCCATGATCTGTTGTAGTGGCTTTTTGCATCTGTTGTAGTGGCTTTTTGCCATGATCTGTTGTAGTGGCTCTGCCATGATCTGTTCTGGTGACTATGTCACGATTCTGACGATGAGCAGCTAACTGCAGCATGGCTGCCATCGATGGTGTATAGCGGTGAGGGTTGATTGTAGAAATCCCCATTGGCGTGATTGGCAGGTACGAATGGTGTGTAGCGGATGGAAAATTAGGTTGGGCTGGGTTTGCATCGCATTGCATACATGATCTGGTGTGACATATGATATGGGTTAAGGCTCAACCGAGGCTATTTTGGGCTAAGGCCCAATTGCCACATTTATCAGAATGGGCTTCAAATTGGATTGTTGTGATGCATGTTCTTCCGGAGTGAGGGTTGTGCACACGAAGTTTTCAGAACTCACCCCTCTTTTTATTAAATGTTTGGTGATTCCGGTGATTGAGGATTAGGAGCCGTGGAGGACTTGGGGTGGCTATACATCGGAGATACTACTCGTGAACTTTAGTAATTCCGTTTTCTTTCTTTTATAGTCTCAGTATTACTATAAGTTTATTTTGATTTGGGACTTTTGTTATGTAATAAGGCCTTGCAAAGTTGTCCTTTGGTTTTTATTAGTTACTGTTTATATCAAATTCGACACCACGGCATTTTAAATATTAAGGTAAAATTGGAGTTTCATTAATCTACACATCGATGTTTTCAAAAGACAACGTAATACTCAGAAAAAGTTTTCTTTCAAATCTCCGATTTTTCTTACGTATAACTAAGACTTGATTTTACTTCACCCTGTGACATACCAGATTCAGTCGTAACGTATAGGCCAGGTTTGGGTGTTACAAAGTAAAAACGTTGTATTTTTATTTTTATTTTTCGGGTATAAAAACCGAAACAAACTATTGTAAATGGGGGATTTCTTTTTAGATACGAGAGATATACACATTTTTATACGGAATCAATACAAGAAAACCAAAAGAAATAGCAAAAACGAAAGGTTTTTAGTTTTTATTCTTCTTTTTTTATTTTTTATTTTCGATTCGGCTCTAGTTTTTTAGCTTTCTTTTTTTCCTTTTTTTTGATATACAAAAACTTCTAAACATTTTTAACAAAAAAGGGGAATTTTTTTACCTTTTTGGGAGTTCCGGCCACCGTGCATGATGGTCAATAGCGACGCCAGTGGCGGTGGTCCACGGCAGCGACTAGCTGGCCGATGATCGACCTTGTGGCCGAAAATAGCCCAAGGAGAGAGAGGGGAGAGCTCCTCTCCTATTTTTTTTTGGAATGTATGAGGAAATGAAATTTTCAGAAAAAAATCTAGCATTTATAAGGTCCCAAAACAACATCGTTTTGGAGCTGGCCTTAAATGCTCAAAATGGCGCCGTTTTGCTAATATCCAGCCCGCGCGACCCGACCCGCAAAGAGGGTCTGCGTGTTTTTTAAAGATGGGTGATAAACCGTAAAAGTAACATATTTTAACCCCATATTTAATATACTTTTGGATGATTTAGCCATTGATTTCTGTAAAAAGGTGCTTTTAATCCTTTCTTTTCATGTTTATACTCAGGAAAGCACCCGAGGATAAAAAGAACACAAAACGGGCTTAAAACAGAGTAATTGGGCCTTAGCAGGAAATCAACACGACTTGGCCCAAACCCCACATGACCGTGCCTTGCCGATTACCTAGAGCGGCCTCAACTTCGTGCCACAGGGTCGTGCATCATCCATTTCCCACATGGACGTGCCTGGTAATCTACGTGGCCGTGTCCCAATCGATAGACCTGAAGCACGGCCTGAATCCTGACTTACACAGCCGTATGCCCAAAATGACAGAATCAAGGCACGGCCCAACCATGATTTACACAAACATGTGCTATGGCCGTGCCCCTACCGCGGGAGAGAGCAATTTCACTCAGATTTGGATGCTTGAAGCCAAAGAAACATACTCCTAAGTATACTTAGACATCCTAATAGTAATTCTATTTAAAAGAGGTGCTTAGGAGCCAAGTATAGCATCTAAAAGCCTATATAAACAACCCAAGGCAGACATTAAAAGGGAGCTTTTTAGTAGAGGCTTTTGCTGAAGCTTTCATCTTTTAGGGAATCACTTGAAGATAGCCAGTTGATCCATCTCAAGAAGCCGATCAAGACGGAGGATCTCTCCTTCAATTCCTTCAGGGGGTTTTAGGGATTTCTTATGTTTTGTTTTATCTTTTCTCTTGAGATGTTTTCCTATTTAGTTATGAACTAAACCCTTTAGATACCTGAAGGGAATGAAACCTATAATGGATTTTGTTATTTGATTTCTAAATTATATGATAAATACTTAGTTTGTTCTTAATTATATTGCTTAATTTAATCTGATGTGCTTAGGTGGAGGAGGAATAGACCCTACCTAAGAGTAGATCTAGCATAACTGAGCGGAGTTGATCGGGCGCCTAGAGATAGGGTTACGAGATTTTGTCGGATTAGGGCGAAACCTAATATGGGAATCCATTGATCGATTTATTGCTTCCTTAGGGGGTTATTATAAGAGAACAAGAGTTCCACTAATTAACCTAAGGTTAGACATTATTCGCCTCAAGAGAGGGTTTAATATAGGTTAGGGAGTCTCACGGATTAAGCTAAGTAAAGAAATCATATAGTTTGGGAATGAATAATAAGTGAAGTCATAGGTGGATTCTTCCTGAGGGTATCGTCTTCATCAACTGAGTTTTCCTAAAGTCTTTCTCCCATTCATTCTTTTGTCTTTGCATTTAGTTTAAGAATTTGATTAGTTTAATAAACCAATCACTCCATATTTCAGGCTAAATAATAGAAAGAAAGTGAGTAGTAGTACTTTTAGGTTCCCTTGGATTCGATAAGAAATTCTTGCCTAAACTATACTATTGCTCGATAGGTGCACTTGCCTCTATCGTTGTCATAGTTAGTCTACAAGTTCGATCATTCTTTTATAAATATTAAAACTCGACTGTTTGACACGATCAAGTTTTTGGCGCCGTTGCCGGGGAACATCTAAAATATTAAGAAAGCTCTATTTCTATTACTTTAGCCATTATTTTATTCCACAATTTACTTTTATTTTTAGTTTAAATTTTTATTTATATTAAATTCCTTTCTTATCCTAGCAAGTACCTCTAGTTTATGACTAGAAAGAACCCGAGAAGACCATTAGAATACGAAAGTGACATTGAAGCTACCGCTCACAGAAATCGCAGAGAAATTAGACGAGCTCTAGACTACCAAAGAGAAGAATAACAAGACAAATCCAATCCTACTGAAGGGATGGACGAAAACAATCCACAAAATGTGCAAGAACAGAATGCTCCACATACTATGTATGATTATGCTAAGCCTAATTTGACAAGAGCAGAATCTAGTATTGTTAGGCCCGCTATAGCCGCTAATAATTTTGAATTAAAGCCTAACACAATACAAATGATTCAACAGTTTGTTCAATTTGATGGTTTGCAGGACGAAGATCCAAATGCTCATATAGCTATTTTTTTAGAATTCTGTGATACCTTCAAAATAAATGGCATTTTTGACGATGCCATACATCTTCGGTTATTCCCTTTTTCTTTAAGGAATAAAGCAAAGCAGTGGTTGAACTCGTTACCACGAGGGTCAATCACCACATGGGATCAAATGACCAAAAAATTTCTTTTAAAATATTTTTCACCAGCCAAAACAGCTAAATTTAGGAATGACATATCTTTTTTTATGCAGAATGACGCAGAAACATTATATGATGCATGGGAAAGATACAAGGATCTCCTAAGGAGATGCCCACACCAAGGATTACCTTTGTGGCTTCAAGTTCAAACTTTTTACAATGGTGTGAATTCTCAAACTAGGCAAATGATTGATTCATCAGCCGGTGGAACTTTAAATAACAAAACTCCTGAAGCGGCTTATGATTTTATTGAGGAGATGTTGTTGAACACCTATCAATGGCAAATTACAAGAGCTAAACCGATAAAATTAGCTGGAGTTTTTAACAGAGACGCAGTAACAATGCTGTCAACACAGGTGGAGTTAATGAACAAAAAGCTTGATAATTTATGTTCTTCACAGGTACATCCAGTCATGCAATGCGAAGCAAACGGGAATGTGGCGAATTCTGAGTACCCACCCTACCAACTGGGCGCAGACAACGAGTAGACAAACTATATAGGTAACAATTTCCGATCTAATCATAATCCTTATAGTAACACTTATAATGCAGGTTGGAGGAACCACCCAAATTTTTCGTGGGGAAGACAAGGAAATCAAGGAAATCAAAGGCAGCAACCTACTCCAAATTACCAAAATCAGCCCTATCCATAGGAAAACAAATCAAACCTTGAAGAGATGCTGACAAAATTTATGGCAGCTACAGATTCTCATCTCCAAAAGACTAAAGCAACACTTGATTAACAACAAAAATCAATTAAAGGGATCGAGAATCAAGTTGGAGAACTTACTAGGTCAATGGGACATCTCACAAAGGTGATTTCTGAACGTCAACAAGGACGTCTACCAAGCAACACAGAAATAAACCCAAAAGAACAAATCCAAGCCATCACAGCTCAAGAGGATACAAAAGTAGAAAAGCCCACCTCAGTACAAGAAACTAAAGAAGAAAAAGGTAAAATAGAGGTAGCACAAGAGAGGCCAAAATCGGTAATCAAAGAATACCAACCTCTCATACCTTATCCCGAAGCATTGAAAAAAGATGATTTTGAGGAACAATTCGGTAAGTTTCTAAAACTTTTAAAGAAATTACATATTAACTTACCTCTTCTTGAAGCTTTTTTTCAGATGCCCGACTCTAGGAGATTTTTAAGACAGCTCTTGACGAATAAATGCAAAATAGATGAAGAGCACCATGTGGAACTCAACGCAACATGCTTAGCAATGCTACAGAACAGATTACCACAGAAGCTAAAAGATCTAAGGAGTTTTACAATTCCATGTTTAATTGGTAGTTTAACTATTGATAATGCGTTAGCTGATTTAGGGGCAAGCATAAATGTCATGCCTTATGCACTGTTTAAACGACTAGGTCTAGGGAAGCCCAAACAAACTAGGATGAGTATTCAACTAGCTGATAAAACTGTTAGAATTCCTGGAGGCATTATTGAAGAAGTTTTAGTAAAAATCAATAAATTTGTTTTCCCAGTAGATTTTGTTGTTTTAAACATGGATGAGAAAATTCAATCCCTTTAATTTTAGGAAGACCTTTTCTTGCAACTGCCAAGACTAAAATTGACGTTGCCACAAGAGAACTCATACTTCGTGTAGGAGATGAATCAGTCAATCTTCAAGCTCTCGACTCAGCCAAAACAACAGAAGATAAAGGTAAGAAAGCCGTTTCAATAGGTAATCAAATTGTTCAAACTTCATCACAGGAAACATTACAAAGCATCAAAGCTGAGCCAACTCATAGTCCCCAAGTCGTCACAGAAGAATCACACCAGAAACAAAACCGAAAGACCGAAAAACTAGAAGAGCAGAAGATACACACCAAAGAAAAGCCAGACCCACACGAAGCAAAACCTAAGGAACCACCGGAAGAGCTCATAGGGACATCAAATCACTTTAAAATAGGAGACTAGGCATTGTTAGACAAAGCTAATCCTTACACCACTTCAACAGACCTGAAGAAAAAGAAAGAAATACTCCTTCAGGTACACGATGTTTTCCAACACGAAATAGTCAAGGTAAGCAATCCAATATTCGGCAATCTAAAGGTAAATGCTTCTCGACCTAAACTTTGTCACGAAAATAAAACTGCCAGTAGAAGGGAAAATATTCAAACCTTTAAACTTCCTTAAAATTTTCAAAGTCTAGGACAGTCTAGCTTAAGACTATAAACGAGCGCTTCTCGGGAGGTAACCCGAGCACTAACACTTTTTATTTTTCAAAATTATTTTTTCTTTTCTTTCCTTCTCTCTTCTCTCTCCACATTTAAAATAAAGATGCAGGTTTCCAGGCCACACGGCCTTACACACGGCCATGGCCGTGGCCGTGTGGACCACCGGAACCACCACACTGATAGAGCAGAGCTGTGCAAGTCAGTCCAACCACCCCTCAACGTTACGGAGCCAACCACCCACAGCACGGGCACCGACAAAAATAGAACGGCCATGCTTCACAACCGTGCTAAGATACTGACTTATTGAGCACTGGCAAACCACGCCCGTGCATTCCAACCGTGCTCACATACTGGCTTTCTAGAAATGGGCGTGCCAGTCGACAAATGGGCATGGAAGAACAACGCACTCCATAACACGGCCGTGCGATACGGCCATCTAAAACAACACACCCTTAGTACACAGGCGTGGGAACGTACCAGATTTGAAATCTTATTTAAATCCCATCTTCTCTCTTCCTTCTCTTCTTTTCAAATTTTTCTCTGTTTAGAGAAAAGGTCCAAGACTCTTGAGCAACACAAAAATCATGCCAAAAAAACGTAAGAAGGAAAGCAACGTCTCCTCAGAGGAGACCGCAACATGAGTTCATGCCGGTAACTTCAGCTAATTGACACCCCAAGGGTCTCGAAAACCTTTTTGGTTCTATTTTTCTTTTCTCCTCTCCTTTATTTTCCTTATCTATACTTCTTTTCTACTTAATTTAATTTATTTCATATTAGTTTCTTGATCTTAGGTTCTAAAGGCTACTTGGGAATCACGCACCACAGCCTTCGAGGTCACATCCACCTCGCGAACCATCCAACAATAAAGACTCCTTAGTCCATTAGTCTTTTCTTTAAATTTTAGTTTTCTTCTTAGTCTCCTTCTCTTTATCTTCTTAGTATTTAATTATATTATTAGTATAGTATTATTATTTCTCTAGATCTCTTGGCTATATCTTCGCAGGCTACCCAATTTCTTCATCTAGCAAATTGCTTTTTGGTAGCCACTCTACCAGGCCCATAGAAAACACCATCACTGCCACCAAATACACCAGGGATCATCCAGATTTCAGGGAGTCTTACTTTCCCCACTTATCTTTTTGATTTGGCATCTAATTATCATTATCTATCATTGTACATTAAGGGCAATGTACATCTTAAGTGTGGGGGTAATGTGCCTAACTTTTTGCATAATTCTCAAAACCTTGAATTTAGTCTTGATCTTAAGTACTTTTCTCATATTATTAATTAGGGTGAAATTTCTAATGATTTATGATTTTTATTGATATGTTTTAGAGTAAGTCATAGTTAATTGTGCATTGATGATTAAATTTAAAGAATATTAGAGAATCGAAAATGATAAGTCTACTTTCTAAAAAAATAAAATTGATAGGTTGTTGAACCGAATTTGAGTATCACCTTGGAGTTCAAAAGGTTTGATGTCAAAACACCCATAATTTTTGTGAAGATCTTGAGCCTTATAGAGCATATATTCTTTTTCATGCTCACTTTATTGATTATGAGTTGTCAACTTTGAACTGTTAGTCTAGAACTTGCCTCGTTTATGCATGTCGAGACCACATTAATTATTTGATATACTGGGATGATAAAGGCACCTAGGTTTTAACCCGTTCAATCCACTAAAAAGCCTACCCATACAAATTAACCCCTAGTGAACCCCATTGAATCTTAACAACCTTTTTATTGACTCACCCACAAATATTAACCTAAAATCCCTTTGTATTTGTTATCAACATTCATTTGACTACCCCTCTATCGAGAATTGATTTGATCAGTTGCTGAATTAGGTTATTTCAATTATCAAAGTTCCTTCTATTAAGTTTTTCTTAGTTTGTTCTTAAAAAATCCAAATTTATTCAATATTAGTAGTTTATAAAAGAGCTTAGACCATTTAAACTCCAATTATTGAAGAAAAAGCTCGTATTAAAGTATTACCAAATTTTAAGTGATGAAAATACTCTTATTATAGAGTAATTATCAATAGTAGGTATTATTAGTTTTCATTCGATATAAATATTCATATGTAGATCATTATTTTTAGATTAGGTAATTAGTCAATTCAATCTCGATTATAACCTCTAATTCAGCCTTTATCCACACCTTTCAACCCTAGCCCCGTTACAACTTTGATTTAAGACCTTTTGATTTGTGTATCATCTCATATACAGTGGTGGAGATTTGATTTTCAGGCAAGCCCATGGGATTAACTTTTTAGGTTCGATTTATGAGTGCTTATTCTTGAACCTTAAACACTTCAAGTGATTTGAGTGAATCTATAGTGAGGATGTCAGTTCTTGTCGGTTTTGAATTAAAGGTAATTACTTAGATAAGGGAAGGCACCTATGTTTTCGTGTTATAAAGGTATGACTTATCGTAATTGAATCTTTAGGGTTCTTTGAGTGAATCATCCATGTATAAATTATCTATGAATTATGATGAGACATTGTCGATAGGAATTATGAATTATGGAAAGTTCGTTTTAATTGTAAGTTGAGAATTTTGCTTGAGGACAAGCAAAAGCTTAAGTGTGGGGGTATTTGATAAACCGTAAAAGTAAATATTTTAAACCCATATTTAATATGCTTTTGGATGATTTAGCCCTTGATTTCTGTAAAAGGTACTTTTAATCATTTCTTTTCATGTTTATACTCAGGAAAGCACCCGAGGATAAAAAGAACACAAAACGGGCTTAAAACGGAGTAATTGGGCCTTAGCGGGAAATCAACACGGCCTGGCCCAAAGCCCACACGACCGTGCCTTGTCGATTACCTAGAGCACGGCTTCAACTCCGTGCCACACGGCTGTGCATCATCCATTTCCCACACGGACGTGCCTGGTGATCTACATGGCCGTGTCCCAATCGACAGACCTGAAGCACGGCCTGAATCCTGACTTACACGGCCGTGCCTAAAATGACAGAATCAAGGCATGGCCCAACCACAATTTACACGAGTGTGTGCCATGGCCGTGCCCCTACCACGGGAGAGAGCAATTTCACTCAGATTTGGATGCTTGAAGCCAAAGAAACATACTCCTAAGTATATTTAGACATCCTAATAGTAATTCTATTTGAAATAGGTGTTTAGGAGCCAAGTATAGCATCTAAAAGCCTATATAAACAAACCAAGGCAGACATTAAAAGGGAGCTTTTTAGTAGAGGCTTTTGCCAAAGCTTTCATCTTTTAGGGAATCACTTGAAGATAGCCAGTTGGTCCATCTCAAGAAGCCGAAGTTCTACTCAAGACGGAGGATCTCTCCTTCAATTCCTTCAGGGGGTTTTAGGGATTTCTTATGTTTTTTTTTATCTTTTCTCTTGAGATGTTTTCCTATTTAGTTATGAACTAAACCCTTCAAATACCTGAAGGGGATGAAACCTATGATGGATTTTGTTATTTGATTTCTAAATTATATGATAAATACTTAGTTTGTTCTTAATTATGTTGCTTAATTTAATCTGATGTGCTTAGGTGGGGGAGGAATAGACCCTACTTAAAAGTAGATCTAGCATAATTGAGCGGAGTTGATCGGGTGCCTAGAGATAGGGTTACGAGATTTTGCCGAATTAGGGTGAAACCTAATATGGGAATCCATTGATCGATTTACTGCTTCCTTAGGGGGTTATTATAAGAGAACGAGAGTTCCACTAATTAACCTAAGGTTAGACGTTATTCGCCTCAAGAGAGGGTTTAATATAGGTTAAGGAGTCTCACGGATCAAGCTAAGTAAAGAAATCATATGGTTTAGAAGTGAGTAGTAGTACTTTTAGGTTCCCTTGGGTTCGATAAGAAAGTCTTGCCTAAACTATACTACTGCTCGATAGTTGCACTTGCCTCTATCGTTGTCATAGTTAGTCTACAGGTTCGATCATTCTTTTATAAATATTAAAACTCAACTGTTTGACACGGTCAATGGGCTAATTACAGCCCTGGTCCTTTTGCTTTTTCAAACGGTTTCAATTTAGTCCAATTGCCCTTTCTATGGTTTTGTTAATTTGGCCACAGCATCTGCTAGACGTTTCAATTTGGTCCCTAATGCGCTGATCCTCTAGGGAAAGGACGCGTATCCAAGGGAAGGGTTTATTGCCCATTTGGCCCTCCTCCATTAACGCCTATTCATTTTGGTTTTGTTGCTTATTTATTTATAATTTTTATCTTTAATTTCATTCTTATTTCAATTTAGTCCCCGATCCGCTCAATTTCAATTATTATTATTATTTTTTGATTGGTCACTTATTTATTTATTTTACTATTACCATTGTCATTTTTATATATATATATATTATTATTATAACTATACTTATTATTAATGTTATTTTTATTGCTTTCAAAGATTACTATTTATTATTTCGATTTTCATTATTATTTTTATTTATCACTATTAATTTTAATATTATCACTATTGTTTTATTAATACTATTTTTATTTTTACTAATACAATTATTACCATTTCTATTATTAATATTATTTTTATTTTAAACTTTTTTTTCATTTTTATTATTACTATTTATCATTACTATTATTATCATTTTTTATTATTAATACTATCGTTTATTTTAATTTTTTCCTTCTTATTATATTTATTATTATCATTATTTATTATTATCGTGTTTATATTATCATCATTTGCTAAGTAGGATCATTTTTATGTTTTAACCGATTTTTTTATTTTAAAGGTTACATTGACTTTATCTTCTTTTTTTCCACTTTTTTACCCAAACTTATAAAAAGGGTTTTTACAAATATAATATTTTGTGTTTGGAAATTCGAGAAATTGTGCCCTAACGTGCTGGGTTTTGATTTTTCGTTCGTCCAAATGACTAAATATCCTTTTAAGATTTTGACCGTGTTTTCTTAACTTCAAAAATAAGGCAATATTCCATGTTTGGAAATTCGAGGAATCGTGCCCTAATGTGCTGGGTTTCGATTTTTTTTTGTTTGTCCAAATAGCAGAATACCCTTTTAAAATTGCAATGCATGAATTTTGGAAATCATGAAATGATCTTGGTGTTGAGGGTTTGAAACATCGTGTCCTAACGTGCTGGATGTGATATTTCATCTTTTCGGAACAAGAGAATTTCGATATCCAATTCGAATTATTCAAACATTTTCTCAAGGATTCGTATTTTAAAATCTCTTCCAATTTTCGATATTAGGATATTAATTAGTCAATTAGGTACCAATTTTGGGCGTTGCGAGAGTGCTAATCCTTCCTCGTGCGTAACCAACTCCTGGACCTGTTTTCTTAAAATTCGTAGACCAAATGTTTTATAAGGTGACCCAATCACACTACAAAAAAGATTGATGGCGACTCTATTTTCCTTTTTAAAGTTGGCCCGTTTTCCAAACAAAAAAATGGTTTCGACAGCTTGGCGACTCCACTGGGGACATCAAGAGAGCCAGGCCATAGAATTGATTATTGTTTTGTCCTTTTATCGAAAATTAAAGTTTGATTTTAATTCTTTCATCGAATGAGTTTGAGTCGTGACATATGTTTGTTGGGGTTTGAGTCTCGTAGGATATTCCTACATCATGTTGCATGACCGTTATGGTTACACCTTTTAAATGGGAGTGAGAAACTATGCCCTCATGAGGTTTTCACCTCCGCATGGGCTAGTGGACTGCTTCCGGGATACATCCGCACCTATGTCTTCGTGAGGTTTTCACCTCCTCATGGCCATAGGGAAATGTATTCCCCTGAACTGAACTTGATCCATATGAGCCTATAATGGGTAAGGATTGAAGAATCTACTGGTTCAGGTATCCTCCCTTTAGAACTAAGCCACATATAGTGATCCTTAAGAGTCCACCCTAGATAGATCTATACTGAACCTTAGCGGTTACCCAGATAGATGTTTGACACTTTCTCTATTTGCTTTGATTTCTATTGTTCGATACTAACTTGTTGTGTTTTGGCTATGATTGCATGTCATTTCATATTAAAAAGGTGTCGATTCCTGTTTGGTTACTAAATTAGAAAGCTTGTATGGAGAACAAATTTCTTGATAAAATGGAAGACAATACGGCTGTCCGCATATTTGTAATCCGTTTCATGTAAATAATTTTACCCTCTAGTAAAATTTTCTAAAGGAAATTGAATCAGAATTGACACACTTTTTGCATTCATATCATGCATTTGTATTACATCACATCATATGCATTAAATGTCATAAAAGAACCCTATTAATTAGAGATCGTATTATAGTTACCCTGGAACATCACTACTACACACGAAGGAAAACTAAAGTTATGGATCAAAGGTTAGAAACGTTAGAGTAGATGCAGAAGGAGATGCAGGACCAATTGCAAACTTAGATGCAAGAAAAGTTGGCTAAGATCTAACAGGATATGAGGGATCAAATACTGGAATCCCAAAGAAGCATGATGAACCAGTTAACACTGTTGTTGACTGGAGGGCCTGATAAAGGAAAGAGCCCTATGGTCGACACTGGAGACGACAATGAAGACTCTGCTTATCCTCCAAGTTTTGCACCGGGTGAATTCCCGAGTACAACCACCAAGAGTGTCCGTTAATATCAAACCCCAGTATCAATCCAGTACCTTGGCACCTGCAAACTTCCCAACAGGCTCAATCTCCAACCCTGGAGATAATTTGGCAAAACCAATAGTCCCTGATCTGGATGACATGACGGAGATAGAAAAAGTAGAAGGGGAAAAAGCAAGGGAGGAGCTCCCAAAATAGTTCGAAGATCGATGCAAATGGTTGGAGGAGAAATTCAAGGCGCTGGAAAACGCTGATTACCAATGCGAGGTGGATGCTAAGAAGTTAAGCCTGGTCTCAGATCTGGTACTCCCTCCAAAGTTCAAGATGCCGGAGTTTGAAAAATACAACGGGACCAGCTGCCCCGAGGCCCATATTACAATGTTCTGTCGAAAAATGATGGGACATGTCAGCAACGACCAATTGTTGATTCACTGTTTCTAGGATAGTCTAATTGGAGCCGCGGCTAAATGGTACAATCAGTTGAGTCGTACTCAAGTCAATTCGTGGAAGGACTTATCACAGGCCTTCATGAAGCATTATAGCCATGTGATTGTTATAGCGCCTGACAGAATCACGTTACAGAACATGGAGAAAAAGTCAGGCGAAAGTTTCAGGAAATATACCCAAAAGTGGAGGGAAGTCGCTACACAAGTCCAACCGCCACTGCTGGAAAAAGAAACAACCATGCTCTTCATTAATACTCTGAAAGCCCCGTTCATTAACCATATGCTGGGAAGCGCTACAATAAGCTTCTCAGAAATAGTAATGTCCGGCGAGATGATTGAAAATGCCGTAAGGAGTGGAAAGATAGACGCAAGGGAAAGTACCAATAGGTCAACCCCGAAGAAAAATAAAGATGAAGTGGATAACATGAGCATGTTTAGTAAAGGGCACCCCAAGCCGATCACTATGGGACAGCTGAAGGCCAGTCATCAAGGCCCTTCAAGGCAAGAATCCCACTCGAGGTGAACTTAGAAAAACTCTAGTTCACTCCCATCCCCACAACGTATAGGGAGTTGTACCAAAATCTGTTTGATTCCCATGTGGTATCTCATTTCTACTCAGAACCCATGCAAACTTCGTTTCCCAAATGGTACGACGCAAGCGCCCAATGCAAGTACCACTCAGGGACCACGGGACACTCGATAGAAAACTGCACCACTTTCAAAAAACTAATTGAAAGGCTCATCCGAATGGGCATTGTGAAATTTGACAATCCGTCTAGTGTAGAAAATCGGTTACCCAACCATGCTGATAAGGGGGTAAACGCGATAATCGAGAATAAATGGAAAAGAATCAAGGAGAATATTACAGAAGTAAAAACCCCATTGAAATGGGTTTTGAAACAAATGATAGACATGGTATTAATCATTCAGACTTCGGAGGAGGTACCCAAAAGGATGAGGAGCTACTGTGAGTTCCACGCAGAAGACAGCCATGAAATCTATGAGGTGTCGAATTCAAAGATTTGGTGCAAAGTCTAATGGGAAACAAAGAGTTGGTTTTCTTTAAAGAGGTTTAAAGCTCGAAAGGAATGTCAAAAAAATCAGAACATTAACACCGTATCCAAAGAAGGAGCCGGAGAAGAGAATTCACCAGGCATCTACCCTTACATACTTGGGAGTGTCTTGAACAATGGGACTGTGGAAGAGATCCCTTTATTTTTAGAGTTAATCTAAAGTAATATTCAAAACACGCTTGTTTCTTTAAGCCTAGAGGCAATAAGAGTCTTTTGGTGAAATAGGCTTGTGTTCAGAATCTTTATTTCAATAAAATTCATCTTTTTTTTAGCAAATATTTTTTTTATTCTTTCCATGTCATACTATACATTCTTTTTTTCTTTGGAATATTCTTTCATTCTTCGTTCAAGATCATACCATATAAATAATCACCCTTAGAATCATTTATTCTTTGGAATTTCCCTTCGTACCTACAATAGGTACCCAGATATCAAGACATGAGCAATGCTGTTACTGACCCCCTTTTGAGTGAGATATGGGTCTAAAAGGATCTAAGGATTTTGAAGATGACAGAAATTGTAACTTATCTTTTGATTTGTTAAGGATGGTAAAACAAGATGAAAATAGGCTCAACCATACAAAGGGTCAGTGGACATTGCAAGTCTAGGAAAGGAGTGAAGATCGAACACACAGAAACAAAGCGAGACGTCAATGAGTTATTCCAGGAATTCAAAGATGTCTTTGCATGATCGCATCAAGATGTACCTAGGCGCGAGGATGCTGTAGAGTGTTTGAAAAGACATATGCTAATTGTTTTACGATAGCCAGGCCGATTATGAGGTTCGGGTACTGTTGGTCTACCATAAAAGGGATATCGCATCAGTTATGTCGTAAATGCCAAATTGAGGAAGATAAGACTGATGCACTTTCTCTATTTTTTCTACATGTGGGGCATATATGTTATAGGGACGATCTCTTCAAAAGTATCTAGTCAACACCAATTCATCTTCGTAATTGTCAATTACTTCACTAAGAGGGTGAAGGACACTTCATGTGTCAAAGTTACAGAGTCAACAGTCATCAATTTCAATTTCAAATTCTTATAAAAAAAAGAAAAGAAAAGAAAAAAGAAACCATCCAAAAAGATTTTGAAAGATGATTGAGACTTGTAAAGATTGGCATAGAGAAGTTACCATTTACCCTCTATGCTTCTCAAATGTTGGCCAGGACCTTCATCGGAGCAGCACATTTCTCATTGGTTTATGGAAGGGAAGTAATTTTTGGAAGTTGAGGTCCCTTTTCTCCGAGCTTTGATTGAATTAAAAACTGGATGAAGTAGAACGCCTCTAGTAAGCTTGATTGAAAGTATTCATCATGGTCGAATGCACCAAAAATGGATAATACAAGTTTATGGAAAAAAGGTTCACCCAAGAGAATCTTATGATGGTAAAAAGGATCCTTCTCACGTAAAAGGGACTTCAGAAGAAAGCGGATGCCAAATTGGGAAAGACCTTATGTAGTAAAGAAGGCCTATTCTGAAGAAGCATTGATGTGGACGAAGATATGCTCAATCTAGTGAATTCAGGTTTAGTCAAAAAAAAAGGAGAGAATAAGACGAAAACACGCAAAGGGCGCTTTGAGACCTTCTTTAAAAAAAAGAGAAAAACGGAGAGGCCAAGGTTAAAACCCGCAAAGGGCGCCTTGAGACCAAAGGGGCTTTGAGTCGAAAACCCGAAAAAAGCTGCTCAAATTTTGATCGAAAATGAGGCATACAGTAGTCTTGCTACGCTTGAATTAACAATGAGGAAGTATGTTACGTCTTGGGGCATCGACAAAGTACTCTGGATCCCCTAAACACATATTGAGCTTAAAATGGTCCTTAAAAAGTTTGAACAGAGAAGTTCAGGCTGCGATATTTAGGGCACCTAGTTTCTATCTTACCCATTCTGAATTTTCCATCTTTAATTGTTTTATTTTACACTACCAATAAATTTACTTCTTGATTGCATTTATTATCTTTGCTTAACTTATTTATTTCGTGTTATGCTCCTAATTAATTTCCTTCTTGTCCATGGTTATGATCTTTTTCAAGCATTTTTCATTGAAATAATGATTAGTGGACTAATAACACTTTCATAAAAGGAGTTTTGCATATTACTCTGGAAGCTTCTAAATACTGAAAGGACCTAAAGCAGGACTATTGTTTAAAACTCACCAAAGTTTAAGGGATTGAAATATTGATGGAGGAAGAGTCTAAACTAAGACTATCTCTCCGAATTTTTGTCAATAATGGTGATTGAACAAAATGACAAGATATTGCGTCAGTGATACAATCTTGACAAAAATTGGGCAATGTTAACCCGAGTGCAAAAGGGGAATCATTTTCGAGGAAAAATGATATTCTGCATCCATCATGCATACACATGTGGTTAGGTCACCTGAGGAGTGATTAGTCTATTGAACAAGTTACAGATCCTATACCCTTGAGCTGCAGTGGGATGGGTTGAAGTTGATACAGATCCTATAGCCATGAATCGCAATGGGATGGTTAAAGATGGTACAAATCTTACGTCCCTAAGGTACAGTGATGTAACACCCCGAATTTGGGCCTAGTAGAATTGAGCCTATTGGGCCTTGGGTGTAGGAGTTTTTAAAATTTTCGAGAGCAAGAGAACAGTACTAACACAAGTTAGACCTATTAGGTATGTGATTTTGAGTGTTTAGAGGGTACTATGAGGTCCCGGGTTCAAGTTAGGCCATAGGAAAAATTTTAATTTTTGACCCTTTAGTGGATAGGGCTGTTGGAAGTAGGGCTTAAGATTAATTAGGTGCATTTAGGAGACACAAGTTGGGCATGTGGCAAGGTGGCTGTGGCGTCAATGGAAGAGCAAGGAGGGGAGGAGTTCGAATCCCACAGATGGCAAGTTGGAGGCTTTTATTTTGCTCAGGAGAAGATAAGAGGTTGTGTTGGAATCAAATACTGATGGAGAAGTATTTGAATTGGTCAAGGTTGTTGGGTGAATTTGAATGAGAGATGAAGAGTGAATTAAGGAGGGATTTGTGGAGGAAATCATGGGATTCAAGTGTGGGAAGAGGTGGCCGAATGTGGGTCTAGCAAAAGGGAATTTCGATTGAGTGGGAGTGTTTTGGGTAGCATTTTCGGTAGGCAAAAGAGAGAGGGAGCCGAATGTTCTCTAGTTTTCTTCTGGTAGAAATTTTGCATTTTGGTTTTCTTTTGACTTTAGCATTTCGGGTCCTTTTCTCCTCAATCTTCTTTATCAAATTCTCAGCTTCTATCTTCCTCTTTTCGCATTATTTTTCATATATTATTTTCTTTGCTCGTTACATAAACATCAGTTGGCCGAAACTCTTCTTTCCACCTCTCTACATCTGTTCTTCTCTACTTTCCTCTCATCTCTTTCTTTTATTTTTTCCATAGCCGAAACATTCTTCCTTACTCGGCTCATCCCTGATCAAAGGCCGAATCTATTCACTCTTCTCAAGTGGGTTCTTTTCTAGTTGAAGGTAACGTTTTCTTTTCCCTTTATTTTCTTTGTTTTTCTCTCTTTTCTCTACTAAAGCAGAAACACTCAGCCTTAACTTTTTATTGTCTAGGTCGAATCTATTTCCTTTCTCCATCTCGAATCACGTTTTTTCTCTTTTGTGATAGCTGAAACCCCTTGTTAGCTAACTGTCGATTTTGTGGTACTTTTCTAATCGAGAGTTCTTCATGGAGGCAAGTAATAGCCAGTTTGAGGGGGGATCAGGAAGAGTGCCTAATGGAAATAGACTCGCAGCACCGGCTTCCAAGTTTAAGCAGCGTAGGGTGTCAGCGGTTCAGGACTTTTCGCCTAGATGCGGACGGGCATCGGCATCTAGTTCAACTAGGTAAACCGCAGTTGCTCGACCTAGTGAAGGCAAGTATTAGTAATCTCATAGTTAGGTGTTTAGATTAAAGATCTCTCAACTCTTTTGTTAATAGAGTTAATTATGCGTTATGTTTGGTATAGGTGACAATGTTAGTGATTATATAGTGCTCTACGTGATCAAGTGTGTAATCTCACACTACCGCTTATGCTATGAATGTTGTTCTGTGAATCGACCCAAAAGCCGAAGTGCCGAAAAGTCAAAAAATCAGCAACCGTGACCACTCGAGCGTGCGAGCGCTCGTAGTGATAAATCGAGCCACCAGGGATGGAGATAGATCATTGGGAGGGTCATGAACACTCTCGTGAACATGAGGTTGTAATGGGCCTTATCGAGCCGAACGGGCTAAGTGGGCCCAATGGGCTAACAGGCCCACATGAGCAAAACTGATGGAAAATTGCCGAATGATTGATGCGACTGCAAAGTCTATAAAAATGAGACCGAAAGCATGCCAAATAGGCCACACGAGCGTGTGGGCCTATTTGGGCCGAAAATGGATTTTAGGCCCAATTACACCGTAGAGACCCAAAAAAGGGTCCCAAGTCGCTCGAGGCGACAGTAGGCCTCTGGAAAGGCAGTTTGATGACTAAAATTACCAAAATACTCTTGGTGGGTAAATTATCGAAATACCCTTGGTGGGTAAATTACCAGAATACCCCTAGAAGGTATATTACCGAAATACCCTCAAATGGGGTAAAAATTACCGTTATACCCTTGATTGTGGTTAATTATCGTGTATGTGATTTTATTTATATTGTTCACACTTGTGATACATTGCATTCATATTATGTTGCATGGGTTGGGTTTTGATGATTGGAGGAAGTGCAGTTCCGGTGGCTCTGCCACATACCGTTTTAGTGGTTATGCCATATATTCTTATTTTAGTGGCTCAGCCATATATACCGTGATTAGCAGCTTGACTGCAATATTGGTGTGTTTGTCGGGGTGGGTTGACTTGTCCCCACATGGTGCGATTGGTTGGTACGGGTGGTGTGATGGTTGGACTGGGTTGGGCTACATTTTTTGTTGCATTACCATGATTTTAGGGCTTAGGTCCAGACCGATACCGTAAGGGCTCAGGCCCATATAGTGACCGTTATAGGGGATTGCATACTGAGTTCTCGTAACTCACCCCCTTTCTTTTAACCGTGCAGGTAGTCCCTAGCGTTAGAAGATTTAGAGCTACGGAGGACTTGGAGGTGGCCATACGTCGGATTAGCCTTTTACGAAATTTAGTAAATTCGGTTTTAGCTGATTTTATATTATTTTCTTTGTTTGGGTTAATATTTGTTGTAATAAGGCCATTGGATTTTTATCTTTTAAACTTTCATTTGGTAGTTTTGCTAGATAATGATTGTTAATTGGTTAATCACATTTTTTTTTTGAAAATATTCACAACCGTTTTTCAAAATATCACGTTTCCGCAACTTTTTAAGTCAGTTTTTTTTTACAACAAACAAGGTTTTTCTAAAATTATAACATCCTTGCAAGAATATAACTTTAACCAAATCATGTTTTGTAAGCAACAAAATCCAAAATTTTTAATAGGAATGCAAAGTTTTGTAAACTGAGGAAGGGTTTTAAACACGTAGCTTTTAAACAACCTTTGATGTGACATGCTAGATCCAGCCATAATGTCTAGGCCGGGTTTGGGGTGTTACAAGTGAAGTTATAGTGGGGCAAACCAGTTGAGCAAAATATGATTGTTTCTTCGGGTTCTCGGTCAAAATACCATCCAAGTAAGAAGACAGCGTAATACGTCAGGGATATCACCTCAACAAATGGCGAGCAATGACAGCCCAAATGTTAAAAAACATTGAATCATTCTCATAACATTTTGCATCCATTCATATAACATTCATAATACATATTGTTAGGAGCATTTTTCGATCATAGCATCCTAATCATTTGGCATAAACATAAGCATATGAAATCGAGTCTACAGGGCATGTCTCCCAGAGGATAGTGTAGCAATATTGGTAAAAATTACAGATCTTATCTCCCTAAGCAATAGTGGAGTAGATCGAAGACGATGAGCCTTAACCCCCTAAGTAGTAGGGTAACAGGCTGAAAATTACAGATATTATCTCCCTAAGAAGTAGTGGAGTAGATCGAAGACGATGAGCCTTAACCCCCTAAGTAGTAGGGTAACAGGCTGAAAATTACAAATCTTATCTCCCTAAGCAGTAGTGGAGTAGATCGAAGATGGTGAGCCTTAACCCCCTAAGCAGTAGGGTAACAGACTGAAGATTGTAGATCTTGTCACCCTAAGCAGTAGTGGAGCAAATTAAAAACTACGAATCTCACATCCATATAGCAATGGAGCAGATTCAAGCCACCAGCCTTATCACCCTAAGCAGTAGTGGAACAGGCTAAAAATTACGAGCCTTATCTCCATGTATCGACGATGGAGCAGACTAAAAACAGTAAGCCTTAACCCCCTGAGTAGTAGGATAACAGGCTAAAAATTACAGATCTCTCTCCGTAAGCAGTAGGGGAGCATATCGAAGACGGTGAGCCTTAACTCCCTAAGCAGTAGGGTAGCAGGCTAAAAATTACAGATCTCATCTCCCTAAGCAGTAGGGGAGCAGATCGAAGACGGTGAGCCTTAACCCCCTAAGCAGTAGGGTAACAGGTTAAAAATTACAGATCTTATCTCCCTAAGCAGTAGTGGAGCAGATCGAAGACGATGAGCCTTAACCCCCTAAGCAGTAGGACAACAGGCTGGAAAATGACAGACCACCCTATCTCCCTAAGCAATAGGGCAACAGGCTGGAATATGACAGACCGCCCTATCTCCCTAAACAGTAATGGAGTAGGTTGAAGACAGTGAGCCTTATCCCCCTAAGCAGTAGGGAAACAGGTTGAGTATCACAAATCATAAGCAGTAGCGGAGTAGATTGAAACAAAACAAAACTCCTATACCCTTGGAGATGCAATGGGTTAAAGCGAGGCTACCTGAAGAAGGGAAGCATCAAGAAACCAAGATTCGGCAAGACTGGGCAAAAATTGGTCCTTTTAAAGTCTTTGCTCCATTCTCGTTACACGACAATGACCAAAGAAGGGCAACTGTAGGGCCCAATTTTAAGCCCAGAGACCAATCCAAGAAAATTTAACGGTCCATTACAACATTTACAAGCCCAAACCCGAATGGCCCAACAACCTAAACTTTTGGCAGAAACCCTAGCCCTCTCTTCAATGTCGCTCCCCCACATGCGCCGCAACCATCGCACGCCACGCACCCGCAAGTCTCCGCGTCGTATGCCCCTCCACAATGTCCTCACTTGCGAAGCAAAACAAAGGCCAGCAAATTAAGGAATAGAAAGTAAAAACGTTGTATTTTTTATTTTCGTTTTTCGGGTATAAAAACCCAAACAAACTATTGTAAATGGAGGATTTCTTTTTAGATACAAGAGATTTACACATTTTTATACGGAATCAATACAAGAAAACCAAAAGAAACAGCAAAAACGAAAGGTTTTTAGTTTTTCTTTTTCTTTTTTATTTTTTTATTTTCGATTCGGTTGTGGCTTTTTAGCTTTCTTTTTTTCTTTTTTTTCATATACCAAAAGTTCTAAACATTTTTTAATAAAAAAGGGGAAATTTTTTACCTTTTTGGAGTTCGCCACTGTCTTGTGATGGCCGTACTAAATCAGTCCACTACGGCCGATGGTCGGCGGCGATGATCTACCTTGTGGTGAAAAATCGCCCAAAGGGAGAGAGGGGAGAGCTCCTCTCCTTTTTTTTTTTGGAATGTATGAGGAAATGAAATTTTCAAAAAAAAATCTAGCATTTATAGGGTCCCAAAATGACGTTGTTTTGGAGCTGGCCTTAAATGCTTAAAACGGCGTCGTTTTGCCTATATCCAGCCCGTGCAACCCGACCTGCAAGATGGGTCTGCGTGTTTTTTAAAGATGGGCTAATTACAGCCATGGTCCTTCCACTTTTTCAAACGGTTTCAATTTAGTCCAATTGCCTTTTTTATGGTTTTGTTAATTTGGCCACAGCATCTGTTGGGCGTTTCAATTTGGTCCCTAATGTGCCGATCCTCTAGGGAAAGGGCGTGTGTCCAAGGGAAGGGTTTATTGCCCATTTGGCCCTCCTCCATTTAGCGCCTATTCATTTTGGTTTTGTTGTTTATTTATTTATAATTTTTATCTTTAATTTCATTCTTATTTCAATTTAGTCCCTGATCTGTTCAATTTCAATTATTATTATTATTGTTTTTTGATTGGTCACTTATTTATTTATTTTACTATTACCACTGACATTTTTTATATATGTATATTATTATTATAACTATACTTATTATTAATATTATTTTATTGCTTTCAACATTACTATTTATTATTTCTATTTTCATTATTATTTTTATTTATCACTATTAATTTTAATATTATCACTATTATTTTATTAATACTATTTTATTTTTACTAATACTATTATTTCCATTTCTATTATTAATATTATTTTTATTTTAAACTTTTTTCATTATTATTATTACTATTTATCATTACTATTATTATCATTTTTATTATTAATACTATCGTTTATTTGAATTTTTTCCTTCCTATTATATTTATTATTATAATTCTTTATTATTATCGTGTTTATATTATCACTATTCGCTAAGTAGGACCATTTTTATGTTTTAACCGATTTTTTTATTTTAAAGGTTACATTGACTTTCTCTTCTTCTTTTTCACTTTTTTTCCCAAACTCATAAAAAGGGGTTTTTACAAAGGTAATATTTTGTGTTTAGAAGTTCGAGAAATTGTACCTTAACGTGCTGGGTTTCAATTTTTCGTTCGTCCAAATGACTAAATATCCTTTTTAAGATTTTCACCGTATTTTCTTAACTTCAAAAATAAGGCAATATTCCATGTTTGGAAATTCGAGGAATCATACTTTAACGTGCTGGGTTTCGGATTTTTTTGTTTGTCCAAATAGCAGAATACCATTTTAAAATTGTAATGCATGAATTTTGGAAATCATGAAATGATTTTGGTGTCGAGGGTTTGAAACATCGTGTCCAAACGTGCTGGATGTGATATTTCATCTTTTCGGAACAAGAGAATTTCGATATCCAATTCGAATTATCCAAACATTTTCTCAAGGATTCGTATTTTAAAATCTTTTCTAATTTTCGATGTTAGGATATTAATCAATCAATCAGGTACTAATTTTGGGCGTTGCGAGGGTGCTAATCCTTTCTCGTGCGTAACCGACTCCCGGACCTATTTTCTTAAAATTCGTAGACCAAAATGTTTTATAAGGTAACCCAATCACACTTCAAAAAAGATTGGTGGCGACTCCGTTTTTCTTTTTTAAGTCGACCCTTTTTTCAAACAAAAAAATAGTTTCGACAGATGATAATCAAATTCCATTTGAAATCTCTACAAAAAATAAGCTTGACTTTGATATAACTAGGTGTTGAGTTTCAATCCACATAAACCTTAACACATACAAATGTTAAAATCATTTAATATTAAAAAACACATTTTTGAAGAAAACAACAATATACAAATTAAAAAGTCTAACATCTTTTACATAAAAATGCTAATAGTGTGACTTAATTGATGAATACGCATCACCTATAAAATACACATTGTGACATTTGTGTGTTAAGGTTTACCTGGATTAGTACATATAAGTACCGAATATAATTATGTTGTTTAATAAAAATAAATATTAATTTTAAAAATTATTTAGTTTTTTAATTTAATTTTATTAATATAATATTTTATATTATTTTAGATAGTTTTGATGAAAGATAAAAGGATAATTATTATCTCTACTACTAATAAAGTAAAAAACTTCACAAGCAATCTAAAATAATGTCAAGTGTCTTTTTTATTATTTAATTATTATTTTATTATACCTTAAAATAAATGGCTTCAACCTAGACCCACTTGTGAAGTTTTTTACTCATATAGAATAATAATCCAAATATAAATATATTAACTTGAATATTTCATTAAAAAAGATAATATTCAATTTTTAATAAAATAAAGACAACTTAATATTTTAATATAAGTTATTACCTATCTACTTATCTTATTCAACACTTTTTATTGAAAATTTTAAATTAAGTAAAATAAATAGATAATTATCATATACATTTAAAATATTAAATATTGAAAATTTCCATTAAACACACCCTTAATTTTCCATTTGGGCAATTAAGAAAAAATGTTTAAAATTAGAGGTAAAAAATCAAATGTTGTAAAGATTGAAGATGAACCGAATTGTTCTTTGGAAAATAGGTACTAGTTGATGATATACATGGCTGATCATGAGGCTGGAGCTTTCTTCGGAGGAAAGAAAGGGTAAAGGGAGCCCACATAGAGGCCCCCATAAATGATGGTTTGAAGATGACAACCGCAAAGGGTATCTGTCATGCACATCTGTACTCTATATATCCTTTTAGAAATGGATAAAGAGATAGGGTTGGGAGGGAAAAGGTGGAACTTAGCATAGATCCTACTTGATTTAGCCAACCAAGTCTACCATTTGTATTTGTTCTAACTTAGCATAGATCCTACTTGATTTAGCCAACCAAGTCTACCATTTGTATTTGTTCTTTGGATTATGGTATGGCCCAAAATCTGTCTATTTACATGTGACTGCTGACTCTCACCATAACACATGTTTTTGTTGTTATTTGTCTTGAATTTGCTCAAGGCAAACAGAAATGGGTTTTACCCAAAACCAAAACGGGCAATTGGGCATGGGCTGCCTCTGCATTTCCCACTATTTGCTGCTCAGCTGTTCCTGTTGGTTTTATAATTTATGTGTCTCACCATTTTGTTTCATTGAATATGATATTGAGGTGTTACAATCAGTTAAGGTTTGTAATACACTGATATTCTAATTCAGAATCATGTAATTAATTAACATGAGTTTATTGAAGTATTTAATTGGGAAGAACCAAATGATCCAAATCCAATATAAAAGTAGAATTTCTTTTATGGAACAAAAGACACAAAGCCCATAATGCAGAAGAATTTTTTTACTTCAACAAACAAAATATAGAAACAAAAATGGAAAGCCAATGATAACTAAACTGCCACTGTTATCCTTGTTTGGGAAACCCACTCTTTTTTTTTTTTTTTTTTTTTTTTTAATTATAGGCAATTCTTCATGTCGGATTGGTCCCGTGCCACCATGAAATACTTTTTGTTATTATTATAGTATTATTTATGTTATCATGGTGGTCCCCTGAGAGATTGGTAATGGTAAAGTGCTGCTAGTCTTTCAAGGCGGTTGTCGAGTTTTTTTTTTTTTTTTTTCTTTAATCTTTTTTATTATAATTTATTTCTTTTGGGTTTTGTTGGGTTTCTTCTATAATTTGATTGGAGATGGATTCTGGGTTTGCTGGCCGAGCTTGGGATTCATGTTTCCAAGTTCTACTTCGAACTGCCTCTGCAACTCATCATCACAGTCACAGATAACAGCTGCCCTTTTCCATTTCCTCTATTCTTTATCAACCCAAGGTTAGTCCCCTTTAGCTAAAATCAAATGCTACTTTTTTTTTTAGCTTTCAGCTTAATAACTATGGGGATTATTGTTTTGTAATAGCTAGTTTGTTCTTTTTGCTGTTTTCTCTACCATGTCTTATGAGTTTGGAAAGGATGGTTTTGTTTTAACTGAGCCAATTTGGGTTGTTGGGTGGGAAAGGTGATCATGATTAAGGTTCATGAATCTTGTATGATTGAGTTTTGAGCTATGGATCATGGAACTGCAAGTTTGGAACTTGAGTAATTGGTCTTCCCATAAGCTGTAGTTAATTGATGTAAAAGTCATACTTTCTATGATTAGAAAGCCAAATCCTTCATTGCGTGCTTTTGTGTCTCTCTGAAATTTAATCCTCCTACCTTTTTTTCTCACAAAAATGGAAAAAGGAATCATTGACCCTCCAAATTTCTTCTCCAATGCTATGGGAAAATCAGGAATATTTAGGTTTAGATTTCAATATTCTTGGCTTTTATGGCTCAGTTTGCTTGATGCTGGTTTTGCAAAATACAAAAAGTAAAAATGAATAGAAAATAAAGAGAAACTAGCAAAAGCATCAACCAAATACAGAGTGAGTTTTCTTATCTCAAACTGGTTATAGAAGAAGTTAGAATTTTTCTCTGCTACAATTTCTATATGATAAAATTGTTATTGTAATGTTCATGATCACAATCACTAATAGTTGCAACTTTGTCAATACTTGTTTCGATTTCCAATGTATAGAATTCTTTCCTGGTGGTTGTTATTCATAGAGATGTCCTTTTTTGCTTGTTATTATCAGGAGAAAATGTCTTCATCAAGGCAAAGCCACTCGTCTAACAACTCTGGTAGATCAAGGCACAGTGCACGAGTTATTGCTCAAACCACTGTAGATGCCAAACTCCATGCAGAATTTGAGGAGTCCAGTAGCTCCTTTGACTATTCAAGTTCAGTGCGTGTAAGTGGAGATCAGCAACCTAGGTCAAACAAGGTTACCACAGCATATCTCCATAACATACAGAAAGGCAAGTTTATCCAACCCTTTGGGTGCTTGCTAGCCTTAGATGAGAAAACTTACAAGGTCGTAGCGTACAGTGAGAATGCCCCTGAAATGTTGACCATGGTTAGTCATGCAGTCCCGAGTGTTGGGGACTACCCAGTTCTTGGCATTGGAACTGACATAAAAACTATTTTTACTGCCCCCAGTGCCTCTGCATTGCTAAAGGCCCTAGGAATTGGGGAGGTTTCTCTTTTGAATCCAATCTTGGTCCATTGCAAGACTTCTGGGAAGCCCTTTTATGCAATAATCCATCGGGTAACAGGGAGCTTGATCATTGATTTTGAACCTGTGAAGCCCTATGAAGTTCCCATGACTGCTGCTGGAGCCTTGCAGTCGTACAAGCTGGCAGCAAAGGCAATTACTCACTTGCAGTCTCTACCTAGTGGGAGCATGGAAAGGCTCTGTGATACAATGGTGCAGGAGGTTTTTGAGCTCACTGGTTATGACAGGGTGATGGCCTATAAGTTCCATGATGATGATCATGGGGAAGTGGTTTCTGAGATGACAAAGCCAGGCCTAGAGCCTTATTTAGGTTTGCACTATCCAGCAACTGATATCCCTCAAGCTGCTCGATTTTTGTTTATGAAGAATAAAGTCCGTATGATTGTTGATTGTCGAGCAAAACATGTAAAAGTATATCAAGATGATAAGCTTCCTTTTGACCTAACATTTTGTGGTTCAACCCTAAGGGCTCCACACAGCTGCCATTTACAGTATATGGAGAACATGAATTCCATCGCTTCTCTGGTTATGGCTGTTATTGTCAATGATGGAGATGAGGAAGATGATAATACTGATTCTGCTCAGCCACAACAAAAGAGAAAGAGATTGTGGGGTTTGGTAGTATGCCATAACACCACTCCTAGGTTTGTTCCATTCCCACTCCGGTATGCTTGTGAGTTTCTTGCTCAAGTATTTGCCATCCATGTCAATAAGGAGTTAGAGTTGGAAAGCCAAATGATTGAGAAGAACATCCTTCGTACCCAGACCCTTTTATGTGATATGCTTATGCGTGATGCACCCGTCGGTATTGTATCACAGAGCCCAAATATAATGGATTTGGTGAAATGTGATGGGGCTGCCTTATTATACAAGGACAAAATATGGAAACTAGGAGTAACTCCAAGCGATTTCCAACTATATGAGATAGCGGCGTGGCTTTCTGAGTATCATATGGATTCCACCGGTCTGAGTACTGATAGCTTGCATGATGCTGGGTTCCCGGGGGCTTTGGGACTTGGTGATGTAGTTTGTGGGATGGCAGCTGTGAGGATAACCCCCAAGGACATGCTTTTCTGGTTCCGGTCACATACTGCTGCTGAAATTAGATGGGGTGGTGCAAAGCAGGAACTTGGCGAGAAAGATGATGATAGGAAAATGCACCCAAGGTCATCATTCAAGGCTTTCCTTGAAGTTGTCAAGACAAGGAGTTTGCCGTGGAAGGACTATGAAATGGATGCAATCCATTCTTTGCAGCTTATTCTACGGAATGCTTTCAAAGATGTTGTGACCACAGATACAAACACCAATGTCATTTACTCGAAGCTCACTGACCTCAAAATAGAGGGGATGCAAGAGCTGGAGGCAGTGACAAGTGAGATGGTTCGTTTGATTGAAACAGCTACTGTGCCAATTTTGGCGGTGGATGTTGATGGCCTGGTTAATGGGTGGAATATGAAAATTGCTGAGTTGACTGGTCTTCCAGTCGATAAGGCAATTGGAAGGCATTTACTCACACTTCTTGAAGATTCTTCAGTTGAAACAGTCGAGAAAATGTTGTCCTTGGCATTGCAGGGTATGTAATTTTCCCTTTGTTGGTATCTTTTCTTCCTGTTTCTTTTCTCTTTCTCCTTTTCCTGTTACCGTTTAGTTTTCTTTTAAATCATCAACAATTTTGTCAATTCTTCCTGATCAGGCAAGGAAGAAAAGAACATCCACTTTGAGATCAAAACTCATGGGTTGAGGTCTGAGGTTGGCCCCGTCAGTTTAGTTGTCAATGCTTGTGCGAACCGGGATCTCCATGAAAATGTTGTGGGGGTTTGTTTTGTGGCTCAGGATATAACTGGTCAGAAAATTGTCATGGACAAATTTACCCGGATTGAAGGTGATTACAAAGCAATTGTACAAAATCCAAACCCGCTGATTCCACCAATATTTGGAACAGATGAATTTGGCTGGTGCTCTGAGTGGAATACTGCAATGACAAAGATAACTGGGTGGAACCGAGATGAAGTGGTAGATAAAATGTTATTGGGGGAGGTTTTTGGGACCCACAACGCATGCTGTCGTCTCAAGAATCAAGAATCTTATGTCAATCTTGGTGTTGTACTTAATAATGCTGTGGCTGGTAATGAGCCTGAAAAGGTTCCTTTTGGTTTCTTTGGTCGTAGTGGAAAGTATGTGGAATGCTTGTTATGTGTGAATAAGAAATTGGACAGAGAGGGTGCTGTCACTGGTGTCTTTTGTTTCTTGCAGCTTGCAAGCCATGAGCTGCAACAAGCGCTTCATGTCCAGCGATTAACAGAGCAAACTGCCATGAAGAGATTGAAAGCATTAGCTTATTTGAAAAAGCAGATCCATAATCCTCTCGCTGGTATTATTTTTTCTACTCAAATGATGGAAGGCACAGAGTTAGGACCTGAACAAAAACGCCTTCTGCAGACTAGTACCCTGTGCCAAAACCAGCTCAGGAAGATTCTTGATGATTCAGACCTGCACACCATCATTGATGGGTATGAAAACGTCCTGCAAAAAGATGAACTTACTTTTCATTTTGTTTTTTGATCAGCGATAAACTGTTGCAGCATACACTTTCGAAACATAGATGCCATGCCAGACATAAGATCCTGCATAAAAAAAAATTCATAAGAAACTATTAACATAAACCATGATTTTATTGGCCTGGATTTTGTTACTTCTGGATTTTCTACGGCTTTGTCTTCTTTGAGGGTTCTATGCCCATGCTTATAGTTATCTCATACTTACCGGGTGTCCAACCAGTAGGAGTTTCATAACCCGAACTTCATTCACCAGTCAGACAGACAACTTTTCTTATATCCTAGATTTGGTCCTTGTTAATCAGAATTTCCTATATCCTTTCCCTTGTGCCCCCAGAGAACCAATGATTCCTTCTAGCATAATGACATCACTTTCCTTTAACCCCTGAGCTATGGTTTCCCTTACCTTGCACCCAGCCAGAATTGGAATTTAACTATGACGGAATATGGCTGCATACCTCAGTAGCTCCCAGCACATTTGGTTTGTGATATCTTTTATTTCAGTGCTTAACTTCTTTTCTCTTTTTCGTTTCTCTAAATTCTTAACAGCTATGTGGATCTTGAAATGATTGAATTCACCCTGCATGAGGTATTGACTGCTTCTATTAGTCAAGTGATGGTGACAAGCAATGGAAAACGTATCCGAATAGTCAATGATACAGCAGAAGATGTCCTGAGCGAGACCTTATATGGAGATAGTGTTAGACTTCAACAGGTCTTAGCTGATTTCTTGTTGATATCAGTTAATTTTACACCAAATGGAGGCCAACTAGTTGTTGTAGCTAACTTGACCAAAGATCAAATAGGACAGTCTGTTCACCTTGCACATTTGGAGCTCAGGTACTGTTTTGTTTCTTTCATTTGCATTCATGGTTTCATACTAATAGTTGACTTATGTCCTAAATATACCTCAAAGAAGAGAATGTTCCCTGCACACCAATTTAAGCATTTTGTTTCCTTTTTTTATTTAGATTGATTCATCGGTAGTATGTATATATGGTACTGGTATAGTATGCCCTCCGTTGTTTTATGCACAAATGAGCTCTACCTGTATATGAATTCACTGAAAGTAAAAGGCATTTTGTATGTATATTTTGGTTCAGGATAACACATGCAGGTGGCGGAGTACCTGAAGCAATGCTGAACCAAATGTTTGGAAATGAGGAAGACGCATCAGAGGAGGGTATCAGCTTGCTCATCAGCCGGAAGTTGGTAAAACTCATGAATGGAGATATCCAATACTTGAGGGAAGCAGGCAGGTCAACTTTCATCGTGACAGTTGAACTTGCTGCGGCAAATGGTCCAGATTCCAGAACCTAACTGACTTTGTTGGATATGATTTGACAATGGTGCTGTACAGTTAAGGAGAAGTTTCGGTGTTTGACAATGTAATTTGCAAAAGCCTGTGGGTTTTATTTGTTGAATGAGTTGCACTTTCATAAGATGTCTGTTCTTCCAAGGCTGCAGTAAAAGGTGCTCCAATTGTGAACTTATTGTTGAGTGTTGCCAGGCCAACTGGTACTTGGGAAATTGTAACATGTAATTGTTTCAGTGATAATATCTGGTATGTTATTCCACTTTCTGAAGTAAAATACCAAGAACCTTGAACAGCTTCTTCACGGCACAGCATTTTCATTTCAAATTTAAAATTAAACATAACAAATTCAATCAGATAGTACAGCCCTTTTAGGAAAGAAAACTTATAGTCACAGGATTTCTCTCTAACTACAAAAGCTCTGCTTTTTCTTTCTTTCTTGTCGGTGCATTTAGGCAGTAAACCGAGGGTGTAAATGAATCAAGATTGATGAATTTTTGCTTATGTTCATTTATTTATTTTTAAACTTAATTGTATTTGTTTGTGTTAATTAAGAGTTTCAAAATTGTATTTATTTGATTTAGTTATCACATTGCAGATACTATAAATTGAATCAATATCGCCTGCCTGTCTTAATGTACCCTTTGGTGCCTCTTTAATTAAATACCTTCACTTGTTTTTCTAATAGTAATAAAAATTTATTTCTAACTCATTTTTAGATATTATATTAATTTTAAAATTGAAAAATTAAAAATAAAAATTCTGATAATAACTTAAAAATAAAATGTTATTTTTCAGTGTAATATTTTAATTTATCCAAATAGAAATAATAAACGAAATAACTAATTTTTAATTGATTAAATTTTGTATTTATTTTGTATATACAAATTACATAATAAATATAATAAGTACTATATCATATAATCTCAATGAGTCATAGTAGGGGTGCGGCCAGGGTAAAATTGAGTCGAAGTATTATCATGTCATCACATAAAGATCATTGATGGAGGTTATAAATTTTGTTTAAAGATTTTCTCATTCAATATTTTAAAAATTATGCAAGATTTTTATTTCGGTTTCAGTCATGAATAATTAAATATGCAATGATAACATTTTTTCTAAACTATATGGTATGCTTATTATATATGCATGAACATGCTCATCAATTATATTTTATAATCTCATCTGTCATGCTATAAAATTGCAAAAATTAAATTGATTCTAACCAGTCAAAGGTTTTCATGGTTCCAACTTAAGGGAAAATAATAAAAATTACAATATCTTTTTTCAAAACATTCTTTGGATCTTCTAGGTAAAAGTCAAGTATAATGTGAGTTGTATCAAAATATCCCAAAACCCAAAATTAACTTGTTTGCCAATGTTAATACCAAAACTCGAAAATTGGAACAATTAACCGAAAGTCGTTCCCATTTTCGACCAGGGCTCCACCGTCGGACCATTGTCGCCAGCCACCACCATCTACCACCGTCGTTGCTGCCCATTATCAATTTTCTCAACCGCTCCACCGTCCACCATCGACCACTATCGATTGGCTCACCATCGATTGGCCACCACAATCTATTCCTGTCAGGTTTGCACTGCCTCGGTCGGTTTTGATGGTATCATTGGTCGCCTCACTTCTTTGGGTTCTGTCAAGACTTTTTATGTTACAAAGATGACTTAATCCGTTTCCTACTCACATGAATTTTTAAAATTTTACAAAAATAAAAATTTAAAATTTCTACTTAGAGATGATAGTTCACGATCTAATTACAAACCCAATAAATTAGAAAACATAAATTACAATCTATCTAATTTTTAAGAACCACGAACATTTGACAAAATTACTTCATAACAATTATAAAATAATTCATACATTCACCACATGCATAATAATCCAAACATGCATACAATTTAAAAACGTTACTTCTTATCTTATTTAATCAAACAATTAGAGCAAGAGAAAAATTCGGTATCAATTTATACTATAAACATAACACAACTTGAGTTTGATACCAATGGTTGAAAAAATTGATTTACAAAACAATACTTTTAGGCATAGCGGATGTTTAAATTATTTTTTTTAAATCGAGCCTTTTGATATTTATAATAATAATTTTTTAACTGAAATTATATTTATACTTTGTACAAAGGCGGTCTAGATCGTTTCTCAGCTTTCAACCGGTTAATCTTCTTTGCTATCTTCGAACCCCAAATTATTTTGAGTGTGAATTCAAATAAATCAAACCAAGTGCACAGAATAAAAATTTTTCTTTTAACTTCCAGTAGAAAAGTTAATTTAGTTTATAAATTGGAAACTATAATTATTTTCCGAAAAATAGAATTTATTCTTTAAAATAAATTGTTATATTTTTCAACAGAATATTAGTGTTCTCAAAGTTCTATAAATAGGTTAACTCATAGGTATTACGTATAGAAAAATAATACAAGAGTCCTATTCGAATAAAGTCTAATTAAAGAATAATATTTTAATAGAAAATACAAATTCTACTCTAAGTAGAATCCAATGGGGGCAATGACATCCCTAGGGTATCTAAGGTTTGCCGCCCTTCACAATTAAAATTAGGCATATTTGGGCCTTTCATGTTTTGGGCAAACTTTTATCCAACACTTATAAATATAGTTTATCAAACCCAATAACTATTTTCTATTTCCCAAAATATTAATTAATTAATTTAACTAATTTAATTTCTCAATTAATTTAATTTCTCAACCTAATTCTAATTTCGTTAAAAATCATAACAACTTTACCATGTTAGAATGAAATAATCCATGATGAAATTAATTTAATTGTCTTATCCAACAATTTTATGATGACTAATTGATTTAATTCTCACTTCTAACTTCAACTATTTAATTACAATTAGTTAAATAATAATTCAAGAAATTAAATAAAATTTTAAGTTATCTTTTGTACTTAACAAGAAAACATATTACAGATAGTGACACTTGCGATCCTTTTCTCTTACTTATCATTTTCATTCATTATATGAAATTTATTTTGGGTTATCTCGAGCTAGCTGATGAACCAATTGGACATATATAATCAAGGCTTCGACTCTTTTCCTATTAATTACAACTTATTTAAACATAGAGTCATTTCACTATAGCATCATGACTACAGTCTGCCTTATTATATATCAATTACGAAAGTTACTTTATTAAGTGCTTGTCTAATGACCTTATCATAAGTGTGTTACCCTAATAGGATATCTTTAATCTCTTTGAGATAAAATTTGTTCTCCTAATATGATCCTATTTATCTCATGGTTTCCATTACATCTTCCAAAATGACAATTACTAACGCATAGTAATTAAATCATTTTTCTTATGACAAATGACCTGTGGTCACATTCCTTTTTCATGAATCATGTAATGCCAATGAGAAGATATCATTTACTTTCTTACTAGAAACTTACAATTTTATAATAAGAAATTCGGGATGTGACAACTAGTTCTTTTTATCAAATAAGTATTATTTATAATCCACTAATTTAACCAGGACTTTCCTCTCTCTATAAATAGATGATACTCGTAAGGCTAAAAACATAATAATAAATTATACAAAATTTTGAGATATTTTTATTCATCGAAAATAGTGAGAATTTATTTTCTAAGTATAAATTCTATTTTCTAGGTATAACAATTCTATTGGTTTTTATAGAGAAAGATATTTACTTTCCTACTGAAAGTAAGAAAAATATTTTTGCATTTGTATTTGATTCGTAATTGTTCGGGCCCACATTCGAAACTATTCGTGGTAGAGAATAGCGAAGAAGATTATTCAGTTGACAGTTTAGAACGTCAAGGATCTATCTCGCACAACGCACTAGTACTTTTCAGGAAAAAAATTATTACTATAAATATAAAAAATCGACTCGGTTTTCAAAATTTTAATTTTCCGCTATAACAAAAAATTGTTTTTAAATTGGACTTTTTCCAACAGTATTCACCTTGAAGTTGGTCTAATCGACCCTTCCTTTTGTTGGATTTTCCAATTAAATACATTAGGATAAACTACAGAATTAGTCACCTAACTATTAGTGTGTTTCTATTTTGGTTATCAACCATGAAAATTTTCAATTTAGCCACTAAAGTTTTAGATCATTTCTATTTTGATAACTCATGTTTTAGATCATTCTATTTTAGCCACTCTCCGTTAAATGATTGACGAAAGTGATGATGTGACCTTTTTCTAACTAATTTTATAAATTTAGTCAAGGACAAAACTAGGGGGCTGGCAGGGGCCTTGGCCCCCCTTAAAATGGAAAGTTTTCCATTTAGGCCCTTTGAAATTTTTAAAATTTTAAATTAGTAAAGGTAAAATTACATTTTTGCCCCCTAAAAATTATAAAAATTTGATTTAGTACTTTAAAATTATAAAGATAAAGGCTATTAAAATGGTGAAATTGTATTTTTACAATCATAAAAATTACAATTTAATTTCAGCCCCCTAAAAATTTTCTTTGGCTTCATCCCTGCATTTAGTCATCAATACTCACACATTCTATCAATTTGATTCTAATTCTAAATAATTCAATAAATTTAACCCTCCATATTTACAAATTTTATCAATTTGAACCTCAAACACATAATTAAATATAAATTATATATTATAAAAAAAGTTATTGTTATATAAATAATATTATACATGTTTATATTTAATTATATAAGACTCAAAAATGCATTTAGCCTCCGGAACTTGACACCTCCCAACTTGGTACTTACAATTTTTTTATCCAAAGTTGGGACTTAAATTTTATTCATCAATGGTTTTGGTACTTTTTTATAATGGCGTTAAATATAGGATGTATGACACTCTTAGGTTATGACACGTAACACTAATGATGCCATAATCTATTTTTAAATAAAATATTTAAAATTATATACACCTTTTAAAATATAAAAAGAAATTATAAAATATATGTATCTAAAATTAAATTACCCAAAAAATTTAAAAGTTCAAGTTGAAAAATCGAAAACCCAAAAATTTACATCTTTTTCTAAATAAATTGAAAACAAATTAGATGATAATAAATTTTACAATAAATTTTATGCTTAGAGATGGGTGGATATTATTTCATGGTTCTTTAAGTTGACAAGAATGCAAAAGATGATAATTTGAAAAAGGCTTATAGGAAGGTTTTTCTTTTATTTGTTAATTATTTGTTAGGTTTCATAGGAAAAATCAGGTTCTACTATTGAGAACACTATTAACACGATAATAAAAGAAGTTTATAAAATCACAAATTTTCTGAGTTTTGGATGATTTTTAGTTTTGAGTTTATCAAAATCACAAGTTTATATATAAGTTTATCAAGATTTAATTAAATGTGTTTCAATATAATTAAATTTATATTTAATTATATGTGTTTGAGGATCAAATTGATAAAATTTGTAAATGTGGATGGTTAAATTTATTGAATTATTTAGAATTAAGATCAAATTGATAGAATATATAAGTATTGAGGACTAAATGTGTTATTATAATAATTAGAAAAAAGGCCACATCATCACTTCCATTAACCATTTAACAAAGAGTGACCAAAATAGAACGATGTAAAATGTGAGTAGCCAAAGTAGAAATAATCTAAAACGTTAATGGCTAAATTAAAAATTTTCTTAGTTGGATGACCAAAACAGAAACGCGCTAATAATTGGGTGACTAATTCTATAATTTACCCAATACATTATCTATGACAAATCTATGTAAAAAATATATTTATAAAAAATATTATATTAAAACCAAATGAAGTTTTGGTTGAAATAATTAAATTAAAAGTTTAAAATTCATAAGTCCCAAGTTCCTATCCTATCATAATATTAACTTATTAAAACTTGAAAAAGATTAAAATACATTTCTATTAATATTTGTTATTTAGTAAAAAAAATAAAAGTATTTTAGTAATTTTTAACTGAATTGATATGTAGTTGGCTTGTGATACCAACTCAATTAGAAGTTTAATATAAAACTAAATTTTGTCACATTTATGAGTAAAAAATATATGCAACAATTAAAATATGTAACAATAAAGAAATGGTTTTGGTTAAAATGATAAAATTAAAAAATTAAAATCCTAATAATGTTTGGGTTTGAAATTCATTATACACAAGTATTTTTCCAAATTATATATGAAAAGATAGAATTACCCTGAAAATATCTACTACTTCCTAAAAATGAGTAACTTTTAGTAAATTCATTACTATGACAGTAAAACACTTTAATATGTAATAAATATGATAAATACATAGAACATGTCTTATAAATATTTGATTTTTTAAAGTAAAAGATGAACAAAATCTTATTTTAATTTTTATTTAATTTGATAAAGAAACAAAATAGTTGATCTAACCAAATTTTAAAAAATTGAACTTTAAAGATGCTCATGAACTAGGTGACTTTAGTATCATATTAAAATATATTAAGTTTGTTTATTTTATTTTTTGAAAATTATTTATATTATTTTTATTTTACATTTAATAAATTTATATATTTTTATTTATTAAAATATTATACTTAAACAATTTAATATTTACGTTATAATATTATATATTATTATAAATTTAATTTTTATATGTTATAAATTACATAATATAATATAGGATAAATTATACCAATAGTCACTCAACTTTGGGGTAGTTGAGAAAACAGTAACACAAGTTTCAATTTAATCACTCAACTTTCGAAAAATAAAAAAATAGTCCTTCTAACCATTTTTTGTTACATGTCATTTAACGGGGCTAGCTATCATTTAAACAACCCCATTTAAGAAGTCCAGGAAGTAGAAGAATAAGAGAATAAGAAGAATAAGAGAAGAAATGGAGAAGAATAAGAATAAGAGAAGAAATGAAGAAGAAGAGAAAATGGAAGGAGCTTCGTACTAGCAATTCCCAAGGGTCAAAATTTGGGAACTCAAAGACGACTATGCTTCCATGACACCGATGCCTCCATGGCAAATGCCCTCCGCTGCATCATGATTGCCAAGGTTCCCACCATAGCCATCTTGATGCAACTACTAAAACCATTGAACCTGGAGTTATTTTTGCAAGAGAAAGCCATAAGTGCTTTGCATTTGAATCCTTTGTGTTTAAAACAATGTTGGAAGGCTTCGACTTCCCTGACTTTGGGTCACAAAAGATTCTAACTCAAAAAGACTTGACCCCGAGCAACATTTCAACACATTCAAGACCCTGAAATTTGCATACCCTAAATCATTTTTAGCTCAAAACCCAAGTTCTTTTTTAGTTAGATTCACCAAAACCAAGTACCTCAACCTTGTCCAGGCTAAAATGGAGTGCTCCTTTTTTGGGAACTTGAACCAAAGGAAGCTAGTTACCTCCAGTGGGTTCCCAGATACAACATTTTTCACAGCTTTTGCAGAGATGTCTAGGCAGTTTTGGCTCTTGCATTGCTTGGGATTGTCAATGCATGAACAAGTTTCTATCTTTCAGGTAAAGAAAGACTGTAGCTTCTAAGAGATTTACATGGAGAATGTGACTGAAGACTCACTTTTATCAGGAGAAATCAACAATGGCAATGTTGACGTTAGGGTCAATTTCAAAGTGGTTCCAAGGCTTAAGATTGGTGCAACTATGATACCAAGTCAAGTTTATTTGTCTCCGGTGATTCCTCCTCCGGTCAGTCGATAGGCGATGAACTTGTCTTTGAGGATGGAAGAGTTTACTTCAATTTCAACGAGGTCAATGGCTATGGTGGGAACCTCGGCGATCATGATGCGGCAAAGGGCGTTAGCCATGGAGGCGTCGGTGTTGTGGAAGCGTAGTCGTCTTTGAGTTCCCGAATTTTGACCATTGGGAATCGCTAGTATGAAGCTCTTCCATTTTCTCTTCTTTTATTCTTCTTCTCCTATTCTTCTTTTTACCTAAACCAATAATATTTTCTTTTCTTTTTGACCCTTTGACTACTCGTCCAACGTGGCAAGTTAACTGGCTACATCAGTTAGTTAATTGGCCATGTCAGCTAGCTATCCCGTTAAGCCTGTGATGGAAAATATTAATGAGTGATTGATTTATCACTTTTTAATAACGTTAGTGACTGTTTTGTTATTTTTCGAAAGTTGAGTGACTTACTTAAAACCTGAATAAATATTATGTCGACTATCCAAAATTAAGTGACGATTGATGTAATTTAACCAATAACATATTCAGATCAAATCTGAGGCTTGAATTTTACCACATTTTAAAATATCTTTATTTATTTATTTTTCGTCTAAATCTATTTGCCCCTCGAACAAATCTTCATATTTCAAATTAAAAGGGCATTTCCATCCTTTTCCTAAAAGTAATAAATAATGATACACCTTTTATCGGGGCTAAATTAATGCAAGGAGCCCTCACTGGCACATCATTTATTATTAGCTGAAAGATCCTGTGAAACACTTACCCCACGAGCTAAACATGTTGAAGTTAACTTACCCCACGAGCTAAACATGTTGAAGTTAACTGTATCTTTCAATATCCAAATAATTTTGGGATACTTGTCAGACAGGATTCAAACACGCTCATTTCTTTTGGAATCTCATGGCCCATGAGGGTTGGTAGGTAGCCGAAAACATGTTAAAGGAAACCCAGATTGAATGTTAGATTCCCAAGCATTTTTATGTTCCTCTTTAACACACTACACCAAATCAGACTTTTAGCGGCGTTTTTAGTGGCATTTTAAACAAAAACGCCACCAATATTACACAATAGTGGCGTTTGAAGGAAAATGCCGCAACAAAGCGATCAATAGCGGTGTTTTTATAATAAACGCCGCTAAAAACGATATATAGCGGCGCATTCGAGAAAACGCATCTAAATCTCCGACGTATAGTGGCACTTTTAAGAAAACGCCGCTAATGCTCTGACCTATAGCGGCGCTTTTGAGAAAACGCCGCTACATCTCCGACCTATAATGGCGCTTTTTATAAAACGCCGCTAATGCTTGGACCTTTAGCGGCGCTTTGTACCAAACGCCGGAAAATATTTTTTATTTCAAAACAAAAACGAGGACGTTTTAATTGCAATGTGAAAATGAGAAAAAACACAAAATGTAATCTTTAGCGGCGTTTTTAACTAAACGCCACTAAATTTTTTCTTTCAAAACAGAAACTACGCCGTTTTAATTACAGTGTAAAAATGGGATAAATTTAGCGGCGTTTTAAAAAAAATGCCGCTAAAGTCTGACTTATAGCGGCGTTTTTATAACAAACGCCACTAAATGTTATCTTTAGTGGCGTTTTTAACAAAAACGCCACAACATAATTTTTATATCAAAACAAAAACGACGTCGTTTTCATGTAAATATAAAAAGTGTAAAAAATTTGCGGCGTTTTTTTTATTCAATCTTTTTCAAAACAAAAAAAGAGTTGTTTTGATCATTTTATAATAATTCAATTTTAATTTACGTTGAGTGTTGAAAATTTTTGCCTTAGTGTTAAGGGTTTAGTATTTAGGGTGTAAGATGTGGGTCGTATGGTTTAGGGGTTAATGTTTATACTTTAGTGTTTTAGTGGTTTAGAGTTTTTGATTTAATGTTTAGTATTTGTGGTTATAGGGTTTATATATTTGTAAGGGTTTATGATTTAGGGTTTTATAGTTTATAGTGTTTAGGGTTTAGAGTTTATAAAGGTTTGTGGTTTAAGGTTTTAGGTTTAAGATGTTTTAGGGTTTAGAGTTTAGAGTTATGTATTTAGAGTTTTATAGGGTTTAAGGGTTTAAGACTTATAGTTTAGGGTATAGAGTTAAGGGTTAAGGATTGATAGTTTAGGAGTTTAGGGTTTAGGGTTTAGGGTTTAAGGTTTAGGGTTATAAGGTTCATAATTTAGTGATTTAGGGCTGAGGGTCGAGGGTTTATGGCTTAAGGTTTATAAGTTTAAAATTTTATGGGTTTAGGGTTTAGATTTCAAGATTGAAGGTTTAAGGTTTAGAATCTACGATTTAATGTTTAGGGGTTATTGGTTAAGGATTATGGTTTAAATGCTATGGGTTTAGGGTTTTTGGTTTAGGTGTTAGATGTTAGAAGTTTAAGTGTTAAGAGGACGGAGGTCAGGGTTTAGGGGTTAATGGGATAGGGGTTAGGTGTTTAGGGGTTATATATTGCATACATATATAAAAAGTTATATTTATTCAATATAAAATATATTGATGTATTTATATTTTAAAATTAAAATTAAAATTGAAAAAATTAAAATTAAAATTGGAAAAAATTAAAAGTAAAATTTTATATGTTAATTTAAAATTATAAAAATCTTCAAAAAATTCTGAAATTTTCTTAAAAGTTTAATATTCAAAATTAAAAAAATAAAATTCAAAAAATGATAATCTAAGCACAAAATTTTGAAAGAAAAAATAAGTAAAAATGAAAAAAATTAAAATTGAGAATAGTGGCGTTTTCATAAAAAACGCCGCTAATATGTTCCCCTAGACTGAAAACGCTGGCGTTTTATCAGGATTTTAGTGGCGTTTTAACAAAAACGCTGCAATAGTATATGTTATAGTGGCGTTTGTTAAGAAACGCCGCAAATTATTTGTTTATTTTTTAGTGGCGTTTTAACAAAAACGCCGCAATAGTATATGTTATAGTGGCATTTGTTAAGAAACGCCACAAATTATTTGTTTATTTTTTAGTGGCGTTTTATCAAAAAACGCCGCAAAAGGTGGGATATAGCGGCGCTAAACCAAAACGCCGCAAAAAATGTTACTGTACTTTAATTAAAACGGCGTTGTTTTATAGTTTTTTAGTGGCGTTTTTAGATAAATGCCGCAATATGTATGTTTTTAGTGGCGCGATTTGATAAACGCCGCAATGCTTGAATTATTTTAGGAAAAACATCGCGTTTTGCTCTCTGAAATCCCTAAATTGATTTTGCATCTCCGATTTTAGTCCTCTAAAATCTCCGATTTGATAATCTCACGTTGCTGGTTTTTTCTGAGGTCTAGCTTTTTAGTCCTCTCCGATTTCCATCTTGATTTTGCATCGCAGGCGAGATTAATCATTGTCCGAAATCCAAGCCTTTTCCAATTCAAAGGTAATCTTAATCAATAATTCGATTTCTTTATTTATTTGTTGTTTGGGTTTTGGTTTGAATGTGGTTAGGTATTTTTCGATTTGTATGTTGTTTAAGTTTGTTTGCTGAAAACAATGTTACAAATGAACTTTCCCCCTGAAATATGAACCATTACCCCTTTTTATGAACCATTACCGATACTTTAAAAAAATTGGATGACGAGTAAACAACCTTGTTTCTTTTTTGTTATTTAATGGTGTTGGTTCCTTTCAGAATGCAGTTGTTCTAATTCGAGTGGAAGTAAATGCAGGTTTAAGTGAAGTATGAATTGTATAAAATTCATCAATTTCTGTAAATTTGTATAACCCCCCCCAAAATGTTGAACAGAGTAAGTTGCATGAAATAGAAAATGTGTTAAAGAGTTATGAATAGACAAGCCAACAAGAATCCCATTTTCTTTTGTTCTCTAGCTTGTTTAGATAGTGTGATTACTCCATTTGTGTGAACCTAATGAAATATTGAAACAAACCCATTTCTTTTCTCTTGAAACGAAAGAAACTTAAATGTAATATATGAATAGGAGGCTAACAAAGATTGATTTTCTTCTTTGTCTACAAAGATTTCGATTACTCGCTTTGTTTGAGTAATCATTTAGCGTAAAACGAGTTGAGTATCACCTCCTCCAATTCCCTATATATGAGGTGTCCCGTTTCTTTAATGCATGGGAGGAAGAACAGTTGTCTTGCTCAAATGTTTCTAAGTATAAGAAAAATGGGAGAAGTCTCTCATTTTCAGTGATATTTTTCTTCATCCTGTTCCAATCCTAGTTAAAACTTTACGTATCTTATTGCTTTGCTCCAGTATAGACCTTAGGAAGTTCTTAATTTTGATTGGTACAAGGGCATGACAAGAAGACATATAGCAAATTGATATAATTTTTAATTTCAATATGGATTTTTCCAGTGATTACACTGTGGTGTTTGGGGGCAGACTATATTTCTGTGTCTACTTTAGCAATCAGGCTCTATTGCTAAGAGAGACCATGAAGTTTCTTGCACAAATGTTTCTAGTTTTTGTAACCATATTCATCCAATATTTATGTTATAACAAAAGAAAATAGGGACTTATCTCCAAGCTTTTTAAGCTGGTTAGCAGAGAGGACTTATCTCCAAGTTTTTTAATCTTTATCCTATCACTATAATTGAGTTCTTCATTTTACATTCTTTTTGTTCTAGTTAACTATAATAAAGAATGTGATTGTAATGCATTCTGTCTTTTGGTATATTATGGTGCTTTAGTGTTCTAATGCCAAATATGTGAAGATCATTAAGTTGTTGTGCGTCTAGATACACGCTTATATGGATATAATTATATTTTAATTAGATACCTATACAAGTATATTTATATTTCAATTAGTTGCACTCTTATTTCTTGGTGTTGGAATAATTTAGTGTTTTATTACTAATCTACTTTTAATTTTATGCTTTTTTTGACTTTTTAGCCATAAGCTCTTGGGAACTTGGTGTCTTGTCCTCAGTGTTTAACTGATGACTTTGTTTTTCATAGGGCCTTCTGGTTTTGATCAGAAGCTAGCATTTGGTTTTGGATTTACCCTTCTCATTCGTCCTCAGCACTTTAGGAACAAGTCGTGAGTACCCTTCTCATTCCCATGACCATCTTTTTATGTCTATGCTTGCTATTATATATGGATGCTTGCTATATCATACAACTGTCGACTTTGGACTTTACAAAACTCTAGTATCGATTTGAAAACCTTAATTTATGGTGTCTGCAAAACCTATTATATTGGTTGAAATATGCTATAAGTCTCTATACTTTTCGTGTATTTGAAAATTATAATTGAACAATCATAATAAGTATTAATAATTAATATAATTTTTCCGTCCGTACCAATTTGAACTCGTTACGATCTGAGCACGTAATAAATTTGAGCTCGAGGAAGCTCAAACCTATAACAGATTCAAGCTCAAGATCAATCTGACCTAACTTCAAGATAAATTCAATCCAAAGCCCAAAAAATCTCGAATTTATAATTGAACAATCATAATAAGTATTAATAATTAATATAATTTTATAATATTACTTAAAATAAAAATAAAATGTAAATAAATGACTATATTTTTGAAAGTGTTTCATAAGCATTGTATACTTATATTAAAAATTTATTAATAGGAAAATAATTAATAATAATTTTATTATATTAAATTATAAAGTGAAATAATTTTTAAAAACATAAAATTAATACAAATAATTTGAATACTATAATTATATATGTATAAAAATATATAAAAATAATAATTATTAAAATATATAAAATTAAGCTTTAATAATAATATAGTAATATATTATATAACTATTATCAAAAATTGAAACCGATTACCTAAACCCGACCTTAAACCAATACTAAATTGATATATTACTAACACATAATACAATAATGTATTATAATGTATTAGTATTACTAACACAAAATATAACATATAATTATTCCTAAAAATATTAATACATATATAACTATTATTATACTTATAGCATATTTCAACCAATATTATAGTAAATAATAATATTTAATAATATTTATTTTCTAAGCACCCTCACAACATCTCAACTTACCTAATCTAAAAGAATACAAAACTTATCTAAAAGATAGTAATAACTTTTTCATGTATTTGAATTCTATTATTTTATATTTAAATTGTAATAATTGTATTATTTGCTAAGTTATATTTGTGGTTTATGCTAAACCCTAAAAACTTAAAGCCCTAAACCTTAAACCCTAAACCCTAACCCCTAACCTCTAAACCCATAACCCTTAAAACCCTAAAATCTTAAAACTTTAAAACCCTAAACCCTAAACCCTAAATCCTAAACCCTAAACTCTAAACCTTAAATCCTAAACCTTAAATCCTAAACCCTAAATCGTAAAACATAAACCCTAAACACTAAACCCTAAACCCTAAACTATAAACCCTAAACCCTAAACCTTAAACCCTAAAATCCTAAACTTTAAAACCTTAAAACCCTAAACCTCAAATCCTAAACCCTAAATCCTAAACCCTAAACCCTAAACCTTAACCCTAAACTATAAACCATAAACCCTAGGTGTAACAATGCCACGTATGATGAATCTAAAAGAATACAAAACTTACCTAATTTTAAGATCAAAATTTCATAAATTACATAAGTTTACGATCAAATTTCATAACTTATATAATTTTAAGTTAATATCAAACTTCATAACTTACATAATACTTGTATAGATAAAAGAAAAAGATTCAAAGTATATAGGCTGGAAACCTGACGGGTTGCCTTATATCTCACAGTGAGATATAATGGATCCTCCCTAGGTGTAACAATCCCACGTATGATGAATCTAAAAGAATACAAAACTTACCTAATTTTAAGATCAAAATTTCATAAATTACATAAGTTTACGATCAAATTTCATAACTTACATAATTTTAATTTAATATCAAACTTCATAACTTACATAATACTTGTATAGATAAAAGAAAAAGATTCAAAGTATATAGGTTTGAAACACGATGGGTTGCCTTATATCTCACATGAGATATAATGGATCCTCCCTAGGTGTAACAATGCCACGTATGATGAATCTAAAAGAATACAAAACTTACCTAATTTTAAGATCAAATTTCATAACTTACATAAGTTTACGATCAAATTTCATAACTTACATAATACTTGTATAGAAAAAATAAGATTCAAAGTATATAGGCTGGAAACCTGATGGGTTGCCTTATATCTCACTGTTAGATATAATGGATCCTCCCTAGGTGTAACAATGCCGCGTATGATGGATCTTAAAGAATACATAACTTACTTAATTTTAAGATTAAATTTCATAGCATTATTTACATAAATTATTAATTAACAATTTAGCCGTATAATTTATTGTCAACTTTAGACTTCAACAACTACGAAATGGATAGGAGTTGGATGAAATTGTCAACGGTAAGCAACGGCTATGGAAATGGAGTAGAAACTTTTCTGAATTTCTCATTTCAAAATGCAAGCCAAGAGAATATTATTCTTTGCCCGTGTAAGAAGTGTTGCAATATTAACTGGCATTATTGTGAAGTGGTCTACGAACATCTAGTTGTTGATGGCTTTGTCCGGGGGTACAAAATATGGTTTTTTCATGGAGAGTGTACATCTAATGGAGCATCTTCATCGATGAATCTGGGGTATCCTCATAGTGCTTTCAATCAGAATGTTAGTGACGATAACATGGAAAACATGTTGCGGGATGCTTTTAATATGTGCAGTGATGGTTTTGGGTTATTTCCACCTGACTTGGGTGCAACCGATGATCATAATTTTGGTGGAAATTCTTTCACCGAAGGGGAAAAAAGTGTACTGGATGAACGACCAAATGAAGAAGCGGCAAGGTTCTACACGTTACTTGGTGAAATGAATGAAGAAGCGTATGAGGATCAAAATTTTCCAAACTGTCATTACAGATTCGTCTTTTCACTTGAAATGTTTGGGGTGGACCGAAAACTCGTTGACAATCTTTGTTAGAGTTTACGCAAGAAATGTTCCGTTGCAAAAATCCCTCAATCTTCCAAATACATGAAGAAATTGATAAAGGATTTGGGCTTTGGATACAACAAAATTCACAGTTGCCCAAATGATCGCATGTTGTATTAGGGCATTGCATAAACCAACAAGTCTTTGTCATGTATGCGGCCAATCCGTTGGATTAATAGAAATACTGAGAGACGATAATGAAGATGAACACGATACACAGTCAAAGAAGCAGCCAGTTAAGATTTTGCGATATTTTTCGCTAATACCAAGGCTTCAATGGCTTTTCATATCGTCGAAGACAGCCGAATCAATGACGTGGCACCGTGATGGATGAACCGATGATGGGTTGTTAAGGCATCCTGCAGATTCTTTAGCTTGGAAATGTTTTGACTCCAAATTTCCAAGCTTTGCAAGCGATCTTCGGAATGTGAGGCTTGGGCTAGCATCCGATGGATTTAACCCTTACAAACTCATGAGCACAACGTCAAGATTTGGCTTTGTGGTGCTTGTTCCCTACAATTTGCCTCCATGGGTTTGCATGAAACAATCTTCTTTTATCTTGTCTATGATTATACCTGGAGAGAAAGGGCCGGGAAATGATAGTGACGTCTATTTGCAGCCACTTGTTGACGAGTTAAAACAACTATGGGATGGTGTTCAGACATACAATGCAATGAGAAAAGAGAACTTCAATTTACGTGTGGCTTTAATGTGGACTATTAACGACTTTTCGGCTTATGCTAATTTATCTGGTTGGAGTACCAAGGGACATTATGCTTGTCCGTGTTGTGCTGTGCAGACATGTTCGCAATGGTTATATAATGGGAAGAAGTTTTCTTACATGAGGCATCGTCGGTGGTTACCGAAAAATCATACATTTAGATTTCAGAGTGCTTAGTTTGATGGTACTGAAGAGTTCAGACCATCTCCTTCGCAGACCGGTGGATCCGAAATATTGTTAATGTTGAAAGATATGAATTTCATTTAAGGAAAGATGAATCAACCGGCAAACCCGCATAGAAATAGAAGATCTAGGGATGAATCTGATGATGAATCTGATGAAGAGGATGATCCTAATGAGGCGACTTGTGGAAAAAAGAAGTATTTTTTCGAGTTGCCTTATTAGAACATCGATTTACGCCATAATCTTGATGTCATGCACATAGAGAAAATGTCTGCGAGAACATCATTGGGACTATTTTGAATGTCGATGGAAAATCGAAAGATAATCTTCAGAGTCGACTTGATTTAGTCCACATGGGAATTTGGCGTGAGCTTCATCCCCGAGCACTTTCGAATATGAAATATCGATTGCCGCCTGCTATTTTTTCAATGTCGAAGACGAAGAAAGAAGTGTTCTGTACGGTGTTGAAGGATATAAAGGTCCCGGATGCGTATGCATCAAATATATCGCAATGTGTGAGTCTTAAGGATCGAAGATTATATGGCTTAAAATCGCATGACTATCACATATTGATGCAAGACTTACTGCCAGTTGCTATGCGGTGTTGTATGTCGAAAAAGGTGACGGCTCCTGTAATTGAACTATCAAATATAATGAAAGGCATTTGTGGTAAAGTTTTGAATGTTCAAGAACTTGAGAGACTACAAGATCGAGCCGCATTGACTTTATGCAATCTGAAGAAGATATTCCCGCCTTCCTTCTTCACTATTATGGTGCACTTGTTAATTCATCTCCCGCGTAAAGCACTTCTTGGTGGACCCGTTTTCTATCGATGGATGTATCCCATTGAAAGGTCTTATCCCATTGAAAGGTCTTACTTTATTTGCAAAATATTCCTTCATTCAGCTCAATGCCTTTAGTTGTAACTTTTGATAATGTTGTATATCGTGTTTAGGTTCCTTTCCAAATTGAAGTCATCTTTACGCAATAAGCGTTATCCGGAAGGATCAATTCTTTGAGGGCTACTTGGCGAGGAATGTATGACTTTCTGTTTGAGGTATTTGGAAGATGTTGAAACAAGAATGAACAGACCAAGTAGAAATGCTGGGCTCACAGATCATAATTTGGCTGAAACTTATTTATTTTAAAGTTTCGGAGAACCGATCGACAAAGTCAAAATTACAGAATTAGACGATAGATCGTGGGTCCAAGCACATCGATACGTTCTTTTTCATCGCAACTCAATGGAACCATTTCGGAAGTACGTTCTACAATTTGATAAATACTCATCAATTATGATTTGTTTGTCTTCTAACGAAGTAAAACTTTTTTTACCGTAGTGAGTACAAACAAATATTGAGAGCTCGTTCACGATCTCGAAGATTGAATCGACGAGAAATTAATAAGTTGTTCGCAGAATCATTCCATGAATGGTTAAGCCAAATGGTACGCAATTTAAATTTTCATTGACAAGTAATAATATTTTCTCATAACATTCATAATTACTCGATTTACTTTTGACTCGATAGGTTTGGAGTCGGAATGAAATAAATGACGACGTTAAATGGCTTTCACAAGGTCCAAATGCAGAATAGTTAAAAGATATAGTGGCTTCTCATCAACGGATCTGATTTCATACAAGGTATCGCGAGAGATTGAGGAGAACCCAAAATTGTGGAATTGTTGTTAATTCTTCGATTACAAGTTATGCTAGTGCTAGGGACGATGAATCAGTCGAGGGAATTTGGAATATTACGGACTTATTACTGACATCATTGAGTTGGATTATTACGACAAATGCAAAGTTGTCTTATTTCGAGGTGATTGGGCTGATGTGAATACGGCTCGCAAAATTAAAAACGATCAATATGGATTTACAATGGTGAATTTCTCTCGATTAATTCACACCGGAGAACAACTGATGGACGAGCCGTATGTGTTTTCTTCTCAAGTTAAACAAGTTTTTTACTCGGAAGATCCAATTGATGAGGGTTGGTACGTAGTACTTCGAAACACCCCTAGAGACTTCTTCGACATTGGCAGTGGAAGTAGAGATGACATAGTCGGAAGATCGAAACATTGCCTTTTCGAACAAAACTTAAATGAAAATATCCTAGTACTAGTCAACAATTTCAATGGGTTCGTCAAGATGTGGACGAAGATATTCTGAAATATGATTTAGTAAGATTTTACGATTTATTATTTATATGTAATATTATAATTTTAATGTTGGGCATGTTATATAATTTAACTATTTTAAATGTCCTATTATTGTTGTTATTTGTTACTAAAATTTTGAACTATTTTATGTGTATTGCGGAAAAATGCCTAGAAGACGATTACGAGATTTAAATATTGTCCGCGATACTCCAAATCCGAAGAAGCTAATAGTAGTGAACAAAAACAATTGTTGGATCTTCTACTCTGGGACATAGATGACGAGCCGGAGAATTTGAAAGTAATGTTAAGTCTATTTTACATGCATGTTGAATTTTATTATTGATTCATTTTCAATTTTAATATAATAATATATCATTTTTCAATTGAAGGTGGTGGGACGCTTGAGGTCGGGGACGTACATTACTTAAAGATTTATCGACTTAGAGCCTACGAATCGTGTTAAAGTAAGGAGAAACAATCATGGCCAGCTTGTTGGATCTGAAGCTCGACTGTTAGGAGGCTATTTGGGCATTTTAGCACGAAATGGCAATATGTTGCCCATTAACTACGAATCATGGCATCACATGCCTGATGACAACAAAAATCAGGCTCTCGAAAATATTAAGGTAACAAAACGTGAATGTAATTTATAATACTTTAATTTAATTTTCATTTATATTAACTTTTATACTTTTTTTCTTGAGGTAGATTTAATTTAGAGGTCTCGATGACTATGTTAAGAAGACATTGGGTAAAAATGGAGAGACAATAAAAGCACGCTCAAAAAACAATATTTTAAGAAAGACATAAGCCTCGACGAAAAATTAAGAAATGTTCCACCGGGAATGTTGAGGTACCAATGGGAAGATCAAGTTAGATTTTGGAATTCAAAAAAAGGAGAGGTATTACGTACTTCTAAAATCGTATAAATTATTTGGTTTATAGTATTTACTATATATATAATTCAAATTGCATTATGTAGGACCGTGAGCGAGTTGGAATAAGCAGTAGACAGAAACAAAAATTCATGCACACGGCGGGTTCTAGAAGTTTTGCTTGTGTAGCTGAGGCCGAGGTATTATAATTTATTAATTCTGTCAAATATTAATTACTTTATACTATTAAATTATATTTTTCGCTAAAATGTAGGAAACTTATTGGTCAAAAAGTTGGACGCGTTGACTTTTTGACATTACTATAGAAAGAAGGATGGATCTCCGATGACATCCAAGTGCGAAAATTTTGGTATATTTACTTAATAAAATTTTATTTTTATAAATATTTCTAATGTTTAATTATAATAGTTTAATTCATCGTTTATAGTTTTAAATTTATAATGTTAAATTATGTTGCATTCTTTCTTATTTATATATTTCGTTTCTAACTCTTTCATTGATTTATTAGGATAAACTAAAGGAGAAGAAGGCGGAGTATGAAGCGGTGCTTGATTGATAGTTTTGTTAATCTTGAGGAGATTGATAATGAAATTATTACGATGTTTTGGGTCCCGAAAGGTACAACCGCTTGATTGATAGTTCATTAATCTTTAGTATATTTTAATAGAATTATCACCGATGTTTTTGGTCTTGAAAGGTATGGTCGGGTTCGATTTAAAGGATCTGGTGTTACCCCGACCCAATATTTTGGATCCGCCTCCCAGCAGTACATGCCTTCTGGGGGTCAATCTCGTGCTGAAGTTCAAAGGCTACAAAACTAGATAGCTCAGATGCAAAAGAGCACGGTTGAGCAGAGGCAGCAAATTGCTGATGTTCAAAGAAAATATGAAGAACTCCGAAGAATGACTTAGAGCGGATCTGAAAGCGGCAAGAATGAGAGGCGGCAGCAGCTACGAGGGAGGCAGAGGCAGCATCGATGCTAGCAGAAAGCGAGAAAGTCGAAGAGCTCCAAAGACTTCTTGAGATATGATGCGGATGTTTTAGCAGTCGCAGAAACCGTCATCTTAGACATTTAGTTTCTCGTTGTAACAATGTTTTGACATTATTACATTTACCATTATTGTTACAATATTTTCAGTTATCATTCATTTAATTTATTAAATTTCAAGTATCATTTAGAATTAATGTATTTGAATTGATTTTTATGCTAAATTTGCTGTTTTGGGTTGGAATTATATGTTATATTTACTGTTATTGGTTGGTTTTAGTGCAGGAGGGGTATAATATTGAAAAAATTGCACTTTGGAAATCTATACAAATTAGCGGCGTTTGTATAAAAGCGCCGCTAAATGTCAAGACTTTTTAACGGCGTTTGTAAAGAAAACGCCGCTAAAGGTCATGGTCTTTAGCGGCGTTTTTTTGAAAAGCGCCGGTAAAAGTCATGGCTTTTAGCGGCGTTTTTTGGAAAAGCGCCGCTAAAGACCATGACCTTTAGCGGCATTTTCTTTAAAAGCACCGCTAAAGGCCATGACTTTTTGCGACGTTTTCTGGAAAAGCGCCGCTAAAGACCATGACATTTAGCGGCGTTTTCTTTAAAAGCGCCGCTAAAGGCCATGACTTTTAGCGGCATTTTTTGGTAAAGCGCCGCTAAAGGCCATGACTTTTAGCGGCGTTTGTGAAGAAAACGCCGCTAAAGGCCATGGTCTTTAGCGACGCTTTTCTCACAAACGCCGCTAAAAGTCATGGTCTTTAGCGTGTTTTTTCTCATAAACGCCGCAAAAATTTTCGGCGGTTGTATTGACGGCGTTTTTTGTGGCGCTTAGAAAAGCGCCGCAAACACTTTTAGTGGCGCTTATAAACGCCGCTAGATGCAAAAAAAAAAAACGCCGCTAAAAGTCTATTTTCTGTAGTGACATTCTCATAATTCCTAGTTATTCACTATTTTCAGTTTTTTTGGAGTTTCCAAGACAGAAAAATAGAGGGGGAAGAAAGAGCTACAATGTTACAGTCGGAGCCTTTGCTTGTTAGAGAAGGAGCTGGTGAGAATAGTTCCACTGTCACCGCTACGCTTGTTCTTAGCACTATTGTGGCAGCTTGCATTTCCTTTGGCGTTGGATTTGTTGTAAGTAGGTCAATAACCACATTTTGCATATACCAAAGCATAAGTTACTTCTCATTCACCATGTTCCTTCTACTTGACAACCTCTTCTACTTCTGACCCAATTTTAGTTAGCTTGTATTTATTGTATTGTTGTTGAAGTTTACTTGTCTACTAGTATTGAGGAAATGTAAATGATTGCTTGAACCTTTTCATGATTTTTGTTTCAACAGATTGGATATACATCATCGACTCAGTCTGAAATCATGGAGGACTTGAGTCTTTCTATTGCAGAGGTAATACAAAATGCAGGATATGCATATCATTTTTCTTATGTGGGTATAAAGAGAAGCCAATTTGAGATTTCAAACAGCTTTCTAGCTGTTCAGTTTTCTCTTTTTGGTTCACTGTTAAAATCTTGGACCAATTCTAGGGGCATTTGTAAGTGGGAAGACTGCAGATCTGCTTGGTCGTAAAGGCGTAAGTTTCTATATGACTAGTGAACTGACCATACTATTTCTAGCCATTTATTGAATGCCAACGGTGGTCGGAAAATCGTGTCTAATTCTTCAGTGTCTTGAACTAGACCATGTGGGTTTTGAACATATTCTACATTGTGGGATGGCTTGCAATAGCATTTGCAAAGGTCTCTTCTGTTTTCCATTCTCTGTACCAACTTTTCCTTTATGGATATGCTCCGTTGCTTTCATTCGCTTAGGTGTTGTATTTTCGTGTGTTGGAAAGGTTCCTTGGTTGCTTGATGTAGGAAGATTATTGCTGGGAATCAGGAATGGAATTGCTGGTTATTTGGTACATGTTAAGATTCCATTTTGCATTTGGTATCTTTAATCATATGATGATGGCTAATGGTATAAATATTTCAACCCCGGACAGGTACCCGTATATCTTTCTGAGATAACACCAAAGAACCTTAGGGGAAGATTTACTGCTGGAGTACAGGCAAATTCTGAACTAGATAAAATTCAGGTCACTGTTAGTTGGTGCATCATGTTCTTAACAGCTGATTCTGCAGATTATTGGTATATTAGGCCTTTCAATGATGTATATAGTTGGTCCTTTCATCAATTGGCGCATCTTGGCTCTAATCAGTAACTTTTGAACTTTCTAGCCATGTGAACTGTATTAGAAGTGAAACCTAAAGTTAACTTTGGGGGGTGATTTTACGTGTAGGTATAATTCCGAGTCTTGTACAACTCCATCTTCTGTTCTTCATTCAAGAGTCTCCTAGGTGGCTGGTTAGTCAGATTTTAAGGTTTGATTGCTTTGTGTTGTTAGACTTAAGCCACAAACACTCCGAAAACACAACGCATAGATATATATTGGCATTTTACAATATTCTGCAAAACATTGCCTGAAGAAATGTAGTTTTGCTCTAACTTTGATTTCTCTGTAGGTAACTGTTGGTCGAGAAGAGTTTGAAACTGCGCTGCGGTCCCTCAGGGGAAAGAAAGCCAATGTTTTTGAGGAAGCAGCTTCTATAAAAGTAGCATTTCAACTTCATATGCATAACTTCTGTAAATGAAAACAGATACACTTTTGCTTGAAGAAAAGATATAAGATCAAATCTTTTTCAGGAATTTAACAATTCGCTCAAACGATTCTCATGGGGAGGAATGTTGGATTTGTTTCGGCCAAAATATTTTTGTTCCCTAATTGTAAGAACTTAATCATGATTTAAGAACTTTCTAGTTTCTCTTTATAAGTGTTTCTTTTATCTATAAACTTCTCGCATTGCACACAGATTGCAATTGGGCTGAAAGTACTTTAACACTCAGCAGGGGGCAATGCATATGCATAGTACTCGGGAGTTATTTTTACCACTGCTGGTAAATGATGTGTCCCAAACCCTAATAATATCTAAATCACATTATTAAAATGAAAAAGAAAGTCTCCACCATTTAACATAATGAGATTCTTTTTATTTGCTATAGGCTTATCGAAGTATGTCGGGCTTAGTACGTTGGCTGTTGTCAAGGTCCTATGCTGTTTTAAAGTTATGAACTGCATATACCAGACACTAAATGTTCCTATATTCATGTTTATAGATAATAATGGCTGATGTTGGTGCAAGCTTAATCGATAAGTTCGGAAGACGGTCGCTTCTCCTGGTCCGAAAAATGAAAAACTTTCAGAATTGAAAGGAATTTTCTGGCTAAACAGTTGGCTGATATTCCAACATTTTGCAGGTATCTTCAGCTGGATTATGTGTTGGCAGCTTCGTTACTGGGATGTCATTCCTTTTACAGGTTTCTTTTGAAAAAACCTACATTCTTTTACTTTTGGCTGTTCTTTGTGCATATAACAATGCATTAAAACTTAAGTTACCACTAGCAGGATCATCCCTTGTGGAGTGAAGGAACTCCAATTTTGGCACTGATTAGCATTTGGGTAAGTAACTTTCTCTTCTAGCATTGAATTAGGGAATGTAGTTTCTTTGGTTTTTTTTTTTTTTTTAAATTATATGTAAGCTACACGTTAGAGATTAAAAGATAATTATGTTGCATGTATTTCAGGTGTATATGGGGTCATACCAAGTAGGGATGGAAGGAATTCCTTGAATTATAGTGGTAGAGGTTAATTTACTTAGTTTTCTAACTTTCTATCCATTTACAAATCCATCCCATGTTGCTCCAACTCTTAATTTTTCTAGGAACATCCCTGTCTCCAGACAAGGGTACGGTGATATGTTCATCCAAAGATCTTCCAAATGTATGTTTTACTGCACATATTTAACAGTGAAAGGATTATGTTTCAGATTTTCCCCATAAACATAAATGGTGCAGCTGGGAGATTAGCTGGTTTGACTGGGAATATTTGTTCTTGGACTGTTTCATACAACTTTAACTTCTTATTCCAGTGGAGCTCAACAGGTGAGTAGTGTCTGTTGGTGTTTTAACCTTGTTTTAGCATTTGATCTAAGAAAAAATGACTTGTTTTGTGGAATTATTGTAGGGACATTCTTCATATTTTCAGCAATTTGTGGTGTTTTTGTCATATTTATTGCAAAGATGATACCGGAGACCATGGGGCGTACACTTGAAGAAGTACAAGCATCCCTTACTACTTCTCCATAGTGAGAACCAAGTGTATTGAGTAACTATTTGATATACTTTCCTGCAATATTCCCTCGTATACACATCTCGTGTATTTGGGGTCATCGTAGCATCCATTTGAGATATTATCTAAAAATTGCTAGAATGTATTAAAATTTTAGAAATAATTTTTTTTCAATTTTTACATTAGAAGTTGTTTAGATTAATTATTTGTTATTTTGTATAAAATATAATTTATTGGAATTTAAATGGGGTTTACATAAATAAAATTTTAAGCAATAAAGTATTTATAAATATTTAGTGAAAAGTATATAAAATTTCTGTTTATTCAAAATTTAGTTATAAATAATATATATTAGATATATTAATAAAGAGAGAAATAATAACCTTAAAAAAAAAGAAAAAGATATTGATTCAAAAATAATCCAAAATTTTACCCACTTTTACGAATCAACTTATAATTCAGTCTTTGAACCTGCGTTTTAGTGAGATTTGCGTGGTTAATCGTGCAATCGCAACTCTGCTCATTGGATAACAAAAGATTTGTACACCCCACCCCGCCTAAAGATTTATTTGAAAAGTAAAAGGGTTTGAAGATAAATTTTTTTTTGACCCAGTTGGATATTATTTTTTATTGTTTTTCTATCATTTTGTTATTATTTATTGTTACTATTTTATTATTAATGTTTCGATATTATATAACTCTTGTTTTATTATTAATTTAGTTATTATTTTAGAAATATTTACTTTGTAAGTTGTTATTGTCTTAATGTTATTTAAGTATATATATATTTTAATTTTTTCATTTGTTGAGAAATTTTATTTTAATGATTTTACTGTATTATATATTATATTTTTAAATTTTATTTTTATATGAAAATATTTAATGCTAGTTAAATTGAATTTAAATTTTAATATTTTTATTCAGATCAAACTTAAATAAAATTTTAAATCTATTTTTTAAATTGAGTTAATTCAAACCTAAAAAATATGCTTAAATTTTTATTTAACTTAACCTAAATTTTTATTTTACCTAACCCATAAATAAATAGCAATGGTGGGAAAATCTCACCACAGCAGAACTCATTATTCCCACTACCGCGTTAAGGGCTTTTAACAATTCAATTTCCATTCTCGCTCTTTCCTTTTCTTTTAATCAATGCTCTTTCCATTTTTTTTATACAACTGGATTACCATTTTTTTTATAATTGACAATAAAATAAAAATAATTTTATATAAGTAACTATATGAAGAAATATATAATTAAAAACATATGGATATTATGGATTTAAACCATGTAAATTAATTTAATTATTTTTAGTTTTATATTTTTTAAAATTTAAAATTTAAATCTTCACTAATGATAACTATTAAATTTATTTTGCTACTTTCTAAATTTGGTGCAGTAAACTTATTATAGTATGTGTAATGTTTATGTCAATTTATTATTCTAGTTAATTGATTAATGAGGGTCATTTACGTTAAGATCAAAATTTTAAATTTTGAAAAGTATAAAACTTAAAATGATATAATTGAAAAATATAGACAAAATCTACAACTATACGCATAGTATAATATTAGTAATTAAATTTAATCAAATATAATTAATTGTTACTTTTTGAATCAGGACTAAAATTTTAGAATTTGAAAAAGTATAGGAACTAAAATGGGACAAATCTCAAAATTATACATGAACTTTGATTTAATATGCAATTTGATAAATGAACTTTTATTTGGTGCAATTATACATGAAACTTTGATTGTGGTTCAAAATATTCATGAAACTTTCATTTTGATTCGTTATGTACATTTAAAAAATAAATATATCCAATTATTTTTATATTAGATAAATATAATTATAATTATTTTTTATGCAATATATAATATAAAATGAGGCTATATAAATAATTGTGTTAATAATACGTGAGAAATGAATCAAATAAAAATTTCATGTATAAAATTGCACAAAATCAAAGTTCATGTATAGAATTGCCCATCGGATCTAAGTGTTGGAAAAATCCGGTTTAAAATATATTTTTTTGCCACAGTGGAAAATTAAAATTTTGAAAATCAAGTCGGTTTGTGATATTTATAATAGTAAACTTTTCTCGAAAAGTACATGTGCTTTGAGCGAGACAAATCATAGACATTCTCGGCTTTCAACCAAATGACCTTCTCCGCTATTCTCGTACCCAGAGGCGAAGCCAGGGGGGCTGGCATAGGCCCCGGCCCCCCCTAAAATGTAATATTTCTGTTTAGGCCCTTAAAATTTTTTTAAAATTTTAAATTAGTAAAGGTAAAATTTCACTTTGGCCCCCCTAAAATTATAAAAATTCAATTTAATCATTTACAAATTATAAATATATAAACTATAAAAATTTAAAATTTCATCCGCCCCCCTAAAAAATTATCCTGACTTCGCCCCTGCTCGTACCACGAAGTGCTTCGAGTGTGGGCTCGAACAATCGTGAACCAAACACAAAACCAAAAATGATTTATTACTTTTAATAAGAAAGTAATTTTCTCTCTCAATAGAAACCGATAGAATTATTATTCTCAGAAAATAGAACTTATACTTAGAAATAAATTCTCTCTACCTTTTGGCAGAATAACAATATCTTAAATTTGTATTAAATTTGTGTTATAAATAACTCTACCAATGTCATATATTTATAGGGAAAGAAGAGAATTTTGGTTAAATCGGTAAAACACAAATAATATTTACTAAATAGAAAAACTAGCATTCTAGTTAAACTAGAAGGTGGGGTGACACACCCTAGTTAAATGCACTAGGGTTGCTACCCTTCATATCTAATATGACGAGAATTTAAGCTTCTCCTGTATTGGGTCCAATTAATTGTGTTATCTGAACTTTTAACCCAACACTTTATAATTTAAATAAACTTACTACATGTTTTTCTATTTCTCAAAATAAATATTATTTATTTATTTAATTTTTCAATTAAATAATTTTTTCAACTTAATTCTAATTCTTTTAAAGTTATGACAACTTTATCGTAAAAAGATTATGAGAAAATATATCTAATTTTCATATTCAACGGATTTACAATTACTAATTAATTTAATTCTATGATTGAACTTCAATTGTTTAATAAAATAATAATTCAAAAACTTAAATTAGTTCTCAAGTCATTTCTATACTCAAATTAGTTCTCAAGTCATTTCTATACTCAATGAGAAAACATATTCATTTGGGAATGTGACCTATTTCTCCAACTTTATCATTTCTACCTAATTCTGTTCATTTGATTTTACATGCAATTCATTTCTAGTTTAAACAAGCTAGTGAAGAGACCGATTGGACATATGTAATTAGGGCTCTAATAATTTATAATTAAGTTCTAACTTTTCATCTATTAATTATAAACTTATTTAGTCAGGAAGTCATTCCATTATAATATTGTGATTGAGCTATACCTAATTACATACCATTACAAAAACTACTTAACTAGTGCTTGTCTAATGACTTTGTCATAAGTGTGTTACCCTCATAGGCTATATTTAATCTCTTTGGGATAAATTCATTCTTCTTGTGTGATCCTAATTTTTCTTATGATAACCATTACATCTTTCATGAAAGATGAATTAATATCAATTAGTAATTAAGTTATTGATCACAAAGACAAAGGATCTGTGACCTTGTTTACTTTTCATCTATTATGTAATGTCGATGAGAGGATATCATTTACCTATTAGTTGGGCTATGAATTCCACTGGTGTGAATGATACTACATACTGCAGAAGTCACCTGATGCACCAACTTTCGGTTCATTATCTATTTGAACTCAGGCTTTTACTTACATCAAAGTAAACGAGTCACACATACATAATCCATCATCCACTTAGTATTGAGGTATGCCATAGTGAATGCCACAAGTGAATAAACCCGTAAACGAATCTAGAATTTATTCTACTTAGGTCCTATCCAATGTACTATTAGTCTAGTCAGTAACATCTCTGTCTCTATCTTTTGGGAGTCATTCGCTCCAATGCTTAAGACAAAACATCTTTCTAATTAGACTTGATAGACGTCATATGAGTCTTCCAATTGGTTTGCAAATTTCCAATTAAACTAATTAAATGTTTAAGTTCATTTATTGATATAAGTTGTCTTTCCATATTACAAATCAACCACATAATATTACTTAGTTTTAGTTAAATGTTAGATAGAAAGTGAGCCAATATTTACTTTCATTTTATTTTTTGTGCAAAAATCATTGAGAATAATATACAATGATATTAATGTAATTAATGGATATTATTATTAAACTAATTTGTTCGAAAAAGACAAGTGTATATAAACGAAAATATAACACTTAAGAAACCAGATTCGTTCGTGTATAATTTTGAGATTTATCCAAACTAAAATGTACAAAGCCTAAAATTAATTAAATTAAAATATCAAGACTAAATTCATAACTTTGGAAAAGTACAAGGACTAATAGAAAAATTTAACCATTAGATATTTGTATATAGGTTAAGCTTCATTGTCGCATAAACTCTATCCATAACAAAGTTTCCTATCGACTCCTAAGGTTCTATAAATCAATTCAAATTTCACCAAATGCAAATCATAAGCTTGTTGTGGATGAAGTCCTCTGAAGGGAGAACCTATACTCGACACTTCAAACCAAATTGCTGCAATCGAAGCAAACCCTACTGTAATAGGCCCATTTTGCCCGGGCCCATGTAAAATAAAACAAACCGAAATAAAACAGAAAAATAAAAAATATAAACCAAAGTTCAAATGCTACTAATGTCCATTTACAAAACAATTAACCCAAACCTAAATTACTAAACCCATTACACCCGGTAGCCCAATTACAAGCCAAAACCAATTACAACCTAAAACTAATACCCATAACCCGAATACACCCTGGCCCAAATTACAAAACACCCCCAGCAAACCCTAGCCCTAGTAGCATGGTGCCGCCGCAGCCTCCATCATGCCTTCACTGCCGAGCGTTGCGCCGCCTTCATCATCGGGAATCACGTCCCATTCTCGCCATTAACCTACAAACAAGGAAAAGAAATGGGCAGTAGCAACAGATTGTGTTTTTACATTTATTTTTTTTATTTTATTTTGGGTTATAAATAACCCCAAACAACCTGTAAAAGAGGGATACATACATGAAAAATACAATATACAATCAAAGAGATCAGCAAAGTTTTTTTTTTTATTCTTCTTCTGTTTTTTTGAATATGTCATTATATGTAAACACAAATATTTTTTATATTTCATACTAGATAGATAGGTATTAAACCATAAAAAAAGAGGGGAAAAGCTTACTTTTTGGAATTTTCGACCACTGTATACAATTGGTAGTGACGGTGATTCACGGCTGACGATCGACCAAATTGATGACCGGACTGGTCTTGGAAGGCTTTTGAGAGAAAAGAGATTTCTCTCTGTTTCTTTTTTTTTAAGAACTGATTCAAATGTTTTTTTTTCCAGATTTTTTGCCTTTTATACCCCCAAAATACGGCGTCGTTTTGAGAGTTGGGTTCAGAGGCCAAAACGACGTCGTTTTGGGCCTCTGACCCACGACCTGACCCGCTCCAAGGGGAAGATCCTCGTGTTTTTATGCGGATGGGATAATTTCACTTTTAGTCCTTCCGCATTTTCTCCCTTTTAAATCAAGTTCTCATTATTCCTAATTTTGCCTAATAAGTTTTCCTCTTTTTCAACTTGGTCCGCATTCGAACGGCATCGTTTCAGAGGGTAGGGTTATTTTCTAATTTGGTCCCTCTACGTTGCGCACACGTTACAATTCGATCCTTCCCCTTTTATTTATTTCTGATTTTGCCCCAAACTTTTATTTTAAATGTAATTTAGTCCTTTCTCTTATTTTCTTTTATTATTTTTTTGCTATTATTGTCCCTTTTGTTATTCTTGTTTGTTACATTAAGTATTTTAATAATAATAATATTATTATTAGTTATTGTTATTATTATTAATACTATTATTATACGTACTATCATTCTTATTATATTTATGACCATTATTATTTTTATATATTATTATTACTATAGCTATATTTATTTTTATTATTATATCTATCATTATTATTGTTGAAATCATTTTTAAGATTTGGAAAATGGGGATCGACTTAAAAATGAAAACGGGAGTCGCCACCAATCCCTTTTTACTTAGGTGGGATTGGATCACCTTATAAGACGTTTTATTTCAAAACATTGATTTTTGGTCCACAAAATACCAGAAAATAGGTTCGGGTGTCAGTTACGCATGAGGAAGGGTTAGCACCCTCGTAACGCCCAAAAATTGGTACCTAATTGATTAATTAATGTCCTTATGTCGAGAATTTGAAAATATAACATCCTCAAAGTGGGCCTACTCATTTATATGATAGTCTAATATGATAAGTTGGGATTGTAAAGGTTGGGCTGACTTTTTGATTAAATATATGGATTAGAGTTTAAATTAAGTGATATTTTGGGCTTTTAAAAAAAATTGGGTTAGGTGGCTAATAAATGGTGTTAGCTTATAATTTAAGAAGATGGTTAATTAAGTGACAAGCTGGGCTTGTGGCTCAAAGAATTAAAGTGCATTAAGTGGGCATAAGGTGGCGCCATAAGGGGGGAGGAATTTGGGCCATTATGTGGTCGTTTGGGCCCTAAAAGATGGGTCAAATTCGGCACTTAAATGGGAAGGGGGTGGACGGTAATTAGGCTACCTTTTAGGAGTTATTTCTTTTATTTTAACTGTTAAAAAGCTGATAATTAATAAGGAGGAGTTGGATTTAAGGTGGCCTCTCTTAAAGGTAAGATAAGGATTGAGTTATCAGATGAGATGAAGGCTATCAGGAGAGGAGAGAGTTGGCCGAAATTCCAACTCTGTGTCTGTGGGTATGCCAAAATTTCTCTATAAATAGGGAGTAGTATTCTTCAATTTCGGTATTCTGAAACCCTATTCTTCTCTCATTCTCTGCCGAAATTTCCAAGCCTTCTCTACAGTTTCTGTTTTTCTTTTTCTAAAAGTCGAATTCCTTTGTTCATACCCTCATCTCCCATAGCCGAATCAACAAGTGAGATCTCTGTTTTCCCGAAGGTGCACCATAAGCCACATACTCCTTAGTAATCTGGTGAGTTTCGGGATTTTACTCTATGCAATTTCACTCTTTCTTTTCATTCAGATCTAACCCAAAGACTTATTTAAGGCTGTTGATTTTCCCTCTCTGCTTTTAGTAGCGAATCATCTCATAAAAGTCTTACATGCCGATTTGGTGGAAAAGTCAAGGTAGGAAGGTGACGTTTTCTTAGGGATTTTCGGATTCGACAAATAAGGCTCTACGTTAGGGATAATAGATTTTCGCGGTAACTGGTGTGTAATACCTCCCCACCATCTAGATCGCCTAATATTGTATGTTCATGTGTTTTATATGTTTTGATAAATGCCAAATCTCGGTTTATTGATGCAACCCCAAGGAGGGTAAATGCGGATCCCAGTTAGTAAATAATCTGTTTAAATGTTATAAGTAAAATGCTTGTATGTGATTGCATGGGTTGGGTTGATGAAAGGAGGAAGTTATCGTTATATGTATAGCGGCTAATGCCGTGAATCGTTATCTGAGCTTGACCATTAAATGTTATCTGAGCTTGACCATTATATGTTATAAGGGCTTCGGCCATCATATGTGGATGAGCAGCATGACTGCCATCATGGTGTGTAGCGGTGTGGGTCGATTGTAGAAATCCCCAATGGTGTGAACGGTTGGTACGGGGGTGTGTAGCGGATGGAAACCTAGGCAAGCAGGTTAGGCCTTGCATATTAATTGCTATTAATTTTATTATGATTATTACATTTGTTTATTTTGTTTAATGGGCTTAAGGCCCAAACTTTAGTGGTGCATGAGGGTTGCACACTGAGTCTCGCGACTCACCCTTTAATTAACATTTCAGGTGATACCTAGTGATTCGGACCGGGCTGGAGAGGAACACAAGGTGGCCATACAGAAGAATATGTAGATTTGGCAAAAAGAGACTCAAGTTTTATTTTATCTTTTTAATTAATGGACTTCAAATCTCGTTGTAATAAGGCCATGGGCTATTATGTTTTATTATGGGCTTCTATTACTTTAAGTCGTTTAAGTTTTTATTTTAATTAAAAATACATGTATTTAAGTTTGGATTTTGAAACACCCCAAACCCGGCCCAAAAAGCCTGACCGGATTTGTTATGTTCCTCGAATCTAACTTTAGCAAATTCTCGTTTTATTTAAGAAAAACTTGATGATTTTTGTAGAAAAGCAGTTAAATTAATATTTTAGGTTGAAATCAAATTGTAAAGTAAATTTATGTCTTTTAAAACATTATTTTAGAAGGAGTTAATAAATTAAAAGAAAACCAAATTTATGGAAATTACTTTAAAACACATATATATATTAGTGACAAAAACATTTTTAAATTATTTATCGAAAAACCATTTAGTTATTTAATAGATATTTGTCCATGGCAAAATAAAAGTCCAAACACAAAAATTAAAAACAGTTTATAGTGGCCTTATTACAAAAATAGCAAACCCATAATAAAGTCTAAGTAGTAGAAATTAAATAAGTTTAAATTGGAAAATCTTCAAAATACTTGATATGAGCATTGGCCACCACGGAGTACTTGCCGACCCGATCCATCGCACTACGAATCATCTAAAAAGTTATCCCACAAAAGTGGGTGAGTTATAAACTCAATGTGTAACACATACATTAAAAAGCCCATTTGATCATATGCCTTAAAGCCCAAAAATTTCACATATGGCCATAGGCCCATTTAACTCATATTTAGCCCAAAGGCCCATTTAGCTCATATTTAGCCCAAAAGCCCATTTTTATAACAGATTAAATAATAATCAATTAAATCACATGGATATGTACAAATAATGAAATGCAAACCCGGCCCACCTAATATCCATCCGCTACACACCACCCGTACCAACCAACACACCGTGAGGATTACTAAATCGACCCTCCATCCGCTACACACCATCGAAGGCAGTTGCTGCAGTCAACATGCACATCGCCCTTATAATTTTGTGGCAAGGCCACCAGACAAAATTGTGACCGAAGTCACCGGATTTCAAATATGTGACCGAAGTCACCAGATTTCACATATGTGACCAAAGTCACCGGATTTCAAATATGTGACCGAAGTCACCAGATTTCACATATGTGACCGAAGTCACCGAAAATGTGGTAAAACCACCAGAATACTTCCTCCTTTATCAAATATACCTATATGCCCATGCACATACATATCATTTAGTTTTCATGCCATTTACCCCAAAATCATAATATAATCATACTTATTTCACATTTTATGCATATAGCAAAATTAACGAAATATTGGGCTAAACATACCTGAATATCGTATACCACTGAATGGTATCCAAAAATCATTATTAAACACATTATCATAAAATCACATATAAAAATAGATCTATGAGTTTTTAATGTAGGGTTACACACCTTATGACAGTGAGAATGATACTCTCTCGCTCGTCAACACCTAGTTAATCATCACACTTGGTTAGGATACACTATTACTAATAAAATTATACTATTGATGAGGGATCTAAATCCTTACCCTCGGATTCTCGAACAACCGTTATTTGTGGTTTTTCTCCGCTAGATGGATCAAAACCCACAGATATCCCACCAATGTAAAGTGGTTCGGTTGTACGTACTACTTCAAATAACCGATCTTCGTTAGCGGAGGGTCCACAACCGGTGGAAAATCTCTTCACGCGATCTGACCCTTCATTTGAAGTTCGATGGTAAAACAGTGCCTCCTCTCTTCCAAACACTCCGTACTGCTCTTTTCTTACCTATCTTGTTAGTCTTAAATCACCCCTAAAAATAAGATTGATTAATAGTCTATTTAAGAAATCGATATAACCAAAAGGGATAATCTTACCTTGGATGATTTCGAAAGATCACTTCTTAAAAGTTGGCTTCAACAAAGATCCTTAAAAATCCTTTCCAAGGATTCGGCCTAGGAGAGAAAAATAAGAGATCATGATTCTAAATTTGCCAAAGTAAAAAGAAAGAAATAATGAAAACGATTGACGAAAAGTTTTACTTACCCACTTGAAGATTCGGCCTAAAACAAAAAAGAAAAGAATAAAAATGGATTTGGTGGTTTCGATTTGTACAAAAAGAAAAGGAGAAAAAGATGGTGATTTATGGCCAAAATGGTCTCAGTTTTTGAAGAAAGAAAAGGAGAAAGGAGATCGAAATAGAATATAATTCGGCTTGAACAAAAAGAAGAAAAGGATTGATGATTCTTGGTTTTAGTAGAAAGTAGTTTCGATTGAGAGAAGAAAGAAAGAAAATAAAATTAGAAGGAAAGAGAAAAGGAAGAAAAAGAGAAAGAGAAAGAGAGATTAAAAGAATATGATGATGATGAAGATGATTTTCAAAGAGAAAAGAGATAGGTTTTGGGGCTTAGGTGCATTCGGCCAAGAGGGAGAAATGAAGAAAAATGGTGCTTAAACTTTGGTACTTTCGGCAATGAGAGAAAAAAGAAAAGAAGAAAGGCTTTTCCAACTTTTGATGCTTTTGACAAGAATTTTGAGAGAATAGGAATTTTAATCGAAATGGTCAAAATGAGAGCCAAAACAAAGAGAAGTTTTTACCTAATGCCCATAGCAAGATTCGCTAAGAGGAGAGTTTTGGAGAAATGAGAAAAGATGTACAATTGCTAGAACTTTTGGCCAACTTTCACCCCTAACTCAAGTCAAATTCGCCAACAAGGAAGCCAACACAATCCCCCTTTTTCCTCCACAATTCTTCCCCATCAACCCTAAGATTGCTATCACCATTAACCACCCTCTTTAGCCCCTAAAACCGACCAGGTTCATGGTCAAATGACCATGAACAAGTTTCCAAAACATTGCCCATATATCAAGCCTCTTGTCCCCCCTATCTTATCATCCTATCTTGATTCCATGCCATAATTCTTTAACTTGCCTTTTTCATATGGTCAAATAGCCAAAATTAAAAGAATGCTCATCCTTTCTAGAAGAACCTTGGCCGACATATAGGGAAGGAAACAAAAATAAAATCCTCCCATTTGCTAGCTAGGGGATTCGAACCTCTCCCCTCAAGCACTCATCCATGTGTCCTTACCACTTTGCTAATTACTCATCTTATGCTTTAAGCTCCTTGTCATTAATTCTTAAAGCCTAACATGCTTAGCTCCATTTTAATTATTAGAAATTAAAAGTTTCACTAAGCATTCACTTAATTAATGAAGCTCAAAAATAACTTCCAAAACACACTTAACATATTTAAGCATACAACATCATTCAATTAAGTAAGATGCATAACCCCTAATTATTAGGATGTTACAGATTTTTACTCTACTTAAGCATATTCTATATAAATCATATTTGGGCTTTTCTGAAAATATAACATGTTTCAATAGAATTTTTCTTGGTGACATACCAGATCCGATTGTAGTGTATGGGCCGGGTTTGGGGTGTTACAGAAAAAGATTTGAGAACATGATTTCTTTAAAAATTTAAACAATTTGAGTTGAAATTGGAGATTCTTTTGTTTCGAAAGCATACAAACATCACATCCAGCACGTTAGGACATGATGTTTTAAACCCTCGTGACCAAAATCATCTCATGATTTACAAAATTTATTAAAAGGATATTTAGTTATTTGGATGAATGAAAAACCGAAACCCAGCACGTGATCGCTGCAAAACAATCTAGTTTTAAAATTTATAAAGAATGATCGAACCTGTAGACTAACTATGACAATGATAGAGGTAAGTGTGCCTATCGAACAGTAGTATAGTTAAGGCAAGAATATCTTATCGAATCCAAGGAACCTAAAAGTACTACTACTCACTTTCTTTCTATTATTTAGCCTAAAATATGGAGTGATTGGTTGATTTATCTAAAACTAATGAAATACTTTAAACTAAAATGAAAAGATAAATGATAAATTGGGAAAAGACTTTGGAAAACTCAGTTGATAAAGACGATACCCTCAAGAAGAATCCACCTATGGCTTCACTTATTATTTATCCCTAAACCATATGATTTCTTTACTTAGCTTGATCCGTAAGACTCCCTAACCTATATTAAACCTTTTCTCGAAGCGAATAACGTCTAACCTTAGGTTAATTAGTGGAACTCTCATTCTCTTATAATAACCCCCTAAGGAAGCAGTAAATCGATCAATGGATTCCCATATTAGGTTTCACCCTAATCCAAAAAAATCTAGTAACCCTATCTCTAGGCGCCCGATCAATTCCGCTTAATTATGCTAGATCTACTCTTAGGCAGGGTCATTCCTCCTCCACCTAAGCACATCAGATTAAATTAAGCAACATAATTAAGAACAAACTAAGTATTTATCATATAAATTCAGAAAACAATAACAAAATCCATCATAGGTTTCATCCTCTTCAGGTATCTGAAGGGTTTAGTTCATAACTAAATAAGAAAACATCTCAAGAGAAAAGATAAAACAAAACATTAGAAATCCCTAAAACCCCTGAAGGAATTGAAGGAGAGATCCTCCGTCTTGAGTAGAATTCTAGCTCTTTGAGATGGATCAACTGGCTATCTTCGAGTAATTCCCTAAATGAGTAAAGCTCTGGTAGAAAATTCTGCTAAAACTTGACGCCCTTGAATAGCCGCCTTGGGGTGTTTATATATACTTTTGGGATGCTTTACTTCGCTCCTAAATACTCATAATTCAAGCATAATTCGTTCCTAGGTGTTTAAGTAGACTTAGGATTGCGTTTCTTGGGCTCCAAGCATCCTAATCCGAGTGAAATTGCTCTTTCCCGTGGTAGGGGCACGGTCATGGCACGCCCGTGTAAGTCGTCTTCTAGCCCGTGTCTCTATTCTGTTGATTTAGGCACGGTACTGCGGCACTACTGCGCCGAGGTTCAGCCGTGCTTGAGTCATCAATTGGGGCATGGCCGTGTAAATCGTGGCATGGCCGTGTGAAGTGAATGGCAAGGCACGGCCGTGTAGCTTGAAGTCTAGGCCGCGTCGATTTCTTGGGTTGGCCCAATTTGGTCCATTTTAAGCCCGTTTTACGTTCTTTTTATCCTTAGGTACTTTCCTGAGCATAAGACACGAAAAGAAAGGATTAAGAGCACCTTTTTACATAAATCGAGGATAAATTCATCCAAAAGCATACTAAATGTGGGATTAAAATATGTTACTTTTACGGTTTATCAGCACGTTAGGGCACAATTTCTCAAACTTCTAAACACGAAACATTGCCTTATTTTCTAAAATTCTTATCCCAAGATAACAAATTGTCATATCCAGTGAGTTAGGACACAACAATTTTGAATTATTGAGGATAAGTTTTTATTTAAAATTTATAGGTTTTAAAAAAGGATACTTGATATTTTAAGTTCTACGAGAAAAAATCAAAACCCAGTAAGTTAGGGTATAATTTCTCTCGAAGTCCCTAAATATCATATATCGTTGTATTTAAAAGCCTTTGAATAAAATGCATAAATGTAATTAAATGTGTTTTATAAAACAATGGTTTTGGAGTAGATATGGCATATATATATATATATATTAAAACATCAATTCCAAATTAAAAATCGATTAATAATTAATACTAATATAAACAATAATAATATAAAATAGCGAATAATGCAGAAATAAAATGACTATACTAAGAAAACATAAAATAATAAATAAATAAAGAATAAAAGATATAAGGTAGTAAACAACAAAAGATAAAAAAAACTATGAAATAAACATGAAACTTTTCATAAGAAATAAAAAAGAATCAATAATATGAATAAAATAACAAGTTGATAATAAAACAATAAATGAAAATTGATAAAAGTTTAAATAATAATTGAAAAGAATAAAAATTACAAAATACAAAATGAAAATTATAATAATAATTATGATAATAATAACAATTATATAAAAATGATAATTAAAATGATATGAGTAAATACCAAAGAAGGAAATATATGACATAATAAAGATAGTATTAATAATAGTAATAATAATAAATATAATTATAGTAATAATAATAATAGAAAATAATAATAAAAATATGGAAAACAATAATAATAATTATAATTATAATAATAAAAATTTAAATTAATTGATTTTAATAATAAAATAACAATAATGACAGAAAGGATTAAATTGAAAGTAAAAATAAAGTTTTTAGAGTAAAAACAGATATAAAATGAGGCAGAGGAACCGAATTGTATCGCGCCCCAAAAAATAAGGACTAATTGGGAAATTATTCCCCCAATCCCAAAACGCGCAGCATCAAGGGGACTAAAATGAATTAGCAGAAAAATTAGTAGGGCAAATTATAATTAAAAAAATAAATTAAAAGAAAATAAAAATACGGAAGGGTTTGATGCGCAAATAACCCATTTCTCAAAAACACGCGGATCCTTCAGGTCGGGTCAACTGCGGGCGGATCCTAAGTGAAACGACGTCGTTTTGTCCTTTAAATGGAACCCCCAAAACAACGCCGTTCCAGCCGTCTATAAATGTCCTAAGATTCAAGTGAAGGGACTCTGAAATTGCAGCGGGGAAAACTTGCTAAGTAGAATATGATCGTTTCTTTAGGTTTTCTGTCAAAGATACCAGCTGAACGAGAAAGCATGGTAAAGCATCAGTGATAGAACCTAGATGAACTATGAGCAGTGACAACCCCAAACATTAGAAAATGGGATCATTCTCATGCATTTATGTAAATATCATTCATACACTTCTGATTAGGAGCATTTGATTCATTCCGATCATTGCATCCTAATCATTGTACATTTTGGGATCATTCTCATGACATTCTGCATTCATGCAAATGTCATCCATAATACATTCGAGTCTACAGGACATGTCCTTTGGAAGGTGTAGCAACATTGGAAAGTTTAGATTTTGTTCCTTAGAGATGGTAGTGGAGCAAATTGAATGAGATAGTAAGGAAGCAAACTAAAAAGTTCAGATTTTGTTCCCTAGAGATGGTAGTAGAGCAAACTGAAGATTGAATTCTTCCTGAGAAATAAGGAAGCAAACTAAAAAGTTTAGATTTTGTTCCCTAGAGTTGGTAATGGGGCAAACTAAAGATTGAAGTCTTCCTGAGATAGTAAGGAAGCAAACCAAAAAGTTCAGATTTTGTTCCCTAGAGATGGTAGTGGAGCAAACTGAAGATTGAAGTCTTCCTGAGATAATAATGAAGCAAACCAAAAAGTTCAGATTTTGTTTCCTAGAGATAGTAGTGGAGCAAACTGAAGATTGAAGTCTTCCTAAGATAGTAAGGAAGAAAACTAAAAAGTTTAGATTTTGTTCCCTCGAGATTGTAGTGGATCAGACTGAAGATTGAAGTCTTCCTGAGATAATAAGGAAGCAAACTAAGAAGTTCAGATTTTGTTCCCTAGAGATGGTAGTGGAGCAAATTGAAGATTGAAGTCTTCCTGAGATAGTAAGGAAGCAAACCAAAAAGTTCAGATTTTGTTCCCTAGAGATGGTAGTGGAGCAAACTGAAGATTGAAGTCTTCCTGAGATAGTAAGGAAGCAAACAAAAAAGTTCAGATTTTGTTCCCTAGAGATGGTAGTGGAGCAAACTGAAGATTGAAGTCTTCCTGAGATAATAAGGAAGCAAACCAAAAAGTTAAGATTTTGTTCCCTAGAGATGGTAGTGGAGCAAACTGAAGATTGAAGTCTTCCTGAGATAATAAGGAACAAAACTAAAAAGTTCAAATTTTGTTCCCTAGAGATGGTAGTGGAGCAAACTGAAGATTGAAGTCTTCCTGAGATAGTAAGGAAGCAAACTAAAAAGTTTAGATTTTGTTCCCTCGAGATGGTAGTGGAGCAGACTGAAGATTGAAGTCTTTCTGAGATAGTAAGGAAGCAAATTGAAAAGTTCATATTTTGTCCTCTCGAGATAGTAGTGGGGTAGACTGAAGATTGTAGATCTGGCATTCCTGAGTTTGCAGGAAGCAGATCGAAGATACCAATCTGGCATCCCTGAGTTTGCAGGGAGCAGATTGAAGATACCGGCCTGGCATTCCTGAGTTTGCAGGAAGCAAATTGGCGATACTAGTTTGGCATTCCTGAGTTTGCAGGAAGCAGATTAAAGATAGCAGATTTGACATTCTTAAAGTTGCAAGAAGTAGATTGAAGATACCAGTCTGGCATTCCTGAGTTTGCAGGAAGCAGATTAAAGATAGCAGTCTGGCATTCCTGAGTTTGCATGAAGCAGATTGAAGATAGCAGACTTGGCATTCCTGAAGTTGCAGGAAGCAAATCAAAAACATCACATCTTATCTCCTAAGTCTGCAGTGGAGCAGATCGAAAATTAGTAGATCTGGAATTCCTAAAGTTGCAGGAAGCAGATTGAAGCCATCAGATTAATTGATATCAAGATGAATTTCCAATACCATTGAAGTTGCAGTGGAAAAGGCGAGGACCAAGAAGTCGAGGCTCAGCAAAGACCGGGCAAAATTGGACCTTCTATTGTCTTTGCTCTATTCTCATTTCACGACAATGAGCAAAGAGGGGCAGCTGTGAGAAGCCCATTTTGCTCGGGCTTGTGAAAGCCAAAAATAAAAAAGACTAGATGTCTATTTTTAAAAGTCCAGATTACAAAGACCCAAATTTAATTTACAAATGGTCCAAATACTAAAACTACCCAACAACCCAAATTAAACTCACTAACCCAAAACAGATTGACCCAATACCTAAAACCCGAAGCCCATTACAACCCAAACCAATAGACCCAAAACGGCCTAAAACTAACCAGAAACAGAAACCTAGGGTTTCTGGGAAACCCTAGGCGCCGCATCACCCAGCAACACAGCCCTCGTCGCGCCGCAATTCGCACCTGAATCACGCCCCATCGCCAGATCCGCACCTTTCACCTGCAAAAAAAGGAAACAATGGAGCAGCAAACATGGCAAAACGGGATAAAATCCTTATATTCCTTTTTATTTTTTATTTTCAGGGCTATAAAACCCCGAATAACAACATGTAATGGGGGACGGATACATACAAAATACACACAGAGAATACAATAAGCAATTTTTTTAGAGGTGATTACCGTATTTTATTCACATTATTTTTATTTTTTGCTTCGATTCATACCTATTTTTATATACAAAATAGTGCTAAAATAAAAGAAAAAGAGGCTTACTGTTTTGATCGACGTAAAAAATGGAAGTTTTTGGCTTTCCGACCGCCGCCTGAGGCGGCGAGTGTGGCAGCTCGTGGCAGCGCGTGGCCGAAACATAGGCGAGATTCTAGCCGAAGACAAAAGGGAAGAGAGAGCTTTTCAGAGCTCTGTTTTTTTTTTTTTGAGTGTCTGTTAAAATGAATATTTTTTATTAATTTCTGACTTTTATAAACGGCTAGAACGGCGTCGTTTTGGGGGTTCCCTTTAAAGGCCAAAACGACGTCGTTTCACTCAGGATCTGCGCGTAGTTGACCCGACCCGAAGGATCCGCGTGTTTTTGAGAAATGGGTTATTTGCGCGTCAAACCCTTTTGCATTTTTTATTTTCTTTTAATTTAGTTTTTTTAATTATAATTTGCCCTATTAATTTTCCTGCTAATTCATTTTAGTCCCCTTGATGCTGTGCGTTTTGGGATTGGGGGAATAATTTCCCAATTAGTCCTTATTTTTTGGGGCGCGCTACAATTCGGTCCTTTTGCCTCATTTTATTTCTGTTTTTACTCTAAAAACTTTATTTTTACTTTCAGTTTAATCCTTTCTGTCATTATTGTTATTTTATTATTAAAACCAATTAATTTAAATTATTATTATTATAGTTATATTTATTATTATTTTCCATATTATTATTATTATTATTATTATTGTCTATTATTATTATTACTATAATTATATTTTTTATAATTACTATTATTAATACTATCTTTATTATGTCATATATTTCCTTCTTTGGAAAACGGGGATCGACTTAAAAAATGAAAACGGGAGTCGCTACCAATCCCTTTTTACTTAGGTGGGATTAGATCACCTTATAAGACGTTTTAATTCAAAACATTGATTTTCGGTCCACAAAATACCGTAAAATGTGTTCGGAGTTCGATTCACGTATGAGGAAGGGTTAGCACCCTCGTAACGCCCAAAAATTGGTACCTAATTGATTAATTACTGTCCTTATGTCGAGAATTTGAAAAAGATTTGGGAACATGATTTCTTTAAAAATTTGAACAATTTGAGTTGAAATTGGAGATTCTTTTGTTTCGAAAGCATACAAACATCACATCCAGCACGTTAGGACATGAGGTTTTAAACCCTCGTGACCAAAATAATCTCATGATTTACAAAATTTATTAAAAGGATATTTAGTTATTTGGATGAATGAAAAACCGAAACCCAGCACGTTAGGAAACTTCTCAAACTTTCGAACACGAAACATTGCCTTATTTTCTAAAATTCTTATCCCAAGATAACAAATCGTCATATCCAGTGAGTTAGGATACAACAATTTTGAATTCTTGAGGATAATTTTTTATTTAAAATTTATAAGTTTTAAAAAAGGATACTTGATATTTTAAGTTCTACGAGAAAAAATCAAAACCCAGTAAGTTAGAGTATAATTTCTCTCGAAGTCCCCAAATATCATATGTCTCTCAGATTTAAAAGCCTTTGAATAAAATGCATAAATGTAATTAAATGTGTTTTATAAAACAAATGGTTTTGGAGTAGATATGGCATATATATATATATATATATATATATATATATATATATATATATATATATATATAAAACATCAATTCCAAATTAAAATTAACAATTAATACTAATATAAACAATAATAATATAAAATAGCGAATAATGCAGAAATAAAATGACTATACTAAGAAAACATAAAAATAATAAATAAATAAAGAATAAAAGATATATGGTAGTAAATAACAAAAGATAAAAAACCACGAAATAAACATGAAACTTTACATATGAAATAAAAAAGAATCAACAATATGAATAAAATAACAAGCTAATAATAAAACAATAAATGAAAATTGATAAAAGTTTAAATAATAATTGAAAAGAATAAAAATACAAAATAAAAATGAAAATTATAATAATAATTATGATAATAATAACAATTATATAAAAATGATAATTAAAATGATATGAGTAAATACCAAAGAAGGAAATATATGACATAATAAAGATAGTATTAATAATAGTAATAATAATAAATATAATTATAGTAATAATAATAATAGAAAATAATAATAATAATAATAATAATAATAATAATAATAATAATATGGAAAATAATAATAATAAATAAATTATAATAATAAAATTTAAATTAATTGATTTTAATAATAAAATAACAATAATGACGAAAAGGATTAAATTGAAAGTAAAAATAAAGTTTTTAGAGTAAAAACATAAATAAAATGAGGCAGAGGGACCGAATTGTAGCGCGCCCCAAAAAATAAGGACTAATCGGGAAATTATTCCCCCAATCCCAAAACGCGCAGCATCAAGGTGACTAAAATGAATTAGCAGGAAAATTAATAAGGCAAATTATAATTAAAAAAAACTAAATTAAAAGAAGATAAAAATGCGGAAGGGTTGACGCGCAAATAACCCATTTCTCAAAAACATGCGGATCCTTGGGGTCGGGTCAACTGCGCGCGGATCCTGAGTGAAACGACGTCGTTTTGGCCTTTAAAGGGAACCCCCAAAACGACGCCGTTCCACCCGTTTATAAAAGTCAGAAATTAATAAAAAAAATTCATTTTAACATACATTCAAAAAAAAAAAAAAAAGCAGAGCTCAAAAGCTCTCTTCCTTCTCATCTTGGCCAGAATTCACTCTGCCACACCACACGTTGCTGCAAAGCGACGGTCGAAAAGTAGGAAACCTCCGTTTTTAACACCGATCAAAACAGTAAGCCTCTTTTTATTTTATTTTAGCACTATTTTGTATATAAAATTAGGTGTGGATTGAAGCAAAAAATAAAAATAATGGGAATAAAATACGGAAATCACCTCTAAAAAAATTGCTTTTTGTATTCTCTATTTGTATTTTGTATGTATCCGTCCCCCATTACAGGTTGTTATTCAGGGTTTTATAGCCCCGAAAATAAAAAATAAAAAGGAATATAAGGATTTTATCCCGTTTTGCCATGTTTGTTGCTGTGTTATATATCAGGTTGTTATTCATGGGGCGTGATTCAGGAGCGGATTGTGGCGCGAGGAGGGCTGTGTTGCTGGGTGATGCGGCGCCTAGGGTTTCCCAGAAACCCTAGGTTTCTGTTTCTGGTTAGTTTTGGGCCATTTTGGGTCTGTTGGTTTGGGTTGTAATGGGCTTCGGGTTTTAAGTATTGGGTCAATCTGTTTTGGGTTAGTGAGTTTAATTTGGGTTGCTGGGTAGTTTTAGTATGTGGGCCATTTGTAAATTAAATTTGGGCCTTTGTAATCTGGACTTTTAAAAATAAACATCTGGTATTTTTTTTTTTTTTTTGGCTTTCACAAGTCCGGGCAAAATGAGCTTCTTACAATTAGTATTGTTATTATTAGTATTACCATTATTATTACTATTTTCCTTATTCCTATTATTGTTTTATTTTTACTAATTATTTGTATAATAACATATATTATTATTTTTATAATTAATATACTTTTATTTTACTATTACTATTATTTTATATTATCATTACTATTTTTAATATCCATACTATTATTTTATTATTACTAATACAATTTTCATTTTTACTATTATTTTTATTATTATGTTCATTTTATTATTATTATTATTATTATTATTATTATTACTAATATATTTTTTACTATTATTTATTTATTAATATATATTAGTGTTATTATCACATTTTTTTTGTTACCATTATTATCATTTTTGGTTTTTATTATTGTATATAGCCTCCATTATTGTTACAATTTTCTTTTCTTTTATTTCATTTGTTTATCTTGCTTTTACTTTATTGTATTTTATTCTTCTGTTATTATTGTTGTTATACTTTATCACATCATGTTGTTATACAAGCCAACATTGTAAATCGTTTTACATTTTATTTTAAAATTCATTTTCCATTTCGTTATGATCACATTATATTTTCAAAATAAGCAAACACTCCGTGTTCTAGGGTTCGAAAGAAATCGTACGCTAACTTACTGGGTTTTGATTTTCCCTTTCGAGTCCAAAGAACCTATTACTTTCCTTTTAAAGGTTAAATAAAAACATATTCTCAAGAATTCAAAATTGTCGTGTCCTAACTTATTGGATATGACATTTTGTTATCTAAGGATCAGAAAATAAGGCAATGTTTTGTATTTAGAAATTCGGGGAATAGTGCCCAAACGTGCTGGGTTTCGATTTTCCGTTTGACTAAATAACTAAATATTCTTTTAATAAATTTTGTAAATCATGAGATGATTTTGGTTATGAGGGTTTAAAATATCATGTCCTAACGTTGCTGGATGTGATGTTTGTTTTCTTTCGGAACAAAGAAATCTCAAATTGTAATTCAAATTGTTCAAGTTTTTTAAAGAAATCATGTTTTCAAATCTTTTTGAATTTTCGACATTAAGACATGAAATTATCAATTAGGTACCAATTTTAGGCGTTACGAGGGTGCTAATCCTTCCCCGTACGTAACCGACTCCCGAATCCGTTTTCTTGAATTTCGTAGGCCAAAATTAATGTTTTGAAATAAAACATTTTACAAGGTGATCCGATCACACCTAAGCAAAAAGGATTGGTGGCGACTCCATTTTTTTTAAAGTCGATCCCTATTTTTTATAAAAATTTAAAAATGGTTTCAACAGTTTGGCGACTCCACGGGGGACTTAAGAGAGTCAAACCATAAAATTGATTATTTTCTGTCCTTTGTCAGAAATTTGAAAATTTTATTTGAAAATTTAAAAATTTTGATTTGAACATATGATTATTATTTTCTTGCACACATTACATTGCATGACAGTTGTGGTCGCACCTTTTAAGTGGGAGTGAGAAGCTCTACCTTCGTGAGGTTTTCACCTCCGCATGGGCTAGTGGACTGCTTCCGGGATACATCCGTACCTATGTCTTTGTGAGGTTTTCACCTCCGCATAGCCATAGGGAAATGTATTCCCCTAAACTGAACTCGGTCCGTATGAGCCTATAATGGGTGAGGATCGAGGAATCTGTTGGTTCAGGTACCCACCCTTTAGAACTAAGCGACATATAGTGATCCTTAAGAGCCAACCCTAGATAGAGTTATATTGAACCCTAGTGGTCGCGCAGATAGGTACCCTATTTTGTTATTTATTTCTCTTGTACTAACGTGTTCTCTTTTGTTTTGCTTGCATTGCATTCACATCAAAGAAAAGAGGTGTTGATTCAAATTCAATTGCTAAATAGAATAGTTTTTCATGTGAAAATGGATTTCTTGATAAAGTGGATTATAATACGGTCATCCGTATATGGTCCAAGTAAATACAACGAGAGAAGACAGATAGTTCTGAAGGAATACAAGACTTTATTGCCCAAGGATTCAAGCTGACAAAGACTATTTGAGAATCACCACGCCTTGGCTTTCTTGAAGAGGCTAACGAGCATAATGGAAATAAGTGAGCAGTGAGTTACGGCCCAGACCAAGCAAAAAGGAGCTAGTGGAGGTATCTATTAGAAAGTTCGTGAGATTGGACCTTAATATCCAGATAAGAAGAAAAGAATCAATATCTTCGCTTGGAATATGAGGGAAATGCCGTATAAATATCCGTTTTATGTCAAGGAATTTATTTTCTAGAAAAGTTGTTCTAATGTAACTGAATTCAGAATCAACGCCTCTCTTTCTTTTGCATTCATTCCATGTATCTGCATTGCATTGCATCATTTGCATTAGACTTTTACAAAAGGGACCATAATTAGTTGCAGTTATTTCAGAAAAGGAGAGAAAGTTAATCTAGAAACTAAACACCGGTACGGTACTCGAGCTAAGACAAAAAAAAGGATCAAAGACTCGAATAGTTCCAGAGAGACGTGCAAGACCAGCTGCAAGAGCAGTTGGCAAAAATCCAACAAGATATGAGGGACTAAATAATGGAAGCCCAAAGTAATATGGTGGTTCAAATGACTCAGCTACTGAATAGGGCAATGGACAAAGGAAAAGGCCCCATGACTAATGTTAGAGAGGACTATGAAGACTATCATCTGGGTTTCACCTCACCACATGTACAGATACAACCTGAGGTGCATCCTCAAAGGCCCTCTGTCACGATTAGGCCTCAATAAGGTCAAACTGATACTGGTGTACCTATGAATCCTGATATAACAGAGAGGGAACTGGGGAACGAAGTTTCCATGCCCTTGCATACTTGGGAGTGTTTTGAATAATGGGACTGTGGAAGAGATCCCTGTATTTTTAGAGCTGATATAGAGTAATATTCAAAACGTGCTTGTTGCCTTAAGCCTAGAGGCAATAAGAACCCTTTTGTGAAATAGGCTTGTGTCCGGAATTATTATTTCAATAAAATGCATCTTTTTTTAAATATTTTTTCATTCTTTACATTTCATATTGTACATTCTTTTGTTTCTTTCAAGTATTCTTTCATTCTCCATTTATGACCATACAAATGATCATTCTTTCAATCATTTATTCTTTGAAATCTTCCTCCGAACCTACAATAGTCCTCCAAATATCAACGATATGAGCAACACTGCTACTAACTCAGAGTCTCCTTTCGAGTAAGATATGTGTCTAGAGGGATCTCAGGACTTTGAAGATGACAAAGATTGTAACCTATCTTCTGATTTGTTAAGAATGGTAGAACAAGATGAAAAACAGACCCTACTCTACAAAAGGTCAGTGGATATTTTGAGCCTATAAAAGAGGTGAAGATCAAAGCCTAGCTCACCACAGAAATAAGGCGAGACATCATTGAGTTATTTTTGAGAATTCAAAGATGTTTTCGGACGATCATATCAGGACATGCCTAGGCTACTAAGATACAAGCTAAACATGAGGATCGGGCACTGTTGGTCTGCCATGGAAGGGGATTGCATCAGTTATACCGCAAATACTGAATTGAAGAAGACAAGATTTATGTGACTCTTCAATTTTCTTCACAGACTTTTCTATATGTAGGACATGGATATTATGGGGCTAATCTCATCAAAAGCTTCTAGTTGATATTGATTCATCATCGTGGTCATCATTTACTTCACTAAGAGGGTGGAAGTAGCTTCATATGCCAATGTTACAAAGTCGATAGTCATCAAATTCTCAAAAAAAAGGATCAGATGCCGACAAAGAATGCCAAAAAGGACAATGTCAAAAGTTTGTAGTCTATTCAAAGATCAAACACCATATCATAGAGCAACAAAGGCAGCCAAAAAGAAAAAGAATAAAAAAATAAAATAATGATTGTAGGAAAGATGACCGAGACTTGTAAAGATTGGCATGAAAAAATTACTTTTTATCTTCTATCATTATCGAACGTTGGCCAAGACTTTTGTCGGGGCAACATCTTATCCATTGGTTTATGGAATGGAAGCATTTTTTCCAATTAAACCTAATCGAAGAAAAGGTTAAAAGTTATCCACCATGGTCAGATGATGCAAGCTTACGACAAAGGGGTTTATCCTAGAGAATTCCATGAGGGGAATCTGATCTTTCGTTTACAAAAAGATTTCAAAGAAAAGGAGATGCCAAACTGGGAAAGACTTTATGTTGTAAAGAAGGCCTGTTCTGGAGGAGCATTGATATTGACTGAGATGGATGCCAAAGACTTGCCCAATTCGGTGAATTCAGGTTCAATAAAGAAATATTTTACCTGAAAGAGGAAAGGCCAAGGTGAAAACCCACAAAGGGCGCCTTGAGTTCAAATTAAAAAAAAAAAAAGAGGCCAAGGCGAAAACCCACAAAGGGCACTTTGAGACCAAAGGGGTTTTGAGCCGAAAATCTAAAAAAGGCGGCTCAAATTTTGATCAAAGATAGGGCATGTCATAGTCTTGTTATGCCTGAATTAACAGTGAGGAAGTATGCTACATCTTGGGGCATTGACAAAGTACTCTAGATCCTCTAAACACGTATTGAGCTTAAAATGGTCCTCAAGAAGTTTGTACAGAGAAAAGCTCATACTGCGATTTCTAGGGCACCTAGCTTCTATCTTACCCATTTTTGAATTTGCTATCTTTGATTACTTTATTCTTTTCAAAGATACACTCCAATCAATTTTCTTTTATAGCCTTGGCTATCTTTGCTTACTTTATTCTTTTCAAGATACACCTCAATCAATTTTCTTTCATTACTTTGGTTATCTTTGATTAACTTATTTGTTTCGAGCTATGCTCCTGATTAATTTCTTTCACGTCCATTATTATGATATTTTTCAAGCATTTTATATTGAAATAACTATTAATGGACTAATAAGACTTTCATAAAAGAAGTTTCGCATATTACTCTAGAAGCTTTTAAATAATATGAGAATCTAAAATAAGACTATTGTTTAAAACTCACCAAGCCTAAGGGTTTGAAATATTGAAATATGATTATCTCTTTTGGATTTTTATTGGTTGAACAAAAATGCAAGATATTTCGTTAAGTGATACCATCTCGACAAATGACGAGCAGTGTCAACCCAGGTATAGAAGGGGATCATTTTCGGGAAAAGAAAAAGATACCCTGCATTTATTTGTTCGTTACACCCAGGGAATGGTGTAATAGATCAAGTTGATTGAAGATAATAAATTCCATACTTCTGAGTGATAACTGGATGTATGAAATGTTATTCCCCTGAAGTTGCAGTAGGAGGCACAAATTTTATGTCCTAAGGTTCAAGGGAAGGGACTCTGAAATTACAGCAGGGCAAGATTGTTGAGCAGAATATGATTGTTTCTTTGGGTTTTCTGTCAAAGATACCAGCTGAACGAGAAAACATGGTAACACATCAGTGATAGAACCTTGATGAACTATGAGCAGTGACAACCCAAACATTAGAAAAAGGGATCATTCTCATGCATTTATGTAAATATCATTCATACACTTCCAATTAGGAGCATTTGATTCATTCCAATCATTGTGTCCTAATCGTTGTACATAAAAAAAAAAGAGATCATTCTCATGACATTCTGCATTCATGCAAATGTCATCCCTAATATCATTTAGTTAGGAGCATTAGATTCATTCCAATTATTGCATCCTAATCATTATACATTAAAAAAATGGGATCATTCTTATGACATTCTGCATTCATGCAAATGTAGTTTATAATACGTTCGAGTCTATAGGACATGTCCCCTAGAGGACGGTGTAGCAACATCGCTGAATTCACCAGTCCTATCTCCCTGACCAGCAGGGAATAGGTCGAAGATTGTAGATCTTGTCACCCTAAGCAGTAGTGGAACAAGATCGAACAGAGATTTTTATCTCCATGAAGCAGTGGAGTAGACTTAAGCCATTAGTCTTATCTCCCTTGAGATGGTAGTGGAGCAGACGGAAGATTGAAGTCTTCTTGAGATAGTAAGGAAGCAAATTGGAAAGTTCAGATTTTGTTTCCTCGAGATGGTAGTGGAGTAGACTGAAGATTGAAGTCTTCCTAAGATAGTAAGGAAGCAAATTGGAAAGTCTAGATTTTGTTCCCTCGAGATGGTAGTGGAGCAAATTGAAGATTGAAGTCTTCTTGAGATAGTAAGGAAGCAAATTGGAAAGTTTAGATTTTGTTCCCTCGAGATAGTAGTGGAGCAGACTGAAGATTGAAGTATTCTTGAGATAGTAAGGAAGCAGACTTAAAAGTTCAGATTTTGTCCTTTCGAGATAGTAGTGGGGCATACTGAAGATTGTAGATCTGGCATTCCTGATATTACAGTGAAGCAGATCGAAGATACTAATCTAGCTTCCCTGAGTTTGCAGTGGAGCAGATTGAAGATAGTAGATCTGGCATTCCTGAAGTTACAGGAAGCAGATCGAAGACATCAGTCTGGCATCCCTGAGTTTGCAATAGAGCATATTGAAGATAACAAATCTGACAATCCTGAAGTTGTAGGAAGCAGATCGAAGACATCAGTCTGGCATCCCTGAGTTTGCAATGGAGCAGATTGAATATAACAGATCTGACAATCCTGAAGTTGCAGGAAGCAGATCGAATACATCAGTCTGGCATCCCTGAGTTTGCAGTGGAATAGATTGAAGATAGTAGATCTGGCATTCCTGAAGTTGCAGGAAGTAGATCGAAGATACTAGTCTGGTGTCCCTGAGTTTGCAGTGGAGCAGATTAAAAATAGCAGATTTGGCGTTCTTAAAATTACAGTGAAGCAGATCGAAGATACTAGTTTAGCGTCCCTGAGTTTGCAGTGGAGCAGACTGAAGATAGCAGATCTAGTCTTCCTGAAGTTGCAGGAAGCAGATCGAAGACATCAGATCTTGTCTCCCTGAGTTTGCAGTGGAGCAGACTGAAAATAGCAGATTTGGTGTTCCTGAGATTGTAGCGAAGCAGATCGAAGATACTAGTCTGACCTCCCTGAAGTTGCAACGGAGCATATTAAAGATAGCTAATATTGCCTTCTCGAAGTTGCAGTGAAGCAGATTGAAGCCGTCAGACTAATTGAAATCAAGAGGAAGTTCCAATGCCGTTGAAGTTGTAGTGGAGTTGGAAGCCATTTGGAGAAGACGAGGACCAAGAAATCAAGACTCGGTAAGACCGGGCAAAATTGGTCCTTTTATAGTATTTGCTCTATTCCTGTTACACGACAACGAGCAAAGAGGGGCAGCTGTAATAGGCCCATTTTACCGGGGCCCGTGTAAAATAAAATAAACTGAAATAAAAAAGAAAAATAAAAAATATAAACCAAAGTTCAAATGTTACTAATTTCCATTTACAAAACAATTAACCCAAACCTAAATTACTAAACCCATTACACCCGGTAGCTCAATTACAAGCCAAAACCAATTACAACCTAAAACTAATACCCATAACCCGAATACACCCTCGCCCAAATTACAAAACACCCCAAAGAAACCCTAGCCCTAATAAAGATGGTGCCATGCCAGCCTCCATCATGCCTTCATCTGCCGAAAGCGTCACATTGCCTTCATCGTCGGGAATCACGCCTCATTCTCGCCATTAACCTGCAAACAAGGAAAAGAAATGGGCAATAGCAACAGATTGTGTTTTTACATTTATTTTTTGATTTTATTTTGGGTTATAAATAACCCTAAACAACCTGTAAAAGGGGGATACATACACGAAAAATACAATATACAATCAAAGAGATCAACAAAGTTTTTTTTTTATTCTTCTTCCGTTTTTTCGAATCTGTTATTGTATGTAAACACAAATATTTTTTATATTTCAGACTAGATAGACAGGTATTAAACCATAAAAAAAGAGAGGGGAAAAGCTTACTTTTTGGAATTTTAGGCCATCGTATACAAAGGTAATTTACGGTGATTCACTGACGACAATGCAACCAATCGATGACCGGACTGGTGTCTTGGAAGGTTTTGAGAGAGAAAAGAGATTTCTCTGCTTTTTTTTTTAAGAACCGATTCAAATGTTCTTTTTCCAGATTTTTCGCTTTTATACCCTCAAAATACTGCTACTGCTTTTGAGAGTTAGGTTTAGAGGCCAAAACGACGTCGTTTTGGGCCACTGACCCGCGACCTGACCCGCTCCAAGGGGAAGATTCGCGTGTTTTTATGCGGATGGGATAATTTCGCTTTTAGTCCTTCCGCATTTTCTCCCTTGTAAATCAAGTTCTCATTATTCCCAATTTTACCCAATAAGTTTTCCTCTGTTTCAATTTGGTCCGCATTCGAACGGCACCGTTTTAGAGGGTAGGCTTATTTTCTATTTTGGTCCCTCTACGTTGCGTGCGCGTTACAATTCGATCCTTCCCCTTTTATTTATTTCTAATTTTGTCCCAAACTTTTATTTTAAGTGTAATTTAGTCCTTTCTCTTATTTTCTTTTATTATTTTTGTTATTATTGTCCCTTTTGTTATTCTTGCTATTACATTATATTTTTAATAATAATAATATTATTAGTTTTAGTTATTATTATTATTATTATTATTATTATTATTATTATTATTATTATTATTATTATACGTACTATCATTCTTATTATATTTATGACCATTATTATTTTTATATATTATTATTACTATAGCTATATTTATTATTATATCTATCATTATTAGTATTGTTATTATTAGTATTACCATTATTATTACTATTTTCCTTATTTCTATTATTTTTATTTTTACTAATTATTTGTATAATAACATATATTATTATGTGTATAATTAATATACTTTTATTTTACTATTACTATTATTTTTATATTATTATTACTAATACAATTTTCATTTTACTATTATTTTTATTATTATGTTCATTTATTATTATTATTATTATTAATATATTTTTTACTATTATTTATTTATTAATATATATTAGTATTATTATCACATTTTTTGTTACCATTATTATCATTTTTTGGTTTTTATTATTGTATATAGCCTCCATTATTGTTACAATTTTCTTTTATTTTATTTCATTTGTTTATCTTGCTTTTACTTTATTGTATTTTATTATTACTCTTATTATTGTTGTTATACTACCACATCATATTGTTATACAAGCCAGCATTGTAAATCGTTTTATATTTTATTTTAAAATTCATTTTCCATTTCGTTATGATTACTTTATATTTTCAAAATAAGTAAACACTCCGTGTTCTAGGGTTCGAAAAAAATCGTACCCTAACTTACTAGATTTCGATTTTCCCTTTCGAGTCCAAAGAACCTATTACTTTCCTTTTAAAGGTTAAATAAAAACTTATTCTTAAGAATTCAGAATTGTCGTGTCCTAACTTATTGGATATGACGTTTCGTTATCTAAGGATTTTAGAAAATAAGGCAATGTTTTATATTTAGAAATTCGGGGAATAATGCCCTAACGTGTTGGGTTTCGATTTTCAGTTTGACTAAATAACTAAATATTCTTTTAATAAATTTTGTAAATCATGAGATGATTTTGGTTACGAGGGTTTAAAATATCATGTCCTAACGTGCTAGATGTGATGTTTGTATTCTTTCGGAATAAAGAAATCTCAAATTGTAATTCAAATTGTTCAAGTTTTTTAAAGAAATCATATTTTCAAATCTTTTTGAATTTTCGACATTAAGACATGAAATTATCAATTAGGTACTAATTTTAGGCGTTACGAGGGTGCTAATCCTTCCTCGTACGTAACCGACTCCCGAACCCGTTTTCTTGAATTTCGTAGGCCAAAATTAATGTTTTGAAATAAAATATTTTATAAGGTGATCCGATCACATCTAAGCAAAAAGTATTAGTGGGAACTCTATTTTTATTTTTAAAGTCGATCCTCATTTTTTATAAAAATTTAAAAATGATTTCGACACACTATGGGCCTTCATCCAACATCCACCTGAAACTATTTCCAGCGTTTGCCTTCGTCCACCTTCGCCCAATCCCACCTTTGAAAATATAAAATTTTGAATCAAAACTTTGAAAATCCCACTTCTTACCCCCTTAATCTGAATCCCAACTTTGAAAAAAAAAAAAAAAACCCCGGAAATTACTTACATTTACACTTTCCACAAGAAGATTTCGGAAATTTTAAATAGATGAAGAGAAATTGAGTATAAAGACGCATGCAATGACAAAATTAATAATTAAGATAAGAACAAGATTGTGTGAGAAAGCAAGTTGAAATTCCTTCCTATTCTATCTGTCAAAACAAAACGATAATCATTAATTAGCAAACATGAATATCTATACTGAAAATAATAACAGTAACTCTTTCTTCATTCAATCATCAACTACTAGTAATCTTTAACCCCCCCCCCCCAATGAGCAAAATGGGTAATATTCGAGAATTAATGTGATTTTTAGTTTGGAAGAAATAAAATTCTGGAATCAAAATAACAATAAAAAAATCAAGTGTTGGGTGCTATTCAGCTTGAGAAAATTTTAGGAATTTAGTGGAAATGTTAAAAGAGGAAGATAGATAGGTAAATATGTTAAATAGGTTTAGTAGGTAAATATATATAAAATAATCTTAATATTTTAAAATTAAAATTAAGTAAATTCAATTCAATCTCACTTACATTCAACTTTAAAAGTTATAAAATAATTTTTAAATATTCAAAAGTTTTTATTTAATTTATTAAACTATTCAAAAGTTTTTATTCAAGTCATTAGACTGTTAAGTTATTTTTTTATTAAAAAAATTTGGTAACGAGTCTCAAGCAACGATTCGACGATCGATACTGTAAATTAGTATCCATCGACGAGTAGAATATATCATAGATCTAAGTTGATCTGACGTTTAATATCAGAAATTGGAGAAGAAAATTGTTTAAATTTTGATTCACAGATTCATAACATTTTGATTCCCACTTTATGGTTGAAAAAAATAAAATTGGTACACCCAACCTTGTACGAATTTTTTTAAAAAAATTGAAATTTAAAATAGAAGTCTTCGAGGATTGGGTTGGACATAAGTATTATACTAACATATTTTAGGTTTACTCAAGTTCGGCTTAGTCCGACTAAAATTATTGATTTAAAATTTTACTTAAATTCATCCATATTTGTAATGTGTTAACTTAATTTTATTTTAAGCCCGCTCAAATTATCTTTTTATATTTTTTATATGAATTTTCCATTTATTAAAATGTTTTATATAGGTAATTTAATATTTTAAATGCTTAGATCATAGTAATATATATTATTATAAATTTAATTTTTATAAGTTATAAATTAAATAATAAATAAAATAAAATAAAATATTATAATTAAAAAGTAAGAAGATCAGACTACAACCTTTAATGCTTGAGCTTGGACCAATTTTAGATTAAATGGCAAAAAAATATAAATATTAACGAGACTAGGCCAATTGAAAGAAAAATGACAGGAATGAGCCAATTTTTGAAAAATGCTCTCAGTTAGAAACTTTTTCAAGTGATACGCAAAAAAGTGCTTCCAACTGGGAGCTCTTTCCGCCATTTTTCAGCAAAAGCGCTTCTAGTAAGAAGCTCTTTCCGTCAAGTCAGCAAAAACACTTCCAGCACGAAGCACTTTTCGCCAAGTCAGCATTCCCCTAACGGTCACCTACTTTCAACGGCTATTTAATTAGCCGTTGCCCCCACCCCCTAACGGTAAAAAAATTATCCTATAAATCCCCCATTTCATTTTTTTTTTCAATTCAATCTCAACTCTCTATCATATTATCAATTCTCTCTCAAATTCTTCTCAAAACCCACTTAAATTCTTCAATTTTTTTCTCTCTCAATTTTATTTATTCAAATTATCTTAACATTTTCTTAAAGTATTTTTCTAATACAAAGTATTCATTCTTTTCAAATTATCAATGGCAAGTTCTATAATCCGTCATGATAAGAACCACATTTCCATCAATATATTGCAAATGGTAAGAATATTTCTTATTATATTTTAATGTTGTCTAATTTTATATTCTTTTTCAATCGATTATGAATCCAATTCAATTTTCGGGATTCGATATAAAATTGGTGTAAAAATATGATTTTTTTTAAATTTTGAATTAAATTATTATTATTTAACATCTCAAAAATTATTACAAAATAATTAATTTAAAATATAAAAACTCTAAACCCTACTTTAAATAAACAAAACCCTTGCCCTAAACCATAATTTTAATAAATAAAACCCTAACCCTATTAAAAATAGCACTGGAAAAATTAAGGGAAAAGAGCTTCCTATTAGAAGCGCTTTTGCTGAAAATGACATAAAGAGTTTTCAACTGGAAGCACCTTTTTTGCGTATCACTTGAAAGTATTCATTCTTTTTCGAAATTATCAATGGTAAGTTCTGTAATCCGTCATGATAAGAACTATATTTCCATCAATATATTACAAATGGTAAGAATATTTCTTATTATATTTTAATGTTGTCTAATTTTTACATTCTTTTCAATCGATTATGAATCCAATTCAATTTTCTCGAATTCTAATATAAAATTGGTGTAAAATATGATTTTTTTTAAATTTTGAATTAAATTATTATTTAACATCTCAAAAATTATTACAAAATAATTAATTAAAATATAAAAACTCTAAACCCTACTTTAAATAAACAAAACTCTAGCCTTAAACTTAAATTTTAATAAACAAAACCCTAACCCTATTAAAAATAGCGCTGAAAAAGGGGTATTTACCAAAATATACCAAAATATAAAAAAATTAAGGAAATGAGCTGAAATTTGGAATATTTACGGAAAAGGGTCATTTCCCCCCAAAACATGTCCACGTCAGCACGTTTTGGGGGGGATGCAGCAGGAAAGTGCGCCTCTGAGGGCGCGATTTGTGCCACATTAGCACAAAACGGGCTGACGAGGACGCTCTTTGCTGATGTGGCACAAAACGCGCCCTCAATGGCGCTCTTTCCTGCTGCAACGGTCAAAATTTTTTTTACCGTTGGGCCTCCAACGGTCAAAAAAAACCTATAAAACCCCCCCACCCTTTTCTTTTTTTCACAACAAAGTCCTTATTCATTTTTCTCTCAACTTTCTCTCAAATTCTTCTTAAATTTCTCTTAAATTTCACAATAGTCTTTTAATATTTACAAGAAAAAAGCCCTTTTTTTAAAATTTTTTGAAATAAATTTTTTTGATAAATTTTAAAATATTCGATCGTATTACCAATGGCCGGGCAATTAATTCGTCTCGACGATAAACACATATCCATCGATCAAATGCAAATGGTAAGTTTTAATTTTAATTTTTCAATACTATTTAATATTTTTTAGGTTTATGCAATTTTAATTAAAATTTATTTTATAATTTTTTAAACAGTCTGTAGATCGGGCGCTACAATGCTATATTCGCAATATTCCTGGTCCGCCATCGCCGTTGATCGAGAATTACCTGCGGGAATCGATTTTTTGGCACGTGGCCACGATAAGCCGGGGGTGCAAGTTGGAGCCGAAGTTAATCAGTGCATTGATAGAGAAGTGGAGACCTGAGACGCACACTTTTCATCTTCCATGCGGAGAGTGTACTATCACTTTGGAAGATGTGCATTTGCAATTGGGATTGCCGGTGGATGGGTACGTAGTCATCGGGTCCGCAACTTCTGGTGATTGGGGAGCCGTATGCTACGAGCTTCTGGGTGCTATTCCAGATAACATTATCGGAGGTCGGATCGAGATGGGCTGGTTACGAGACACCTTCCCAGAGTCAGATAATAATTCGACCGAAATAGAAAGAATACGGTATGCTCGGGCATACATTCTTGAAACTATTGGAGGCTATTTGATGCTGGACCTATCACGAAACCTCGTACACCTGAGATGGTTACTGAAACTCGTTGATTTTAGAGCAGCCGGTGAATTGAATTGGGGGTCTACCGTGCTATCAAAATTGTATCGGGAGATGTGCGGGGCGACGCGGCCGAGTAAAGAAAAAATCAGAGGTTGCTTATCACTACTGCAGTCATGGGCACGGTTTCAATTTCCATTTTTACGCCCTCGAGTTGACCACCCATATACATTCCCACTCATAACAAGGTAAATTTAATATTATATTTTACAATTATTACGTAGATTTAAAGTATAATTATATGCTAAAATTTATTTAATTAGGTGGAACCATTCAATGAAGTTATGTTGGAATACCTACCGAGCTTGAAGATATACTATTCTATTAGAGCAATGGTCGAATCACAAGTAAGTATTAAATAAAATATATTTTCGTAATAAAATAGTCGTTCCGTATTTCGTATTTAGAATTTAGTATTTCGTATTTAGTATTTTGTATTATGTATATAACTAATATTTTTATCATGTTAATATATTTTCAATGGACACCATACGAGGATCTGTCAATTAGGGCAGTAATTCCGGAGGAGTTCTTTCAAAATCTGAACATTTGGCATGTGAAGGTCCCATTGATCAACTATGCCACCGTGGAGATGCACTAGTCAGATCGGGTTATGCTGCAATTTGGATTTCAACAACCGATTTTAGTGCCACCTGAGGTACTCGATGATGAGCACGAAGTCGACTTACGGCAGTTGCACACTGATTGACCAAGATTTTGGTCAACACATATCGAAATGTGGGAGAATCTGTATGATTATATACCTATTCGGGAACCGATCGTCGTTCCTGAGTTAGCGTGCATGCCAGAATACATGCCATGGTTTAGGATCTATGGCAAGCCGTATTTATTGTCGGAAGAGGAGAGGCGATGGCAACTTTATCAACAAAGGGAACGACGGGGCCCTTTAAATCCAAGGAGAAAGGGTGATGAGACGGAACCATCAACAATAGCAAACACGATCCACCGGCCCATCAACAATACCACATAGTCACTGGGCCCAACACTTCAGCCGACGACATCGACATCACAGCCTTTGGTCTTTATGCCAGGTGCGTACCCTAGTCCTTATATGTATCATAACCCATATATGTTTCCTTTTCCCAGTCCCACTGCAGGTTGGAATGCATGGCCCGGTTCGACTCCGTTCCTGAGTACTCCGACTGGCCAGCCGATCTTGAGGCCGCCGTCGCATGAGGGATCACACGAGGCACTGTCGGGGAGCTCTTCTTTTTACCAGTCTCCTTCGCCTTATGGGATTCAGACACCCCCGCCATGGTTTATGCAAACACCTCCGCAGTCGTTATTTTATCAAGGTAGGTCATCCTCCCAACACCCACAACTGCACTCCATCACGGAGGAACTGTAATCCTCGCTCGAGGTTCCACGACCACACGGAAGCTAGAATAAGGAGGAATCCAAAGCGTGATCACCACCACCCCGTGTGGCAATTGATTCTCGATTCCAAGCACCAACATTGATTCCAATCTCCTTTTTTAATTTTTTAATTGTAATATAATTTTTAATTTTTTTAATAAAATAAAAGTTGTAAGATATTTTGTTTGTAATTTAATTTTAATATCTTTAATAAAATAGAAGTTGCCTATTTTTATTGTAATTTAATTTTAATATCTTTAATAAAATAAAATTATTTTTATTTTTTGTAATTTAATTTTAATATCTTTAATAAAATACAAGTTTTTTTGTAATTTAATTTTAATATCTTTAATAAAATACAAGTTGTTTTTTTTGTAATTTAATTTTAATATCTTTCATAAAATACAAGTTGTTTTTTTTTGTAATTTAATTTTAATATCTTTAATAAAATACAAGTTGTTTATTTTTATTTTTTTTGTAATTTAATTTTAATATCTTTAATAAAATACAAGTTATTTTTTTGTAATTTAATTTTAATATCTTTAATAAAATAAAATTATTTTTATTTTTTGTAATTTAATTTTAATATCTTTAATAAAATACAAGTTTTTTTTGTAATTTAATTTTAATATCTTTAATAAAATACAAGTTGTTTTTTTTTTGTAATTTAATTTTAATATCTTTCATAAAATACAAGTTGTTTTTTTTGTAATTTAATTTTAATATCTTTAATAAAATACAAGTTGTTTATTTTTATTTTTTTGTAATTTAATTTTAATATCTTTAATAAAATACAAGTTATTTTTTTGTAATTTAATTTTAATATCTTTAATAAAATACAAGTTTCTTTTTTTATTTTTTCTAATTTAATTTTAATATCTTTAATTAAATACAAGTTGTTGTTTTTTGTAATTTAATTTTAATATCTTTAATAAAATACAAGTTATTTTTTATTCTTTTAAATTTAATTTTAATATCTTTAATAAAATAAAAGTTGTTTATTTTTTGTAATTTAATTTTAATAAAAGTCCAAGATTTGTGTTTTTATTGTAATTTAATTTTTATTTTTTTTGCAAATTAATCCTTCTACAAAAATTCACCGTTTTCATCAAGAAATAAATAGAATTTATATAGCCACTAAGAGACAAAAAAGCTAAGAAGACTGTCAACTATTCCGATTTGGACACGAGCGAGATGTATGGCCTGGGTTCTTACACCATCCGCGCAACCTACGTTGGTTGGCCATTTCTCGGATATCCATATTGTTGTGTATTCTAGTCGAGCAAGGTTTACCTTTTGGTTTGCGCCTCAGTTGTCTATCCGGCAACAGCTTATACGGTGCAAGCGATACAGACGGCCACTTATTTTTATCTGGGACTGGTGTGAATACGTGTCTCCATACGTTGTACATGTTTTCTATTTTATACACTTCGTCGACATAGCTCATGAGATCAAGACGAATATTCTGACAAGCCGCAAGTACATGAGCGCATGGGTAACGAAGCGCATCAAAAATCCCACAGTCGCATGTCCTATTTCTCAAGTGTACACGATATTGCCCGCCAACAATACCTTGGTTCGGTTTGTCAAACTCCGTCACACGAAACCATAGGTTGTCGCGATCGTGACACACTGTGTGCATGGTGTTGGCCCGTGCCTTCCCCTTGTTAATTTCTTGCAAGACCTTTGCGCACTATACATGGCCTCCTTGCATTTGGCCTGTATAACTCGCTGCTCGCTTCAAAAATAGTGCCGCTAAACAAAAATATGTGAAACACCCCAAACCTGGCCCACGAGCCTTGACCGGATCTGGTATGTTTCCCGGTGTAAACCGTTTCAAATTCTTTTGTTACTCAGGAAAAACTTATGTGTTTTGAAAGAAAGATTGTTTTGGGTTGGGCTTGAGTTGAAAGCAAGTTTATTTCATTTTGTAAAATCCTTTACTTTAGGTGACAAAACGTTTAGGCTTTGTTTTAAAATAAATTTACTTAAACTTCACTTGATAAAAATTCTTACATGGTAAATAAAAGTAAAATAAAGTAATCCACTATGGCCTTATTACATCAATTAAATCCCAAAATTAAAACCAAAGTACATAAAATAAAATAGTCCAAATAAAATGAATTTCTTCTTCGAGCATGGCCATCCCTAAGCCCCTGCCGAATCCGGTCCCTCATCGATCATCACCTGAAAAATGTTCCCACAACGGGGTGAGTCAAACAGACTCAATGTGTACACGAACACTAAGTCTTAACAATTTCAGGCATTTTAAATCATACATGTACATAAAGCATTTAAACAATATGATGCAACCTAAACCCAAACCTAGATGCCATCCGCTACACATCACCCGCACCAACCTGCATAATCCGTGGGGACTACTAAGTTAACCTCCATCCGCTACACACCATCGAAGGCAACATCGCAATGACGTGCTCATCGCCTTTATGAAATTCGTGGTCTTAGGTCACCACATTCAGATATCGTGGTCTTAGGTCACCACATTCGATTATCGTGGTCTTAGGTCACCACATTCACTTCCCCTTTTCATATAACCCATATGCCCCATATCATACATATCATGCATTAACATGCCAAATTCTTATTTCACATTCTTATAATGTCATATGTGTGTCATAACAGATATTTAACATAATCCTACTAGGAGTAGGAAACGTACCTGAGTACTTTGTACCATAGCATGGTACTTTAGCCATATTTACATTCTTATAAACATGATCATATTAAATTCTAGCCATAAATCTTATTAAAAGATAGTGTGGGGTACACACCTGATTCGCTTAACAAATTCGCTGAAATCCCGAAAAGCTTGATCTAATGCCTTAGATCTTAAATCTCTACATTTAATCAATCATTTAATACTTAGTAAAGAGCCATTCGGCCATAAATCCAAATCCTAGTAGGATTAGTACACTTAAATCCTTACCTTGTCACGCCATTGATGTCTAATCAAATACCAAAACTTTGTATCCTTCTTTCTTGAAATCGGCAATCACTAGATTACTTGAATAAATTAGTTTCGGCTTTTAAATATTAATGAAACACATCTATTTACTCAACATGGCCTTGGCCGAATGCTATAGATACTTACCTTGTGGATTTTAAATCCCGAAACTCACCGAATAACTAGGGAACACGCGGCCTATGGTGTACCTTCGGGAAAAGAATTTCTCCTTCCTTGAAGTCGACACTTAGTAAATCCCGAAAGAGCTCTTCAAAGTTTTGGCAACAAGATATTAATGGGGTTGGTCCTAGATTTTGGAAAATCTTAAAAGAAAAAGGATGAAACTGAATGAGATCTTACCCTTACTTTAGAGATCGGCAATCCTTGCTTGAACCTTTAGCAATATTCGGCTATGTAGGCTAGAAGGATCTTGATTTCGGCTTTTGATTGGTATAAAGAAATCGGCTAATGATGGTATCTTGAGGAGTTTATGGATTCGGTTTTAATAGAGATCACAAAAGCTATGAAGAATTTGGCTAGGCTTACTTTAGTTTTCGGCTTTTGCTAACAAAAAAGAAGAAGAAGAGATGCTCTAGAAAATTCGGCAGGGAGAAGAGTTGAAAGAAGATATGATGAATCACTCTTTTCCTCTAGTAGCCGAAATTACTAACTTAAAATCCTTTACTTGGCCATCACTCCTATTTTGATAACTTTATCACTTTAATTATCACCCATTCAATTTAATAAAACTTAATCCAATATTTATCTCTTATCTCTTAATAAAAAATAATAATAGTCCATCATTATCTATCTATTTAGTCAATTTTAAAGAGAATTAAACTCTTCCCAAGTGCCTTGGTGCCGTCCAACTCCCTTGCTCCTTGCAGCAAAATAAAACTCTTTATTTGCTTCCCACGTGACTCGAACCTAGGCTCATTCCCCTTGATTGTGGCATCACCACTGGGCTTTAAGTGGTGCCTCCTAGCCACTTCTCCAAGCCCGTTCTTGTGTCAAATTTCTTCTATTAATTTTCTTAAGACCACCTTGCCTTAGTTTCCTCTTTTAAACTTAACATTTCTAAAACATTTCCTTACATTTCCAAGTTTCCAAAATGTTCACTTTCCTCTTAACATTTCCAAGTTTCCAAAATGTTCACCATACATTCATAACACATAAAACATGCCATTTCAGATAATTAAATCAAAATGCATAGGCCCATTTTCGGATGTTACGCTTCTACCCCTTAAAATAATTTCGTCCTTGAAATTACTTACTAACGAACAATCGTATAATCTAACTCACCACACTACGCTATTGTCACAAGACTCGATCTTAATAAAACTAACACATTTCCTATGCACAATTCCAAAGTTCACATCCAAGGTTTCATACCATTCACTAGCAATACAAGAACGAACTAGCTCTATAATAAACAAGGCAATAAAGGCATTCCTAAATAAGAAACTTACCGTTGTCACACCGCACATCACTCTCCTCGACGGCCGACTACATAAACCAACCTTGGTCGCCTTACATCCGAACCTTCAAGACCTCCGCTTGGTGCTCCACGACCACTACCGAACCATTTCCTCCATGGTTCGGACCACGACCCACCGAGGTCATTGTCCACCTCTACCACTGATTAACATTCGAGCTCTTGGTTGATTCCCATCCGGTCTCATCGGACAGATCCTTAATCATATGGTCCTTTGACCCATACTTAAAACATCCTCCGCCTTTTTCCAACATTCACCTAAGTGCTTCTTCCCACATTGTTCACAAGTAGGTATCGCCTCCAAGAGACTTTTGTCGACCTCGCGACCCTTCAACTTTAGGCCTCTTTTGCTCATTCCTGGATGGCCTTGACGATCCAAATTCTCTCTTCTGCCTATTTCGATCGGAGTTCTCCCTCACGGACTCCTTAATACCCTCGACCACTTTGGCCTTTTCCACTAATACAAAGAAACTCCCGCTCCCTGCTATGGGCTATTAATAACCTTAGGTCATCTCTTAGTCTGTCTTCAAACCGAACACACTGCTCATGCTTAGTCGACACTATGCCTCGTGCATAACGGCTCAGCCTTAAGAATTTAGCCTCATACTCAACTACGGACTTGTTCCCTTGAACCAGCCTTAGAAAAGCCTTTCTCTGGGCATCAATATAATGAGTGCCCATATACTTCTTCTGGTATGCTGCCTTAGCATACTCCTATGTGAGTTCCTCAGCTGTAGCACCATCTCGCACCGTGAGCCACCATTGATATGACTCATCGCGAGAAGCGACACCAACCCTTTCATTTTTCCTCGCCGCTTAAGTCGAGCTCATCCATAATCCGCTCATCGCCTCCAACCAATACTCGGTGGTATTGGTGCTACACCGATATACCACTTAACACTTCAAATCATTGGCTCGAGTCGCCGGTCTGATTTTCGAGCTCTCATATTCCTCCAAAGACCACCACCATTTCAAAACTCAAGCACGACCGCGATACAAAGATCATCCCTGCCCGAGCTCACGCCGACACCAACAAATTGGGGTGGTGGTGGCGATGGTAACTCATTGTCGACCCTTGACTCGATCTAACGGGTTCTGACATAGTCATTCTTCCTCTACCGCGTCCATGACGACCGCATCCTCTAGAACTCATATCTAATGACGCGCTTTAATCTGATTAAGAAATTTTATGAATTAGCCTTTATTCCACTGATTAACCGCAAGAAGTTTTATGAAAAGAATTTTAGGAGTGGTTCTTTCAGATTCATACATGCACACGCCTTTACATTCATACATCTATCAATCAATTATGAACTTTCGCTCATTCGGAGAAATGTTGTAGTTTTCATTATTGTTATTTTTCCACTACCTGTGGGTATTTTCGTAATTTGCCCTACAGGGGGTTTTTTCGTAATTTGTCAAAATAAGGTTCCTTGGTGATTTTTTCAATAAGGGTATTTTGGTAATTTTGAAATCCGGGGTATTTCGAAATTTTGAAATTACAGGGTATTTCAAGAATAAACCGTGGTAAATTTATAAATCTTAATAAATCAAGGATATTTTGGAATTTACAAAACTTGAAGGTTGTTTCGAATTTGTTTTCCAAATCGGTGTTGTTGCGTAAATTTTGAAGATCGGGGTCATTCGGTAATTTTGTAACTCGGGGTATTTCGGTAATTTGTATGGTAGGGTAATTTCAGAATAAATTTTTTTCCATAATCAAGGTATTTTGATATTTTGTAAATTTAGGGTTCCTTTAAGCAAAGTAGTGAAATTTTGATAAGAACTGTGGGTATTTGGAAATTTCATAAACCAAGGGCATTTTGTAATTTTACCACTAAGGGTATTTTAGTAAATTGGTAAATCGAAATATTTCAGAAAATTTATAAAATAATCTTTTCAAATCAAGAGGGTAATTTAGAAATTTTAAAACTAGGGTTTCCATAAAATACTGGCTAGTCCCTTTCGGGTTTTAGTTAGGGGTTTAGCCCGTAGCTAAGTCCTCTTGGTTAGGGTGAACCTAGCTACGCACCAGGTAGGATTCGAGTGGAGAGGAGGTGAGCCACGCGGACTGCTTAAATACCAAGCTCCCACCGAAACCAATCCTAGACATGCTCACCATGGTTACCACACCCTAACTCAGCGACTTAACCACCGGTTTGTTTAGTTAGGCATTTAAGTCTTATGTTTTTGTTGGGGTATACTAGTCCTAGGGTTCAAGTACTTAATCTCTATTCTACGCTCCATTTCTACCCTTCTACAAATCATAATATAAATCACACAAAAGATTGCAAGATTTACCGGTGGACTTTGCCTGAGACTTAGTGGGCCATGCCAGAAAATCCTGCTTATTTCAAAAATTCTTTTGGGCTTAACTTTGAAAACTTTTGGGCCTTAAACCCAAGGCCGAGAGTTTAAAACTGGCTCGATATCAAACCGAAACACCCCAAACCCAAATTTCACGAGCCTTGACCGGATCTCGTATGTTTCCGGTGTAAACTGCTTCAAATTTTTTGTTACTCAGAAAAACTTGTGTGTTTTGAAAGAAAGATTGTTTTGGGTTGGGCTTGAGTTGAAAACAAGTTTATTTCATTTTGTAAAATCCTTTACTTTAGGTGACACAATGTTTAGGCTTTGTTTTAAAATAAATTTACTTAAACTTCACTTGATAAAAATTCGTACATGGTAAATAAAAGTAAAATAAAGTAATCCACTATGGCCTTATTACATCAATTAAATCCCAAAATTAAAACCAAAGTACATAAAATAAAATAGTCCAAATAAAATGAATTTCTTCTTGAGCATGGCCATCCCTAAGCCCCCGCCAATCTTGGTCCCTCATCGATCATCACCAAAAATGTTCCCACAACGGGGTGAGTCAAACAGACTCAATGTGTACACGAACACTAAGTCTTAACAATTTCAGGCATTTTAAATCATATATGTACATAAAGCATTTAAACAATATGATGCAACCCGAACCCAAACCTAGATGCCATTCGCTACACATCACCCGTACCAACCTGTACATCGTGGGGACTACTAAGTCAACCCTCCATCCGCTACACACCATCGAAGGCAGTCGCTGTAGTCGACGTGCTCATCGCCCTTATAAAATTCGTGGTCTTAGGTCACCACATTCAGATATCGTAGTCTTAGGTCACCACATTCAGATATCGTGGTCTTAGGTCACCACATTCAGTTATCGTGGTCTAGGGTCACCACATTCACTTCCCCTTTTCATATAACCCATATGCCCCATATCATACATATCATGCATTAACATGCCAAATTCTTATTTCACATTCTTATAATGTCATATATGTGTCGTAACAGATATTTAACATAATCCTAGTAGGAGTAGGAAACGACTCAGTACTTTGTACCATAGCATGGTACTTTAGCCATATTTACATTCTTATAAACATGCTTATATTAAATTCTAGCCATAAATCTTATTAAAAGATAGTGTGGTACACACCGATTCGCTTAACAAATTCATTTGAAATCCAAAAGCTTGATCTAATGCCTTAGATCTTAAATCTCTACATTTAATCAATCATTTAATACTTAGTAAAGAGCCATTCGGCCATAAATCCAAATCCTAGTAGGATTAGTACACTTAAATCCTTACCTTGCTACCGATTGATGTCTAATCAAATGCCGGAAACTTTGTATCCTTCTTTCTTGAAATCGGCAATCACTAGATTACTTGAATAGATTAGTTTCGACTTTTAAATATTAATGAAACACATCTATTTACTCAACATGGCCTTGGCCGAATGCTATAGATACTTACCTTGTGGATTTTAAATCCCGAAACTCACCGAATAACTAGGGAACACGCGGCCTATGGTGTACCTTCGGGAAAAGAATTTCTCCTTCCTTGTAGTCGACACTTAGTAAATCCCGAAAGAGCTCTTCAAAGTTTTGGCAACAAGATATTAATAGGGTTAGTCCTAGATTTCGGCAAATCTTAAAAGAAAAAGGATGAAACTGAATGAGATCTTACCCTTACTTTAGAGATCGGCAATCCTTGCTTGAACCTTTAGCAATATTCGGCTATGTAGGCTAGAAGGATCTTGATTTCGGCTTTTGATTGGTATAAAGAAATCGACTAATGATGGTATCTTGAGGAGTTTATGGATTCGATTTTAATGGAGATCACAAAAGCTATGAAGAATTCGCTAGGCTTACTTTAGTTTTCGCTTTGGCTAACAAAAGAAGAAGAAGAGATGCTCTAGGAAATTCTAAGCAGGAGAAGAGTTGAAAGAAGATATGATGAATGGCTCTCTTTTCCTCTAGTAGCTGAAATTACTAACTTAAAATCCTTTACTTGGCCATCACTCCTATTTTGATAACTTTATCACTTTAATTATCACCTATTCAATTTAATAAAACTTAATCCAATATTTATCTCTTATCTCTTAATAAAATAATAATAATAATAGTCCATCATTATCTATCTATTTAGCCTAATTTTAAAGAGAATTAAACTCTTCCCAAGTGCCTTGGTGCCGTCCAACTCCTTGCTCCTTGCAGCAAAATAAAACTCTTTATTTGCTTCCCACGTGACTCAAACCTAGGCTCCTTCCCCTTGATTGTGGCGTCACTTCTCGGGCTTTAAATGGTGCCTCCTAGCCACTTCTCCAAGCCCGTTCTTGTGTCAAATTTCTTCTATTAATTTTCTTAAGACCACCTTGCCTTAGTTTCCTCTTTTAAACTTAACATTTTAAAACATTTCCTTACATTTCGTGTTTCCAAAATGTTCACTTTCCTCTTAACATTTCCAAGTTTCCAAAAATGTTCACCATACATTCATAACACATAAAACATGCCATTTCGTATAATTAAATCAAAAATGTATAGGCCCATTTTCAGGGTGTTACAATATGTCTCTCGCACAACTGATGTTATCGGTAAATGATGCATTCCTTTTAGAACAGAATTTATGCATTTGGCCAGGTTTGAAGTCATATGACCATATCGTAGGCCGCCGTCGTATGCTTGTGTCCACTGTTCGAAAGGAATATTGCATAGGTAGTTTGCGCCTTCTTCGTTAACTGATCGCAAACTTGCCAACATCTCGTGAAAACGGTCATTATTGATCTCGTACCTTGCCAATATAAATTGATAGCGAATATTACATACCACTCTTCAATTAAGAATAAATTGAATATTACAAACGAAATTATTTTAATCGATATTACATACCCATATTGGTCACTTGCCGTCGTTGACTTGTAGATCGATGTTGCCCGTGGTAGTTGGACACAACATGCCTTAGGCAATATCGATGGTTTGTGCGATGCCATAGGCTTCCCTGTCACTCTATTGCGGCTAGTATTCTAGGGCCCCGATCCGATATAACGCATATATCAGGTTGGGGACAGACATGCCTCCTTAACCTAGATAGGAAGAAATCCCAGTCATCAGCTGACTCCCCCGGTGTTATTGTAAATGCAATTGGAAGGATTCTTCCACTGCCGTCCTGTGCCACAGCTAGTAATAGCTGATGCATATATCTACCATACATAAAGGTACCGTCAATTTGTACCAATGGCTTACGGTATATAAACGCGTCTCGACATTGTTTAAATGTCCAGAAAAGACACTTGAATACTACGCATCTATAGAGCAATCAATCATTGTAGTACGCCGGTTTCGTTTCAAGGTCTGTTATGCTGCCTCGAACATATCTCTCCAGCACCTGACACCACTGCCACACTTCATTATATAAAGTGTCCCACCGACCATGCAACTTTTCCAACGCCTTTGGCTTGGCTATCCAAGTTTTCCGTTAAGAGGGCGTGTACCCTAGTTGGCTACGAATATTGCCAATTAAGGCCGACACTGTAGTCTTAGGATCGGCCTTCACCGTTGGTATTATTAATTCAGCCAACATCTATGAATCCATCTTCGGATGATCTTGTGAAACACCTATCAACGAAGTACGTTAAATAATGCAACATTATGCAATATTAGTATTATTCAAAAACATTGAACACATAGTGAAATTGTACCGGTAAGACATGTATGTGGACCTTTGTACTTTTTGATCTCCCACAAGCCTGTCCTTTTCCTCAACGAGACCATGATTTTTCATGAACATGTACCATCTTGCACTGTACACTTCGCCTCGTACTTATCGAGCTTGGATTTAACCACGTTATAGTTAACCCCGTTCTTGATGCTGTATTGTTTTAATGCACCAAAAAAAGCATCATTATTGGAAAACTCTTTACCAACTTCTAATTCACTCGAATCCAACAACGAACTTGTACGGTCACGCGTCTGGTGTGGTAGTTCAGGAAACTCCAATGCATCGTCTTGAGATAGATCGACATTATGCATGTGGGCTGGAGGCAAGTACGCCTTGAATAGCGGATCTTCTTCTTCATCATCTAAACCACCCTCAACATCTTCAGATATGGTTGGAACAGGCTCCGGTTCAAAAAATAATGCAACTTTTGTACTATCGGGTCCGGGCTCTCGAGGTGGATCCACATCTGACTCATCATCTGACCCACCATAATCTGCAATGAACAAGGGCCCCTTGTCGGTGGATGTCGTGGGGAGTACATTATCCCTTCTTAAACATCTTTCATAATGTTCCCAATCATATGTGGATTGCCAACCACGAGAAGTTGATGACGTTCCCCAATACGTATTTCTATCATCGGACATCGAAGGATGGATATGCATGTCCCATCCACCAACTGAGTGTCGTGCAGGGGTTATGTTTTCCATACTACCACCAAACACGGGCACTTCTGTAGTGTGCCTCCCATGAACAGAGTGTCAGCTTGGGGTTGTGTATTCTCCTCGAACAGCAGTAGATGTTGAGGTCAAAGGAATATCACTTGGTGATGAAAATTGTATATATACCTCAAGATATGGTGATCCACTGGCAAGATGAGTCTCCACCATTGCCTCAAAGCCCTGAGGACCTTTGATGTCTAATGAGTCATATCTCACTGGATCAACCGAAGTGCAAAATCTATACTTAATAGACTGAACTTTCATTGGCGTTGTTCAAGATTTTACGCCTAATTCTTTTATGAGTTCACACATCTATGTTCGATTAAAACCCAGTCATACTGTGTTCTCCGATAAAAAACAACACCATTTTTGGTGTCACAAACCTCACCATCGCAGTAAATAATAGCATTAATACGTTCACTCATTTTCAGTTTATATTTTTCTTTTGCCTCAATTTCTGTTATGCAACCTGAGAATGAAATTTGGCTGATTTATAGTCTAAGGATTGCTAGAGATTACTGTAGCAAAAGAGCGTCCACATGGGAGCTCTTTTCAGTACTCTTGCTGATAGTGCATCCAAAGACTACTGTAGCAAAAGAGCGTCCATGTGGGAGCTCTTTTTAGTACTCTTGCTGACAATGCATCCTACTTGAAGCGTTTTGGGCAATATTTGTTCAGAAATGTCTTCTCAAAATTATTTTACCGGAGATTACTGCAGCAAAAGAGCGTCTACGCGGGAGCTATTTTCAGTACTCTTACTAACAATGCATCCTGCTTGAAGCATTTTGAGCACTATTTGTTCAGAAACGTCTTCTCAAAATTATTTTACCGGAGACTACCGTAGCAAAAGAGCGTCCACATGGGAGCTCTTTTCAAGATTTCCGACAACAAGATCCTCGCTTGAAGCATTTTTGGCACTATTTGTTCAGAAACGTCTTCTCAAAATTATTTTGCTAGATACATCTGTAAAAAAAATTCAAATAATTTTTATTTTGCTAATATATTTCCCCCTAAATCTTAAACATATTTTTACTAAACCCTAATTAACCCTATAATCTAGACTATTAATTTCTTCCTAAAAACCCTAAACCCAACGACCCTAAAAAAATCCTAAACCCTAGCCTTAAAACCCTAAAACCTCATACCCTAACACTAAAAATAGCTGAAAAGACAGTCAGGGGAAGGAGGGCAAAAGTGCGCCCTCAAGGGTATGCTTTGTGCCACATCAGCAAAGCGCGTCCTCGTCAGCGCGTTTTGTGCTGATGTGACACAAAGCGCGCCCTTGCATCCCCCTAAAACGCGCTGATGTGAAAGCGTTTTGGGGAGAAATGACTCTTTTCCGTAAATATTTTAGATTTTAGCTTATTTTCGTAATTTTTTTATATTTTAGTATATTTTAATAAATAAGCCGCTAAAATTAAGGGAAAAAAACTTTCTATTAAAAGCGCTTTTGCTGAAAATAATAGAAAAATTTTTTAGCTGAAAATACTTTTTTGCGTGTCACTTGAAACAGAAGTGTTTTTAAAAAATTGACCCACTCATCTAATTTTTCTGTTCAATCGGCCAAATATTATACTTTTTAGGCATTTAATGAAAAATTAGTCTTGAGCTTGACCTCGATTTTAAGGGAAATTAAGTTTTTTTTTCCAATATTATTTTTGGTGGTACTCATTCAAATTTCAAATAAATAATAATTAGAACTTTTGTCGGGGCTAAATTATTGCAAAAGGAACCCCCCACTGACACATCACTTATTAGATCAAAGCTGAAAGATACTGTGTGATTTAACCACACGAGCAAAAATTGACTAATTGAGTGGTTGTAATGCATCTGTCCTTTTCTTTTTTCAGAATCGCATGGTGCACATACTACGTAGGAAGCCAAAAACATGTTAAAAAGGAATCCCAGATTGAATGCAAGATCGCCAAGCAGGTTTTTTTTATAGAAATAGGATGAAAAAAAATACCAAAATGGTATCCCATATCAATTAATTACGGGAATGGTATGGCCAGGGTGGTCACGCCACTCCCATAGGCGGCACCACCACAGCACTGCAGAAGAAAAAGTGAACACCTGCAACAAACAGTGAAACGGCAGAGAAAAGCTGAACAATGGCCTGCCACAGCGGCACAGTGCTGGACAATGGCTCGCCACAGTGGCACCAGTTCGGACAATGGCATCCCATAAGCGGCACTGCATGTTTCTTTCGGCTCCCATGACCTTAAAATGGTCCCTCCGCCCCAATTGAAACTTGAAGCAAAGAAGATCAAGAAGAAGAAGAAGCAAAGAAGAAGAAGAAGAAGAAGAGGAAGAAGAAAAGAGGAAGAGGAAGGAGGTGGTGGCGGAAGAGAAAGAAGAAAGGAAAGGAAGAAGAAATAGGAGGAAGAAGAAGAAAGGGAGGAGATCGGGGAAAAAAAATTTTAGTGAAATTTAGGTATTATTTTTTTAAGATTGTTTGTTTTATTTTTGATGTTATTATTTTATTTTATTATATATTAATTTTGTTATTATTTATTTGTTGTTAGTTAATTTAAGTTTAATTTAGTTTAATAGTTTATATTATAAGAATAAGTATTGTTAGTTAGGATTAGTAGGTTAAGTAGTAATTAATTTAGTTAGTTAGTAAGTTATAGTTAGAAATTTTAAATAAATAAATATTTTGGTTAGTTAGTAAAGTATATATATATAATATATATATATATATATATATATATTAATATGTTAGTTTTAACTCTAACATAATTTTAGGTAGTATATGGTTATTAGTTAATCCTTAATGATTAATTTATAGTTAGTATATATATAAAACTCATTATTATTATTGTTAGTGTAGTATTATTGTTAGTAAAAATGGTAAATGTTATTTTATTTAGTATTATATTATTATTTTAGTAAAGAAATATTATAATTATTGTTAGTATAAAATAACATTAAAATAATACATGTTTGAAACATTATGTATTAAAATAAATAATATAAAATAATGAAATATGAAAATAATAATATTATAATTATTGTTAGTATTATGAGAAAATGAAAATACAAGTAAATAGTGAAAATAAGTGGTTTTACTAAATCTAATAATATTTTATTGAAAGTTATAGAATTTGAACACTTAGAAATACTGAATCGAACATAGTGCCAAAATAAGAGGGTTTTACTAAATTTATATAAAATAAATAGTAAAACCCTATATTTGAATCATTATGTACTTGAAATAATATAAATTAACACGAACAAATGCTCGTAATATATAATTATTATAATAAAATGAATGGGCTCGTAATATATAAAATAAAACGAACAAATGCTCGTATTATATAATAATTATGTACTAAATTATTATGTGATAATAACTGATTTTATTAGAAAGAGGTATACGTATACGTAATATTATTATTAAGGAATTCTAAAATTATTATTATTACTTTAGCTATGTTAATATAATATTATTTTTATGAAACCGTAAATATTATTTTAGTTAATATTATTATTCGTGTGAATATGATTATTTGAGGTATGTTATTTGTCACTAATTTAATATAGATTTATTGTTTTTTATGTAGGTAAAAAATTTATTTGAGACAGAAATGGCTTCATTGATTAGTAAAGATCCTCACATATCTGACGCTGCTAATAAAATGGTAATGTATTGTTATTTATTTATCGCAGGTTGTATTAACAAAATAGCAACATAATAAATTATGTTATTAATCGTATCTAATTTTTTTATGATTTAACACTACCAGGACTCGTACCGTGTATTAAGGGCCCGGGTGAATGGCTTAAGGAATCCCCCGGATGAACGATTGATGCCGTATATTGAGCAAGCTGGATTTGGGTCAGCAGCACTGATCCGGATGTTTGACTTGCGGTATGATATCATATCCGCACTAGTCGAGCGTTGGCGCCCGGAGACCCATACTTTCCATTTCCCGTGTGGAGAGTGCACAGTCACTCTAGAGGATGTTGCATTGCAACTTGGGCTCCCAATTGACGGGAGACCCGTTACGGGCTTCAGTGCGATAGATGACCCACATACGCTTTGTTAGAGCCTACTAGGGAACTCGTACGGCGATGATGGAAAAATTTTACAGAGTTGAAATTGACATGGCTGAGAGCGAGATATGAATGTTATCACCGATCCCACTGCAATGAGTTGATGTGCGCTAGTCGGCGTACATTATGCACGCCATAGGGGTGTCTCGATGCCCAATGCAAATAATAATAGGTTCATATTCAAGACCTACCCCTATTAGTCGATATGAGGAATACTCGTCAGATAGTTGGGGTTCCGCATCCTTGCGATGTTGTACCGTGAGCTTTGTCGGACGACGATCCAAGTACTGATGATATAGGCGGATGTCTAATACTATTACAGATCATGGGCTCTATATCGGATGCCATTCTTGGCATCGCCACCCACCAACCATATGTATATCCGCCGTAAACAGTGATAAAATATAACTTGTCATTAATTAAAATTTCTTAATATTGATATTATTGACTTGAAATTTATTTTTGTAGGTGGAGTATTTATCCGGGTATCGGAGGTCGATAAGTGTCCCGATATACCGACTTATGATTGAACAACATGCCGGGAAGGGTAGCGATTCCAATATTGGTTATGTAGTAGTTTTTATATTTTATGCACACCGTGTTTAATTTTAACAATGTTTTTAATCATGCGCTTTATATGGATGCCATACCGTAGACCTAAAATTGCGGTATTATACCTCCTACCTCGTATATTCATCAGATATGTGGTGCACTAACGCACCAATTCTCTGTTGTAATGTAGTCGAGTGGTATCACGGGGACCGAAAGTCGCGCCAATTTGGTTGCATCCAATATATCCCGGATCCGCCATGCAAAGTGGGAAAGGTTCATGGCAAAACTAAGAGAGGGAGACAGGACTGCGATTGGGGGGTTAGGCACCAGGAATTTATTGCGGTGTGGAATGCTCGCGTTTCTCGAATACCCCGGATGGATATGGCTTCCGATCTTCAACCTCCATTAGAGTACATACAATGGTACTCTAGTATGGGGAAGCCATATTTACTGGGAGGGCAGTCGACTGTAGTCCCCCCGTACAGGCAGCGAGATGGGGCATACGAGCCAGTGGCCGATATGGAGGCAGAGGTAGCTGCGGATCCTAATCTCGAGCCAGAGCCGGGGCCCGATATGGAGGCGGAGGTAGCTGTGGATCCTAATCCTGAGCCAGAGCTGGGGCCCGAGCCCGAGGAATCACATTCACATTCGGAGTCATATTCATATCATCCATATGTGCCGGCTCGTCGGAGGTGGATACCAAGACGGGTTGATATATTTGGATCGTACACCGCAAGATAAAGACTCCGGCTCGTATCCACCGCCGACATCAGCCTCCCGGTCGTATCCACGCATCGAGAGAATTCGCTCGAGTTCATCTACACCCTTCGAGCCATATGATTTTTCTGCCATGTTTAGCACACCTCCACCCGGACCCCCACCCGGACCCCCACCAAGACCAAGAGGATGTTGGATGTCGCGGGCACCCACGATGTGAACGCCGAGCACCGCATGTATACACACCAAGGACTACACCATCGAACCATCGCTTTAGGTGTTTGTTGTGGTTTTGATTTTATTGTATTTTGTATTTGCAAATATTATAATATTTGTAATTTATTTGTATACATTTAAATTGATTATTTGGAGCTGCAACATTTCGTAACAAGATTTGACCACGTGATGGAATATTTCATTTTGATTTTTGGTCATGTATATGGTCACTATGATTAGTTAATTTTGCTATTCAAAAATGTTAAATGGTACGAATTGGTATTTAAGTGAGTTCGATTAGGTTTTTTAAAATTAACGATGTGTATTGGTTATATTGATTAGATTTGAATTGGCAATGTATGTTATATTAATTGTCCGATTGTAGATTAACTTAGTTTGTGGTACGGATGAAATTTATTTTGCATACAAATCCATAGATTACTATATTCATAAAATACATACATGTTAATCTTCCACAAAATCACCAAAATCGAATACAAAACATGTTACTCAATAAGCTCAATTCCCTATCGTCATGACGATTGTCCAACATGATAGTTTTGCTGCGGGCATTTACTTCGATTATGACCACCTAACCTACATATTCCACAGCGCTTACCGTCGGATTTCTCCCTAAAGTCCATTTCATTATGGATTTTGGATGATTGCGGATGGCCTCTTGGATTCCTGCATAGCACTCTGTCAGGGACAAGCTCAAAAGTCGTTCGAGGCACCTCCCATGTAGACAGGTCGGGCAGGACAGGGAACTCATTTTCCCAGACACGCAATGTACGCTCTAGCGTGTACACATCATCGACAAAATGTTCAACACTAAGGTTCGCTTTAGCACACGCTGCCACAACATGTGCACACAGATAATGAAGTGTTTGGAACCTCCTGCATTCGCACTATCTATTCCGAAGATTGACTCCATAAGACCTAGCTGGCAAACCGGGTCGACAACCGATAGACTCCATAACTCGAAAGTTTCCATTTGTCTTGAATATATTTCTACAGTCATTGACCTCGCAATCCGGCGGTTTGCAATCAATGCATCCCTGACATCTTCCACAAACACGTGTCCCGCATCCATCTGATTGACTTGTTGTTCACCCATTCTTGGCATCAAGGTTGCCAACCTATAGAATGTAGCCGAGAAGACAGATGAAATCAGTAGATGTCGTGTTTTCAACAACACAGTGTTGACCCCCTCCACCAAGTTTGTGGTCATTTGACCATAACGAAAGCCCTCGTCAAAACTTTGAGCCCATTGCCACGGCTCCATTGTACCCAACCACTCCCGAAAATATTTGTTCGCTTGACCTTCCGTGTCACTCTCAAGTTGAGTCATCATTCGTGAAAAATATGTGGCTTTCTAACTCAGACACTGTACATGTTTTAAAAATGTGTTACTGATGGCGAATAACTAAAAATATTAAACTTATATTGAAAATATAAGGTTATCATTTACCTATTTTCACCACTTCTCTTTTCCAGTTTGGATTCTTATACTCCCGAAGAAAGTTAGCCGCAATGTGACGGATGCAGTAAAAGGATCTCCATGGCACACCGGAACGCCTAATTGCGGCAATTAGTCCTTTCCCTTTATCGGAGATGATGCAAATATTATCGTTGCTAATAACATACCTCCGCAGGTTGGTAAGGAAGAATTCCCAAGATTCCATATTCTTCTTATCTACTATTGCAAACGCTATTGGGAGCACGTTCCTATTGCCATCTTGAGGAACCGCAATACGTAAGATCTGTGTATATTTTTCGTATAGCCATGTCCCATCCACCTGCACAAACGGCTTGCAGTGTGGAAATGCCCATACACATGGATCAAACGTCCAGAACATCCGATGAAAAATTTTTTCCCTACCGTAATTGGTTATTTAGTAGTAAAAGGTCGTGTTCAGAACTCAATCACGCCTCGGTATATACTCTTGCATAGCAACTATCCATCCTCAGTAGCTCGTTGTACGAAAAATCGTAGTCCCCATACAATTGTTCCATTGCCATCTGCTTAGCTATCCACGCCTTTCGATATGATACTCTATATCGAATCGTGCTTGTATTTCAAAGAATCGCATCAAACTGTAATAGTCTCTGCGTCCTTCACCATTGGCATAATACATACATATAGTTTTGGAATCAAGTTTTCGATGATCTTCTCATATGTCGCTAACTGCATGTGTGAGGCCCAACCAATTTTCTTATCTCCCACATCTGCGAATTTTGTATGAATGCGCTCGATTCGCCAATTACGACCTTCCGCTACCTTCCAACACTCGCAATATAAACCGTCGATTTAGACGTCAGGACTTTGTAATCCATCGATATATCCATGCTATACCGCTTAATAGCGATACGCACTCTTCTTTACTTCTAAATCTCCGCCTCTGAATAACTCCTCATGATCGAATTTACGGCGGTCGGTGAGCGTGATATATTTGGGTACTCGAACTCACCATACGCTACCAGACGGGTCTATGAGCGACATGTGTGGCCCAGATTATTGTGTATCGCAATACATCCCAGCTGATTCTCGATCGGAGACGCGCTAATGTTTTCATCGTCATTCACGTTTTCATCGTCAATATCATCAGGTATATCATCCATATCCGGATCACTGTCACTATCGACCTCATCCCCGCAATGATCACTACTATCGTGTCCATCATCACCAACCACATCAATATCGGGTGTAATATTCAGATCGATATCGATCCCACGATATTCGATTCGCATCAACATAAGATATTGGACGCACCATGGACGGTTCTTGAGTTCCATGTTCTTCACCATATACATTGTCGTCTTCATTTGGCTCAATACCGCTAACTCAAAGAAATAAGTGAATCGGTGCATTTCATTACTCCGCTCCCACAATAAAGATCGATCATTGTCTCCACGTCTTCGTCATCTACAAGTTCCATTTCGTGAATTTGATCGGATCTGCGAAACCGAAACTTGTAGAAAATTCTCGAGATCGTTCTCTCACATCGTTTAACAATTTTTGCGTTTATCCTTCGCTTCATATCATCCAATGAGACATTTTATTAAATCTCATTGCTATTTGTTGCCGACATTCAAATATGCATCCAACGGTTGTTGTCAAGATGATTCCATCGAAATAAACGCATCTAAAAACTGATCATCCATCTTCAATATTTAATCATTAAAAATAAACAAAATTGCTCGTAAAATTATCATTTTGTACATGAACAACATTTATCTTTACATCTAACCACTTTATCATTTTTCATTATTTTAATATTTAGGGTTCCTTACTAACAATATTTACTAATACTAACTAAAATATTAATATACTAACATAGTCAATATATGATTTTCGGTTTTTAACTAACATATCAACATACTAACAACAATATACTAACTAGTTACATATTTAATAAAATATTAATAGTATTCGATATTTTAATTATACTACTACCAATATATTACTATTATAGGGTTTTTAACTAACATATTAATATACTAATACATTAATATACATACTAACCATTTATTTTGACTATTTACTTGTATTTTCCTTTGTCTCAAATTACATTACTAACAATAATTATAATCTATATTATTTACATATTTTCATATTTTATATTATTTATTTTAATACATAATGTTTCATGTATTATTTTAATGTTAATAATTATAATATTTTTTACTAAAATAATAATATTATATTACTAAATAAAATAATCAATAATACTAACCTAACAATAATAGTAATGCTTTTATATATATACTAACTATAAATTAATAATTAAGGATTAACTAATAATAATATACTAACTAAAATAATGTTAGAGTTAAAACTAATATATATTTTAGTAACTAACCAAAATATTTTTTAGGGTTTCTAATTACCTACCATAATATAACTAATTAGTTACTAACTAACTAAATTAATTACCACTTAACCTACTAATCCTAACTAACAATATTTAGGATATAAACTAAACTAAACTTAAAATAACTAACAACAAATAAGTAATAAAAAATTAATATATAATAAAATAAAATAATAACATCAAAAAACAACACAAACAATTTAAAAAAAAAAAATAATACCTAAATTTCACTAAATTTTTTTTCCTCCCCCGTGATCTCCTCCCTTTCTTCTTTCTTCCTCCTTATTTCTTATTCCTTTCTTCTTTCTCTTTCCTACCACCACCTCCTTCCTCTTCTTCTTCTTCTTCTTCACGCTTCTTCTTCTTCTTCTTCTTCTTGCTGCTGCTGCTTCAAGTTTTTGGGGGTCGGAGGGGACCATTTTAAGGTCGCCATGAGCAGAAAGAAGCATGAGGTGCCGCCTATGGGAGGCCATTGTCCAGGCCTGGTGCCGCCTGTGGCAGGCCATTGTCCAGGCCTGGTGCCGCCTCTGCCAGGCCATTGTTCAGCCTTTCTCTTTTCACTGTTCGTTCACTGTTTGCTACAGGTGCCAGGGTGGTGCCGCCTATGGGAGTGGCGTGACCACCCTGGCCATACCATTCCCGTAATTAATTGGGATGCCATATCATTTTCGTACTTTTTTTTTAAACCTATTTATGTAAAAAACCCTCGCCAAGCATTTTTATTTTCCTTTTTAACATTCTCATAATTCCTAGTTATTCACCATTTTCAAAAAAAAAAAATTTCGAGTTTTCAGGACCAAAAAATAAAAAATAAAAAAGATGGGGGAAGAAAGGACTACAGTGTTACAGTCGGAGTCTTTGCTTGTTAGAGAAGGAGCTGGTGAGAATAGTTCAAGTGTCACCACTACACTCGTTCTTAGCACCTTTGTGGCAGCTAGCATTTCCTTTGGTGTTGAATATATTGTAAGTACATCAATAACCACATTTTGCATATGCCAAAGCATAAGTTACTTCTCATTCACCATGTTCCATCTACTTGATAACCTCTTCTACTTCTGACCCAATTTTAGTTAGCTTGTATTTTTTGTGTTGTTGTTGACTTGTCGTTGAAGTTTGATTGACTGCTAGAGCCTTTTTCATGATTTTTGTTTTCGATAGGCTGGATATACATCACCTACTCAGTCTGTAATCATGGAGGACCTGGGTCTTTCTATTGCAGAGGTAATACAAAATGCTGGATATTCCTCATTTTTCTTATGTGGGTGTAAAGAGAAGCCAGTTTGAACTTTTAAATAACTTTCTGTTCTCTGCAGTTTTCACTTTTTGGTTCACTGTTAAATCTTGGATCAATTCTAGGGGCATTAGTAAGTGGGAAGACTGTAGATCTCCTCGGTCGTAAAGGCGTAAGTTTCGATATGACTACTGAACTGACCATACTATCTCTAGCCATTTATTGTCAAATTCTTCAATGTCTTGAACCAGACCATGTGGGTTTTGTACGTATTCTACATAGTGGGATGGCTTGCAATAGCATTTGCGAAGGTTTCTTCTATTTTTTCATTCACTATACTGACTTTTCTTTTATGGATATGCTCTTACGTCTTTAATGTTGTATTTTCGTGTGTTGGAAAGGTTCCTTGGTTGCTTGACGTAGGAAGATTATTGCTTGGATTCAGCAATGGAATTGCTGGTTATTTGGTAAATGTTGTAAAGATTCCATTTCCCATTTTGACACATTTAATCATATAACGATGGCTAACGGTATAAACATTTCAACCCCAAACAGTTGCCAGTATATCTTGCTGAGATAACACCGAAAAACCTTAGGGGTAGATTTACTGCTGGAGTACAGGCAAATTCTGAACTTAATCAAATTCGGGTTACTATTAGTAGGTGCATCCAGGGTTTCAAATAGCGGAACGATATCGGAATAGCGACCGCTATATAGCGATAGTGATGCCGTCTAAACGGTTATTGTTGAAAATAGCGGTGTGAAGCGGAGTCACATCAATAGTGGTGGATCGCGGCCGTAATTTAACGGGTAACAGCTAATTGCGACAATAACAGGCCGCTATTTCCGTTATTTTCCGTTACATTAAATTAAAAAAATACATATATTCTAAACAAAAATCAACAGAAGCAAAATAAAACAAAAGGGTTAGGAATGAAAACTCTTAATTTCTTCGATGAAGGGAGAACTGATTGGAGAAAACACAAGTTGGGATTTGGAAACAAAGAAAACTTTAGCCTTTAGGGATTTTAATTTTAGAACAGAGAGGTAAAACTTTTTGCTTCTGCCGTTTCATTTTGGGTAAGGGTAAAAAAGAGAGAGTTGATTTGATATTTATTAATAATAAATAAATTAATAAATTTATGAATGTTGTGTTTTTTTTTGGGCTTGAGTATGGATATGGATTAGGTAATAAAATAATGATAAAATGATTTTTCTTAACCCATTTGTAATTAGATTGGCCTGATTTTAGTTTAGTCCCTTTATTATGATTAGATTTAATATATATATATATATATATATATATATATATATATATATAATATTGAATAATGGGGTCATACAATTTAAATTTGTGTCAAATGAGTGTCTCATCAATAGTTTTAATCACTTAATATAGATCAAGGCTTAAGATATGATTATTATACTTTAGTTTGACATAATTTAATCATTTTTTTTTGCAATATTATTAGTAAGTGCAAATCGATAACATTGTAAATTGGCATTAAAGTTATAACATGAAATTTTTTAAGAGTTTATCTTAGATAGGATGATATTAAAAATCTCTTTTAATCACTCAATAATAATATATCACATCATATATTTTTTAGAGTGCATGAATAATATAATAAATTAAAAACATTAAATTAACTCTTATTACTATTTTCAAGTCTAAAATAAATCTAATTTTTATACAAAATTTTAGATTTTAGAATTTTATATTATCTAAAATATTTTTTTATATTGTCATTCATTTATAAAATATATTGCAATGAGAGTGTTTATATATATATATATATATATTAAATAAAAACTATAAGGAAACAATTTAAACCTAAAATACTTCAACTAAAATTATAAAACTTCTAAAATTAGGTGGATTCAATAATTTTTAGGGTTGGAATTGAATAATAAAATTTTGAGAGATCGAATATAATTTTACAATGTATTAATTTACGATTTTATATTTTTAAAACGATTAAACATAATTTTATTTATTTTTAAGAGTCAAAAGGTAATTTTACTACAAATTAATATTTAATTTAATAATTTAATAAGGACTTATATAAAAAAATTATTTGAGGGGGGCCAAAGCCTTTGCCTACCTTTTCAAATTAATACTTATGGTATGTTTTGACCTATCAAATCCGATAGATGATTGATCGTGTGTTAGGGTCTTAAAAATTTATAAAAAGAATGATCAAACCAGAAAACTAACTAAGACAACGATGGAGGCAAGCGCACCTATCGAACAATAGTAGAGTTTAATGGCAAGACCAGATTGTCGAACCCAAAGGAACCAAAAGTACTAATATTAACTCTCTTTCTATTATTTAGCCTAAGAATTAAGGGAATTTGTTATCTAACCTAAAATTAACTAACAACTAAGCTAAAGATGCTAAGATAAAGAAAGAATTGGGGAAAGACTTGAGGGAAAACCGATTGATTAAGACAATACCCGAGGAAGAATCCACCTAGACTTCACTTGTTATCTAACTCTGAATCAGATGATTTATTCACTTGACTTGATCTGTAAGATTCCCTAATTTATATTAATACCTCTTCGAGGCTACTAACGTCTAACCCTAGGTTGATTAATTGAAATTTCTTTCTAATTAAAACCCCTAGAATTGCATTAACTCGATCTATGGACTCCCATATTAGGTTTGACCCTAATCTGGTAAATTTACGTCATCCTATTTCTAGGGTTGCGTTCAACTCCGCTTAACTATGCTAGATCTACTCTTAGGCAGAGACTTTTGCTCCACCACCTAAGCACATCAACACTTGAATCAATATCCTGGAAATACCGAAACAAGAATTAAGAACACATAGTTAAGAACAAATCAAGTATTTATCATACAACTCAGATAACAATAACAAGATCCGTCTTAGGTTTCATCCCCCTCAGGTATCTGAGGAGTTTAGTTTATAATTGTAAAAGAAAATATCTCAGAAGAAAATATAAAACAAAACATAAGAAAACCCTAAAACCCCCTGAAGGAATTGAAGGAGAGATCCTCTGTCTTGAGTATGATTCTGGCTTCTTGAGATGAATCAACTGGCTTTTTTCGAGTTAATCTCACAATTTTAGCCCTCTGGCTTGGCTCATTGGCCTAGCTGAACGCCCTGAAAAGCCCTGATAGAGGGTTGTTGTCGAACCCTTGTCGAACTCCCACTTTAAGTGGCCTCTAGGGTCTTTATATAAGCTTTTGGAATGGCTTTCTTTGTCTCTAAGTACCCTAAACCGAATAGAATTCTATTTTCCTGCGGTAGAGGCACGCCCATAGCACAGGCCCGTGTAAATCGTGCCCAGGCCGTGTTCGGGTCTATTGAAGAGGCACGACCATGTATTTTGGGATCCAGGCCGTGGTTGGCTCTTCTTACGGGGCACGACAGTGTGGTCTTGGGTCCAGGTCGTGTGAATTTTGTACTTGGCCCATTTTCTCTGTTTTCGGCCCGTTTCTCGTTCTTTTCACCCTCTGGTGCTTTACTGAGTATAAAGCATGAAAACAAGGGATTAGAAGCACCTATTTCCATAATTAAAGGGATAAATCATCCAAAAGTAAGCTAAATGTAGGATTAAAAAATGTTCATTTTACTGTTTATCAATGACTTCAATTCAACATTAGATAAATCTCTATTGATTTTAGTTTGCATAATATGAAAAACTTGAATTTTTAAATTTGATCTAATTTGAATTTAAATTTTATTAAGATGGAATGGAACAAAACAAACTATTTATACCAAAAACTTTGGAACCAAGTAATAATGGGTTATGGTGTATCGTTGTTTTTAAAAAATAAAATATGTATGGATTATGCAATAAATTTAAATTTTCCATGTTAATGATGTTTATTTTTTTGTATTATATTGTTGATAATATAAGTAATGAGTTACTTATATTTCTAAATATAATTTTATGTTTCTATAAATAAAAATAAAGGATGCCGTCATGTGAAGAATTCACGACTAAAGGATTGGAGGGTGCACCAAGTAATGATATAGGTTGGCACTTTGGAACTCCAGTGCCAAATGCGAGAGGAAATATCGTGTGTAAAATTTGTGGTAAAGTTGTGAAAGGAGGAATAACACGATTTAAAGAGCACATTGCTCATAAAACCGGCAATGTTGCACCATGCCCTAATGTTACTGGTATGTGATACTTCATTATTATTTTTAAATGTTATTGTAAATTTATCAATAAAGATTATATAATATTGATAATAATATAAAGTGTGATTTTTTTTATTAATAGGTGTCATTAAAGAAAGTATGATGAATACACTAAAGGAAAGCAACACAAAGAAAATAGACAAAAAGAGGAGAAAAGATGAATTCTTATCTCAATTAATAGAAGAGGAGGATGAACACGAGGAATTCATTGATGAGGTTTCTGCTATAAGGCAAGCAACTCGAGAAAGTATCCAATCACAACACGAGTGGCATAGAAGGGAAGAATTCAGATGAAGTACTGGTGGTTATGATAACATTTATGAAGAAGGGCGATCTTCTCATGGATCAGCTAGAGAATATCATAGAGAAAGAACAAGTAAATCCATCCCAAGTGAGTCTGAGTTTACCTTAAAGGGAGTTATACCTGAATTGGTTAGAAGCAAAAGTTCAAAGCAACTAAAGGTCAATGACTCTTTTTTAAAGAGTTTTCGAAGAAAGATAGGTGAAACGGTATCTAAATTTTTAATATATGAAAGACTTCCTTTTCAATTAGTAAGCTCTCCATGGTTGTATAACTTAATTCAAGTGTCAACAGAAGTTGGGCAAGTTGTGAAGCTCCCAACACCTTATGAGGTTTCAGATGTATATTTGGAGTTAGAGTATCAACGAGTTCATGATTGGGTAAATGGACTAAAGACTCATTGGAAAGAATTGGGTGCAACTCTAATGTGTGATGGTTGGACCAACAGTTTGAAGTAAATGCACATCACTAATTTCCTTGTTTATTACAGTAAAGGAACCATTTTTTGGAAATCGGTAGATGCCTGAAGTGTTCGTAGTAGAGATGCTAAATTCTATTAAAGTTTGTTAGATTCAGTTGTAGAAGAAATTGGAGAAAACTACATTGTCCAAATAGTGACTGATAATGAGGCAGCAATGAAAGCTGCTGGAAAAAAAAATTAATGTTGAAAAGAAATCACCTATATTGGAACCCATGTGCAGCTCATTGTTTAGATTTATGCCTTGAAGATATTGGGAAAAAGCCCAGTGTAGCAAAAGTGTTAGATGAGGCAAAGAAAGTGACTTGTTTTATATACAATCACATTTGAACTGTTGATTTGATGAAGAAGTATACACAAGGGAAACAAATACTTCGACCCGCTCTTACTCGATTTGCAACTCATTTCATTCAACTTGAAGAGATAACAAGACAAAAGCAAGGTCTGAGAGAAATGTTTAATTCAAAGGTTAGTTTTTTATAATTAGTTCATATAATTAGTTAATATAATTAATTAAATATAGCAACCTTTAATAATTTTATTAGTTCCAAATAATTTAAATTATACTATTTTAAAAATTTTCTTATGAATATATAGGATTTTAAAGAATCAAAATGGGGACAGCAAAAGTCAGGGCCTGCTTATGAAGCCAAAAAATTTGTTTTGGGAAAAGATTTTTGGAAAAAAGCCAATAACCTCATAAAAGTTTACAAGCCCCTAGTAAAAGTATTGAGATTTGTGGATAACGATGAAAAACCAACAATGGGTTTTATTTATGAGGCTGTTGATAGAGCTAAACGAGCAATTCAACAAGATTGTCGATATTTCACTGAGTACGAAAAGATTATTGACAATAGATGGAATTTTATGCATTCCGACTTGCATTCAGCTGGTAAGATAAAATATTTCATATAATTAAGAAATATTTTTATATTTTGTTATTTTAAGCTTTAGATTATTATTATTTGATGATATTCTTATAAATTATACTTAGGTTATTTTCTCAATCCTCAATTTCAATTTGGGGTGGAGCTTTCTGAGAATGTACTAATAGAAACATTAGAAGGTACACGATCAGTAATTGAAAGATTAGAACCTTCTCTTGATAATCAAGTCAGAATGGTTAATCAGGTTAGATTCAAGTACTATTATTTGTAACTTAGTTACATAATTTGAAATAGAATTATTATTTTTTATTTTTACTCTATCTTTTATTTATGCAGTTGTTTCTATTTAGAGATAAACATGAGACATTCGGTACTCCACAAGCACAAAGAGCTTGGAAGCAAATGAATCCGGGTAAATAGTTAATTAAATTATTTAATTTAATTTATATTATTTAATTATATTGTACATTTTGAAGTTGTTTAGTTAATTAAATAATATTATGCAGCTGAGTGGTGGACAATATATGGCACATGTGTTCCCGAATTACAAAAATTATCAATTAAAGTGCTTAGTCAAACAACTTCAACATCAAATTGCGTACGAAATTGGAGCACATTTAGTTATATTCACACTAAGGAAAGAAATAGGTTAAAGTATAAAAAACTTGAGAAACTAGTGTTTACCTATTATAATATGAGGCTTCAGATAAGGCATTAAAAAAGAATGAGTACTGATGATATAAACGCTAGTTTTAATCCTATCAGCCTTGATTATATCTTTGAAGATGTTGATCCACTATCAGAATGGCTTCATGAGAAAGAGAATCCATTATTAGATGGTGAAAATGCCGGTGTGTTGCCTGTGGATACCTCTGATGATGAAATGGATGTTAATCAATCTCAACAACAAAAGTTGTCTCATTCAAGTTCTAGTTCAACGCCAAGTCAGAGTGGCGATGGACCCAATGGTGGTGGTTTAAGTCCAATTGATGAGGATGATGGATATAGTGGTGATAGAGGTGAAATTAGATCTTCTAGCCAGTATGGAGGAGAATATGGGGTTGGTACCACTAGTGGACATTTTCGCGATAGATTAGAGGTTGATGGAAATATGTTTCCTGAACCTAGGAGAGATAGAAGCGAACCTAGAGCTCCATCAAAAGGAAAAGGCAAAAAGCATACTTTTATAGGCTCTTCATCTGATAGGAGATCGAGTTCTAGTAACCTTGGGTATAATGATTCATCTACTAGCACTCTAAGTTTTTATCCATCAAAACAACCTTCATATTTTCAACCTTCACATGGTTATCCACAACCATATGGTTATTATCCACCATTTCCTACTTATGGTGTGCCATACTAGCCTCAAATGCATCCTCCACCACCAATGTATCACCCACCTCCACCTCTTATGTATCCTCCTCCTCAAATATATCCTCCATATCAATTATATGAAAACCAAGGTGAAAATGTTACTTTTTTTGGATATATTTTTGGACAAAGGCCAAGAGAATCAAGTCAAGAATGCTTTCAAAGTGAAGGTGAAGGATCTGATCTTCCTCGTCATTCCACTAATTGGTGAAAACTAAATCGTACCACTACCATTATCTGTAAGGTATGTTTTTTTTTAAAGAAAACTTTTGTTAATGTTCTTAATTTTGATGATATTAAAACATTTAAAATATATCTTTAAATAAATAAATGGAGTATATTTTATGAAAAGATAATTAAGAATCAAGCATGTTAAATTATAGATGAAAGTAGAATGAGAGTGAGAATAAGTGGTAGGAAATAGAAATAATTAATGAGAATCTATACATTTATCTATTCCTTTTTCCTTTTGCAAGATAGAATGTTTATATCTTCACCATCTTCAAGTCACAAGAAATATTGTAGACATCAAGTATGAATTTTCAATTATTTTATCTATAAAACTTTCAAACTTATTAAATATGATAAATGTTTAATATTTCCTTTTTTACTTTTTATTAGTTAATATAACATTCTTAGCAAATTAGTATATAAATGTAAGGATATTTAATGATTATAAAAGTTGTGTTCTCATATCATATTAATAAAAGTTCATAAGTGTTAGAAAACACTCTAAAAATCATTAAAATGACTTTTTATAATTATAATTATAATTATTATGTTTTATAATAAGTTGTGCGAATTTTAAAAAATTCACGATTGCGATACCCGCAGTGACCACAATAGTATCCGTTATGTCCGCAACCGCGATAAACGCAACGCGACCAAAAACGCGACCGCAACCGCAACTTAAATACCTTGGTGCATCATGTTCTTAATAGCTTTGTAACATCCTAAATTTTTGGGCCTATGTGATTAATGGGTGAATATGTGGAATGAGTTAATTTAAGTGTTAGGGGCCCAAATTTTAAATTTTAAGGAGCCCAAATCTTCTAATTTAAGTTAGTTAAATTTGGCATTAGGGATTAGGGAAGTGGACGGCACAAGGCTATTTTTTTTTGGGAATTTTATTGTATTTATTCTATGTGGATAATAAGCGATAAAGGCTATTATTTAGGATTTAGTCTTTAAGGATAATAAGCAGATAAAGACTATTTTTGAGGAGATAATAGATTAAGATAAGGGAAAAGGGATAGGAGCTATCATGTGTGGCAGTGTTGGCTAAAAATCAATCTCTGCTAAAGGGAGGAATCGGTTTTCTATATAAAGAGCGGGTGTGCCGAAATTTTGGAAGCCTTTCTTTTATTTTCTTTTCTCATCTTCTTCCTTTCAAAAGCCGAAAACCACCATTTTCTTCACCCTTTCTTCCTCTCTAAAATTTCCTGGTTGGCCGAATCTTTTAAACTCTATTGTTATTTTTCTTCTAACCCCTAAAAGCCGAAATCACATCTCTATTATTCTATTCTTCTCCTTAATATTCATTGGCCAAATCTCTCTTAGCCATCTCTTCAATTCTTAAATCTTCTAAAAACCAAAATTCTTAGATTTCACCTCCTGAAGTTGCCGAATTTTCTTCAGTAAAGTCAGCTTGTGCCGAATCTGAAGAAAACAATAGAGGAGTCCAATGCTTAGATCTCTAAGTCAAAGATCAGTAACACTCAAGTCGTGTTATTTTTGGGATTTCAAGGAGGGGCCCTATTTTTACATCTTTCCGGCTTTTTGAGAAAAGTTGTAGATCGGGATAACAAGGCTATCGACTAAGAATATTGGATTTCGTGATATCAGGTGTGTAACACTTTCCCACCATCTAGATCTGTTTGATTAATATATGATTATAAGTCTTATATGTTTTGATAAATACCGAAATCCGGGCATAATAGAGGAAACCCAAAGAGGGTAAAAACAAATCACCAAGTTAGTGAATGTTCTGATTAAACGATATAAGTATATTGATTTTATGTGATTGCATGGGTTGGGTTTGATGAAAGGAGGAAGTTATATGTTATAGCGATTTTCACCGTGATCTGTTGTAGCGGTTTTTACCGTGATCTGTTGTAGCGGTTTTTACCGTGATCTGTTGTAGCGGCTTTTGTCGTGATCTGTTGTAGTGGCTACGGCCATGATCTGATGATGAGCAGCACGACTGCCATCAAGGCGTGTAGCGGTGTGGGTTGATTGTAGAAATCCCCAATGGTGTGAATGGCTGGTACGGGGGCGTGTAGCGGATGGAAACCTAGGATTTGGGTTGGACTTGCATATTATTTTTATTATGTATATTAATTCTGATTATTTTAGTTTTATGGGGCTAAGGCCCAAATTTAATGGTGCATGAGGGTTGCACACTGAGTCTCGCGACCCAACCAATTAATTAACATTTCAGGTAGCATTTAGTGCATCGGATCGGGTTGGAGAGGAGCGCAAGGTGGCCATGCAAAAGAACATTTAGATCCAGCAAAAAGACTCTAGTTATTATTTTATATTCTTATTTAATAGATTTTAAATCTCGTTGTAATAAGGCCACGGGCCACTAGTTTATATCTTGTTTTATTATGGGCTAAATTATTTTTAGTTATTCAAACATTTATTTTAATTAAACTAAGGCATGTAATTAAGTTTGGGTTTTATTCATTAAGACATATTTTATATAAATTACATTTGGGCTTTCTGACAACACGACTTGTTTTACAAAAATTTCCTTAGTGACATACCAGATCTGGTCGTGGTGTTTGGGCTGGGTTTGGGGTGTTACAAATTGGTATCAGAGCCCGGTTTAAAACTCGACTTTGGGATTTTGGGCCCAAAAGATTTTCTAAAAATGGGTTTTTAAAACATGGATTTCTCTTAGCAAAGACTTATTAGTTCAGCATGGCACCTGCGTCTCCGGCCAAGTCCGCCAGGTAAGTATTCAGAACTCCTTGTGTGATATATATATGAATATGGGCTTGATGGGTTTTATGGGACGTAGGTTAGATTAGTTAGACTTTGATGGACTCTAGGCCTAGCTTAAAACACTTCTTAAATTCCATAAGACTTAATTTACCGAAACAAATCCTGTGAACTAGTCGTCGAGTTAGGGTGTGGCAATAGGCATATGCATGTCTAGGAGTGGATACAGGGAGAGCTTGGTATTTAAGTAGTCCTAGTGACTCACCTCCTCTTTGCTGGAATCCTACCTGGTGCGTGGTGACTGTTCACCCTAGCCATGAGGACTTGTTGACGGGCCAAAATTTATAACTAAAACCCGAAAGGGACCAGCTATATTATTTTGTACAACCCTAAAGTAAACCTTGGTTTTGAAATCACTAAAGTATCCTTGATTCGTAAAAATTTCCCGAATTGAAAATTACTAAAATACCCTTATTTCGTAAAATCACCTAGAACCATATTTTGGAAAATTACGAAAATACCCTATAGGTTAAAATTACAAAAATACCCCTGGGTAGTGAAATGACGGAAATACCCTTAGGTGATGGATGCTATATGTATGTTGGTGTGTATGGATGTTGAATGTGCATGGTTCCTAGAATTAAGAAGACTGAAACCTGTAGATAGGTTTGAATTCGAAAGAACTACTTTTAAAACTATTATTCATAAGACTGTTCGTGGTTAATCAGTGGAAGAAAACTAATAATTCATAAAATTCTTAATCAGATAAACGCGAATCAGTAGTATTAGTACAAGGGGACGAAGACACTCCAGAAGTAAATAATGGTGCATATCCTACCATAGTATACTAAGTGTTTATTTGGCTTTGGAATTAGAGTGCACAGTGAAAGCATAGTGGTGAGACTTAGGTAGTATGATTTCTAGTTAGTTGGAAATTTCAAGGACGAAATTTCTTTAAGGAGGGTAGAACTGTAACATCCTAAATTTTTGGGCCTATGCATTTAATGGGTGAATATGTGGAATGAGTTAATTTAAGTGTTAGGGGCCCAAATTTTAAGTTTTAAGGAGCCCAAATCTTCTAATTTAAGTTAGTTAAATTTGGCATTAGGGATTAGGGAAGTGGACGGCACAAGGCTATTTTTTTGAGAATTTTATTATATTTATTCTATGTGGATAATAAGCAGATAAAGGCTATTATTTAGGGATTTAGTCTTTAAGGATAATAAGCAGATAAAGACTATTTTTGAGGAGATAATAGATTAGGATAAGGGAAAAGGGATAGGAGCTATCATGTGTGGCAGTGTTGGCTGAAAATCAATCTTTGCTAAAGGGAGGAATCGGTTTTCTATATAAAGAGGGGGTGTGCCGAAATTTTGGAAGCCTTTCTTTTATTTTCTTTTCTCATCTTCTTCCTCTCAAAAGCCGAAAACTACCATTTTCTTCACCCTTTCTTCCTCTCTAAAATTTCCTGGTTGGCCGAATCTTTTAAACTCTATTGTTATTTTTCTTCTAATCCCTAAAAGCCGAAATCACATCTCTATTATTCTATTCTTCTCTTTAATATTTATTGGCCAAATCTCTCTTAGCCATCTCTTCAATTCTTAAATCTTTTAAAAACCGAAATTCTTAGATCTCACCTCCTGAAGTTGCCGAATTTTCTTCAAGAAAATGCCTGTGCGAATCAAGAAAACAATAGAGGAGTCCAACGCTTAGATCTCTAAGTCAAAGATCAGCAACACTCAAGTCGTGTTATTTTTGGGATTTCAAGGAGAGGCCCTATTTTCACATCTTTCCGGCTTTTTGAGCAAAGTTGTAGATCGGGATAACAAGGATATCGACTAAGAATATTGGATTTCGTGATATCAGGTGTGTAACACTTTCCCACCATCTAGATCTATTTGATTAATATATGATTATAAGTCTTATATGTTTTGATAAATACCGAAATCCGGGCATAATAGAGGAAACCCAAAGAGGGTAAAAACAAATCATCAAGTTAGTGAATGTTCTGATTAAACGATATAAGTATATTGATTTTATGTGATTGCATGGGTTGGGTTTGATGAAAGGAGGAAGTTATATGTTGTAGCGGTTTTCACCGTGATCTGTTGTAACGGTTTTTACCATGATCTGTTGTAGCGGTTTTTACCGTGATCTGTTGTAGCGGCTTTTGCCGTGATCTGTTGTAGTGGCTACGGCCATGATCTGATGATGAGCAGCACGACTGCCATCAAGGTGTGTAGCGGCATAGGTTGATTGTAGAAATCCCCCAATGGTGTGAATGGCTGGTACGGGGGCGTGTAGCGGATGGAAACCTAGGATTTGGGTTGGGCTTGCATATTATTTTTATTATGTATATTAATTCTGATTATTTTAGTTTTATGGGGCTAAGGCCCAAATCTAATGGTGCATGAGGGTTGCACACTGAGTCTCGCGACTCAACCAATTAATTAACATTTCGGTAGCATTTAGTGCATCTGGACGTATGGAGAGGAGCGCAAGGTGGCCATGCAAAAGAACATTTGGATCCAGCAAAAAGATTCTAGTTATTATTTTATATTCTTATTTAATGGATTTTAAATCTCGTTGTAATAAGGCCATGGGCCACTAGTTTATATCTTGTTTTATTATGGGATAAATTATTTTTAGTTATTCAAACATTTATTTTAATTAAACTAAGGCATGTAATTAAGTTTGGGTTTTATTCATAAAGGCATATTTTATATAAATTACATTTGGGCTTTCTGACAACACGATTTGTTTTACAAAAATTTCCTTAGTGACATACCAGATCCGGTCGTGGTGTTTGGGCCGGGTTTGGGGTGTTACAAGCTTATTCTGCAGATGATGGCTATCTTAGGCCTTTCAACGATGTATATAATTGGTGCTTTCATCAATTGGCGTATCTTGGCTCTAATTACTAGCTTCCAAACTTTCTTGCCATGTGAACTGTATTAGAACTGCAATCTAAACTTAACTTTTTTTTGGGGGGGGTGGTTGATTTTATGCATAGGAATAATTCCGAGTCTTGTACAACTCCCTCTTCTATTCAACATTCCAGTGTCTCCTAGATGGCTGGTGAGTTAGATTTTAAGATTTGATTGCTTTGTGTTGCAAAACATTTCCTAAATAATGTAGTTTTGCAAAATGAACAAAAAAAATCTCAACTATTTAACAAAATTGAGATTCTTTTTATTTTCTATAGGCTTATCGAAATATGTCGGGCTTAGTATGTTGGCTGTTATCCAGGTCTTACGCTCCTATGCTATTTTAAAGTTATAAACTGCTTATATCAGAAATTGAATATTCCTATATTCATGTTTATAGATGAAAGCGGCCATTGTTGGTGCAAGTTTAATCGATAAGTTCAGAAGACGAGCACTTCTCTTGGTCAGAAAACTGAGAAACTTTTTGAATTGAAAGGTGTTTTCTGGCTAAACAGTTGGCTGATATTGCAATATTTTTTAGGTATCTTCAGCTGGATTATGCTTTGGGAGCTTCCTTACTAGGATATCAATCCTTTTATAGGTGTCTTTTCAAAAAACAAAACTACATTCTTTTACTTTTGACTGTTCTTTGTGCACATAACAATTTACCAGGGATTTAAATTGCGGTCGTGTTTTCGGTCGCGTTGCCTTTATCGCGGTTGCGGACATAACGGATACTATTGTGGTCACTGCGGGTATCGCGGTCGTGAATTTTTTTAAAATTCGCACAATTTATTATAAAATATAATAATTATAATTATAATTATAAAAAGCCACTTTTAATGATTTTTGAGTGTTTTCTAACACTTATGAACTTTTATTAATATGATATGAGAATATAACTTTTATAATCATTAAATATTCTTACATTTATATACTAATTTTCTAAGAATGTTATATTAACTAATAACAAAGTAAAAAAAGGAAATATTAAACATTTATCATATATAATAAGTTTGAAAGTTTTTATAGATAAAATAATTGAAAATTCATACATGAGAGATGTCTACAATATTTCTTGACGACTTCAAGATGGTGAAGATATAAACATTCTATCTTGCAAAAGGAAAAAGGAATAGATAAATGTATAGATTCCCATTAATTATTTCTATTTCCTACCACTTAATTATTTCTATTTCCTACCACTTATTCTCACTCTCATTCTACTTTCATATATAGTTTAGCATGCTTGATTCTTAATTATCTTTTCATAAAATATACTCCATTCATTTGTCTAAAGATATATTTTAAATGTTTTAATATCATCAAAATTAAGAACATTAACAAAATTTTTCTTTAAAAAAAAAAACATACCTTACAAATAATGGTAATGGTTCGATTTAGTTTTCACCAATTAGTAGAATGACGAGGAAGATCAGATCCTTCACCTTCACTTTGAGAGCGTTCTTGGCTTGATTCTCTTGGCCTTTGTCCAAAAATATATCCAAAAAAGTAACATTTTCACCTTGGTTTTCATATAATTGATATGGAGGATATATTTTAGGAAGAGGATGTAACATCCTAGATTAGGGGTTATGCGTTTGTGCATAATTCATGAGTAGTAGGTTTTGGAAGTGTTTGGAAGTGAATTAAGGGTTTTTAAAATCCTAGGATGGAAGAAAAGCTTTGGACAATTATTGGTTTTAAGTTAAAAACAAGAAGTGATGTGGAAAAAGTGGCAAGGGACGCCACCTAAGGTGCAAGGGTTATGGCATCAAGTGAAGTACTTTGAGGAAGAGGTTGAATCCCATTGTGTGCATTTTTGCTTAATTTTATGAAATAGCATGTTTACTGTGATATGTGGTGTGCATTTTTAGAACCTTGGAAATGTAAGGAAATATATGGAAATGTATGGAAATGTAAGGAAATGTATGGAAATGTAAGGAAATGTATGGAAATGTATGGAAATGTATGGAAATGTAAGGAAATGTATGAAAATGTATGGAAATGAATGGAAATGCAAGTAAATGTAGGGAAATGTAAGAAATGATTTAGAAATGATTCAAAAGAGGAAAGTGAACATTTCTGGAAACTTGGAAATGTAAGGAAATATCAAGTTTAAAGAGCCAAACGAAAATTTTTGGAAAATTAGAAGTGACTTAGAAATGTTGAGTTTTAAAGTTTAAAAGAGGAAATTAAGGCAAGGTGGCCTTAAGAGAAAAAGTATGTGAAATTTGACACACAAACAGGCTTGGAAAAGTGGCCTGGAGATGCCACTTAGGGCCTCTGGAAATGGCGCCACATGCAAGGGTGTTGGGCCTGAGTTCGAGTCACATGGGAAGCAAATAAAAGAAGTTTTATTTTTGTTTCTAGAAGCACAGAGGTGGACGGCACAAGGCTTGCAAAAGAGGAGTTTCATTCTCTTTTAAATTCGGCTAATTAGGGGATAAATAATGGATTTATTTTAGATTATTTTCAAGAGATAAATGAGGAATTGTTCTTTAATTAGGAAAATAAGGGAGAAGTGATGGCCAAGTAAGGGACTTTGAGTTTAATAATTTCGGCTAAGTAAGGATAGTTGCTGAATTATCTTTTATTTTAGGTGATAATTAAAGAGATAAAGCTATCAAAATAGAAGAGTGATGGCCAAGTAAGGGATTCTAAGTTAGTAATTTTGGCTATAAAAGGAAAAGAGAGGCCATTTTGCATTATTTTCTGTTCTTTGAAAGCCTCTGCCGAATTCTCTTCACCAAATCTTCTTCTTTTATTTTTGCCAAGCCAAAATACCTTGTGTTCTGGCCGAATCCTCCATCTTTATTCTTCCTTCTCTTTTCTTTCTAATCCCTCCAAAAGCCGAAAGTTGTGAGATCATCATCTAGCCATAGCCGAATCTCTGAAGGTTGAAGTGAAGGTGCAATCGATTTCTTCAAGTAAGGATAAGATCTCATTCAGTTTCATCCTTTTTCTTTTAAGATTTGTCGAAATCTAGGACTAACCCTATTAATATCTTGTTGCCGAAACTTTGAAAAGATCTTTTCGGGATTTGTTTAAGTCAACTACAAGAAGGAGAAGTTCTTTTCCCGAAGGTACACCATAGGCCGCGTGTTCCCTATTTATTCGGTGAATTTCGGGATTTAAAATCCACAAGGTAAGCAAATAGGTATGTTCGGCCAAGGCCTATTTTGGATATCTAGATCTATTTCATAATTGTCAAAAAGTCGAAACTAACCTATGTAGAGATCCAGTGTTTGGCCGAATACAAGGAGAAGAATAACAAAGTTTTCAGGATTTGAGTAATAAGCAAATCGATATTAAGGTAAGTTTTAGTACACAAATCCTACTAGGATTTGGTTTTATAGCCGAATGAGTTTTTCATTAAATATTTAATATGGGTCTAATGTAGGAGTTAAAGATCTAAGATCGAATTGAGATTTCAAGTGAAATCGTTAGCGAATCAGTGTGTACCCTACCCTAAGTTTTAATATGTTCATGGCTATGTTTTAAATTAAATGTGTATGTTTATAAGAATGTGAATATGGCTAAGGTACCATAATATGTTCATGGCTATGTTTTAAATTAAATGTGTATGTTTATAAGAATGTGAATATGGCTAAGGTACCATACTATGGTACAAAGTACTAAGGTACGCTTCCTACTCCTACTAGGAATATGAATATATGTTATTTTAACATGTGAAAAGTGATAAGAATGTGAATTAAGGCATGATTTTGCATATTGTGTATGAAATATGGGGGCATATGGGTTATATGAAAAGGGAAGTGAATGTGGTGACCAAAGACCACAAACACAAGTGACCTAAGACCGTGATATCGAATGTGGTGACCTAAGACCACAGAAATCGAATGTGGTGACCTAAGACCACGAAAATCTGAACGTGGTGACCTAAGACCACGAATGCGGTGACCTAAGACCGCGATATGGAGTGTAGCGGAAGGAGGGTTGACTTAGTAGTCCCACTTGTGTGCGGGGATGGTACGGGTGGTGTGTAGCGGATGGCATATAGGTTTGGGTTTGGGTTGCATCATATTGTTTAAATGCTTTATGAACATGTATGATATTGAATGCCCGAAATATTAAATTTTAGTGTTGGTTACACATTGAGTCTGTTGACTCACCCTGCTGTGGGATTACTTTTCGGTGACGACCGGTGATGGACCAAATGGCGGATGCTTAGTGGAGGCCATGTGAAGTTCAAATTTCTTTTATTTGGACTATTTTACTTTAAGTATTTTGAATTTAAATTTTGGGAATTATTTGATGTAATAAGGCCTTAGTACAATTATTTTATTCTATTTTTATTTATTGAGCTTATAAACTTTTACTTATTAAAAGATTAAGTAAATCTATTTTTAAAACAAAGCCCAAACGTTTTGTCACTTAAAGTAAAGGATTTTTAATATTGAAATGAACCTGTTTTCATCTCAAGCCCAACCCACTACGATCTTTCTTCCAAATCACACAAGTTTTTCCTAAGTAACAAAAGAATTTGAAACTGTTTACACCGGGGAACATACCAGATTCGGTCAAGGCTCATGGGCCGGGTTTGGGGTGTTTCAATTTGGTATCAGAGCCTGGTTTTAAACTCTCGGCCTTGGGTTTAAGGCCCAAAATGTTTTCAAAGATTAAGCCCAAAAGGAATTTTGTGAATTAAGCAGGTTTTTCTGGCATGGCCCGCTAAGTCTCCGACCCGAAGTCCACCAGGTAAGTACTCCGATCTCTTGTGTGATTTATATTATGACTTGTAGAAGGGGTAGAAATGGAATGGAGCGTAGATTAGCATGATAAGTACTTGAACCCTAGGACTAGTTACCCTAACAATTACATAAGACTTAAATGCCTAATTAAACAAACCAGTGGTTAAGTCGCCGAGTTAGGGTGTGGCAACCATGGTACGCATGTCTAGGATTGGTTTCGATGAGAGCTTGGTATTTAAGCAGTCCTAGTGACTCACCTCCTCTCCACTCGAATCCTACCTGGTGCGTAGCTACAGTTCACCCTAACCAAGAGGACTTAGCTACGGGCTAAACCCCTAACTAAAACCCGAAAGGGACTAGTCGTATTTTTATGGAAACCCTAGCTTTAAAATCCCTATATTACCCTTTTAAGAGTAGCAAAAGATTTTTGCAAAAATTCTTCCAAAATATTTCCTACTTGTAAAATTACTAAAATGCCCCTAGTGGTAAGATTACCAAAATGCCATTGGTTTGTAAAATACTCATATTAACCACAGTTTTATCAAAACTTCTTCACTTTATAAAATCTCCCTACTTTGCAAAGGTATCCATAAAACCCTAACTTGTGAAAATTCAAAATACCCCAATTTGAAAATTTACGGAATTACCCCTGATTGACAAAATTACCAAAATGACCCTGATTTTCAAAATTTTTGCAACATCACCGATTTGGAAAACAAATTCTCAAAAAGAACCCTCAAGTTTTGCAAATTTTGAAATACCCTTGATTTATTGAGATTTACAAATTTACCACAGTTAATTCAAAATACCCTCGTAATTTCAAAATTTCAAATACTCCCGGGATCTCAAAAATTACCAAAATACCATTATTGACCAAATCACCCAGGGACCTTATTTCAACAAATTACGAAAATACCCATGTAGGGTAAATTACGAAAATACCCCTGGGTAGTGGAAAAACTACAACATTTCTCTGAATGAACGAAAGTTCATAATTGATTGATGGATGTATGAATGTAAAGACTATGTGCATGTATGAATACGAAAGAACCACTTCTAAAAAAAAAATTCTTTCCATAAAACTTCTTCGCGATTAATCAGTGAAACAAAATTTTTTTAATATATAAAACTTCTTAATCAGATTAAATCGCGACGTTAGAAATGAGTTCGAGGGGCGTGAACTTAGAGATTGTGCCCGGAAAGTATGATGGTTCTATTAAGATCGAGTCTTGACATAAGCATAAGTGCGGTGAGAAGGATTATACGATTGTTAGTAAGTAATTTGAGGACGAAATTATTTTTAAGGAGGTAGAACTGTAACATCCTAGATTAGGGGTTATGCGTTTGTGCATAATTCATGAGTAGTAGGTTTTGGCGGTGTTTGGAAGTGAATTAAGGGTTTTAAAATCCTAGGATGGAAGAAAGCTTTGGACAATTATTGGTTTTAAGTTAAAACAAGAAGTGATGTGGAAAAAGTGGCAAGGGCGCCACCTAAGGTTCAAGGGTTATGGCATCAAGTGAAGTACTTTGAGGGAAGAGGTTCAAAACCCATTGTGTGCATTTTGCTTAATTTTATGAAATAACATGTTTATCTTGTGATATGTGGTGTGCATTTTAGAACCTTGGAAATGTAAGGAAATGTATGGAAATGTATGGAAATGTAAGGAAATGTATGGAAATGTAAGGAAATGTATGGAAATGTATGGAAATGTATGGAAATGTAAGGAAATGTATGGAAATGTATGGAAATGAATGGAAATGCAAGGAAATGTAGGGAAATGTAAGAAATGATTTAGAAATGATTCAAAAGAGGAAAGTGAACATTTCTGGAAACTTGGAAATGTAAGGAAATGTCAAGTTTAAAGAGCCAAACGAAAATTTCTGGAAACTTAGAAATGACTTAGAAATGTTGAGTTTTAAAGTTTAAAAGAGGAAATTAAGGCAAGGTGGCCTTAAGAGAAAAAGTATGTGAAATTTGACACACAAACAGGCTTGGAAAAGTGGCACTGAGATGCCACTTAGGGCCTCTGAAATGGCGCCACATGCAAGGGTGTTGGGCACGAGTTCGAGTCACATGGGAAGCAAATAAAAGAAGTTTTATTTTACTTCTAGAAGCACAGAGGTGGACGGCACAAGGCTTGCAAAGAGGAGTTTCATTCTCTTTTAAATTGGCTAATTAGGGATAAATAATGGATTTATTTTAGATTATTTTCAAGAGATAAATGAGGAATTGTTTTTAATTAGGAAAATAAGGGAGAAGTGATGGCCAAGTAAGGGACTTTGAGTTTAATAATTTCGCTAAGTAAGGATAGTTGCTGAATTATCTTTTATTTTAGGTGATAATTAAATAGATAAAGCTATCAAAATAGAAGAGTGATGGCCAAGTAAGGGATTCTAAGTTAGTAATTTTGGCTATAAAAGGAAAAGAGAGGCCATTTTGCATTATTTTCTGTTCTTTGAAAGCCTATGCCGAATTCTCTTCACCAAATCTTCTTCTTCTTTTATTTTTGCCAAGCCAAAATACCTTGTGTTCTAGCCGAATCCTCCATCTTTATTCTGCCTTCTCTTTTCTTTATAATCCCTCCAAAAGCCGAAAGTTGTGAGATCATCATCTAGCCATAGCCGAATCTCTGAAAGTTGAAGTGAAGGTGCAATTGATTTCTTCAAGTAAGGATAAGATCTCATTCGGTTTCATCCTTTTTCTTTTAAGATTTGCCGAAATCTAGGACTAACCCCATTAATATCTTGTTGCCAAAACTTTGAAAAGATCTTTTCGGGATTTGTTTAAGTCAACTACAAGAAGGAGAAGTTCTTTTCCCGAAGGTACACCATAGGCCGCGTGTTTCCTATTTATTCGGTGAATTTTGGGATTTAAAATCCACAAGGTAAGCACATAGGTATGTTCGGCCAAGGCCTATTTTGGATATCTAGATCTATTTCATAATTGTCAAAAAGCCGAAACTAACCTATGTAGAGATCCAGTGTTTGGCCGATACAAGGAGAAGAATAACAAAGTTTTCGGGATTTGAGTAATAAGCAAATCGATATTAAGGTAAGTTTTAGTACACAAATCGTACTAGGGTTTGGTTTTATGGCCGAATGAGTTTTTCATTAAATATTTAATATGGGCCGAATGTAGGGAGTTAAAGATCTAAGATCGGAATTCGAGATTTCAAGTGAAATCGTTAAGCGAATCAGGTGTGTACCCTACCCTAAGTTTTAATATGTTCATGGTTATGTTTTAAATTAAATGTGTATGTTTATAAGAATGTGAATATGGCTAAGGTACCATAATATGTTCATGGCTATGTTTTAAATTAAATGTGTATGTTTATAAGAATGTGAATATGGCTAAGGTACCATACTATGGTACAAAGTACTAAGGTACGTTTCCTACTCCTACTAGGAATATGAATATATGTTATTTTTAACATGTGAAAAGTGATAAGAATGTGAATTAAGGCATGATTTTGCATATTGTATATGAAATATGGGGGCATATGGGTTATATGAAAAGGGGAAGTGAATGTGGTGACCTAAGACCACAAACACGGTGACCTAAGACCGTGATATCTGAATGTGGTGACCTAAGACCACAGTAATCTGAATGTGGTGACCTAAGACCACAGAAATCTGAACGTGGTGACCTAAGACCATGAATGCGGTGACCTAAGACCGCGATATGGAGTGTAGTGGAAGGAGGGTTGACTTAGTAGTCCCCACGGTATGCAGGATGGTACGGGTGGTGTGTAGCGGATGGCATATAGGTTTGGGTTCGGGTTGCATCATATTGTTTAAATGCTTTATGAACATGTATGATATTGAATGCCTAAAATATTAAATTTTAGTGTTGGTTACACATTGAGTCTGTTGACTCACCCCGTTGTGGGATTACTTTTCAGGTGACGACCAGTGATGGACCGGGCCGGCAGATGCTTAGTGGAGGCCATGTGAAGTTCAAATTTCTTTTATTTGGACTATTTTACTTTAAGTATTTTGAAATTAAATTTTGGGAATTATTTGATGTAATAAGGCCTTAGTACAATTATTTTATTCTGTTTTTATTTATTGAGCTTATAAACCTTTACTTATTAAAAGATTAAGTAAATCTATTTTTAAAACAAAGCCCAAACGTTTTGTCACTTAAAGTAAAGGATTTTTAATATTGAAATGAACCTGTTTTCATCTCAAGCCCAACCCGCTACGATCTTTCTTCCAAATCACACAAGTTTTTCCTAAGTAACAAAAGAATTTAAAACGGTTTACACTGGGGAACATACCAGATTCGGTCAAGGCTCGTGGGCCGGGTTTGGGGTGTTTCAGAGGATACATGAGAGGTGGAGGTGGGTGATACATTGGTGGTGGAGGATGCATTTGAGGCTGGTATGGCACACCATAATTAGGAAATGGTGGATAATAACCATATGGTGGTGGATAACTATGTGAAGGTTGAAAATATGAAGGTTGTTCTGGTGGATAAAAACCTTGAGTGCTAGTAGATGAATCATTATACCCAAGGTTACTAGAACTCGATCTCCTGTCAAATGAAGAGCCTATAGAAGTATGCTTTTTTCCTTTTCCTTTTGATGGAGCTCTAGGTTCACTTCTATCTCTCCTAGGTTCAGGAAACATATTTCCATCCAACTCTGATCTATCATGAAAATGTCCACTAGTGGTACCAACCCCATATTCTCCTCCATACTGGCTAGAAGATCTAATTTCACCTCTATCACCACTATATCCATCATCCTCATCAATTGGACTTAAACCACCACCATCGGGTCCATCGCCACTCTGACTTGGCGTTGAACTAGATCTTGAATGAGACAACTTTTTTTTGTTGAGATTGATTAATATCCATTTCATCATCAGAGGTATCCACAGGCAACACACCGGCATTTTCACCATGTAATAATGGATTCTCTTTCTCATGAAGCCATTTTGATAGTGGATTAACATCTTTAAAGATATGATCAAGGCTGATAGGATTAAAACTAGCATTTATATCATCAGTGCTCATTCTTTTTTGATGCCTTATCTGAAGCCTCATATTATAATAGGTAAACATTAGTTTCTCAAGTTTTTTATACTTTAACCTATTTCTTGCCTTGGTGTGAATATAACTAAATGTGCTCCAATTTCGTTCGCAATTTGATGCTGAAGTTGTTTGACTAAGCACTTTAATTGCTAATTTTTGTAATTCGGGAACACATGTGCCGTATATTATCCACCACTTAGTTGCATAATATTATTTAATTAACAAAATAACTTTAAAATGTACAATATAATTAAATAATATAAATTAAATTAAATAATTTAATTAACTGTTTACCTGGATTCATTTGCTTCCAAGCTCTTTGTGCTTGTGGAGTACCGAATGTCTCATGTTTATCTCTAAATAGTAACAACTGCATAAATAAAAGATAGAGTAAAAAAAAAAAAAATTCTATTTCAAATTATGTAACTAAGTTAGAAATAATAGTACTTGAATCTAACCTGATTAACCATTCTGACTTGATTATCAAGAGAAGGTTCTAATATTTCAATTACTGATCGTGTACCTTCTAATGTTTCTATTAGTACATTCTCAGAATGCTCCACCCCAATTTGAAATTGAAGATTGAGAAGATAACCTAAGTATAATTTATAAGAATATCATCAAATAATAATAATCTAAAGCTTAAAATAATATATTATAAAAATATTTCTTAATTATATGAAACATTTTATCTTACCAGCTGAATGCAAGTCAGGATGCATAAAATTTCATCTATTGTCAATAATCTTTTCGTACTCAGTGAAATATCGACAATCTTGTTGAATTGATCATTTAGCTCTATCAATAGCCTCATAAATAAAGCCCATTGTTGGTTTTTCATCGCTATCCACAAGTCTCAATACTTTTACTAGGGGCTCGTAAACTTTTATGAGGTCATTGGCTTTTTTCCAAAAATCTTTTCTCAAAACAATTTTTTTGGCTTCATAAGCAGGCCCTGACTTTTGCTATCCCCATTTTGATTCTTTAAAATCCTATATATTCGTAAGAAAATTTTTAAAATAGTATAATTTAAATTATTTGGAACTAATAAAATCATTAAAGGTTGCTATATTTAAGTAACTATATTAACTAATTATAAAATACTAACCTTTGAATTAAACATTTCTCTCAGACCTTGCTTTTGTCTTGTTATCTCTTCAAGTTGAATGAAATGAGTTGCAAATCGAGTAAGAGCGGGTCGAAATATTTGTTTCCCTTATGTATACTTCTTCATAAAATCAACAGTCCAAATGTGATTGTATATAAAACAAGTCACTTTCTTTTCCTCATCTAACACTTTTGCTACACTGGGCTTTTTCTCATTATCTTCAAGGCATAAATCTAAACAGTGAGCTACACATGAGGTCCAATATAGGTGTTTTCTTTTCAAAATTAATTTTTTTCTAGTAGCTTTCATTGCTGCCTCATTGTCAGTCACTATTTGGACAATGTAATTTTCTCCAATTTCTTCTACGAGTGAATCAAACAAACTGCAGTAGAATTCAGCATCTCTACTACGAACACTTGAGGCATCTACCAATTTCTTAAAAATGGTTCCTTTACTGCAATAAACAAGGAAATTAATGATGTGCATTTGATTCAAACTGTTGGTCCAACCATCACACATTAGATGTAACATCCTGAAAAGGGCCTATGCATTTTGGCCTAATTGTACAAAAAGACATCTTTTATGTGTTTGGAATAAATTTGGAATGATTTTTGGAAACTTGAACATTTTGGAAACCTGAACATTTTTGGAAATGATTCAAAAATGGAAAGTAAACATTTCTGGAAACTTGGAAATGTAAGAAAAATGGCAAGTTACAGAGCCGATCGAAAATTTTAGGAAACTTAGAAATGATGCAGAAATGTCAAATTTTAAAGTTTAAAATAGGAAATAAGGGCAAGAGGGCCTTAAAAGTAAAAGTTGGTAAAGTTTGACACACAAACAAAGCTTGGAAAAGTGGCTGAAGATGTCACTTAGGGCTTAGAGAAATGGCGCCATATGCAAGAGAAATGGGCCGAGTTCGAGTCACTTGGAGCGCAAATAATGAAGGTTTTATTTTTGCTTCCATAAGCAAGAGGGTGGACGGCACAAGCCTTCTAGAAAGGAGGTGTTTTAATTCCATAAATATATGATTAATAAGTGATAAATAAGGATTTTCTTTTAATAAGATAATTGAGGAGATAAGTGATGGATTAAACACTTTTATTTTAAATAAAAGAGACAATATTATCACTTATGAGGAGTAGTGGCCAAGTAAGGGACTCTCCTATTGATAATTTCGGCTAAAGGAGGAGAGTTAGGCTATTCTCTCATCTTTTTCCTAAGTGTGCCGAAAATTCCCTAGCCCCTATTTCTCTCTGCCGAAATTTTCCCTAAGCAAAACTCCATCTTTTCTTCTCCTCTCCTTTGTCATTATTAAGCCAAAACCCTTTTCCTTTAAAACTCCATAGCCGAATCTCTGTGACTCTAGGCAAGGAAGCAATCGATTAAAGGCATCAAGGTAAGGTTAAACTATTCAATTTCCTTTCTTTTCTATTTGCCGAAAGAGAATGGCCTAATCCCTATTCTTGTTCATGGCCAAATCTACAAGGATCTCTCAGGTTTCTACAATTACCGAATATAAGGATCAAGGATCTAAGGTAAAGAAATATAAATATTCGGTCAAGGTTTTGATTATGTCTCAATATTAAAATAAATCTGACATGAAGTTATAGCGATTTCGACAGATATTCAAGACAAGGAAAACTCTCGGGATTTGGAAACTATAAGGTAAGTACATGGATCCAATCGGCCTAGGGTTATATTGGTATTATTTTCCATTTACTCAAAAGTTAGAAACTGACATAATTACCTGATTTAGTGGCTAGCCGATTTAAGGAAGGAGTACTATCAATTTTCGGCATTTGATTTACAATCTTTTAATTTGGCAACAAGGTAAGTAATACAAATCCTACTAGGATTTGGTTTTTAAGACAAATAGGTTTGTTAATATGTTTTAATGGTTGGCCGAATATAGGAGTTAAAGATCTAGATCGGTAGATCGTTCTTCGGGATTTCAAGGAATCTATTAAGCAAATCAGGTGTGTACCCATACTAACCTTCAATACGTTATATGGCAAATATTAACTATATGATTATACATAAGAATGTGAATATGGCTAAGTACCCTAATGTGGTACAAAAGTACTCAGGTACGTTTCCTACTTCTGATAGGATTATGAAATATGTTATTTTATAACATGTGAAAATATATATATATGAATGTGGAATTAAGTATGTTATGCATGATATAAAATTTATGGGGCATTCGGGATCTATGTGAAAGGGGAAGAAGGTGTTGACTTCGGTCTCACCAACGGAATATGGTGACTACGGTCACAAAATTTGAATATGGTAACTCCGGTTACATTATCTGAATTTGGTAACTTCGATTACATTATTTGAATATGGTGTCTAATGACACAAATTATATGGGCAATGAGCACGTCATTGCAGCGGCGCCTTCGATGGTGTGTAGCGGATGGAGGTTGACTTAGAAGTCCCACGGTGTGACCGGCGAATGCGGGTGGTGTGTAGCGGATGGACAAATAGGCTTGGGTTTGGGTTGCATCATCATCATTTATTTTTATATGAGTATGAATTTGATATGAACATGTATGCCTGATTTGTTGAATGTTAGTACTGTGTGCACATTGAGTCTGTTGACTCACCCCGATGTGGGAACTATTTTCAGGTGATGAGCAGTGACGGACCGGGACGGTAGACCTTGAGGTGGCCATGCTTCATTTGAAGATTTTATGTAATTTGGACTTTATTTCTTTTTGGTACCTTTAATTTTATTTTTTTGGGTTTTACTTGATGTAATAAGGCCATAAGGCCCAGTGGATTTTTCTTATTTTGCTTTACTCTTAACTATTACGTTGCGAACTATTTAAGACCAAAGTTTAAGAGATATATATATTTTTTTATAAACCTTAAAAATTATTTTGTCACCTTAATAAAAAAATGGATTTACAAGATTAATTAAATGGGTTTCCAATCTAAGCCCAACTCAAAATAATAGTTTTCTAAAATTTTACAAAATTTCCCTAAGTAACGAAAATCTTTGAAACCGGTTTACCTTAGGAACATACCAGATCCGGTTCAGGCTCGTGGGCCGGGTGTGGGGTGTTTCATTAGAGTTGCACCCAATTCTTTCCAATGAGTCTTTAGTCCATTTACCCAATCATGAACTCGTTGATACTCTAACTCCAAATATACGTCTGAAACCTCATAAGGTGTTGGAGCTTTACACCTTGTCCAAGTTCTGTTGACACTTGAATTAAGTTATACAATCATGGAGAGCTTGCTAATTAAAAAGGAAGTCTTTCATATATTAAAAATTTAGATACTGTTTCACCTATCTTCCTTCGAAAACTCTTTAAAAAAGAGTCATTGACCATTAGTTGCTTTGAATTTTTGCTTCTAACCAATTCAGGTATAGCTTCCCTTAAGGTAAACTCAGACTCACTTGGGATGGATTTACTTTTTCTTTCTCTATGATATTCTTTAGCTGATCCATGAGAAGATCGCCCTTCTTCATAAATGTTATCATAACCACCAATACTTCGTCTGAATTCTTCCCTTCTATGGCACTCGTGTTGTGATTGGATACTTTCTCGAGTTGCTTGCCTTATAGCAGAAACCTCATCAATGAATTCCTCGTGTTCATCCTCCTCTTCTATTAATTGAGATAAGAATTCATCTTTTCTCTTTTTTTTTTTTCTATTTTCTTTGTGTTGCTTTCCTTCAGTATATTCATCATACTTTCTCTAATGACACCTGTTAATAAAAAAAAATCACACTTTATATTATTATCAATATTATATAATCTTTATTGATAAATTTACAATAACATTTAAAAATAGTAATGAAGTATCACATACCAGTAACATTAGGGCATGGTGCAACATTGCCGGTTTTATGAGCAATGTGCTCTTTAAATCGTGTTATTCCTCCTTTCACAACTTTACCACAAAGTTTACACAGGATATTTCCTCTCGCATTTGGTACTGGAGTTCCAAAGTGCCAACCTATATCATTACTTGGAGCACCCTCCAATCCTTTAGTCAGGAATTCTTCACGTGATGGCATGCTTTATTTTTATTTATATATGAGAAACATAAAATTATATTTAGAAATATATGCAACTCATTACTTATATTATCAACAATATAATACAAAAAAGTAAACATCATTAACATGGAAAATTTAAATTTATTGCATAATCCATACATATTTTATTTTTTAAAAATAACATACACCATAACCCATTATTATTTGGTTCCAAAGTTTTTGGTATAAATAGTTTGTTTTGTTCCATTCCATCTTAATAAAATTTAAATTCAAATTAGATCAAATTTAAAATTCAAATTTTTCATATTATGCAAGCTAAAATCAATAGAAATTTATCTAATGTTGAATTGAAGTCATCTATCGATTTGATATGTCAATACATACCATAAGTATTAATTTGAAAAGGTAGGCGAGGCTTTGGCCCCCTCAAATAGAAATTTTTATATAAGTCCTTATTAAATTATTAAATTAAATATTAATTTGTACTAAAATTACATTTTGACTCTTAAAATATATAAAATTATGTTTAATCCTTTTAAAAAATGAAATCAGAAATTAATACATTGTAAAATTATATTCGATCTCTCAAAATTTTATTATTCAATTCCATTTCCTAAAAATTATTGAATCCACCCTAATTTTAGAAGTTTTATAATTTTAGTTGAAGTATTTTAGGTTTAAATTGTTTCCTTATAGTTTTATTTAATATATATATATATATATATATATATATATATATATAAACACTATCATTGCGATATATTTTATAAATGAATGACAATATAAAAATTATTTTAGATAATATAAAATTCTAAAAGCTAAGAATTTTATATAAAAATTAGATTTATTTTAGACTTGAAAATAGTAATAAGAGTTAATTTAATGTTTTTAATTTATTTTATTATTCATGTACTCTAAAAATATATGATGTGGTATATTATTATTGAGTGATTAAAAGAGATTTTTAATGTCATCCTATCTAAGATAAGCTCTTAAAAATTTCACGTTATAACTTTAATGCCAATTTACAATGTTATCGATTTGCACTTACTAATAATATTGCAAAAGAAAAACATGATTAAATTATGTCAAACTAAAGTATAATAATCATATCTTAAGCCTTGATCTGTATTAAGTGATTTAAACTATTGATGATACTCATTTGACACAAATTTAAATTGTATGACCCCATTATTTAATATTATATTTTATATATATATATATATATATATATATATATATAAATCTAAAGGGACTAAACTAAAATCAGGCCAATTTAATTACAAATGGGTTAAAAAATCATTTTATTATTACTTTATTATCTAATCCATATCCATACTCAAGCCCAAAAAATTACACAACATTCATAGAATTATTAATTTATTTATTATTAATAATTATAACCCTTGATGAAAAAATAAAAGAAAAACAAAATGAAATGGCAGAAGCAGAAACGTTCTGCCTCTCTGTTCTAAAATTAAAATCCCTAAAGGCTAAAGTTTTCTTTGTTCCCAAATCTCAACTTGTGCCTTCTCTAATCTCCAGTTCTCCCTTCATTAGAGAAATCAAGAGTTTTCATCCCTAACCCTCTTTCATCCCTAAAGTTTAAAGAAAATCTCTGATTTTACAGGTAGGGAATATATTCCCTTTTATTTTATTCTGCTTCTATTGATTTTTGTTTAGAATATATGCATTTTTTTTAAATTTAATGTAACGAAAAATAATTAGAATAACGGCCCGTTATTGCTGTAATTGGCCGTTACCCGTTAAATTGTAGCCGCAATCCACCGCTATCATGTGGCTACCGCTATATAATTGCCGTTATTTCGATATCGGTCCGCTATTTGAAACCCTGCAATGTACTTAAATTACCACAAGCAGGGTCATCACTTGTGGAGTGAAGAAACTTGAATTTTGGCACTGATTAGCATTTGGGTAAGTTGCATTCTCTTCTGGCATTGCATACGAGAATGTCATTTCTTTATTCTTTTACTTATTTTAGTGTATATTTATATGTAAGCTACAGATGTAAGAGAGTAAGAGAGAGAGAGAGAGTTAATTAGTTGGCTTGTACGTCAGGTGTATATGGGCTCATACCAAGCAGGGATGGAAGGAATTCCATGGATTATAGTGGCAGAGGTTAATTTACTTTGTTTTCTAACATCTTCTCACTACACCAAAACAAACTTTTAGCGGTGTTTTTAGTGGCGTTTTAACGAAAAACGCCGCAAATATTATACATTAGCGGCATTTGGAAGAAAACGCCGCAAAAAAACAAGCAATAGCGGCGTTTATTGACAAAACGCCGCAAAAAATGAGCAATAGTGGCATTTATTTACAAAACGCCGCTAAAGGTGTGAGCATTAGCGTCGCTTTTAAAAAAAAGCCGCTAAAGGTGTGAGATTCATGCGCTTTTGAAAAACGCGCTAAAATCGAGCATTAGCGGTAACTTAAAAACGCTAAAAGTCTGATCAATAGCGGCGCTTTTTGAAAAACGTCGCTGAAAGTTTGAGCATTAGCGGCGCTTTTCGAAAAACGCCGCGAAAAGTTTGAGCATTAGCGGCGATTTTGAAAAAACGCCGCTAAAAGTCCCAGCATTAGCGGCGCTTGTTGAAAAACGCCGCTAAAAGTCTGAGCATTAGCGGCGCTTTTGGAAAAACGCCGCGAAAAGTCTGAGTATTAGTGGCGCTTTTAGAAAAACGCCACAAATAATTTTAAAGTTTTTTTTGGATATATATGACTGATTGTTTTTAAATTTATATATTAAATAATTTCTTATATAATTGTAAAAGAGATAACATTAATCTTAATACATTAAAATTATGATTCTAGTTTAAATTATTTAAGAGAAAAATATTTGTTAAAAATGAAAAAAATATTAAATAATTTCTTATATAATAATCGTAAAAGAGATAGTATTAATTTTAAAATATTGAATATTAATTCTCATGATTGTTTAGGGTTTATGGTTTAACATATATAGTTTATGGTTTACGATTAGTCTTAGGATTAGGGTTATGGCTAGAGTTTATGAGTATATGGGTTTGTGGGTGTATGGTTTAAGGTTCACGGGTTTAGGGTTTAGGATTTAGCGAATGAAGACAGAATATCAAAATTGATTTAATCATTAAAAAATTATAAAAATATATGCTAAAAAATGGTGAGATTGCATTTTTACTTACAAATTAATTGCAGCCCCTAACAAAATCTGATTGTGTATCTGTTTATCCCTATTAGACCCTAAACTTTAAACCTTAAATAGTCTAATCCCTAAACTATAAACCATAAATCTAGATTCTAAACCCTAAATCATAGCTATAAACACTCGACCATAAACCTTTAAACTACAAACACTAAACCATTAACCATTAAACACTAACCTTAAACGTCGCTAAATGTTGAGCAACAATTCTATTTTCATTAGGTTAATCGACACTCATTTCGATTTTATTCGATTTTTCATTTTTTCTTATTTTTGTTTTGAATTTAATTTTATTTTGCTATTTGAAATTAAATGACTTAGTTATGAAAAGTACGTTACAAATTGATAAGTAAACCCTTAAGAAGTTTTTCTTTATCAAAACCCTTAAACCCTAACTAGTAATGTGAATTAAAATACCATTTATTTTTAATTGAATGTATAAAATATAAATATTTTATCTTAATTAAAATATAAACTATATTGATTAAAATATAAATTATTTTAATCAAAAAATAATGACACTTAGAAAAATTTGATAGTAAAAACATAGAAAATATTTGTTAAAAATGAAAAAATTATTAAATAATTATATAATCGTAAAAGAGATATATAGTTTTAATTTTAAAATATTGAATTAATTCTCATGATAATTTAGGGTTTATGTGGTTTAATTTAGGGTATATAGTTTATGAATTAATCTTTACAGTTTAGGGTTTGGGGATTATGTTTTAAGGTTTAGGGTTTAAACTTTAGGTTAAGGGTTAGGTTAGAGGTTAGGCTGGTTTTATAGTTTAATTTTTATTATTTTAGATTTATGGGGTTTTGGATTTAGTGCTTAAACCATATCGAATAATAAAGTCGAGTCTTAGTGTTTAGGAATTTAGGTATTAGGGATTTTGATAAAATAGATAAAATCATATTATTGAGAGGGTTTATGGAAGCAATTAGATTATACTTCACAATGTAATATATATATATATATAGGAGTTAAGGTGTATAATTTAGGTTTTAGTATTTAGGATCAAAACAAATTTAATTAAAATAAAAATTAATTTAAAGGAATATAATTAATAATTAATTCAAACATATTGTTAGAATCAAAACAAAATTAATTTAAAGGAATATAAATAATAATTAAAATAAAAAATTATTAGCGGCGTTTTGAGCAAAACGCATAAAACACATCTTGAACAATACGACGCGTTTACTTGGCCTTTAGCGGCGCTAGACATAAAAACGCCGCAGATGAGTACTATTACTGGCGTTTGTTTTCAAAAACGCCGCAAAAACCATTGAAACGACATCATTTTTTAGGGGATTTTAGTGGCGCTTTTTAAAAACGCCACAAAGGGAATTTTTTTAATAAAATGTCACCGTTTTTGTTTCGCTATTTTGTTTCTGTCGTTTTAACAAAACGAACCATGCTGTAAAAATCCCTAACTTCTCTAATTTCTCCCCCCAAAACAGCAGAAGAAATCCCCCCTAAAACCCGATTAAGAGGAAACCCATCTCTCCATCTGCTCTTATGCAAAATCCTAATTTAAATTTCTCCCCAAAGCAATGAAGGAATCCCCCTAAAATCCCTAATTTCTGTAATTTCTCCATCTCTCCACAGTACGATACCTGTTTGGGTCACTTCTACAGTGTTGCTTGGATAGAAGACAGGTATGGATAAATATAATGGATCCATTACAAGCATGTTCATCATTTGCCTATATTTGTTTTCTCCATATCTCTTAATGTTGTATATTTAATCAGCATCTTCCATCGATTCCATAGCTTCACCTTGTTCTGAAATTAACAATTAATAATATATGGACAAATAATCAAGGAGCAAAGTGGGTGACATACGGGCAATTTTGCTTCTATTAGTGTTCGGACTAAATTAGGAAATTTTCTAATGTTGAGGGTTCTTTTGTGCAGTGAATTTGTTTATATTGCTGTCAAAGTCATCCTACCCCAATTTGATTTGTTTGATTTTGTATTTAATTTCATTGATTGCTTTTGGACTGAAATAGTTTGATTAATTGTTGTGTTTTCTGGATGATTATGTATGCAAAGGTTTAGGTCCTTGTGTTTTCTGAATGGAAAGTGCCAACAACATTTATATACGGGACTGAAGATTGGATGAACTATCAAGGAGCCCAAGACAGTACTAAGGTAGGATGGACATTTATTATTATTATTATTATTAAATTTTTTACAATTACGGTCTCAATGTCTAAGCGTATAAAAATATGAATGAAAGGAGGAAGACTTTTTGAGGTGCGGATGGTCTAATTTATTCACCCACTAAGTTTGAGCGAGGTTTATTTATTAGTTTTAAGGTTTTTGGTAAGCAAAATCACTGTTATAAAGGTGACTATTTTTTTATAAAAAATAATACACCCAAATTCGCGGTATCCCCACGTTGAGTGACTTTTCTGTATGCATCTCCCCCATTTCTTTTGCTGTTTCATCTGTGTTATTCAACTTTGATGGCTGTAATAGTTTAAAGAAAACCCCAGTCAAGATGGAATATTTGGTTTTTGAATCTAAAAAAACATAAAGACTGTAGTTGAATAGAATTACATTTCTATTGCTTAATTTTGTGATATGGATAGTGTAAAAAATAGCACACTGTTATGTATAAATAAAGACAGAAGAGTGTTTGGTTGTTTCCAAGGGATGCCTTCTCCCCCCTGTCCACTCGGTATCTTCAACAAATGATTTCAGCAGTTGTTATAATTTGAGTATATATAAAACCAGATGCAGGACAAAATCAATAGCATAACTTACTATTTTTTTCCAACTCCCATAAATTTCTTTACAATATATATACGTACAGTTCCATGCATGTTCAAAATAAACTAAGAAAAAGCCTAACCATAAGAGATCCTATATGCCTTGAATTAATCGTAAAAAGTAATTACAGCTAGAAGCAACTTCAGCCACAAACAATTTGGATTCAAAACAGTACCAATAAGTAAAACTTGAAGTTATGCTTTAAAAGTTTAGGATTTAATAAAAGGAAGTGAAATTCTTGTTGTGTAATTGAAAGACATTGGATGGTCATTTGATAGTCATTGTTATCAATATGGGTGTAGAATTCAATTTTACTCTATTTTCTTGAGAATCATCTGGAAAAGCATGTAATTTTGTTACTATTGTGTATTATCTTTAGAACAACTAATGGGATTGTGCATTATCTTTTAACATGCTTGTATTTTCTGTGACTGCTTATTATCGTGTTTTACAAAGAGTCAATGATAATGCTCCCTATATCTTTGTTTATTTACAATTTCATATGTTTTAGCTCATTGCTTGGAATCAAGAAACCTGATAACATTGACAGTCAAATTGAAATTTGTGGTTTTACAGTCAAATTGACAGTCGAACCTGATCTTTGTCATTATCTTTATGAACCAAAGATAGATTTACCGTTGTACTTTTAACTCCATATTGAAGTTTGTAGTTTTAGTTTTATTTGATTGGATTCTAAAACAACTAATCTGTTATTTTTTTAAAATGTAGGAGTTGCTGTTTTCTTATTTGTCTTCTGGAATGTCAAGAGAGTGTGTATGATAAATTAGCTTTCAGCCTTCAAATGTTTGGTTAGTTGATGAAACAAGTGCATCTTCCACCATCGCATCTTCTGTTACACGCCGCTGCTAGAAATTCAGGTTGTCCAAAATAAGCTTTGGATTATTACCTTTTTGGATTGATGACAGATTTGGACAGATTTTGGATTGAAGACTGTCTAAAATAAAGACAGATTTTGGTTCCTTTTATCTCTTATTTTAGTACCTTTTTTTTTCCTCTAGTTCTACACTACATTATTACCTCAATTTGAGTACCTTTTTTAATGAGAAGGTTTTGCTTGCAGGAATTTATCCGTGAAGTGGACCACGATATTATAATTGGATATAACATTTGCAAGTTCGATTTGCCATATCTTATTGAGGTAAATGGAAAATTAACTTATGTTTTATTCTCCATGAATGTTCTTTGAGGAAAAGTTTCTTTTTGGTTCATTATGTAGGGTTTCCTTTATTTGTTAAAATATAAAAATAACATAAACAAAATATAAAAGTTAATTGTTAAAATATGTTATAAATTTTTCCTTTTATTATTATGAACCAATTTAAACAAAAAGGAAAAAGTTTTTGGACACTGAATTTTTGCTTTTTACCATTTTAAATTATTTTTTAGTTCATGTTGTATATTTTAAAAATTAAAATTACATTGCATTGAATCTTCGGTAGTAAGAATGGTGTAAATTTTAAAGTTTTTATGTTTTATGATTTTTTTTAATTTTAATTACTCATGTGTTAAAAAGATTAGAGTTTGAGAGTTAGTTGAATATGGATGAGTGTATAATAATAATTTTATATCTTTAAAATTTTGATGATGCGACAAATTTTATTGGTACCTAATACCTTAATTTTTAAGAGATAACCAAAATGAGATAAAACGTGTGGCAAAGTAAAATTTGCTTGAAAGTAATTACCTTTGTATTTTGCAATTCAATCATTGTACCAAAACCTAAATAGTACTAGACCTGAGTTTACTTGTGCGAGAATATGAAGTTTAAGAACATGAATATCATCAATCTGTATTTATTTTATATATTATATATTATATTAAAGAATTTTTTACTTTATTTTCCTAATAATAACCTATGGTGTAATGATTTAATTAATCTCCTCACAAAAGTAGTGGGTTAATAATAGCAATAACTTTTCAATAAAATGAATTTAATTGTTTCTATTTTTAATAAATGTTTTATAAATTAAATAAACAATTTATTTTTTTAAAAGAATACTTACATTTATATGGCTTTTGGTTTATTACTAATTAGTAATTACTAATTTTTTATGTTAATGTTTGATTTTAATATTTAAAATCAATTGATATTTTAAAACTAAAACCAATTAATATTTTAAAAAAAAACTACAATGTAATGCATGCTATATATGTTCACACATCAACTGATTCTCGATTTGAAATTTTAATTTACCTTACATAATACATAATACATAACTTACATAAAATTATTTAACTTACATAATGCATAATACATAACTTACATAATACATAACTAACATAAGTTACATAGCTTTCATCAAATTATTTAACTTACATAATACATAACTTACATAAAATTATTTAACTTACATAATACATAACTTACATGACTTACATAATACTTGTATAGATAAACAACTTACCTGTGTAATTTACTGTCAACTTTAGACTTCAACAAGTACGAAATGGATAGGAGTTGCATGAAATTGTCAAGGGTAAGCAGCGGCTATCGAAATGGAGTAGAAACTTTTCTGAATTTTGCATTTCAAAATGCAAGCCAAGAGAATATGATTCTTTGCCCGTGTAAGAAGTGTTGCAATATCAATTGGTATTGTCGTGAAGTTGTCTACGAACATCTAGTTGTTGATGGCTTTGTCCGGGGATACAAAAAATGGATTTTCCATGGAGAGTGTCCATCTAGTGGAGTATCTTCATCGATAAATATGGGTTATCCTCATAGTGCTTACAATCAGAATGTTAAAGATGATAACATGGAAGGCATGTTACGGGATGTTTTTAATATGCGCAGTGATGGTTTCGAGTCCTTTCCACCTGACTTGGGTGCAACCGATGATTATAATTTTGGTGGAAATACTTTCATCGAAGGGGGAATAAGTGTACCTGATGAACAGCCAAATGAAGAAGCGGCGAGGTTCTACATGTTACTTGGTTAAATAAATGAAGAACTATATGAGGGGTCAAAATTTTCCAAACTGTCTTTCTGTATTCGTCTTTTTCACTTGAAATGTTTAGGAGGATGGACCGGAAACTCGTTGGTTTTTGCAAGAAATGTTCTCGTTTGCGAAAATCCCTCAATCTTCCAAAGACATGAATAAATTGATAAAGGATTTGGGCCCTGGCTACAACAAAATTCATAGTTGCCCAAATGACTGCATGTTGTATTGGGGCAACCGGATAAACCAATAGTGCTGTCATGTATGCAGTCAATCCCGTTGGATTAATAGAAATACAGAGGATGGTAACGAGGATGAACACGATACACAGTCAAGGAAGCAGCCAGTTAAGATTTTTCGGTATTTTTCGCTAATACCAAGGCTCCAACAGCTTTTCATGTCATCGAAGATAGCCGAGTCAATGACGTGGCACCGTGATGGACGAACCGATGATGGGCTATTAAGGTATCCTGCAGATTCTTTAGCTTGGAAATCATTTAACTCAAAATTTCCAAGCTTTGCAAGCGATCCTCGGAGTGTGAGGTTGGGGCTAGCAGCTGATGGATTTAGCCCTTACAAAATCATAAGCACTGCTTACAGTACTTGGCCGATGGTGCTTATTCCTTATAATTTACCTCCATGGGTTTGCATGAAACAATCATCCTTTATCTTGTCTATGATTATCCCTGGAGAGGAAGGGCCCGGTAATGATATTGACATTTATTTGCAGCCACTTATTGAAGAGTTAAAACAATTATGGGCTGGTGTTGAGACATATGATGTGCTGAGAAAAGAGAACTTCAATTTACGTACGACTTTGATGTGGACTATTAATGACTTCCCGGCATACGCCAATTTATCTGGTTGGAGTACCAAAGGACGTTATGCTTGTCCTTGTTATGCTGCGCATACATGTTCGTAATAGTTGTATAATGGGAAGAAGTTCTTTTACATGGGGCATCATCGGTGGTTACCGAAAAATCATAGATTTAGATTTCAGAGTACTCATTTTGATGGTACTGAAGAGTTCAGAGAAGCTCCTTCGCAGACTGGTGGATCCGAAATATTGTTCATGTTAAGAGATATGAATTTCACTTATGGGAAGATGAATCAACCGGCCAACATGCAAAGAAATAGACAATTAAGGGATGAATTTGATGATGAATCTGATGAAGAGGATGATCCTGATGAGGCGAACTTGTGGAAAAAAAGAAGTATTTTTTTTGAGTTGCCTTATTGGAAGCATCAGATTTTACGTCATAATCTTGATGTTATGCACATAGAGAAAAATGTCTGCGAGAACATCATTGGGACTATTTTGAATGTCGATGGAAAATCAAAAGACAATCTTCAGAGTCGACTTGATTTAGTCTACATGGGAATTCAGCGTGAGCTTCATCCCCAACCACTTTCGAATATGAAATATCGGTTGCCGCCTACTATTTATTCAATGTCGAAGACGGAGAAAGAAGTGTTCTGTACGGTGTTGAAGGATATAAAGGTCCCGGATGCATATGCATCAAATATATCTCGATGTGTGAGTCTTAAAGATCGAAGATTATATGGCCTAAAATCACATGACCATCACATCTTGATGCAGGACTTACTGCCAGTTGCATTGCGATGTTGTATGTCGAAAAAGGTGACGTGTAACACCCTGAATTAGGGGTTATTTGTAATTTAAATAAATTCCATGTGGACTTTAAGAAATAAATAAATATGATTTTATTTAGCATGATTTAGGGTCTAGAAATAACCCTGATTTAGGTCAGATTTGGGTTTAAAAAAAAATTTGAAGTACTTAAAAGGAGGGAGCTAGGTGGAGATAGGGTTTAAATAAAAATTGGGAAAAGCATGACACAAGAATGGGCTTGGTACAAGTGGCTTAGTGCGCCTAAGAGAGTTGCTAGGGGGGAGGTTCGAGCCTCGGCAGGAACAAGGGGGAAATATTTTTTTCCCTTGTGGGCTTTTTGGGTGTTAGGCCTAGGAAGGCCTTATAATTAAATCAGGGGGCTTATTGACATGAAAGTCAAGGAGGTGGAGTGGCTGGGGTGCCACTTAAAGGACCTTGGTGCATGGACTCGGGTTCAAGTCATGGTAGGCGCAAGGAGTTTATTTTTTTTAGGCTTTAGCGATAAAAGGAAAAAGGGCCCAGGTAAGAAGGCTTATAATTAAATGGAGAGGTAATTTGACATGAAAGTCAGGCTGGAAGAGATGGCAAGGGGCGTTGGAAGGGAGCTGCTGTTGCCAGGTCGCTGGTTAGACTCACAAAAGTAGCATCTTGGCTTTATTTTTTTTCCTCTTGTTTGCTGCTGGCGTGAGGGAGGGGGAGTTGGCAGCATTTTGGACTCTCAATTGATAAGAGATTTAGCTTACTTTTTTGCTAATAATTGGCTGGAAAGAGGGGAGACTAATAGTGTTTTATTTGCTATTAAATTGCTAAGGGATGAGGAGATTAATAGGTATGATAAAGCTAGATTAATTGTGATAATTCAAGGCTGAAAAATTATCACAAAATAGGGGAGTATTTGCGAAATTAGGAGACCTTGGAAATCAGTCCATATTTGTTTTGTACAAAGAAAGAAGTATCAAAACCTCCAAAAACTTTTTTATTTTTCTCTTCATTGTGCTGCTGAAATCTCCATTGTTTCATAGCCAAAATTATTCAAAATTTCCAGCATCTTTTCCTTCTACTTTGCTGTCGAATTTTCCCTTAAACCATAGCCAAAATTGTACAAAAATTTCCAGATTTTCTTGTACCTTTAAAGCCGAATCTACTTCCTCTTTTAATAGGAAAATTCCAGCCCCTTTTTGTTCTTAGAAGTAGTGGATTTTCTCTTAAGTGAGCTGCTGTTCAGTTCTTTTCTTTTCATTGAAAATTGTCAAACCCACTCACAACCCCAAGTGGTGCTAAGGGCTGAAACAATCTGTAACACCCCAAACCCGGCCCAAACGTTATGGCCAAATTTGGTATGTTACAGATGAAAACATTTTGAAAACCCTTGTTTAGCCGATTTTAATTTAGAGTAAAAGATGTTGTCTTATTTTAAAAAAAACAGTTGAGGTGTATAAAGAAAGCAATACTTAGTTCATTTAAATATATATTAAGTCAAGTTGTTACCAATTTTGTCATTGTACCCGATGGTACAAAAGAAAATCATTTACGTTTGAATTTAAGAAACTTGTGTAACCATTTTAAAGTTATTAAGCAATTTAAATAATTTATCCCAAACATGTAAAATAATAAAAATAATCTTAGGAGGCCTTATTACAACTTAAATAAATAAAACCAAAATAAAATAAAAATAATTCAAAGTTCATCTAGTCCATAATTTCACTGCATGGCCACCTCGAGTCCATCCGGCTCCTCATCCATGATCTACGAGTCACACGAAAATGTTAAAGGAAAAGGTGAGTCACCAAGACTCGATGTGTAACCCTTTTCCCGGTTAAGTGCAACAACATACACAATTTATAACAAATTAACATGCATTAAATCATGCACCCAACCTAGCCATCTCAGAATATTTCAAACCCGCCCAAATGTTAGGACCGAATATGGGTCGTTACGGAAAACTTTTGAAACCCATTTGAAAATCCAATTTAAGTTTTGTTGAAAACAACTCGTTTTGGTTATCTTGTTGAAAACCTTCTTGGGCTAAATTCAAAACTTAATTAAGTCAAATTAATATACAAACTTGGATGTGCTCGATGGCACGATAAAACATTTTCCGTGTTAATTTTAAAAAAAACCGTGATTGATTTATAGTAAAATAAAATATCCAACATATAAAAAAAATAACTAAAGTAAAGTTTAATGAGGCCTTATTACATCCAAAATAAAACAACCCAATAACCAAATTTAAAATATCAAAATTAAAGTCCATTAAATTCTAAGTCCATCGCATGGCCTCCTCAAGTCCCTCCGGCTCCATGTCCGCAATCTAAGCATCACTGAAAGAAATAATGGAGAAGGTGAGTCACCAAGACTCGAGATGTAACCCTTCCCCGCTTTTAAAACATTTTTCATACACAACATATAACAATTAATATGCAAATTAATGTGTACCCAACCTAGCCAACCATACGCCACTTTATTCACCCGTTGTGGTACCAAACCACCGGTGGTGCCAAACCACGGTGACATATAGTCACAATGTGTTACCAAAACACGGTGTCCGAGACACAAATCGGGTGATGGGGCCAACCCATCGTGTGATACCAAATCACCGCGACGATCCCATATCTCAAGTGGGGCCAACCCACGGTGGTGTTAACCACGGGACAAGTCGCTATTGAGGTACCAAACCTCTGGAGGTACCAAACCTCGGTGACATATAGTAACGGTGTGTTACCAAAACACGGTGCCCGTCGGCACAATAATATCCCCTCCACTCATCAATCCCGCATCAATCACATATTTAAATTTCATGTATTAATGCAACATGCTTACCAAAAGCATCGAATAACAAGTGCACATTTTTAGGGACTTACCCGGATTGCCAACTATACCGATATGGTATATTATCAATGCTACATAGAAATCAAGTTAGCATTCACAACAAACAGCATATTAACAAGTTATATGTGTGTATGTACACACTGTTACTACGATAGTCTTAAATCCGAAGATAATCAATCGGCCACCTTATATCTCTTTGTTCCTATATTCGCCATAATAGAGTTAGTGATATGGGCCATTCGCCAAACCAATTAATTTGAGAGGGATTCCTTGTGAACCCGAATCTTACCTTTATCCTTTCGGTTCCTAATCACAGCACTCAATTCCCAATTACGCTCTCGCCAACCACCATCGATCAAGAATAATACCAATAGCCTTGACTTTTAATCATTAATCGACTTACTAGAATAGCACTCTATTTACCATAAATCCTTACCCCTACTTACCAATCGATTGACTAAGGAATGGAAGATCCGCCTTCCCTTTGAGATCCGGAGTTTCCTAGAAAGAAATCGGTTTCACAAGGTGTTAATACACTATTGAAATCGGCACTTACCCCCTTATGGATGTCGACAGAGACACGAAGAGAAGGGAAGAAGAAAAGTATTCGCTAATACTTCTTACCTCTTCAATCGGATGTAGGAGAAATCCAAACCACTATACTATTCGCCAAGTAGAGAGAAGAGAAGGAATTTTGGCACTTGATAGGTATTAGATTCGCTAGGGGTGGTTTAAAACAAGGCTGATTTTAATGAGAAAAGAAAGAAGAAAGGCAAATAGGGAAGTGGTGATTCGGCTAGTAGGAAGAAAAGGAGAAGGGACTTAAAGAATGTGGTTTGACAAGGAGGAGTTGTGAGGGTTTCGGCTATGGTTTTTGAAGAGGATGTAAAAAGAAAAAGAAAATATGAGATGAGAGGGTTTAGAGATTCGGCTAGCAAACTTGGAAAAAAAGAAAATAAGGTGATCACTTAGGTGCTTATATAAGCATTCGGCACCCCCCCTTAGTGTCCTTGCCGTCCCCCTCTTCTCCCAAGAGTCCAACATCCATCAATCTTCCTTGAATCACTCCTAGCCCCTTGTTTAATTAAATTCAAAATAATTTGAATTAATCCCAAGTAAATCAACTAATATCTCCTTTATCACCCTTTTATTTTGTTTATCAAAATGAATTAATATCATCCTAATTATCCTTGGGAATTAATATTAAATAAAATCCTTAATTATCTCATAAAATAAAGAGTTTAAAAAGAGAAGAAACTCTCCTTCCTATGCCGTCCAACATAGTGCCAAAAGAGGATTTCATGACTCGAACACAAGCTCTCCCCGCTCCTTGGTGGCGTCACATGTAGCTCTTAAGTGGGCTTACTTTGCCACTTGGTCTAGGCTTATTTTATGTCCCAATTATCCCCATTTATTCTTATAACACCCTCTTTCTAAGGCTCCCTACCTTAGAAGTTAAAACTAAAATTTCCTACCAAATCGAGCCAACACAAAGCCTTAAATTGATCATTATTATTCCATAAATAATATCTCGTAGCTTCTTACATAAGAAAATGATTAAATTCCAAATAACCCCACTTTTGGGATGTTACAGTTCTACCCCTTAAAATAAATTTCATCCCAAATTACATAACTAAAACAGATGAGGTATTGTCACCAGATCACATCCTCGTGTTCCCACGTAGCTTCTTCCACACTATGGTTTCGCCACAAGACTTTCACTAAGGGCACTAACTTCCTACGTAGAACCTTTATATCCCTATCCAAGATCTCGAATGTGTTCTTCCTCAAAAGATAAGTCTGCGTTAACCTCGATTTACATCACGGGCACCACATGGGATGGATCGGCCGATACCGCCTTAACATTGATACGTGAAAACGCCATGTATCGACTCGATTCTGCAAGCAACTCTAGCCGATAGGCTACCGGACCCACTCGCTTTTAAATCAGATATGGTCCGATGAACCTTGGGCTCGCTTCCCTTTCGTCCAAATCTTAACACCTTTTTCCAAGGCGACACCTTTAGAAAGACCTTGTCTCCCACAAAGATACTCCATTTCCTTGCGTTTGAGATCGGCATAAGACTTACGCTTATCTCGATGCTTCCTTGAGACGAGACCGAATCACTTTGACTTTGTCTTGATCTCGCTACCATTTCGGGCCCAACACTTGTCGTTCACTCAACTCCGCCCAACACGCCGGAGTTCGGCATTTCCGCCCATACTGATTCTTCAGTATGGTGCCATCTGAATACTTGCTTGGTAGCTATTGTTGTGGCGAACTCAGCTAGAGGTAAGAATTCCTCCCAACTACCTCGAATTCCAAGACACAACCCTCAAAGATATCCTCTAAGATCTGTAGATGACCCTTTCTCGCCCGTCCGTCGAGGATGGAAAGTCATCTTTGAAATCCAACCGCGCACCAATGCTTGATGTAACGCTTTCCAAAACCTCAAGTGAACCTTGGGTCCCTATCTCGAGATAAGCGACACAGTACACCGTGTAATCGACTATCTCGGCCACATACAACTTTGCTAGCTTCTGGAGTGAGTAGTCCATTCTCACCGGTATGAAGTGAGCTGATTTAGTCAGACGGTCTACGATCACCCAAACTGCATCTTTCTTGCTGGGCGTAAGGGGTAGACCACTGACGAAATCCATAGTTATCCGCTCCCACTTCCATTGAGGGATCTTTACCGGTTGAAGTAACCCCGATGGTAATCGGTGTTCACCTTAACTCACGACCGTCAAACACTTCCCTACAATTCCGTTATCTCACGCTTCAACCCGCCACCGTAATCTGCTTTAGTAGATCTCCATACATCTTGCTTCCTCCGGATGCATAGCGTAGGGTCTGCTATGAGCATCCCGGAGAATTTTCCGCCTCAACTCCATATCTTTTGGCATACAAGGTCGTCCACGAAAACATAGCACACCATCACCGGTCACACTATACCCTCTACACCACCATTCGAACTTGTATTCTCTTCGATTTAACCCTTCATCCACTAACTGCTTGTTCTTAATCTCCTCGATCCACGTTGGCTTAACTTGAAGCTCGCCAAAAGGCTTCCATCGTCATATAGGCTCAATCGAGCAAACATTGCTCTTAAGTCCGCCACAACCTTAAACTTAACGACGCCCACCACGTTAGCCTTACCCGTGATATTCGATGGAGCAATCGTAGTCCTTTAACAGCTCAATCCATCGGCGCTGTCTCAGATTCAGATCTTTCTGTGTCAGAAGATACCTCAAACTTTTGTGGTCCGTGTAAATTACCGACTTCTCCCCATAAAGGTAATGTCTCCATATTTTCGTATGCGAAGACATTCGCGGCTAACTCTAAGTCGTGAGTTGGATAGTTAACCTCATGCGGTCTCAGCTGTCGGGACGCATAGGCTACTACCTTTCCATCCTGCATCAACACACACCCCAAACCAGTGTGAGATGCATCACAATAGACTGTGAATAATTTCCCTGCCTCGGGTTGTACTAAAACTGGAGCTCCCGTCAGGATCTTCCTCAGCCTATCAAAACTTTCTTGCTGCTTCTCCGACCATACAAATGGAACACCTTTCCTTAGTAACTTAGTCAACGGCGCTGCGATCAGAGAGAACCCTTCCACAAATCTCCGTAATACCACGCTAATCCCAAAAACTTCAGATCTCTCGCCATCGACTTAGGCGGTTTCCACTCCAATACCGCTTCAATCTTATGGGATCCACTCTAATCCTTCCACGACACCACGTGACCTAAGAAAGCCACCTCCCTTAGCCAAAATTCGCACTTACTGAATTTGGCATACAACTGTTTTTCCCTCAACACTTGTAGGACTATCCGTAAATGCTTGTCGTGTTCCTCCTCCGTCTTAGAGTAAACCAATATGTCGTCAATGAACACTACGACGAATTGGTCCAAGTATTGTTGAAAAACTCTGTTCATTAGATCCATGAACGCCGCCGGTGCATTGGTCAACCCGAATGGCATCACTAGAAACTCGTAATGCCCATACCGAGTTCAAAACGCCGTCTTGTGAACATCGGCCCCTTCACCTTAAGTTGATGGTAACCCACCTAAGGTCTATCTTCGAAAACACCGACGCCCCTTCAATCTGGTCAAACAAGTCATCGATTCGAGGCAATGGGTACTTGTTTTGATCGTTAACTTGTTTAATCGACGTAATCGATGCACATTCGCATAGAACCGCCCTTCTTCTTGACAAACAATACAGCGCTCCCCACGGAGATATACTAGGTCGAATAAATCCCTTATCCAAGAGCTCTGAATTTGAGCCTTGACTCCACCAATTCCTTTGGTGCCATTCGATGAGTGCTATAGACACGTGCCGCTCCGAGTGGCAGTCTATCTGAATTCGACTTCCGATCTGGAGGCGGAACCGGAAGTTCTTCTGGGAACACATCAGCAAATTCCCCAACCGTTCGGACCCTTCCAACTACTGACTCCTTAGCCTCCAAAGCACAGATTCGAACCAAGTATGCCTTACAACCCTTCTTAACCATCTTTTCCGCCTTCAAGGCAGACACCACATTGGATAGGTAATTCCTTCTATCACCTATCATAACCACTTCATCATTCTCGGTAGTCTTAAGAACCATGCGCTTAGTCAAGAATCCAAATTACCGATACTTAACCAGCCAATCCATTCCAAGGATCAAATCGAACTCCCCGAATGGTAGTTCCATCAGATCAGCAACGAAAACTACCCCTTGGAGTTCTAGGGGTACATCTCTATAAAGTTTGTCTACGACTACAGAGTGTCCTAGAGGGCTTAATACCGTCATCTTCCTAGAAGTAATCTCAGAGTCTAGGTCCATAGTTCCTACCACACTACTAGCAATGTACGAGTGCGTTGAACCCACATCAATTAATGCATAATAAGGGAGACCAAAATCGAAGCGTCTGGGTTATGACATCCGGTGCGTCACCCTCCTCGCGACGCCTTGCGCGTAGACTAAGCCAGTCGCTTAGCCTCAGTGTTGCTCGAACCTCGCCTGAGTTCCTCGACCTCGGTTAGGACCATTGCTTCCTCTCGCCATTACCACGACCCTCTGCGGTCCCACATTTACGCCCCGAGTATGGTTACGCCCCTCAGCCGATTCCGAGCTCGCTTAGGGACAATCTCGACCGATGTTCTAAAGACCCACACTCGAAACATCCTCTATCGCGGGTCGAGCATCCTCCCCAATGGGACTTCCCACAATTGCCTTGGCCGGCCTCACGATTATTAGCTACGGCCTTGTCTTTGATTTGGCCCACTCGCCTAGCCTTCTTCTCGATCATTACCATCGGATCCACTGACCCAAATCCTCTCTTCGATTATTTCTACTATAATTACGCCTCACGACCTCCTTAATCCCTCGGCAACTTTAGCCTTTTCCACCGAGATGAAAACTCACGAACTTGTCATGGCGCAATCAAGAACCTCAAGTCATCTCGAGTCCGTCCTCAAAGCGGACACACGCTCGTGTTCGAGAGCCACGATGCCTCTTGCATACCTACTCGGTCTTAAAACTCGCCTCATACTCGGCCACGGACTTAGTTCCTTGCACTAGACCCGAAAAGCCTTCCTCTGCAGCGTCGGTGTAGCCGGTGCCCACATACTTCTTCCGAAAGGCGGTTTTAAAGTAGTCCCATAAGATCATCACCGTGGCTCCATCCCGAATCTGTCACCACCACTGCACGCTTCATCCTTTAGAAGCGACACATCGCCCTTTCACTTTTCCTCCTCGGTTAGGTCAAGATCATCCATTATCCTCTCTGTAGATTCCAAAATACTACTGCTACACTGGGTGCCACTCGACACACCGGAACACCTCATTCAGTTGGATCAATCCGCTCGGAACAGATTTCCGAGCTCCTAAATTTCCACCATTGACCACCAATTTGAGGACTCGCAATACCGCTTGCGATCGCCTCCTCTCCTCGTCGATCTGCTCCTCCGCTCCAAAAGTGGAGGTGGTGGTGGCGAGGTACATCGTTCGTAACCTTGTCCCGACTGACGGGTTCGAACACCGCATCCTACCCCTACTGGCCCACGGCGTCCCACGTCCTCTAGAACTCATTCTATCTACTTGCGCTTTTAATCGATTAAGAAAATTTTTATGCGTTAGCATTTGTTCCACTTTATTATTCGAAGAAATTTTATGGATAAAGTTTAATCGAGATTCTTTCGTGCAAACAGGTTTCATCTTCTATCCTAGTTCACACAAAGAAGTTCTTGCATCCATTCCCTAATGCTTTCCATACCTATTCACTCTTGGACATTTCGCCCATTTCTAACCCGGGGTATTTTCGTCATTTTCCTCTGAGGGTATTTTCGTAATAAAAGAAAATTTAAAACTTTAGTAGAGTAGATTGTTTAAAGTTCCCAAAAGCTGGAGGGTGTTATTGAAAATTGACAAGATTTGAAGTTATGGCATTATTTGAAAACCGGGGTATTTTGGTAATTTGGTCCTCCAAGGGTAATTTTGTAATTTTGTAAATCAAGGATGTTTTAACCATTGTAAAACTCTGAGGGTCCCTTTTGAGAATTTTTTTTCTTAAAACGGTGATGTTGCAAAAATTTTGTACTCAGGGGCATTTTGGTAATTTTATAAGTTGAGGGCGTTTTCGTAATTTTTTCCAAAACCAAATATTTTGCTGATGATGTCCAAGGCTAAGTTGTTGAATAATTATAGAATAGTTAAAATTTTTGGACAAAATCATTGATTTGATATTTTATGGACCAAGGTATTTTAGTAATTTTACCCCAAGGGCATTTTCGTAATTTTTCCACAAATAGAACTTTTCGGGAAAACGTTGTAAAAGAGTTGTTCTTACTTTTGAAGGAGTGATTTGAAAAGTTTTAAAACCAAGTTTTGTTGTTTTTTTTTTTCAAAATCGGGCTAATTCCTTTCGGGTTTTAGTCATTATGTTTAGCCTATGACCGAGCCCTCTTGGTCGAGTGAACCAAGCTACGCACAGGCGGGTTTCGGGTGGAGAGGAGGTGAGTCACACGGATTGCTTAAATACCAAGCTCCCAAGAACCTTTCTAGACATGCGCACAGAGGTTACCACACCACTGAGCCCTCTCGAGTTAAGGTGAACCCAAGCTACGCACTGGTAGGATACTGCGAAGAGGTGGTGAGTCACTCGATCGCTTAAATACCGAGTGCTCTTCCTGGTTCCAATCCTAGACATGCGTCAGGAGTTACCACACCCTAGCTCAAAGACCAAGTTGTAGGTTGGTTTAGTTCTTTAAGTCTTATGTTACATTTGTGTGTTTGGGTAATCTAATCCTAGGGTTCAAATTCCTATAAGTCTATCTCGTTCCATGCTTCCTACCCTTCTACTGAATATAATTCACAAAGAAGTTTGAGGTACTTACAGGCGGATCGGTCTTGGAGACTTGGGCCATCTTTGCTTTAAAACCCAAAAACAATTAATAAGGCCTACTAAAACATTTTTGGGCCTTGGGTCCCCCCACAGCCGAGTTTTGAACTGGGCTCTGATACCAATTTGTAATATTAAACCCGGCCCAAATGTTAGGACCGAATATGGGTCGTTACGGGAAAACTTTTTGAAACCCATTTGAAAATCCAATTTAAGTTTTGTTGAAAACAACTCGTTTTGGTTATCTTGTTGAAAACCTTCTTGGGCTAAATTCGAAAACTTAATTAAGTCAAATTAATATACAAACTTCAGATGTGCCCGATGGCACGATAAAACATTTTCCGTGTTAATTTTTAAAAAAAAACCGTGATTCAGATTTATAGTAAAAATAAAAATATCCAACATATAAAAAAAAATAACTAAAGTAAAGTTTAATGAGGCCTTATTACATCCAAAATAAAACAACCCAATAACCAAATTTAAAATATCAAAAATTAAAGTCCATTAAATTCTAAGTCCATCGCATGGCCTCCTCAAGTCCCTCCGGCTCCATGTCCGCAATCTAAGCATCACCTGAAAGAAATAATGGAGAAGGTGAGTCACCAAGACTCAGTATGTAACCCTTCCCCCGTTTTAAAACATTTTTCATACACAACATATAACAATTAATATGCAAATTAATGTGTACCCAACCTAGCCAACCATACGCCATTTATCTACCCTGTTGTGGTACCAAACCACTTGGTGGTGCCAAACCACCGGTGACATATAGTCACAATGTGTTACCAAAACACCGGTGTCCGTAGACACAAATCGGGTGATGGGGCCAACCCATCGTGTGATACCAAATCACCGCGACGATCCCATATCTCAAGTGGGGCCAACCCACGGTGGTGTTAACCACAGGGACAAGTCGCTATTGAGGTACCAAACCTCTGGAGGTACCAAACCTCTGGTGACATATAGTCACGGTGTGTTACCAAAACACTGGTGCCCGTCGGCACAATAATACTGCCCCCTCCACTCATCAATCCCGCATCAATCACATATTTAAATTTCATGTATTAATGCAACATGCTTACCAAAAGCATCGAATAACAAGTGCACATTTTTAGGGACTTACCCGGATTGCCAACTATACCGATATGGTATATTATCAATGCTACATAGAAATCAAGTTAGCATTCACAACAAACAGCATATTAACAAGTTATATGTAGTGTGTGTATGTACACACATTACCACGATAGTCTTAAATCCAGAAGATAATCAATCGCCACCTTATATCTCTTTGTTCCTATATTCGCCATAATAGAGTTAGTGATATGGGCCATTCGCCAAACCAATTAATTTGAGAGGATTCCTTGTGAACCCGAATCTTACCTTTATCCTTTCGGTTCCTAATCACAAGACTCAATTCCCAATTCGCTCTCGCCAACCACCATCGATCAAGAATAATACCAATAGCCTTGACTTTTAATCATTAATCGACTTACTAGAATATCACTCTATTTACCATAAATCCTTACCCCTACTTACCAATCGATTGACTAAGGAATGGAAGATCCGCCTTCCGCTTTGAGATCCGGAGTTTCCTAGAAAGAAATCGGTTTCACAAGGGTGTTAATACACTATTGAAATCGGCACTTACCCCCTTATGGATGTCGACAGAGACACGTAAGAGAAGGAAGAAGAAAAGTATTCTGCTAATACTTCTTACCTCCGCTTCAATCGGATGTAGGAGAAATCCGAAACCACTATACTATTCGCCAAGTAGAGAGAAGAGAAGGAATTTGACACTTGATAGGTATTAGATTCGGCTAGGGTGGTTTAAAACAAGGCTGATTTTTAATGAGAAAAGAAAGAAGAAAGGCAAATAGGGAAGTGGTGATTCGGCTAGTAGGAAGAAAAGGAGAAGGACTTAAAGAATGTGGTTTGACAAGGAGGAGTTGTGAGGGTTTGGCTATGGTTTTGAAGAGGATGTAAAAGAAAAGAAAATAGGAGATGAGAGGGTTTAGAGATTCGCTAGCAAACTTGGAAAAAAAGAAAATAAGGTGATCACTTAGGTGCTTATATAAGCATTCGGCACCCCCATTAGTGTCCTTGCCGTCCCCTCTTCTCCCAAGAGTCCAACATCCATCAATCTTCCTTGAATCACTCCTAGCCCTTGTTTAATTAAATTCAAAATAATTTGAATTAATCCCAAGTAAATCAACTAATATCTCCTTTATCACCCTTTTATTTTGTTTATCAAAATGAATTAATATCATCCTAATTATCCTTGGGAATTAATATTAAATAAAATCCTTAATTATCTCATAAAATAAAGAGTTTAAAAGAGAAGAAACTCTCCTTCCTATGCTTAGTCCAACATAGTGCCAAAAGAGGATTTCATGACTCGAACACAAGCTCTCCCCGCTCCTTGGTGGCGTCACATGTAGCTCTTAAGTGGGCTTACTTTGCCACTTGGTCTAGGCTTATTTTATGTCCCAATTATCCCCATTTATTCTTATAACACCCTCTTTCTAAGGCTCCTACCTTAGAAGTTAAAAACTAAAATTTCCTACCAAATCGAGCCAACACAAAGCCTTAAATTGATCATTATTATTCCATAAATAATATCTCAGCAGTTCTTACATAAGAAAAATGATTAAATTCCAAATAACCCCACTTTTGGGATGTTACACATCCAAACACCTTTCTCTACCTCGTGTGGTACCAAACCACTGGTGGTGCCAAACCACTGGTGACTTAAAGTCACAAATTAAATGATGGGGCCAACCCATCGTGTGGTCAAAACCACTGATGACCATAGGTCACAAATCATCAAGTGTGGTCAAAACCACTGGTGGGGCCAACCCACTTGTGATACCAAATCACTGGCGTCGATCCCATAATGTAATCCGTGGGGCCAACCCACTGTGGTGCTAAGCCACTGGGACGAGACGCTATGAGGTGCCAAACCTCTGGAGGTGCCAAACCTCTGGTGACCGTAGTCACAAAATGTGGTACCAAACCACTAGTGTCCGTCGACACGAATATTACTTCCCCCTCCTCTCATTCAACCCACAACAATTAATAACATGCATATAACAGGAACCATGCCCACACATTTATTTAACAACATACCAAATACATCTTGCTTCCCAAAAGCATCATTAAGTAACTCATAATATCAAGGACTTACCTGATTCCTTGCTTATACCATGATGGTATAAAATCCAATTCTACACAATCCAATTTAGTGTAATATATTCAGCACATCAATTAATTATTAAGTGTGTATGTGCACACCTGTTACTATCGATAGCCCCTAAATCCCGATGAATCAATCGGCCTTTCAAGATCTTCTTGTCCCTATATTCTACCAAACATAAGGTTAGTGTGCGAGGCCATTCGCCAACCTCATAAATCAAAGGTTAAACTCCACCCTTACCTTACAAATGATTGACTTCCTACCAAATCCAGAGCCAAGCGATGGTTTACCTCTGACAATCGGCCACACCTTAAGATGCAAAACAGTTAGCCTCACAAGCCTTCGGCTTTTAATACTAAAAGATTAGACTATTAATAAATCCTTACCACCACTTACCAACCAATTAAAAGATGACGGTTTCACTAGATCGTTTTCAAATCCTCGAAGGCCCTTCCTCTCAAACCGATTGGAGAAGAAGAGAGTACCCTTTTCTTTGATGTTTGGCCAAAATTATAGCAAATAGGGAGGAGGGAATTCGGCTAAGAAAACAAAAGAGATGCTGGAATTTTGAGTAATTTTTGGGTAATGGTATAAGGGAAATTCGGCAGCAAGGTGGTAGGGGTTTGGCTAATGGAGGAAGAAAAAGAAAAAGAGAAGATGCAGGGGAAATCAATGGTGGTTTTTGGCTAAGTAAAAGAAGAGAATGCTGGAAAATTTTGAATAATCACCTAGGGGGAATTTCGGCCAGCACAAGAAGGAAAACAAAGAAGAGAGTTTGCTAGAGTTTTGACACTTCTTTGCTGTAGCAAAAATCAAAATATGGACAGCCTAAGGAGTCCAAATTTCGGCAATCACTCACTTAATTTGTGATAATTCCAGCCTTGAATTATCCAAGATAAAACATGATTTATCCTACACTTAATCTCCTACTCACCTTTAACAATTTAATTGGAAACAACTACTAATAATCCCCCTCCTTTCCAGCCAAATTTGAGCAAAAAAATAGCTCCAACCTTATCAATTTAAGAGTCCAAAAAAAAAAACAGACCACTAGCTCTCATTCTCCTCCACGCCAGCAGCAGGAAAAATAAAAAAAAACACTGCAGTTGCCTTGGTTCGAACCCAAGACCACATTGCCCCAGCCCTCTTCTTCTAACGCCCAGGCCACTTTTCCTCATTTGACTTTCATGACAAATACCCCTTCCATTAATTTATAAAACCTTCTTCTTGGCCCTTTTTCTCCTAACGCAAACAGCCCAAAATAAAAATGCTCCCTGTGTCCCTCGAACCCGAGACCTGCCTCTCTTAAGTGGCACCCCAAGCCACTCCTACTACCTGGACTTTCATGCCATGAACCTTCACGAATTAGTTTTAAGGCCTTCCTTCTCAAGCCCATCACTTCCTAAAAAAAACAAAACGCAGAATGCTCCTCTTGCCACTCGAACTAGTGACCTGAGCTCCCCCCTTCTCCTCCAACACGCATGGAACCACTTAGCCAACTATCTCATTGTGTCAAGTTCCTTTTAAAATTTTTCTTAACCCCTAACTCACCTAGCTTCCCTCCTTTAAACACTTAAAAATAAATTTTTTAAAACTGGGTCAGGCCTAGCTCGGGTTATTTTTAGACCCTTAAACAAGTCAATTAAATCCTAGAATTTAATCCTCCAAGCACACACATGGAAAAATATTTAAATTTTTAACAACCCCTAATTTAGGGTGTTACAATTCTACCCCCCTTAAAAATAATTTCGTCCTCGAAATTACTTACTAACGATTAATCGTACATATTAACTCGCCGCACTACGCTTATGCTGCGCACTCTAATCTTATAAAAATATCATACTTCCTATGCACAATCTCTAAGTTCACGTCCCTTAGAACTTATTTCTAACGATTACGTTTATCTGTTTAAGAATTTTATGCATTAGTACTCGTTTCACTGGATTATTCGCGAAGAAATTTTATGATAGAAGTTTAAGGAGTGGTTCTTTCGTAATCATACATACACACATTTTTTCTATTTATTCATTCAAAGAGACGTTGTTGATTTCATTATGTTTGTTTTTCCACTACCCGGGGGTATTTTCGTAATTTGTCCTACAGGGGTATTTTCGTAATTTTTTTCAAAAATAAATTTTTCGGATGGTTTTGTCAAAAAGCATTTTGAAACTCTTAAATTTCTGGTGTATTTTGAAAAATTTTGAAATCCGGGGGTAGTTCGATAATTTTGGCCTCAGGGGTATTTCGGTAATTTTTCACAAATCGGGGTGAATTTGTAAAATTTAGTAAATCAGGGATATTTCAACAGTTGTAAATCTTTGGGGGCTCTTTTTGAGAATTGCATTTTATAAAACAAGGATGTTGCAAAATTTTGAAAATTAGGGTTATTCTGGTAATTTTGTTGGTTAGGGGCAATTTCATAATTTTCTAAAATCATGACGTTTTCGATATTTTGCAAATTAAGGTTTTTGGGAACTTTTCATGTGATGAAATTTTTGATTAAAACCGTGGGTATTTTGGAAATTTCATGATTCAAGGGCGTTTTCGTAATTTTACCCTTAAGGGTATTTTAGTAATTTTTCACATTCAGGGCATTTTCGCAAAATAATTTCCAAAAATTGGGTTCTAAGTATTTTCATAAAAGAAGGATATTTTGAAAATTTCTATTTGAAAAAAAATTTTCATACGGAGGGTATTTTGGTAATTTATAAACTAGGGGTATTTTGGTCATTTTTCAAACTGAGGGGTATTTTGGTCTTTTTTTTTAAAAAAAGCTAAGGTTTTATTTATTTCCAAAATCAAAACGGCTAGTCCCTTTCGGGTTTTAGTTATCAAGTTTAGCCTGTGAGTTCGTCGTCTCATTTAGGATGAGCAGCTACTACGCACTGTAGGATTCAAGTGAGTAGGAGGTGAGTCACGAGGATCTTAAATACCAGGATCCCACCGAATCCAATCCTAGACATGCGTATAACGGTTGCCACATCCTTTGCTTAGTGACAACTTACAGGGTTTGTTTAGAGATTTATTAAGTCTTATGCAATTTGTGTTGGGGTATGCTAGCCCTAGGGTTCAACAGTTTCTACTCTAGTAGTCTACGTTCCCATTTTACCCTTCTACCCCTCATCAAAAGAATTCACAAAAATGGATAGAAGTTCTTACCTGGGCGGATTGGTGCCGGAGACTCGGTGCCATGCTGTTCAAACCATAAAACAGTTTCCAAAAACATTCTCATAAGGCCTACTAACATAAACAAAACATTTTGGGCCTTGGGCCCCCCACAGTCGAGTTTTGAACCGGGCTCTGATACCAATTTTGTAACACCCCAAACCCAGCCCAAACGTTATGGCCAAATTCGGTATGTTACAGATGAAAACATTTTGAAAACCCTTGTTTAGCCGATTTTAATTTAGAGTAAAAGATGTTGTCTTATTTTAAAAACAGTTGAGGTGTATAAAGAAAGCAATACTTAGTTCATTTAAATATATATTAAGTCAAGTTGTTACCAATTTTGTCATTGTACCCGATGGTACGAAAGAAAATCATTTACGTTTGAATTTAAGAAACTTGTGTAACCATTTTAAAGTTATTAAGCAATTTAAATAATTTATCCCAAACATGTAAAATAAAAAAAATAATCTTAGGAGGCCTTATTACAACTTAAATAAATAAAACCAAAATAAAATAAAAATAATTCAAGGTTCATCTAGTCCATAATTTCACTGCATGGCCACCTCGAGTCCATCCGGCTCCTCATCCGCGATCTACGAGTCACCTGAAAAATGTTAAAGGAAAAGGTGAGTCACCAAGACTCAGTGTGTAACCCTTTTCCCGGTTAAGTGCAACAACATACATAATTTATAACAAATTAACATGCATTAAATCATGCACCCAACCTAGCCATCCAAACACCTTTCTCTACCCCGTGTGGTACCAAACCACTGGTGGTGCCAAACCACTGGTGACTTAAAGTCACAAATTAAATGATGGGGCCAACCCATCGTGTGGTCAAAACCACTGATGACCATAGGTCACAGATAATCAAGTGTGGTCAAAACCACTGGTGGGGCCAACCCACGTGTGATACCAAATCACTGGCGTTGATCCCATAATGTAATCCGTGGGGCCAACCCACTGTGGTGCTAAGCCACTGGGACGAGACGCTATGAGGTGCCAAACCTCTGGAGGTGCCAAACCTCTGGTGACCTAGTCACAAAATGTGGTACCAAACCACTAGTGTCCGTCGACACGAATATTACTTCCCCCTCCTCTCATTCAACCCACAACAATCAATAACATACATATAATAGGAACCATGCCCACACATTTATTTAACAACATACCAAATACATCTTGCTTCCCAAAAGCATCATTAAGTAACTCATAATATCAAGGACTTACCTGATTCCTTGCTTATACCATGATGGTATAAAATCCAATTCTACACAATCCAATTTAGTGTAATATATTCAGCACATCAATTAATTATTAAGTGTGTATGTACACACCTGTTACTATCGATAGCCCCTAAATCCCGATGAATCAATCGGCCTTTCAAGATCTTCTTGTCCCTATATTCGGCCAAACATAAGGTTAGTGTTTGAGGCCATTCGGCCAACCTCATAAATCCAAAGGGTTAAACTCCACCCTTACCTTACAAATGATTCGGCTTCCTACCAAATCCCGAGCCAAATGATGGTTTACCTCTGACAATCGGCCACACCTTAAGATGCAAAATAGTTAGCCTCACAAGCCTTCGGCTTTTAATACTAAAAGATTAGACTATTAATAAATCCTTACCACTACTTACCAACCAATTAAAAGATGACGGTTTCACTAGATCGTTTCCAAATCCTCGAAGGCCCTTCCTCTCAAGCCGATTGGAGAAGAAGAGAGTACCCTTTTCTTTGATGTTTGGCCAAAATTACAGCAAATAGGGAGGAGGGAATTCGACTAAGAAAACAAAAGAGATGCTGGAATTTTGAGTAATTTTTGGGTAATGGTATAAGGGAAATTCGGCAGCAAGGTGGTAGGGGTTTGGCTAATGGAGGAAGAAAAAGAAAAAGAGAAGATGTAGGGGAAATCAATGGTGGTTTTCGGCTAAGTAAAAGAAGAGAATGCTGGAAAATTTTGAATAATCACCTAGGGGGAATTTCGGCCAGCACAAGAAGGAAAACAAAGAAGAGAGTTTGCTAGAGTTTTGACACTTCTTTGCTGTAGCAAAAATCAAAATATGGACAGCCTAAAGAGTCCAAATTTCGGCAATCACTCACTTAATTTGTGATAATTCCAGCCTTGAATATCCAAGATAAAAATGATTTATCCTACACTTAATCTCCTACTCACCTTCAACAATTTAATTGGAAACAACTACTAATAATCCCCCTCCTTTCCAGCCGAATTTGAGCAAAAAAATAGCTCCAACCTTATCAATTTAAGAGTCCAAAAAAAAAAAATAGACCACTAGCTCTCATTCTCCTCCACGCCACGGGAAAAAAAAAAAAACATCTGCGAGCTTGCCTTGGTTCGAACCCAAGACCACACCGCCTGACCCTCTTCTTCTAACGCCTGACTACTTTTCCTCATTTGACTTTCATGACAAATACCCTTTCATTAATTTATAAAACCTTCTTCTTGGCCCTTTTTCTCCTAACATAAACATTAAAATAAAAATGCTCCTGCGTCCCTCGAACCCGAGACACCTGCCTCTCTTAAGTGGCACCCCAAGCCACTCCTACTACCTGGACTTTCATGCCATGAACCTTCACGAATTAGTTTTAAGGCCTTCCTTCTCAAGCCCATCACTTTCTAAAAAAAACAAAACGCAGAATGCTCCTCTTGCCACTCGAACTAGTGACCTGCGCTCCCCCCTTCTCCTCCAACACGCATGGAACCACTTAGCCAACTATCTCCTTGTGTCAAGTTCCTTTTAAAATTTTTCTTTACCCCCAACTCACCTAGCTTCCCTTCTTTAAACACTTAAAAATAAATTTTTAAAACTGGGTCAGGCCTAGCTCGGGTTATTTTTAGACCCTTAAACAAGTCAATTAAATCCTAGAATTTAATCCTCCAAGCACACACATGGAAAAATATTTAAATTTTTAACAACCCCTAATTTAGGGTGTTACACAATCATCAAGGGAAGCTTTCGGGAATTATTTTCCAAGGAAAGTTGGTAAGCACATTCGGCCAAGGGCCTTTCAATTAAAAAGTCTATGATTAAATGCCGAAACTAACGTGTGCCATGGATTTAGGGACTAATTTAGGCTTCGGGATTTGATTGGAAATCAAATCCATTCAAGGGGCAAAAATCTAGTGTTGTAGATCGGATCCTTAGGATCTAGGAATTCCGGTAGAAACAGTTGTGTAAACTCTTTACACACTTTATTATTAAACTTGTAATATTATTGTCTTGTGTATGAATTTTGGTAGTGACCTATGATATGTTTGTGGGCTTAAACATGGATTCCGGGTAGGTCCCCTAATTTACGATTTTGATATATGATTTGCATGCCATCACATGATGATTAAATGCTATGATATGATTTATGAAAATTTTCATTAAAGCATGTGATGGTGGGATTTATGAGAGGAGGGGGAAGATTTTATGGACTGTCGCTAGTGGTTTTGACCACAAGATGGGTTGGCCCCATCAGATTATTTGTGACCTATGGTCATCAGTGGTTTTGACCACAAGATGGGTTGGCCCCATCAGATTTTTGTGACCTATGGTCATCAGTGGTTTTGACCACAACGTTTGAATATTTGCGACTAAGTCCCAGTGGTTTGGTACCACCAGTGGTTTTGACCACACTTTGATTATTTGTGACCTATGGTCATCAGTGGTTTTGACCACACGATGGGTAGGCCCCATCATTTTAATTGTGACTTTAAGTCATCAGTGGTTTTGACCACACAGGGTAGACAAGGAGTGTAACATCCTGAAAAGGGCCTATGCATTTTGGCCTAATTGTACAAAAAGACATCTTTTATGTGTTTTGGAATAAATTTGGAATGATTTTGGAAACACGAGAATGTATGGAAATGTTATGTTGGAAATAGGAAAATGACCATTTTGGAAACCTAAGCAAATTAGGAAAGTGAACATTTTGGAAACCTAAGTAAATTAGGAAAGTGAACATTTTGGAAACCTGAACATTTTGGAAACCTAAACATTTTGGAAACCTGAACATTTTGGAAACCTGAACATTTTGGAAACTTGAACATTTTGGAAACTTGAACATTTTGGAAACCTGAACATTTTGGAAACTTGAGCATGTAAGAAAAATGGAAAGTTACAGAGCCGATCGAAAATTTTAGGAAACTTAGAAATAATGCCGGAATGACAAATTTTAAAGTTCAAAATAGGAAATATGGGCAAGAGGGCCTTAAAAGTAAAAGTTGGTGAAATTTGACACACAATCGGGCTTGGAAAAGTGGCCTGAAGGTGTCACTTAAGGCTTATGGAAATGGTGCCATGTGTAAGAGAAATGGGCCTGAGTTCGAGTCACTTGGAAAGCAAATATTGAAGGTTTTATTTTGCTTCCAAGGCTAGGGGTGGACGGGACCTATTTCTAGAAAAGGAGGAGTTTTATTTCTATTAAAATTTGATTTAATTAAGTGTTAAGTAAAGGATTTTCTTTTAATAAGATAAATGAGGAGATAAAGGATGGATTAAATACTCTTAATTTAATTAAGGTGATAATCAAAAGATAATATTATCACTTGTGGGGAAGTAGTGGCCAAGTTAAGGACTCTTGACATAGCAATTTCAGTTAAAAGAGGAGAATTAAAGCTATTCTCTCATCTTTCCTAAGTGTGTGCCGAAATTCTCATAGCTCTCTCCCCCTCTCTACCGAATTTTCTTTGAACAAAAACCATCCTCTTTTCTTCTATTTTCTTCTCCGTTTCTACTGTCAAAGCCGAATCTTTGTTGATTCTAAGCAAAGGAGCAATCAACTACAACATCAAAAAAAGGTAAGATCTGTGGTCAATCAATTTCTTTTCCTTTCTTTTACCAAAAATTCGGGTACTAATCCTATTAACAAATCTTGGCCGAATCTACAAGGGGTCTCTTAGGTTTCCACAATTACCGAATATAAGATCAAGGATCTAAGGTAAGAACAATTAATTCTTGTTCTTCTAATTCGTTTAATCAAGATCTAAGGAAATAACCTCTTTTATGTCTCTTGGCCGAATATCAAAGGAAGAGTTTCTGGATTTCAGATTCAAGGAATTTAAGGGATTTCGACAGGCATATTAAGGAATCCTCTTCAGATTTGGAAATTGTTTGGTAAGTGACATTCGGCCAAGGTTTGATCTTGATATTCGGAATTATTTTCCATTTATTCAAAAGTTAAAACCGACATAATTACGATCTAGTGGCTAGCCGATTTAAGGAACGAATATTATCAAATTTGGCATTTGATTTACAATCTTTTAATTCGGCAACAAGGTAAGTAATACAAATCCTACTTGGATTTGGTTTTTAAGCCAAATAGGTTATTAATATATGTTAATGGTTGGCCGAATATAGGAGTAAAAATCTAGATCGATAGATCGTTCTTCGGGATTTCAAGGATTCTAATAAGCAAATCAAGTGTGTACGCACACTAACTTTCGATATTTCATATGGCAATTATTTTTATTATATGTTTATATGTAAGAATATGAATATGGCTAAGTACCCTAATGTGGTACAAAAGTATTCAGGTACGTTTCCTACCTTTGATAGGATTATGAAATATGTTATTTTATAACATGTGAATATATGTATATGAATATGAAATTAAGTATGTTATGCATGATATATATATTTTGGGGCATTCGAGATTTATGTGAAAGGGAAGAAGGTGTTGACTTGGTCTCACTAACGTTATATGGTGACTACGGTCACAAAATTTTGAATATGGTAACTCGGTTACATTATCTGAATTTGGTAACCGGTTACACTATTTGAATATGGTGTCTAATGACACAAATTATATGGGCGATGAGCACGTCATTGCAGCGATCGCCTTCGATGGTGCGTGAGATGGAGGGTTGACTTAGTAGTCCCACGGTGTGACCGGCGGTGCGGGTGGTGTGTAGTGGATGGACCATTAGGCTTGGGTTTGGGTTGCATCATCATTTTTATATGAATATGAATTTGATATGAACATGTATGCCGATTGTTGAATGTTAGTCTTGTGTGCACATTGAGTCATTGACTCACCCGTTATGGGAAACATTTTCAGTGATGAACAAGGATGGGACCGGGACGGTAGACCTTGAGGTGGCCATGTTCCATTTGAAGATTCTATTTAAATTTGGACTTTATTTACATTTAGTACCTTTAATTTTATTTTTGGGTTTTATTTGATGTAAAAAGGCCATAAGGCCCAAAGGATTTTCTTATTCGCTTCACTTTAAATTATTATGTTACGAACTATTATGATTAAAGTTAAGTGATTTTTTTTTAAAACCTTAAAAATTATTTTGTCACCTTAATAAAATTGGATTTACAAGTTTAATTAAATGGGTTTCCAATCTAAGCCCAATCCACAACAACAATTTCTAAAAATTTTACAAATTTTCTCTAAGTAACGAAGGATTTTGAAACCGGTTTACTTTAGGAACATACCAGATCCGGTTCAGGCTCGTGGGCCGGGTGTGGGGTGTTTCAAGGAGTATGGATGGCTAGTTGGGTTGCATGTGCATGTTTAATTAATAAATTGTGTATGAGTTGTATTTTTCCGGGAGGGGGATTTACACACTGAGTCTTGGTGACTCACCCTTTTCCCTTAACATTTTGCAGATGAGTAGATCGCGGAGATGGAGCCGGAGAGGACTCGAGGCGGCCATGCCATCATTGGATTTGAAATTACTTTGTTTTAATTAATCATATTTATTTTTCTAAGTCTTTTATTTTGGGATTGTAATAGGGCTGCTATTTATTTTGTGGATGTTATATTTTTTTTATTTTGCTTATGTTATGTTACAAATGAAATTTTCAAATGATAAGTAAACCGGTTAAAAATAATTTTTCAAACTTAATAAACTTCTACAGGTTTTTTTTAAAAGATGTTACCATCGGGTGACCCAAAAAAATAAACTAAGTCAACTATCACTTTGATGATTTTAAAATGATTCACGATCAATGTTTTCAAAAGAGCTTATAAAGCCCAACTGTAATTATAAAAAGGCCCAACTGAGTTTTCAAACACCGTTTTAAATACCTTAGCCAAATTTTATCGAATTTTCACCCAACTTTCCAATTGGCCCAAAATATTTTACCTAGTGACATACCAGATCCGGTCAGGACTCATGGGCCGGGTTTGGGGTGTTACATGATGTCTTGTGTAATTGAACTGTCCAATATAATGAAAGGCATTTGTGGCAAAGTTTTGGATGTTCAAGAGCTTGAGACACTACAAGATCGAGCCGCACTGACTTTATGCAATCTGGAGAAGATTTTCCCGCCTTCCTTCTTCACAATTATGGTGCACTTGTTAATTCATCTCCTTTGTGAAGCAACGCTCGGTGGACCCATTTTCTATCAATGGATGTATCCCATTGAAAGGTCTTAATTTATTTAAAAATTATTCTTTCATTCACCTAAATGCCTTTAGTTGCAACTTTTGATAATATTCTATACCGCCTTTAGGTTCCTATCCAAATTAAAGTCTTACTGCCGCAATAAACATTATCCGGAAGGATCAATTGCCGAAGGCTACTTGGCAGAGGAATGTATGAATTTTTGTTCAAGGTATTTGGAAGATGTTGAAACAAGAATGAACAGACCAAGTAAAAATGTTGGGCTCACAGATCATAACTTAACCGAAACTTATTTATTTGAAAGTTTCGGAGAACCAATCGGCAAAGTCAAAATTGCAGAATTAGATGATAGATCGTGGGTCCAAGCACATCGATATGTTCTTTTTCATCACGATTCAATGGAACCATTACGCAAGTAAGTTGTAGAATTTGATAAATATTCATCAATTATAATTTGTCTGTCTTCTAACAAAGTAAAACTTTTTTCTAACGTAGTGAGTACAAACAAATATTGAGAGCTCGTTCACGGTCTCGAAGATTACAACAACGAGAAATTAATAAGTTGTTCACAGAATCATTTCATGAATGGTTAAGCCAAACGGTATGCAATTGAAGTTTTCATTATCAAATAATGATGTTTTCTCATAACATTTATAATTACTCAATTTACTTTCGATTCAATAGGTTTGGAGTCGAAATGAAGTAAATGACGAAGTTAAATGGCTATCACAAGGGCCAAATAGAATAGTGAAAAGATATAGTGTCTTCCTCATGAACGGATTCAGATTTCATACAAAGAATCACGAGAGATTGAGGAGATCCCAAAATTGTGGAATTGTTGTTAATTCTTCAATTACAAGTTATGCTAGTGCCAGGGACAATAATCCTGTCGAGGGGAATGTGGAGTATTACAGACTTCTTACTGACATAATTGAGTTGGATTATTATGGCAGATGGAAAGTTGTCTTATTTCGAGGAGATTGAGCTGATGTGAATACGGCTCGCAGAATTAGAAACGATCAATATGGTTTTACAATGGTGAATTTTTCTATATTGATTCACACTGGAGAACAATTGATGGACGAGTCGTATGTATTTTCTTCTCAAGTGAAACAAGTTTTTTACTCAAAAGATCCAACTGATGACGGTTGGTACGTTGTACTCCGGAACACCCCTAGAGACTTGTTTGATATGGGCAATGGAAGTAGAGATGACATAGTCAAAAGATCAGAAACTTTGCCTTTTCCAAAACAAAACTTAAATGAAAATATCCCTAGTACTAGTCAACAATTTCAATAGGTTCGTCAAGACGTGGACGAAGATATTTACGAAATATGATGTAGTAAGATTTTACGATTTTTTATTTATATGTAGTATTATAATTTTAACATTAGTCATGTTATATAATGTAACTATTTTAAATGTACTATTATTGTTGTTATTTGTTACTAAATTTTTGAACTATCTTATGTGTATTGTAGGAAAAATGCCTAGAATACGATTACGGGACTTAAATATTGTCCAAAATACTCCAAATTCAGAAGAAAGAAATAGTGAACAGGATACGGTTGTTGGATCTTCTAGTCTGTCGGACACAGATGACGAGCATGGAGAATTTCAAAGTAATGTGAAGTTTATTTTTACATGCATGCTGAATTTTATTATTGATTCATTTTTCAATATTAATATAATATTATATAATTTTTCAGCTGAAGGTGGTGGGACGCGCAAAGGTCGGGGATGTACATTGCTTAAAGATTTATATGACCTAGAGCCTGTCGAACGTGTTAAAGTAAGTAGAAACAATTATGGCCAGCCTGTTGGATCTGAAGCTCAACTGTTAGCAGACTATTTGGGCATTCTAGCACGAAATAGCAATATGTTGCCCATTAACTACTTAATCATGGCATCACATGCCCGATGCCAACAAAATCGAGCTCTCGAAAATATTAAGGTAACAAAGCGTGAATTTAATCTATAATACTTTGGTTTAACTTTCATTTATATTAACTTTTTAAACTTATGCTTTTTTAGGAGCGATTTGCTTTAGAGGTCTCCGATGACTATGTTAAGAAGACATTTGGTAAAAAATGGAGAGACAATAAAAGCACGCTAAAAAAATAGTATTTTAAGAAAGGCATAAGCCTCGACGAAAAATTAAGAAATGTTCCGCCTGGAATGTTGAGGTACCAATGGGAAGATCAAGTTAGATTCTGGAATTCAAAAAAAGGAGAGGTATTACGTACTTCTAAAGTCTTATAAATTATTTGGTTTATAGTATTTACTAAATATATAATTCAAATTCCATTATGTAGGACCGTGAGCGAGTTGGAGCAAGCAGCAGACAGAAACAAAAATTCACGCACACGGCAGGTTCCATAAGTTTTACTTGTGTAGCTGAGGCCGAGGTATTATAATTTATTAATTCTATCAAATGTTAATTACTTTATACTATTAAATTATATTTTTTCTGCTACAATGTAGGAAGCTTCGACTGGTCAAAAAGTTGGACGCGTTCAGCTTTTTGACATTACGCATAGAAAGAAGGATGGATCTCCGATGACATCCGAAGCTGTAGAAATTTTGGTATATTTACTTAATAAAATTTTATTTATTATAAATATTTCTAATGTTTAATTATAATAGTTTAATTCATCGTCTATAGTTTTAAATTTATAATGTTAAGTTATGTTGCATTCTTTCTTAGTTATATATTTCGTTTCTAACTCTTTTATTGATTTATTAGGATAAACTAAAGGAGAAGAAGGCGGAGTATGAAGTGGTCGGTTTGATGATAGTTACATTAATCTTGAGGAGATTGATAATGAAATTATTACCGATGTTTTGGGTCCCGAAAATACTGTTCGCTTCGATCGATAGTTATGTTAATCTTTAGTATATTTTAATAGAATTATCACCGATGTTTTGGTCTTGAAAGGTATGGTCGGGTTCGATTTAAAGGATCGATGTTACCCAGACCCAATATTTTGGATCCGCTCCCAAAGAATACATGCCTTACGGGGTCAATCTCGTCTTGAAGTTCGAGGCTACAAGACCGGATAGCTCGGATGCAAGAGAGCACGATTGAGCGAGGCAACAAATTGCGATGTTCAAAGAATATATGAAGAACTCCAACCAATGACTTAAAGCGGATCTATAAAGCGGAAATGAGGAGGCAACAGCGGCGAGCGAGGCAGCGAGGCGAGATCGATGCTAGCGAGCGAGCGAGAAAAGTACGAAGAGCTCCAAGAGCGACTTGACATATGATCACGGATGTTTGACAATCGTAGAAACCGCCATCTTAGACATTTAGTTTCTCATTGTAAGAATGTTTTGACATTATTACATTTAACATTATTTTTACAATATTTTCAGTTATCATTCATTTAATTTATTGAATTTCAAGTATCATTTAGAATTAATGCATTTGGTGTGATTATTATGCTAAATTTGCTATTTTGGGTTGGAATTATATACTATATTTACTGTTATTGGTTGGTTTTAGTGCAGGAGGGGTATAACATTGAAAAAATTGTACACTGCAAATCTGTACAAATTAGCGGCATTTGTAAAAAAGCGCCACTAAAGCTCAAGACTTTTGCTGCGTTTTTGAGAAAAGCGCCGCTAAAGGTCATGACTTTTAGCGGCATTTTTGGAAGCGGCCGCTAAAGGCCATGACTTTTAGCGGCATTTTTGGATAAGCGCCGCTAAAGATCATGACTTTTAGCGGCGTTTGTACCAAAAACACCGCTAAAAGTCATGGCCTTTAGTGTGTGCCTTTGAGAAAAATGCCGCTAAAGATCATGACTTTTAGCGGCGTTTGTGAGAAAAACGCCGCTAAAGGCCATGACAGTTAGCGGCGTTTTTGGAAAAGCACCGCTAAAGGTCATGACTTTTAGCGGTGTTTTTTATAAAAACGCCGCTAAAGGTCATGATCTTTAGCGGCGTTTTTTTTTCACATAAACGCCACAAATATTTGCGGCGGCTGTTTTAGCGGCATTTTTTGTGGCGCCTCAAAAAGCGCCGCAATCACTTTTAGTGGCGCTTATAAACGCCATTAAAGGAAGAAAAACGCCGCTAAAAGTCTGTTTTGCTGTAGTGTCTCCATTTACATACCCATCATATGTTGTTCCGACTTAATTTTCTAGGAATATTCCTGTCTCTGGACAAGGGTATGTTGATATGCTCATCCAAAAATCTTCCAAATACTTGTTAAAAACTTATTCATACACGTAACCAAAACACACACCATTCAGGAAATTAATCATAAATATGTTTTACTGCACATATTTAACAGGGAAGGGAATCTGTTTCAGATTTTTTCGATAAACGTAAAAGGTGCAGCTGGGAACTTAGCCGGTTTGACTGGGAATATTTGTTCTTGGACTGTTTCATACTACTTTAACTTCTTATTCCAATGGAGCTCAGCAGGTAAGTAGTGTCTGTAGGCGTTTTAACATTGTTTTAGCTTTGGATCAAAGAAAAATGACTTGTGTTGTGGAACTACTATAGGGACATTCTTCATATATTCAGCAATTTGTGGTGTTTGTGTCATATTTATTGCAAAGATGGTACCAGAGACAAAGGGTCGTACACTCGAAGAAATACAAGCATCCTTTACTACTCCGTAGTGAGAACAAAGTGTAATGAGTTATTTTCATGTACTAATAGTTTAGTAATCATTTTATAATTTTTTAAAGTTAAATAATAAAACTTAAGCTTACTAATAGTTTAGTACCTAGGATGCAATTTACCCTTTAAAATTCTATCTCATTAGTAGTTAATGAATGGCAAAAGCAGACAGAAAATAACAGATGACTAAGTTGTTACTTTCTATAATGTACAAGGACTTGGTCATTTTTCAAGGAACTAAAGTGCCAATTTGGGTATAATACAATGTGGATCTCAGCTCTCATGACCGAAACGTATATTTCTATTTTATTTTGCTCGTAATGCACTCTTTAGTCCCTAAAATATATCATTTTTCTCACTTTAATTTTTAAAGTTATTTCTCACTTCAGTCCCTAATATTATCTGACATTTTAGTCTCTAACATTATCAAAAATTCTCAATTCAATCCTTTGGACGTTAAATAATCGGCTAACCAATCATATGTTGCATTGTGTCATACAATGACATCATTGTGATATCATCATAAAAAAACCTTAGAAAATCTTTAAAATTACCAAAAATTGTAAAAAAATTACAAATTGATTTAAAAATTAAAAATAGAAAAAATATATAATTACAAAAGAACAATATAAATATATATAAAAATACTTAAATTTACAAAAAAATTAAAAATAGAAATTTTAATATTTTATAAATTTTATAAATCACATTTACTAAAACTTAAACATGATATCTTCACTCCTTGAAAGGATATCACTTACGATAAATGTTTTATAATTCAATCAATCTAAATTTATAATTGATGGTTTTTTTTATACAATGCCTATAACTATCCATAACCCCTCTCCAACTCTTAAATAAGGCGATAATGCGCATCAATGCATTTGAACCCACGTCCTCCTGCACTGGCAACAATTATTGTAGGTGGTATCCTTCCAAGAGACAAAGATCTCATGTTCAAGCTCTAGTAAATGTGATTTATAATATTTTAATAATATTAAAATTTCTAATATATTTTTGAAAAATATTTACTAATATTTAGTACTTTTAAATTTTTAATTTTTTGTAATTTTATAAAAAATTCTATTTTTCGATAATTTTAATATTTTTTAAATAATTTTTACAATTTTTATGTTTTTCTATTTTAATAAATTTAATAAAATATCTAATTATTTAAATATTTTTTAAAATTTTTAAGGTTTTTCAAAGGGCAATTTAGTAAAATATACCAAAATTTTAAAAAATTTACGAAAATGGGTTGAAATTTTGATTATTTAAGGAAAATGGCCATTCCCCCCAAAACGCGTCCACATCGGTAGCGTTTTGGGGATCTGACAGAAAGCGCGCTTCTAGAGGGAGCTTTGTGCCACATCGATCTGAAACGTCTTGGCGTGGGCCGCTTTTGTCGATGTGGCATAAAGCGCTTCCTCAAGGGCGCGCTTTTGCCCTCCTTCCCCCGACTGTCTTTTCCGCTATTTTTAGTGTTAGGGTATGAGGTTTTAGGGTTTTAGGGCTAGGGTTTAGGATATTTTAAGGTCGTTCGGTTTAAGGTTCTTAGGGGAAAATTAATGGACTAGATTATAGGGTTAATTAGAGTTTATTAAAAATATGTTTAGGGTTTTGGGGAAAATATATTATCAAAATAAATATTATTTGAATTTTTTTGACAGTTGTATCTGGCAAAATAATTTTAAGAAAACGTTTCTGAACAAATAGTACCAAAAACGCTTCAAGCAGGATGCACTGTCAGCAAGAGTACTGAAAAGAGCTCCCACATGGACGCTCTTTTGCTACAGTAGTCTTCGATAAAATAATTTTGAGAAGACGTTTCTGAACAAATACTGCTCAAAACGCTTCAAGCAGGATGCACTGTCAGCTAAAGTACTGAAAAGAGCTTCCACGTGGACGTTCTTTTGCTACAGTAGTCTCCGGTAAAATAATTTTGAGAAGACGTTTTTGAACAAATAGTGCCCAAAATGCTTCAAGCAGGATGCACTGTCAGCAAGAGTACTGAAAAGAGCTCCACGTGGACACTCTTTTGCTATAGTAGTCTTGATAAAATAATTTTGAGAAGACGTTGCTGAACAAATAGTGCTCAAAATGCTTCAAGCAGGATGCACTGTCAGCAAGAGTACTGAAAAGAGCTCCCACATGGACGCTCTTTTGCTACAGTAGTATCTGGAAATCCTTAGACTATAAATCAGCCAAATTTTATTCTCAGGTTGCATAACAGAAATTGAGGCAAAAGAAAAATAGAAACTGAAAATGAGTGAACATATTAAAGCTGTTATTTACTATAATGGTAAGGTTTGTGACACCGAAAATGGTGTTGTTTTTTTATCGAAGAACACAGCGCGACTGAGTTTTAATCGGAATATAGATTTGATAGAACTTCGCAAAAGAATTAGGCGTAAAATCTTCGGAACAATGCCAATGAAAGTTCAGCTTATTAAGTATAGATTTTGCGCTTTGGTTGATCCGGTGAGATATGACTCATTCGACATCAAAGGTCCTCGAAGCTTTGAGGCAATGGTGGAGACTCATCTTGCCAGTGGATCACCCTATCTTGAGGTATATGTTCAATTTTCATCGCCAAGTGATCTTCCTTTGACCTCAACATCTACTGCTGTTCGAGGGGAATACACAAACCCAAGCCGACACTCTGTTAGTGGGAGGCAGAATACAGAAGTGCCCGTGTTTGGTGATAGTATGGAAAACATAACCCCTGCATGACACTCGGTTGGTGGATGGGACATGCATATCCTTCCTTCGACGTCTGATGATAGAAATATGTATTGGGGAATGTTATCAACTTCTAGTGGTTGGCAATTGACATATGATTGGGAACGTTACAAAAGATGTTTAAGTAGGGATAATGTGCTCCCCATGATATCCACCGGTGAGGGGCCCTCGTTCGTTACAAATTATGGTGGATCGGATGATGAGTCCGATGTGGATCCACCTCGAGAGCCCGAGCCCGATAGTTCAAAAGTTGCATTATTTTCTGAACCAGAGCCTATTCCAACCGTACCTGAAGATGTTAAAGGCGGTTCAGATGAAGAAGAAGAATGTAACATCTTGAAAAGGGCCTATGCATTTTCGGTTTAATTGTACGAAATGACATGTCTTATGTGTTATGAATGTATTTTGAACATTTTTAGAAACATGGGAATGTATGGAAATGTTAAGTTTAAAGTGAACATTTTTGGAAACTTGGAAATGTAAGGAAATGTCAAGTTTAAAGTTTAAAAGAGGAAACTGAGGCAAGGTGGCTTTAAGAGAAAAGGTATGTGAAATTTGACACACAAACAGGCTTGGAAAAGTGGCCTGGAGATGCCATTTAGGGCCTCCGAAAATGGCGCCACATACAAGGGAATTGGGCCTAAGTTCGAGTCACATGGGAAGCAAATAAAAGAAGTTTTATTTTTGCTTCCAGAAGCAGAGAGGTGGACGGCATTAAGGCTCTTAAAGAGGAGTTTTATTTTCTTTAAATTTCGCTAAATAGGGATAAATAATAGATTTATTTTAGATTATTTTAAGAGATAAATAAGGATTATTCTTTAATTTTTTTAAGGAGATAAAGCTATCAAAATAAGGAAGAGTGGTGGCCAAGTAAGGGACTCTAGCTAGTAATTTCGGCTACTAGAGGAGAAGAGGCCATTCATCCATTCACTTTGTCGAATTTCTCAAGAAAATTCCTCTCTCTCTCTGTCGAATTTTCCTTGGCCAAGTAGCCTCTCTTTCATCGATTCTTTTCCTCTCCAAAATCCTTCTTTTCTTCTTTTCTTCCTTTCTCTTCCACTGTCAAAGCCAAAACCTTTTATCCCTATCTAAGTCTCCATAGCCGAACCTTAGTGGGACTTCAAACAAGGGTGTGTCGACTTCCTAAAGTAAGGGTAAGGATCTATTACTATTGTTTTCTTTCTTCTTTAAACCGAAAGTCAAGGTTTTAATGCCATATACATGTTGGCCGAAACTTTGAAGGAAAGCTTTGGGATTCTGTGACTGTCGACTACAAGGAGGAAAGTTTCGGGATTTCTAAGATCTAAGGTAAGGCAAGTGTTGGCCAAGGGCCATTTATTATGTTTTAATGTTAGAAATTGGTCTAACATGAGACAATGTGATTTCGACAGATATTAAGGGTAAATAGCACTTTTTGGGATTTGAAAATCACAAGGTATGTGTTTAAGACATTCGACCAAGGCCTATTTTAAGTGTTGGGATTTATTTTCAAAAGCCAAAAAATTAACAAGTAAGTGACATAGTAGTGGATCAATTTCAAAGGGAGCATAACAAGGTCTCGGGATTTGGCTAGCAATCAAATCGACAGCAAGGTAAGGGTTTTTCCTTTAGGATTTAGTTTTAAAGCTGAATAGGTTTATTAATATGTTTAAATGATTGGCCGAATATAGGAGTTAACGGATCTAAAGCATAGATCGGCTTTTTCAAGATTTCAAGGAATTCGTTAAGCAAATCAGGTGTGTATTCCACACTAATTCTTAATATGTTTTATGGCAATATTTAATATGTGCATGTTTATAAGAATGTGAATATGGCTAAGGTACCGTGATACGGTACAAAGTACTCAGGTACGTTTCCTACTCCTACTAGGATTACGAAATATGTTATATCTAACATGTGAAAAGTGACATGAATGTGAATTTAAGTATGATATGCATGATATGAATAATATGGGGCATTTGGGTTATATGAGAAAGGGGAAGTGAATGTGATGACTTCGGTCACATTATCTGAATGTGGTAACTTCGGTTACATTATCTGAATGTGGTGTCTCATGACACAATTATTTAATCTGGTGGCTATGCCACGAATTTTATATGGGAGATGAGCATGTCGACTGCAGTGACTGCCTTCGATGGTGTGTAGCGGATGGAGGGTTGACTTAGTAGTCCCCACGGTCTGCAGGTTGGTACGGGGATGTGTAGCGGATAGCATCTAGGTTTGGGTTCGGGACTGCATCATTATCTTGAATTATTATGTGAACATGATATGTATGGTATGCCTAAATCTATTAAATTTTAGTGTTGGTTACACATTGAGTCTGTTGACTCACCCCTGTTATGGGAACATGTTTGGTGATGAGCAAGTGATGGACCGGACTGGCGAGAACTTATGGTGGCCATGCTCAGCTTAAAGTTTTATTTAATTTGGACATCTTATTTTATTAAGTACTCTACAATTTTATTTTGGGTTTTGTTTTATGTAATAAGGCCATAGTGATGATTTTATTGTTGTTTTAATTACTATGTTACAATTTATGTTATTTAAAGATTAAGTCAATTTAATTTAAAATAAACTTTAAATATTTTGTCACTGAAATAAATGGGTTTTCAATATAAAATAAACTTGGTTTCAACTCGAGCCCAACCCACAAACAAACTATCTTCAAAACACACAGTTTTCAAAGTAACAAAAAAATTTTGAACCGGTTTACATCGAGGAACATACCAGATCCGGTCCAGGCTCGTGGGCCGGGTGTGGGGTGTTTCAAAGAAGATCCCCTATTTAGGGCGTACTCGCCTCTAGCCCATATGCATAATGTCGATCTATCTCAAGACGATGCATTGGAGTTTCCTGAACTACCACACTGGACGCGTGACCGTACAAGTTCGTCGTTAGATTCGGGTGAATTAGAAGTTGGTAAAGAGCTTTCCAACAAGGATGCTTTTCTTGGTGCATTGAAACAATACAACATCAAGAACGGGGTTAAATACAACGTGGTTAAATCCAAGCTTGATAAGTACAAGGCGAAGTGTGTAGTGCAAGATGGTACATGTTCATGGAAAATCATGGCCTCGTTGAGGAAAATGATAGGCTTGTGGGAGATCAAAAAGTTCAAAGGTCCACATACATGTCTTGCCGGTACAGTATCACTATGTGTTTAATGTTTTTGAATAATACTAATATTACGTAATGTTGCATTATTTAACGTACTTCATTGACAGGTGTTTCACAAGATCATCCGAAGATGGATTCAGAGATGTTGGCTGACTTAATAATACCAACGGTGAAGGCGGATCCAAAGACTACAGTGGCAGCCTTAATTGGCAATATTCATATCCAGTTGGGGTACATGCCCTCTTACTGGAAGACTTGGCTTGCCAAGCAGAAGGTGTTGGAAAAGTTGCATGGTCGGTGGGATGCTTCATATAATGAAGTGTGGCAGTGGTGTCAGGTGCTGGAGAGATATGTCTCAGGCAGCATAACAAACCTTGAAACGGAACTGGTGTACTACAACGATCGATTGCTCCGTGGATTCGCAGTGTTCAAGCGTCTATTCTGGATATTTAAGCAATGTCGAGATGCATTTATATACTGCAAGCCATTGGTACAAATTAATGGTACCTTTATGTATGGTAGATATACACATCGGCTATTGCTAGCTGTGGCACAGGATGGCAGTGGGAGAATCCTTGTAACATCCTTAAAATGGGGGTTCTACATTTTGCTTGTGTGGCATGTGATGAATTGTTTATAATGTTCATTTAACATGTTTTGGGGTCTAGTTATAACCCTAAGTTAGGCCTGAGTTAGGGCTAAGAATTTTGTTTTGGCATTTAAGGAAATGGAGCTAAGGGAGAGAGAGGGGTTAAGAGATTTTATTGGGGAAGTTTGACACTAGAAATCAATGGGAAAAGTGGCAAGGAGGCGCCACTAGGGTGTCAGAGGAGTGACGCCACAAGCAGGATGGGAGTGCCTCTGTTCGAGCAGCAGGAATTATACTCCCTACTTTTCCTTTTTGACGCCACAGGAAAGCAGAGGTGTGCTCAAGTGGGACTCTGTTGGAGGGTTAGGGATTAGGCTAAATTCAAGTGATAGGTGTAGGACTCTTTCAAGCTTGTTTGAATGAGTGGATGGGAGGAATTCAAGGCAAGATAAGGGGGACGGCTAGGAGTGGGAGTCTTGAAGAGTTGGTTGAATTTTGGACTTTAGGGGAGGAGGTATAGATGGTTTAGAAAGCTAGAGTAGGCCGAATCTCCTTAGCCAAGGGGGAGTGCATTTTTGGCTAGCTTTGATAGTTCTTTTCTTCATTTCTCCTTCTCTTCTTCTTGTTTTTGGGTCCCATTGATCAGCCTCTCATTGCTTTTTTGGTACAAGCCTAAACTATCCTTGGTTCACTTTTTTTCTTCTCTTTATTTTGTTCAAAAGCCGAAAGCAATACTCCCTTCTCCATTCATTTTTTTTCTCAAAACCTCTTGTGCCGAAAGTGGTTGCAGTCACCTTTGCCGAATTCTTTCTTCTCCATTGCATTATTCATCTTCACCTTTCCATTGTACAAAAAAAGCCGAAGCCTTGTTGATTCTCTTCTTGGCCGAATACCATGTTTCTAAATCTCTCTTCTCTTTCATTTTCTTTTTGTTATAACAAGTGCCGAAATCTCCTTGGTGGCCTCACTCTTTGGATTTCTGAAACCATTAATATCATAGGGGGTACCGATCATTGGTGTTGAGAGGCCAAATCAATCATCAGGGTAAGGGTGCAACAACTTATTGATTTCGAGATTCATGTTATGGCCGAATGGCCTTTAGGACTTTAATGAAACGATTAAATCAATTGTAGGAAGGTGTAGTCGAATCTCTGAGATTTGGTGGCCGATCTAGGTAAGGCTTAAACGTTTCAAGATTTATTTCCTAAATCATTCAAAAGCCGAAGGCTAACCATTTGTGTGTTCTATGTTTGGCCGATTGCAAGGGGGATTAGTGTGTAGCTTCGGGACTTGGTTGGAAACCAAATCAGCATTAAGGTGAGTACTACTAAAGTGCGACATATCCTTCGAGATTTGTGAATAAGCCGAATGGCTTTAAATCTAAAGGGTGGTATTGGCCGATTGTAGGTGCAGTAAGGACATACGTTTTGAGATCTCGTAGTATCGCGTAGTTTTGGGATTTCGCGTATAGTCAGGTGTGTAAATTCTTACACACTTTATTAGTTTAATGATGCTTATTATGTTACTGTATAACCCTTGGTATTAGTGACTTTGTCTTGTGGGCATAAGCTTGGATTCCGGGTAAGTCCCCTGTTATGTGATTCTTGGTACACATTATTGTGATCTGTTAAATGCTATGATATATGTTATTAGCATGATCATTTGATATTATGACACGTATGTTATGAACATGATGATGGGTTGATGAGAGGAGGGGATGATTTATTTTGGACTGTCACCAGTGGTTTTGACCACACGACGGGTTGGCCTTGTCTTGATATTATAAATTGTAACTAAGTCCCAGTGGTTTTGACCACCAGTGGTTTTGACCATATATCGATTTGTGACTCGTCCCAGTGGTTTGGTACCACAGTGGGTTGGCCCCACGATATTATTTACGGGATTGTCATTAGTGGTTTTGACCACACGATAGGTTGGCCCCATCACTTGATTTGTGACTTCGGTCATCAGTGATTTTGACCACACCGATTTATTTGTGACTACGGTCACCAGTGGTTTTGACCACCAGTGGTTTTGACCACACGGGGTAGTTAAAGGTGTTTGGATGGCTGGGTTATGGGTTGCATGCTTTGCATGGTTTGCATGTTTTTACTGATAACTTGTGTAAGTGAATGCACTATCGGGTTGGGGATTTATACACTGAGTCTTGGTGACTCACCCCTTCCCTTATATTTTGCAGGTGAATAGATTGTGGAGATGGAGCCGGGAGGACTCGAGGCGGCCATGCATGTTCGTTGGATTATGGCTTCTTTTAGTTACTTTTTTTTTTAAATTTTAAATTTCGATTTTTGGGTTATGTAATAAGGCCGCTAAGATTTATTTTTGGTTTCATTTTATTACTTGCTATTATTTTAACTATGTGGGATATATGATTTTATTAATTAACCGGTAAAACGCAATGTTTTCAAAACTATAACACCTTCGTATTGTTTTAAAAAAAACGTTGCCATCGAGTAACACCACTTAATATATGATAACAAAGATAACTTGAATGGTTTCTAAAAACTTGTAACAATAATTAGACTGTAAGCAAGGATTTCTAAAAGGGGTTTTCTAAGGAAAATTATCCGACAAACTTTCGTTTTAAAAGGTTTTCACTCCATGACTGCCAAATCCGATCATAGTGTGCTGACCGGGTTTGAGGTGTTACAATTTTGGTATCAGAGCGAAGTTCAAAGGCTCGACTGTGGGCTCGAGGCCCAAAACATTTTAAAGTAAGGTTTTTAAATGTTCATGGTTGGAAATACATGGGTTAAACAGCATGGCACCGAGACTCCGGCACCAATCCGCCCAGGTAAGCACTTCTGACTGTTGTGTGATTTATATGTGCGGGAAATGGGTATTTTGGGATCGTGGATTAGTAGAATAGGAATTATTGAACCCTAGGAATAGTTTACCCAACTCAAGTACATCAGACTTAATGATTCACTAAACAAATCTGTGAGTACGTCACTGAGCCAAAGGTGTGGTAACCGTTGTGTGCATGTCTAGGAGTGGATTCAGGGAGGAGCTTGGTATTTAAGCAGTCCTAGTGACTCACCTCCTCTTCACTCTAATCCTACCTGGTGTGTAGTGACGGTTCACCTCAGCTAAGACGGCTTATTCATAGGCTAAACTTCATAACTAAAACCCGAAAGGGACCAGCCGTTTTGTTTTGAAATGCTTTAAAACCTTGGTTTTGAAATGGCCACAGTAACCTTGATTTAAGAAATGACCAAAATACCCTCGACTTGAAAAAAATGACCAAATTACCCCTGACTTATAAAATTACCAAAATGCCCTCAATATGGGAAAATTTCTGAAGTACCCTCGAAGTGAAAATATTCAAAATACCCTTACTTTGTAAAATCACCTTGAACAATATTTTGAAATTTTTTTTGAAAATACCCCTGGATTATGAAAAATTATAAAAATACCCCTGGTTTATGAAATTACCAAAACGCCCCTAATTTTTGGAATTTTTGAAACATCTATGATTTGTAAAGGTTTTCGAATTTACCCTGTTTTGATTACTAAAATACCCCGATAGGTTAAATCATAAAAATACCCCCGGGTAGTGAAATGACGAGAATACCCCTACTCGTGGAATGGGGGTAGGAAGTTAAACTAAAAATTGTGTGATGATCGAAAGAACCACTACCAAATTACTTTTCATAAAACTTATTTGTAGGTAATCAGTGAAACAGAAGCTAATTCATAAAAATCTCTTAAACAGATAAATTGCGACTATAAACATGAGTACTAGGGGACGTGGTCGTAATGTGCGAGGACGTGGTAGAGGTAGAATGATCGTATCGAAATCGATCAGGTTTGGTCAAGGGTCCAAGTATGAGATACCACCACCACCAGCTGCTGGCGTTGAGTATCAGGATCAGATAGGGGATGATGCAGTGTCGCAGGCGATGCTGCGAGTGCTTGAAAGAGTGGCTAGAGCAGGTGGAGGTACAGGAGCTCGAAAATCCGTATCTGAACGACTTCGAGCCAATGGAGCCGAGGTATTCTGAGGTGTTTCTGGTGTGGCTCCCAATATGGCTGAGTATTGGTTGGAAGCGACGGAGCGAATCGTGGATGATCTGGACCTGACTGCTAAGGAAAAACTGAAAGGGGTAGTATCGCTTCTCCGGGATGAGTCGTACCAGTGGTGGCTCACGGTTCGGGAAAGTGCAGTGGTGGATGATCTCACTTGGGACTATTTTAAGGTAGCTTATCAGAAGAAATATGTGGGGTCTAGCTACATTGATGCGCAAAGGAAGGCGTTTCTAAGGCTAATTCAGGGGAATAAATTTGTATCGAAATACGAGGTAGAATTTTTAAGGCTGGGCCGATATGCTCGGGGCATTATAGCTACGGAGCATGAGCGGTGTGTTAGATTTGAGGACGAATTAAGGGATAATTTGAGGCTACTGATTGCTCCACAATAGGAGAGAGAGTTTACGGTCTTAGTGGAAAAGGCCAAACTTGCTGAATAGGTGAAACAGTCGGTGAGACGAAATCAGGATAGGGGATGGAATAAAAGGAATGCTGGATCATCTGGGTCTAGCGGGAACCAGCAGAAACGGGTAAATATAGTGGGCCGAATCAAGCTGCTAGGCCTACTACTGATAATACTCAGTGGCCGCCATGATGTGCTCGGTGTGAAAAATCTCACACGGGGGAATGCTGGACTGAAAATAGAGGATGTTTTGAGTGTGGGTCGATGGAGCACCGAGTGAGGGATTGTCCATATCAGTCAGCTAGATTGCGATCAGGGATCGAACCGTACTCGAGCAGGAGGGATGGTCGGCTGACCACAGTGGGCCGTGGTGCTGCTAGGGGAGGTAATGGCTCTGGTAGAGGCCGTGGAGCACTGGGTAAAGGTGCAGGTGGTATAGAGGCAAGACAGCCTGGACTGGTCTACGCAGCGAGGCGTCGAGAGGATGGTGACGTACCGGACGTTATAATCAGTACATTCCTAATCTTTGGTTTTTCTTATAATGCTTTAATAGATGTGGGTTCGACGCACTCATATATAGCCAGTAGCATAGTGGAGACTATGAACTTAGACTCTGAGATTACTTCTAGAGAGATGACAGTAATTAGCCCTCTAGGTCACTCTGTAGGAGTAAACAAGCTGTATAGGGATGTACCCCTAGAACTTCAAAGGGTCGTGTTTTTGGCTGATTTGATGGAACTACCGTTTGGGGAGTTCAATCTAATTCTCGGGATGGATTGGCTGGTGAAGTACCAGGCCATTTTGGACTGCGCAGCTAAGTGCATGGTATTGAGGGCAATGAAAGGTGAGGAGGTGGTGATGATAGGTAATAGGAGGGATTACATATCCAATGTGGTCTCTGCACTGAAGGCGGAGAGAATGGTCAGGAAGGGCTGTGAGGCATTTCTGGTTCGAGTGTGTGCCCTGGAGGCCAAGAAGTCAGCAGTGGAAAATATCTGAATAGTGAAGGAATTCGCTGATGTATTCCCAGAAGAACTTCCAGGTCTGCCTCCAGATCGAGAAGTCAAATTTGGTATAGACCTGTTACCCGGAACTGCGCTAGTGTCTATAGCCCCGTATCGAATGGCACAAAAGGAATTGGTGGAGTTGAAGGCCCAAATTCAGGAGTTGTTGGACCGAGGTTTCATCCGACCGAGTATATCTCCTTGGGGAACGCCAGTGCTATTTGTTAAGAAGAAAGACGGTACAATGCACATGTGTATAGACTACCACCAGCTGAACAAGTTGATGATCAAAAACAAGTATCTGTTGCCTAGGATTGACGACTTGTTTGATCAACTTAAGGGTGCATCAGTTTTCTCGAAGATAGATCTTAGGTCGGGGTATCATCAACTCAAAGTGAAAGACGTTGATGTTCATAAGACGGCATTCTGTACTCGGTATGGGCATTACGAGTTTTTGGTAATGCCATTCGGGTTAACTAATGTACCAGCAGCATTCATGGACTTGATGAATTGGGTATTCCAGCAGTACTTAGACCAGTTTGTCATAGTATTCATAGACGACATATTGGTGTACTCAAAGACTGAAGAGGATCATGATACACACTTGCAGATGGTATTGTAAATTTTGAGGGAGAAACAGCTCTTTCCCAAGTTTAGTAAGTGCGAATTCTGGCTTAGGGATGCAACTTTCTTAGGTCATGTAGTGTCTGCTGAAGGGATTAGAGTGGACCCTCGTAAGATTGAGGCAGTGTTGGATTGGAAACCCCTAGGTCTGTGGCTGAAATTCAGAGTTTTCTAGGTCTGGCAGGGTATTACCAGAGATTTATGGAAGGATTTTCTCTGATCGCGGCACCGTTGACTAAGTTATTGAGGAAGGGAGTTCCATTTGTGTGGACGGAGAAACAACAGGAAAGTTTTGACAAGTTGAGGAAGATTTTGACGGAAGCTCCGGTTCTGGTATAGCCTGAGGCAAGAAAGGTATTCACGGTCTATTGCGATGCATCATATACTGGTTTGGGATGTGTGCTGATGCAGGAAGGGAAAGTAGTAGCGTACGCGTCTCGACAACTGAGACTGCATGAGGGTAACTACCCGACGCATGACTTGGAGTTGGCTGCGGTGGTTTTTGCCTTGAAGATTTGGAGGCATTATCTGTACGGAGAAAAGTCGATAGTCTTCACAGGTCACAAGAGCCTGAAGTATCTTCTGACTCAGAAGGATTTGTACTTGAGACAACGAAGGTGGATTGAGTTGTTGAAGGACTACGATTGTTCGATAGAGTATCCGGACAAGGCTAACGTAGTAGCTGATGCATTGAGCCGTAAGGTGGTAGTAGATTTGCGAGCGATGTTTGCTCACCTTAGTCTGTATGACGATGGGGGTTTGTTGGCAGAATTACAAGTAAAGCCAACTTGGGTTGAGCAGATCAAGGAGAAACAGTTAGTGGATAAGGGTTTGAATGCTCAGAAGTTGCAAGTACAGAATAATGGGTTGGAAGGATATAGTTTGACTCACGATGGAGTCTTGTATTTTCAAGGAGAGCTTGTATCTTTGAAGGATGTGGAGTTGAGGCAAAGATTCTTGAGATGCACACATGAGCCCATCGCTATGCATCCCGGAGGTAGCAAGATGTACCGGATTTGCGGGCGATTACAGTGGCTGAGGTTGAAGCGGAAGTGGCGAGTTTGTGGGTAATCGCTATCGACGTGTCGGCAGTCAAAGCCGAGCATCATTCTTGTCGAGTTTACTTGACCAATAAAGATTCCTCGATAGAAGTGGGAAAGGATTACCATGGACTTTGTCGGTGAGCTACCCTCACGCCTAATAAAAGGACTCGATCTGGGTGGTCGTGGATCTTGACCAAATCACTCACTTCATACCGTGAGGTTGATTATTCGCTCGAAGTTAGCCAAATTGTATGTGGCGAGATTGTAAGGTTGCATGGGTGCGGTGTCAATCATCTCGGATAGGGATCCTAGGTTCACGTCGAGGTTACGGAGAGCTTTGCATCAAGCCTTGGGAGCGAGGTTGATTTCAAGACAACTTTTCACCCGATCGATGGATGATCGAAAGGGTGATATAGATTTTAGAGGATATGCTAAGGGGCTGTGTTCTGGATTTCAGTGGTAGTTGGGAGGAGTATCTACCATTGGCGGAATTAGCTTATAACAATAGTTATCAAGCGAGTTTCCAGATGGCACTGTACGAGGCACTGTATGGACGAAAATGTCATACTCCTACGTGTTGGACAGAGTTGGGTGAACGGCATGTTTTGGGTCCGGAGTTGGTGGTAGAAACTGAGGATAAGGTTAAGGTGATTCGGGTTCGTCTCAAAGAAGCGTCGGACAGGCAGAAGTATTACGCCGATTTAAAACGCAGAGATATAGAGTATGCAGTGGGTGATAAGGTTTTTCTGAAGGTATCGCCATGGAAGAAAGTGCTGAGGTTTGGACAGAAAGGGAAGATAAGCCCTAGGTTCATCGGGCCGTACACGGTGCTGAAGCGAGTGGGACCGGTAGCTTATCAGCTCGAGCTGCCGGCAGAGTTAAGTCAAATTCACGATGTCTTCCATGTTTTGATGCTTAGGCGCTATCGATCAGATCTATCACACGTTGTGTCGGTTACAGAGATTGAGGTAAACTCGGACTTGTCTTTTGAGGAGGAGCCGGTACAGATTTTGGATCGGGATGTCAAAGTCTTGCGTAGGAAGTTAGTACCCTTGTGAAAGTATTATGGCAAAACCATGGGATGGAAGAGGCCACGTGGGAACCAGAGGATGTAATGCGGCAGCAATACCCCAACTCTTCTGATCAGGTAATTTCGAGGCCGAAATTATTTTTAAGGGGGTAGAACTGTAACATCCTTAAAACGGGGGTTCTGTGTTTTGCTTGTGTGGCATGTGATAAATTGTTTATAATGTTCATTTAACATGTTTTGGGGTCTAGTTATAACCCTAAGTTAGGCCTGAGTTAGGGCTAAGAATTTTGTTTTGGCATTTAAGGAAATGGAGCTAAGGGAGAGAGAGGGGTTAAGAGATTTTATTGGGGAAGTTTGACACAAGAAATTAATGGGAAAAGTGGCAAGGAGGCACCACTAGGGTGTCAGAGGAGTGACGCCACAAGCAGGATGGGAGTGCCTGTGTTCGAGTAGCAGGAATTGCACTCCCTGCTTTTCCTTTTTGACGCCACAGGCAAGCAGAGGTGTGCTCAGGTGGGACTCTATTGGAGGGTTTGGGATTAGGCTAAATTCAAGTGATAGGTGTAGGACTCTTTCAAGCTTGTTTGAATGAGTAGATGGGAGGAATTCAAGGCAAGATAAGGGGGACGACTAGGAGTGAGAGTCTTGAAGAGTTGGTTGAATTTTGGACTTTAGGGGAGGAGGTATAGACGGTTCGAGAAGCTAGAGTAGGCTGAATCTCCTTAGCCAAGGGGGAGTGCATTTTCAGCTAGCTTTGATTGTAACACCCCAAACCCGGCCCATGAGTCCTGACCGGATCTGGTATGTCACGGAGTAAAACGATTTGAAACATTTTGAGTGTCTGGTGAAAACTTGATAAAATATGGCTAAGGACTTAAAACAGTGTTTGATAAAACTCAGTTGAGATTTATTTTTATAAACATGGTTGTGTTGAAAAACCCTTTGAAAACATTTGATCATGTAAAATTTTAAAGTCGACAGAGTTATTGTTAACTTGGTAAATTTTGTTACCCGATGGTAACATCTTTGAAAACTACACACAAAACATACACCATTAGAACCATAACCACATTCGGCCATCTTACCAAGGCTTGTTTCTCAAGCTTTCGGCACACAAAAAGGAAGAGAAGAGAAACCGAATGCGTGAGAGACACTTACCAACCTTTGAAATCGACAGCACCTTCCTTAGGGGGATTCGGCTTATGCCCTTTATGGTAGGGGATATTCGGCTAGAAACACAAATGAAAGGTGAAATTTTTAGTAGAAGAGGGGGGTAGGTTCGGCCAAGTAGAAGAAAAGAAGAAAGGAATTTTGGCAATGTGTCTAGGGAGAATTCGGCCAGCAACAATTGGAGAGAAAGAAAAGAAATAATTTTTGATGAATTTTTGGCACCTCCCTAATGTGATAATCGATTATGGATGGCCCCAAGGAGTCCTATATTCGGCCATCTCCCCACTTCTTGTGATAATTTTTAGCTTTTAATTATCACTAAAAAAAAATAACATTTATCTTCCATTTTATCTCCTATCCACCTCTTCAAAATAAAAGATAAAACAAAACTAATAACACTACTCTTCCAGCCGAAAATAAGTGCAAAAATTTAAGCTTATCCTTGTCACATTAAGAGTCCAATATCAGGCTATCAACTCCCTCTCCCATTCACGCCAGTTTGCAAAAAAATAAAATACCAACTGCTGCTCCCTTGGTTCGAACATGGGACCTAAAGGAGCAAACTGTCGCAGCCCCTTACAACTCCCCAAGCCACTCTTCCAAATCAACTTTCATGCCCCAAAACCTCGCCATTTATTCTTAAGGCCTACCTAGCCCATCACCCTACACATAACGCAAAAGAAAATAAAACTCCAAATACGCAACTTGGCCGCTCAAACCCAAGACCTGCGCCCATCGTCACCTCCAAGCTCTTAAGTGGCGCATGAAAGCCACTTTGCTACTGACTCATTTCGTGACATAAACCCCTTACAACCCCTTTTAAGCGCTCCTTCCTCAACTCCTTTTGCCTTAATGCCAAAGGCAAAAATAAAGCATCCTTGCGCTTCCACCAGGACTCAAACGTGAGTCCTCCCTCCTGCACTCCCTTGCACCTCAGCGCCTCAAGCCACTATGCCAATTTATACCTTGTGTCATGCTTCTCCCAAAATTTCTCTTAACCCCTATCTCCCCTTGCTTCTTCCTCTAAAGCACTAAAAAGAAATTTCAGCCCTAAGTCAGACCTAGCCCGGGGTTAAGACTAGACCCTAAAGCATGCCAAGTAAACATAGTATTCATTTCTTCAAGCACACACATGGGAAAAATAATTAAATCACAAATAACCCCTAATTTAGGATGTTACAGTTCTACCCCCTTAAAATAATTTTGGCCTCAAATTACAGGATCGGATCAAGAGTTGGGGTATTGTTTGCGCATCACATCCTCGGGTTCCCAGGTGGCCTCCTCCGTACCATGATTTGGCCATAACACCTTTACCAAAGGCACTGACTTCCTCCTCAAAATTTTGACATCTCGATCCAAGATTTGTACTGGCTCCTCCTCGAAAGACAAGTCTGAGTTCACTTCAATTTTTGCAACCGGCACTACGTGTGAGGGATCTAATCGATAGGCGCCTCGGATTGAAACATGGAAGACGTCATGTATCCGCTCAATTTATTTGGCAACTCAAGTCGGTAAGCTACCGGTCCCACACGTTTCAACACCGTGTACGGTCCAATGAACCTAGGGCTTAGCTTGCCCTTCCGGCCAAACCTCAGCACCTTCTTCCAAGGTGATACCTTCAGGAAGACCTTATCACCCACTGCATATTCAACCTCTCTGCGCTTAAGATTAGCGTAGGATTTCTGCTTGTCCGATGCCTCCTTAAGGCGAGCCTGAATTACTCTAACCTTATCCTCCGTCTCCGCCACTAACTCTGGACCCAACATCTGACGTTCTCCTAGTTCCGTCCAACATGTAGGAGTACGGCATTTTTGACCATACAGCGCCTCATACGGTGCCATCTGAATATTCACTTGATAACTATTGTTATAAGCGAACTCTGCCAAAGGTAGGTACTCCTCCCAACTACCACGGAAGTCCAAAACACAGCCCCTTAACATATCTTCCAACACTTGGATTACCCTCTCCGATTGTCCATCAGACTGCGGGTGAAAAGCTGTGCTAAAATTCAACTTCGTGCCTAACTCCTAATGTAATGCCTTCCAAAGTCTCGACGTGAACCGGGGATCCCGATCTGAGATAATGGACACCGGTACCCCATGCAACCGTACTATCTCTGCTATATACAGCTTGGTTAACCTTTGAAGCGAGTAGTCAACCCTTACTGGTACGAAATGGGCCGACTTGGTCAACCGGTCTACTATCACCCAAACTGCATCTTTCTTACTGGGCGTAAGGGGAAGCCCACTTACGAAATCCATAGTAATCTCCTCCCACTTCCACTGGGGGATCTTTACCTATGCTTAATACGATGGCAATTGATGCTCAGCCTTAACCTGCTGGCATGTCAGACACTTGCCCACTAACTCGGTTACTTTCTGCTTAAGACCCAGCCACCAAAATTGCTCCCTTAAATCCCGATACATCTTGCTGCTTCCCGGGTGCATAGCGTATGGACTGCTATGAGCTTCTTTAAGGATTCGCTGCCTCAAATCATCATCTTTAGGCATACATACTCTCTCTTGGAAATACAACACTCTATCACTACCCAAACTGAACCCTTCGGCCTCACCATTCTGTAATTGCAACTTCCGAGTACTCAAAGCTTCGTCTGTCATCTGCCTTTCTTTGACCTCATCAATCCAAGACGGCTTCACTTGCAACTCTGCCAAAAGGCTCCCATCCTCATAGAGACTAAGGTGAGCAAACATTGCTCGCAAATCCGCTACCACCTTTCGGCTCAATGCATCAGCTACCACATTAGCCTTACCCGGATGGTATTCAATTGAGCAGTCGTAGTCCTTCAGGAACTCAATCCACCTCCGCTGCCTCAGATTTAAGTCTTTCTGAGTCAAGAGGTACTTCAGACTTTTGTGATCTGTATACACTACCGACTTCTCCCCATATAGGTAGTGCCTCTAAATCTTCAAGGCAAAAACTACTGCAGCCAATTCTAAATCATGTGTCGGGTAGTTACCTTCGTGAGGCCTCAACTGTCGTGACGCATAAACGACCACCTTCCCCTCTTGCATCAATACACACCCTAAACCAGTATGCGATGCATCACAATATCTGATGAATTCCTTTCACGCCTCGAGTTTGAATTAAGATGGTGCTTCATCAAAATCCTCTTTAGCTTATCGAAACTCTCTTGCTGCTTCTCAGACCACACAAACAAAACTCCTTTTCTCAGCAGTTTAGTCAACGGTGCTGCGATTAAGGAGAAATTTTCCACAAATCTACTATAATATCCTCGCCAACCCGAAAACTACGAATTTTAAGAATCGACTTTGGTGGTTTCCATTCCAATCTTGCCTCAATCTTACGGGATCCACCACGATTCCTCATTGAAACAACATGCCCTAGAAAGGTTACCTCCTTAAGCGAACTCACACTTCTTCAATTTGGTGTACAACTGTTTCTCCCTTAAAACTTGCAGAACCACATGAAGATGTGCGTCATGCTCCTCCTCAGACCTCGAGTACACCAAAATGTCGTCTATAAATACCACGACGAACCGATCCAGATAGGGTTAGAAAACCCTGTTCATCATGTCCATAAACACGTGGTGCATTCGTTAAACCAAAAGGCATTACCAGAAACTCATAGTGTCCATACCGAGTACGGAATGCCGTCTTGTGGACATCAGCCTCCTTCACCTTAAGCTGGTGGTACCCACCTAAGGTCGATCTTAGAAACACCGATGCTCCTTGAGTTGATCGAACAAATCATCGATCCCGGGCAAAGGATACTGGTTCTTTATTGTCGACTTGTTCACCGTCGATAGTCTATGCACATCCTCATAGTTCCATCCTTCTTCTTGACAAAAAACACTGGAGCTCCCAAGGCGATACACTTGGTCGGATGAACCTCTATCCAACAATTCACGGATCATGCCTTCAACTCTACCAATTCTTTCGGCGCCATCCGATCACGGAGCTATGAATCTTGGCTCGATTACGGGTAACAAGTCTATACCAAATTCAACCTCACGATGCGGAGGTAGACCCGGAAGTTCTTTAGAAACACATCGACATAGTCCCTTACGGTCCAGACATCTCTCACAGCTGCACCCTTAGCTTCAAAAGCATGGACATGCACTACATATGCTTCACAACCTTTCCTAACCATCTTTTCTGCCTTCAATGCAGAAACCAGATTAGATAGGTAATCTCTCCTTTTATCCATCATCACCACCTCTTCTGCTTCCATGGTCCTTAATACCATAAGCTTAGCCGCGCAATCCAGGCTAGCCTGATACTTTACTAGCCAATCCATCTCGAGGATTAAATCGAACTCCCGAAACGGTAGTTTCATCAAATCAGCCAAGAACACGACCCCTTAGAGTTCTAGGGGTACGTTCCTATAGAGTTTACTTACTTCTACAGAGTGACCTAGAGGGCTTAATACAATCATCCTCCTAGAAGTAAGCTCAGAGTCTAAATGCAGAGTTTTCACTATGCTACTAGCAATGTACGAGTGAGTTGAGCCAATGTCAATTAAGGTACTATAGGGTACACCAAAGATCAAGAACATATCGGTTATGACGTCCAGTGCGTCGCCCTCCTCTTGACGCCTCGCGACATAGACCAAACCAGGTTGCCTAGCCTCAGTACCACCATACCTCCTCTTGGTGCCCCACGACCTCTGCCAGCACCATTACCTCCTCTTCCTGCACCACGACCTCTCGGTGGCTATTGATTATCCCTCCTATTCGGTGCACAATCCTGACCCTCTAACCTCAGCCTAGCTGCTATTTTCAGATAATCTCTAACTCGATGTTCCATGGACCTATATTCGAAACATCCCCGATTACCATTCCAACACTCCCCCATGTGAGACTTCCCACACTGAGCACACCGTGACAGCCACTGAGGATTAGTAGCAGCAGCAGGCCTAGCAGCTTGATCTGACCCACCATACCTTATCCTCTTCTACTGATTACCAGAGAACCTCGAAGATCTAGAGCTCCTCTTATTCCAACTCCTATCCTGATTCTGCCTAACTGACTGTCTTACCCCTTCAGCAACCTTAGACTTCTCCACTAAGACAGCGAACTCCTGCTCCTGATGTGGAGCTATCATCATCCTCAACTCATCCCTCAGCCCATCTTCGAATCTGACGCAGTGTTCATGCTCAGTACCCACAATACCACGAGCATACCTACTCAACCGGAGAAATTCAGCCTCATACTCCGCCACTGTCTTATTATCCTGAACCAGGTTTAAGAAAGCCTTCCGCTGCGCATCTACGTAGCTAGTTCCTATATACTTCTTTTGGTAGGCAGCCTTAAAGAACTCCCATGTGAGGTTCTCCGCTATCGCTCCATCCCTTACGGTGAGCCACCACTGATATGCCTCATCCCGAAGCAGAGAGATTATACCCTTCAACTTCTCCTCATTTGTAAAATCCGGTCACCCATGATCCTCTCGGTTGATTCCAACCAATACTCACTTGACTGGGTGCCACTCGAAACTCCTCTAAACACCTCTGCTCCGTTAGCAGGAGTAGTTCAACCACGATTCTGGCTCTCCTGCCCGCTTTGCCTCGGCCACTCGTTCCAACACTCGTAGTATAGCTTGGGATACTACATTGTTACCACTGGTCTGATCCTGGAACTCAATTTTCGCCGCCGGCAGATTCGGCATCTTATTTTCAGACCCATGACCAGACCCTGCTGGCTCGAACAAGGTCATCCTACACCTACCACGGCCACGCAGCAGACGTCCACGACCTCTTGTACTCATAATTCTCGTTTGCGTTTATCTGATTAAGAATTTTATGCATTAGTACTTGTTTCACTAGTTACCCACGAAGAAATTTTATGAAAAGAGCTTAATAGGGATTTTTTCGATCATTCAAAGTTCAAGTTTTCTATCCTAATTCACAGAAAAACACATCCATTCCTTAGTATCTCCCATTCACATTCACTCAACAGATATTCCTGTCCGTTCCTATCCCAGAGGTATTTTCGTCAATTGTCCTACAGGGGTATTTTTGTAATTTTTCCAAAATAAAAGTTCTCGGATGATTTTGTCAAAAAGTATTTTGGAACTTTTAAATTCCCGGGGTATTTTGAAAAAAAATCTAAAATTCGGGGTATTTTGGTGATTTGAAGCTCAAGGGCATTTTGGTAATAGATCAGGGTAACTTTGTAAAGCTTGATGATTCTGGGGTATTTCCAAATGTTGCAAAACTTTGAGGGTTCTTTTTGAGAATTTGATTTCCAAGTTGATAGTGTTGCAAAAATTTTGAAAATCAGGGTTATTTTGGTAATTTTGTTGGTTAGGGATAATTTCGTAATTTTCCAAAATCATGATATTTTCGTTATTTTGCAAGTTAAGGTTTTTGGGCACTTATATGTGATGGAAATTTTGATTAAAACTGTGGGTATTTTGGGAATTTCCTAAACCAAGGGCATTTTTTGTAATTTTACCCCTAAGGGTATTTTAGTAATTTTTTTAAATTTTTTTAAAGTCAAGGTTTTAATTACTTCAAAAGCAAAACGGCTAGTCCCTTTCGGGTTTTAGTTATTAGGTTTAGCCTGTGAGTACGTCGTCTCGCCTAGGATGAGCCGTCACTCTGCACTGGTAGGATTCAAGTGAGTAGGAGGTGAGTCACTAGGGCTCGCTTAAATACCGTGCTCCCACCGAATCAATCCTAGACATGTGTACAACGATTGCCACATCCCTTGCTCAAGGACAACTCACGGGGTTGTTTAGGAATTATTAAATCTTATGCATTGTTTGTTGGGGTATGCTAACCCTAGTGTTCAACAATTCCTATTCTAATATTCTCGTTCACAATTTACCCTTCTACCCCTATCAAATATTCACAAAATAGATAGAATTACTTACAGGCGGATTGGTGCTTGGAGACTCGGTGCCATCTTTATTCTAGCCATAAACAGTTTCCCAAAACATTCCAATAAGGCCTACTAATATAAATAAAACATTTTGGGCCTTGGGCCCCCCACAACCGAGTTTTGAACCGGGCTCTGATACCAAAAATGTAACACCCCAAACCCGGCCCATGAGTCCTGACCGGATCTGGTATGTCACGGAGTAAAACGATTTGAAACATTTTGAGTGTCTGGTGAAAACTTGATAAAATATGGCTAAGGTATTAAAACAGTGTTTGATAAAACTCAGTTGGGATTTATTTTTATAAACATGGTTGTGTTGAAAACCCTTTGAAAACATTTGATCATGTAAAATTTTAAAATCGATGAGTTATTGTTAACTTGGTAAATTTTGTTACCCGATGGTAACATCTTTGAAAACTCGTAAAAGTTACTTAATTTGAAAATGTTGCTTTTAACCGATTTACTTAATATTTATAATTCCATTTTGTAATATAGTATAAGTAAAGTAAAAGCGACTATGTAAACATCCAAATAATAATTAGCGGCCTTATTACAACCCAAATTAAAATTTAGAAAATAACTAAACATGAACAAAATCAAATAAAATTCAAACCAAGGAACAAGCATGGCCGCCTCGAGTCCTCTCGGCTCCATCTCATGATCTACTCATCTCAAAATAATTTGGGAAGGGTGAGTCACCAAGACTCAAAGTGTGTAAATCCCCACCCAAAAATGCAACTCATACACAAATTATTAATAGACATGCAAACATGCAACCCCACTAACCATCCGTACTCCTTTAACTACCCCGTGTGGTCAAAACCACCGTGGTCAAAACCACTTGGTGACTAGAGTCACAAATCAAGTGATGGGGCCAACCCATCGTGTGGTCAAAACCACTGATGACCATAGGTCACAATTCATCAATATGTGGTCAAAACCACTGGTGGTACCAAACCACTGGGACTTAGTCACAATTAATCAACGGTGTGGTCAAAACCACTGGTGATCGAAGTCACAATTAATCTGATGGGGCCAACCCATCTTGTGGTCAAAACCACTGGTGACAGTCCATAAAGATCATCCCCCTCCTCTCATCAATCCCACCATCATCATGCTTACATAACAATTATCATAATTCCATATATCATGCATTTGTGTATAGCATAGCATTCAACAGCATGTGATGGCATACTCAAGCATACATCATAGATCACGTAATAGGGGACTTACTCGAAATCCATGCTCATGCCACAAGGCTAAGTTACAACACGAGAGGTTATACAGCAACATAATAAATAGTCTATGCTAATAAAGTGTGTACGAGTTTACACACCTGTTTAACTGTAGATCTAAGGGGAAATCTCGAATCTATGCGATATTACAAAATCCCGAAAGTAGTCCCGTATTACTCATACAATCGGCAAACACCCACCTTTAGATCTAATAGCCATTCGGCTATACTAATAATCCCGAAGGATATGTCGCGCTCATAACCCAATATATGGCCCTAGGCCGATTCTTACCATCACTTACCAAAGCAAATCGAAATCCTGGAAGCCTTTGTTTGCCTTGGTCGATTAGCCCCTAAATCCATGACACATAATCGGTTATACTTAAGATACCAAAAATGGCCTTTGGCCGAATATGACTAATCACTTACCAACTTACCGAAATCCCAAAATTGTCACTTGACTTGTCGAGATCCCTACCAAAACACTTGTTAGAATCGGCTTGCACACTTATATATAATCAAGGCCCTTGGCCGAATGATATATATGCCTTACCTTGAAGAATCAAATCCCGTTAGTCTCCCTCAATGTACCTTAACGTTAACTACACACAAAACGTACACCATTAGAACCATAACCACATTCGGCCATCTTACCAAGGCTTGTTTCTCAAGCTGTCGGCACACAAAAAGGAAGAGAAGAGAAATCGAATGCGTGAGAGACACTTACCAACCTTTGAAATCGACAGCACCTTCCTTAGGGGGATTCAGCTTATGCCCTTTATGGTAGGGGATATTCGGCTAGAAACACAAATGGAAGGTGAAATTTTTAGTAGAAGAGGGGGTAGGTTCGGCCAAGTAGAAGAAAAGAAGAAAGGAATTTTGGCAATGTGTCTAGGGAGAATTCGGCCAGCAACAATTGGAGAGAAAGAAAAGAAATAATTTTTGATGAATTTTTGGCACCTCCCTAATGTGATAACCGATTATGGATGGCCCCAAGGAGTCCTATATTCGGCCATCTCCCCACTTCTTGTGATAATTTTTAGCTTCTAATTATCACTAAAAAAAATAACATTTATCTTCCATTTTATCTCCTATCCACCTCTTCAAAATAAAAGATAAAACAAAACTAATAACACTACTCTTCCAGCCGAAAATAAGTGCAAAAATTTAAGCTTATCCTTATCACATTAAGAGTCCAAAATCAGGCCATTAGCTCCCTCTCCCATTCACGCCAATTTGCAAAAAAATAAAATACCAACTGCTGCTCCCTTGGTTCGAACATGGGACCTAAAGGAGCAAACTGCCGCAGCCCCTTACAACTCCCCAAGCCACTCTTCCAAATCGACTTTCATGCCCCAAAACCTCGCCATTTATTCTTAAGGCCTACCTAACCCATCACCCTACACATAACGCAAAAGAAAATAAAACTCCAAATGCGCAACTTGGCAGCTCGAACCCAAGACTTGTGCCCATCGTCACCTCCAAGCTCTTAAGTGGCGCAAGAAAGCCACTTTGCTACTGACTCATTTCGTGACATAAACCCCTTACAACCCCTTTTAAGCGCTCCTTCCTCAACTCCCTTTTGCCTTAATGCCAAAGGCAAAAATAAAGCATCCTTGCGCTTCCACCAGGACTCGAACGTGAGTCCTCTCTCCTGCACTCCCTTGCACCTCAGCGCCTCAAGCCACTATGCCAATTTATTCCTTGTGTCATGCTTCTCCCGAAATTTCTCTTAACCCCTATCTCCCCTTGCTTCTTCCTCTAAAACACTAAAAAGAAATTTTAGCCCTAAGTCAGACCTAGCCCGGGGTTATGACTAGACCCTAAAGCATGCCAAGTAAACATAGTATTCATTTCTTCAAGCACACACATGGGAAAAATAATTAAATCACAAACAACCCCTAATTTAGGATGTTACATTGATAGTTCTTTTCTTCCTTTCTCCTTCTCTTCTTTTTATTTTTGGGTCCCATTGATCAGCCTCACATTGCTTATTTGGTACAAGTCGAAACTATCCTTGGTTCACTTTTCTTCTCTTTGATCAAAAGCCGAAAGCAATACTCCCTTCTCCATTCATTTTTTTCTCAAAACCTCTTGTGCCGAAAGTGGTTGCATTCACCTTTGCCGAATTCTTTCTTCTCCATTGCATTATTCATCTTCACCTTTCCGTTGTACAAAAAAAAGCCAAAGCCTTGTTGATTCTCTTCTTGGCCGAATACCCTGTTTCTAAATCTCTCTTCTCTTGCATTTTTTTTGTTATAACAAGTGCCGAAATCTCCTTGGTGGCCTCACTCTTTGAATTGCCGAAACCACTAATATCATAGGGGGTGCCGATCATTGGTGTTGAGAGGCCAAATCAATCATCAGGGTAAGGGTGCGACAACTTATTGATTTCGAGATTCATGTTATGGCCGAATGGCCTTTAGAACTTTAATGAAACGTTTGAATCAATTGTAGGAAGGTGTAGTCGAATCTCCGGGATTTGGTGGCCGATCTAGGTAAGGCTTAAATGTTTCAAGATATATTTCCTAAATCATTCAAAAGCCGAAGGCTAACCATTTGTGTGTTCTATGTTTGGCCGATTGCAAGGGGGATTAGTGTGTAGCTTCGAGACTTGGTTGGAAACCAAATCGGCATTAAGGTGAGTACTACTAAAGTACGACATATCCTTCGGGATTTGTGAATAAGCCGAATGGCTTTAAATCTAAAGGGTAGTATTGGCCGATTGTAGATGTAGTAAGGACATACGTTTCGGGATCTCGTAGTATCGCGTAGTTTGGGGATTTTGCGTATAGTCAGGTGTGTAAACGCTTACACACTTTATTAGTTTAATGATGCTTATTATGTTACTGTATAACCCTTGGTATTAGTGACTTTGTCTTGTGGGCATAAGCTTGGATTCCGGGTAAGTCCCCTGTTATGTGATTCTTGGTACAAATTATTGTGATCTGTTAAATGCTATGATATATGTTATTAGCATGATCATTTGATATTATGACACGTATGTTATGAACATGATGATGGGTTGATGAGAGGAGGGGATGATTTATGTTGATTTGTCACCAAGGTTTTGACCACACGACGGGTTGGCCCGTCTTGATATTATAAATTGTGACTAAGTCCCATGGTTTTGACCACCATGGTTTTGACCACATATCGATTTGTGACTTCGCCCGGTGGTTTGGTACCACGATGGGTTGGCCCCACGAGATTATTTACTGGATTGTCATCGTGGTTTTTACCACACGATGGGTTGGCCCCATCACTTGATTTGTGACTTCAGTCATCAGTGGTTTTGACCACACCGATTTATTTGTGACTACGGTCACCAGTGGTTTTGACCACCAGTGGTTTTGACCACATGGGGTAGTTAAAGGTGTTTGGATGGCTAGGTTATAGGTTGCATGTTTTGCATGGTTTGCATGTTTTTACTGATAACTTGTGTAAGTGAATGCACTATCGGGTTGGGGATTTATACACTAAGTCTTCGTGACTCACCCCTTCCCTTATATTTTGCAGGTGAATAGATTGCGAAGATGGAGCCGGGAGGACTCGAGGCGGCCATGCATGTTCGTTGGATTATGGCTTCTTTTAGTTACTTTTTTTAAATTTTAAATTTCGATTTTTGGGTTATGTAATAAGGCCGCTAAGATTTATTTTTGGTTTCATTTTATTACTTGCTATTATTTTAACTATGTGGGATATATGATTTTATTAATTAACCGGCAAAACGCAATGTTTTCAAAACTATAACACCTTCGTATTGTTTTAAAAAAAACGTTGCCATCGGGTAACACCACTTAATATATGATAACAAAGATAACTTGAATGGTTTCTAAAAACTTGTAACAATAATTAGACTGTAAGCAAGGATTTCTAAAAAGGGTTTTATAAGGAAAATTATCTGACAAACTTTCGTTTTAAAAGGTTTTCACTCCGTGACATGCCAGATCCGGTCGTGGTGTGCTAACCGGGTTTGGGGTGTTACAATCCTTCCAATTGCATTTACAATAACACCGGGGGAGTTAGCTGATGACTGAGATTTCTTCCTATCTAGGTTAAGGAGGCATGTCTGCCTCCAACCTGATTTATGCATTATATCGGATTGGGGCCCTGGAATACTAGCCGTAATAGAGCGACAGGGAAGCCTGTGGCATCGCACACACCATCGATATTGCCTAAGGCATGTTGCGTCCAACTACCACGGGCAACATCGATCTACAAGTCAACGATGGCAAGTGACTAATATGGATATGTAATATCTATTAATATAATTTCATTTGTAATATTTAATTTATTCTAAATTGAAGAGTGATATGTAATATTCGCTATCAATTATATTGGCAGGGTATGAGATCAATAAGGACCGTTTTCAGGAGATGTTGGCAAGTTTGCTAGAAGTTAACGAAGAAGGCACAAGCAACTTATACAATATTCCTTTCGAACAGTGGACACAAGCATACGACAGCGGCCTAAGATATGGTTATATGACCTCAAAGCTAGCCGAATACATAATTTCTGTTCTAAAAGGAACGCGTCATTTGCCGATAACATCGGTTGTGTAAGAGACATATTTTTGTTTAGCAGCACTATTTTCGAAGAGAGCAGCGAGTTATAAAGGCCAAATGCAAGGAGGCCATATATGGTGTGCGAAGGACTTACGAGAAATTAACAAGGGGAAGGCACAGGCCAACACTATACACACAGTGTGTCACGATTGCGACAACCTATGGTTTCGTGTGATGGAGTTTGATAGACCGAACCAATGTATTGTTGGCGGGCAATATCGTGTACACTTGAGAAATAGGACCTGTGACTGCGGGATATTTGATGCACTTTGTTACCCATGCGCTCATGTACTTGCGGCTTGTCAGAATCTCCGTCTTGATCCTATGAGTTATGTCGATGAAGTGTATAGAATAGAAAACATGTACAATGTATGGAGACACGTATTCCCACTAGTCCCAGATGAACGTAAGTGGCCGTCTGTATCGCTTGCACCGTATAAGCTGTTTCCAGATAGACAATTGAGGCGCAAACCAAAAGGTCGACCTTGCTCGACTAGAATACGCAACAATATGGATATCCGAGAAATGGCCAACCGACGTAGGTTGTGCGAATGGTGTAAGAACCCAGGCCATACATCTCGCTCGTGTCCAAATCAAAAAGTTGACAGTCTTCTTAGCTTTTTTTGTCTCTTGGTGGCTATGTAAATTCTATTTATTTCTTGATGAAAACGGTGAACTTTTGTAGAAGGACTAATTTGCAAATAAAATAAAAATAAATTACAATAAAAAACAAATCTTGGACTTTTATTTTTAAAATTAAATTACAAAAAACAAGTTTTTTTATTAAAGATATTAACATTAAATTACAAAAATAATAAAAACAACTTTTATTTTATTAAAGATATTAAAATTAAATTACAAAAAATAATTTTATTTTATTAAAGATATTAAAATTAAATTAAAAAATAAAAACAATTTTATTTTATTAAAGATATTAAAATTAAATTAAAAAATAAAAACAATTTTATTTTATTAAAGATATTACAATTAAATGACAATAAAAAAATAAGCAACTTCTATTTTATTAAAGATATTAAAATTAAATTACAAATAAAATATCTTACAACTTTTATTTTATTAAAGATATTAAAATTAAATTACAATAAAAAATTATTTTATTAAAGATATTAAGATTAAATTACAAACAAAAATAAAAAACAACTTTTATTTTATTAAAAAATAAAAAATTATATTACAATTAAAAAATAAAAAAGGTCGGAATCAATGTTGGTGCCGGTCGGAATCAGTGTCACATGGGCGATTACGCGCTATATTCCTTCTTCTTCTAGCTTCCGACGGGGTTCGTGGAACATCAGGCGGGGATTCTGGTTCCTCTGGCAGTGGGTCTGGTTGTGGGTGGTTGAAGGATGACCCACATTGATAAAAGAACGACTGCGGAGATGTTTGCATAAATCATGGCAGGGGTGTTTGAATCCCAAAAGGCGAAGGAGACTAGTAAAAAGAAAAGCTCTCCGACGGCGTCTCGTGTGATCCCTTATGCGACGGCGACCTCAAGATCGGCTGGCCAGTCGGAGTAGTCGGGAACGAACTCGAACCGGGCCATGCATTCCAACCTGTAGTGGGACAGGGAAAAGGAAACATATATGGGTTAGGATACATATAAGGGCTAGGGTACGCACATGGCATAAAGGCAAAAGGCTGTGATGTCAGTGTCGTCGGCTGAAGTGTTGGGCCCGATGACTGTGTGGGCGCTATTGATGGGCCCAGTGATTGTGCCAGCGCTGTTGATGGTCCCGTCTCATCACCCCTTCTCCTTGGATTTAAAGGGCCCCGTCGTTCCCTTTGTTCACGAAGTTTTCGTCGCCTTTCCTCTTCCGAAAATAAATATGGCTTACCATGGATCCTAAACCATGGCATGTATTCCGGCATGCACGCTAACTCAGGAACGACGATCGGTTCCTGAATATGTATATAATCATACCGGTTCTCCCACATCTCGATATATGCTGACCAAAATCTTGGCCAATCCATGTGCAACTGCCGTAAGTCGACTTTGTGCTCATCATCGAGCACCTCAGGTGGCACGGGAATCGGTTGTCGGAATCCAAATTGTCGTAGAACCCGGTCTGACTGGTGCATCTCCACGGTGGCATAATTGATCAATGGGACCTTCACATGCCAAATGTTCGGATTTACCAAGAACTCCTCCAGAATTATTGCCCAAATTGCCGGATCCTCATATGGTGTCCATTGAAACTATATTAACATGACCAAAATATTAGTTATATACATAATGCTAAATACTAAATATGAAATACTAAATTATAAATATGAAATTCGAAACGAAAATTTTATTACGAAAATACATTTTATTTAATACTTGTGATTCCGATCGTTAGTCTAATAGAAGTCGTATATCTTCAAGCGAGGTAGGTATTCCAACATAACTCGTCGAATTATTCCACCTAATTAAATAAATTTTTAGCATACAATTATACTTTAAATCTACGTAATAATTATAGAATACAATATTAAATTTACCTCGTTATGAGTGGGAATGTATATGGGTGGTCGACTCGAGGACGTAAAAATGGAAATTGAAACCATGCCCATGACTGCAATAGTGATAGGCAACCTCCGATTTTCGCTTTACTCGGCCGCGTCGCCCTCAAGACATCTCCCAATACAATTTTGATAGCACGGCGGACCCCAACTCAATTCATTTGGTCGCTCTAAAATCAACAAGTTTCAGCAGCCATCTCAGGTGTACGAGGTTTCGAGATAGGTCCGGCATCAGATAGCCTCCAATCATCTCAAGAATGTATGCCCGAGCATACCGTATTCTTTCTATTTCGATCGAACCATTATTCGGCTCCGAGAATGTGTCTCGTAACTAGCCCATCTCGATTCGACCTCCATAAATGTTATCCGGAATGGCACCTAGAAGCTCGTAGCATACGACGGTCCAATTGGTAGAAGTTGCGGACCCGGTGACTATGGACCCATCCACCGGTAATCCTAATTGTAGCTGCACATCTTCCAGAGTGATAGTACACTCTCGCATGGAAGATGGAAAGTGTGCGTCTCGGGTCTCCACCTCTCTATCAACGCACTGATTAAGTTCGGCTCCAACTTGCACCCACGACCTATCGTGGCCACGTGGCAAAACCCCGCTTCCCGCAGGTAATTCTCTATAAACGGCGATGGCGGACCAGGTAGATTGCGAATATAGTATTGCAACACCGATCTGATCGCTTAAAAATTATAAAATAAAAATTGCATAAACCTAAAAAATATTAAATAGTATTGAAAAATTAAAATTAAAACTTACCATTTGCATTTGATCGATGGAGATGTGCTTATCATCGAGACGAATTAATTCCCCGGCTATTGGTAATACGATCGAATATTTTAAAATTTATCAAAAAAATATTTCAAAAAATTTAAAAAAGGGTTTTTTTTGTAAATATTAAAGGACTATTTTGAAATTTGAGAAGAAGTTTCAAAGAATTTAAGAGAAATTTGAAAGGAATTTGAGAGAAAGCTGAGAGAGAGATGAGTAAGGACTAGAGGTGTTCATGGGCCGTGTCGGGTCGGGTTCGAGCCGGGCTCAACTAAAAATTTAGGCCTATTCATCGGGCTCGGGCCGAGCCGGGCCCAAAAAATGGGCCTAAAATTATTCCCAAGCCCGACCAATATAAAATGCTAAAACCAGGGCTGGCTTGACCCTTAGATAAATTTTATATTATTTTATATAATTTTAAATAAATATAATACATCAAAAATACTAAAAAAATAAAAATAAATATTTCCCAACAAATTAAAAATAAATTTTAAAAGAATATGTAGACTTAAATAACACTAAGATAGATGTAACTTAACAAGCAAATACCTCTAAAATAATAATAAAATTAACAAATGCCTTTAAAATAATAACAAAATTGACAATAAAATAAGTTTTATACAATATTTAATCAATAACAACAAAATAGTAGCAACATAATAGTAATATGGTAGCAAAATAGGGAGAAAACAACAAGAAAATAACATTCAAAAATAAAAAAAAATAGCGATTTTTTTATCATTTAATGAGTTCGGACCGGGCCGGGCCATTTTTTAAATGGGCCTTATTTTTTGCCCAAGCCCATTTTTCGGGCTTATATTTTTGCCCAAACCCTCCCAAATTTCGATTGGGCCTTCGGGTTGGGCCCAGCCGCTCGGCCCATGAACACCTTTTGTAAGGACTAATGTGTGAAAAAATAAAAGGGTTGGGGGGTTTTATAGTTTTTTTTGACCGTTGGAGGCCCAACGGTAAAAAAAAGAATTGACCGTTCAATGAGAAAGCGCCCTTGAGGGAGCTTTACGCCACATCGACAAAGCACGTCCTCATCGGTAGCGTTTTGTCTTGATGTGGCGGCAAAGCTCCTCAAGGTGCGCTTTCTGCTAGATCCCACAAAACGCTACCGACACGACGCGTTTTGTGGGGAAATGGCCATTTTCCGTAAATAATACAGATTTTGGCCTTTTTTCATAATTTTTTTTATTATTTTGGTATTTTTTGGTAAATTAGCCTTTTTCAAATGATGATAATGTCATAGTTACGTAATTGTATGACATGTAGTAGCATATAATTGACTAGCCTTTTTTTAATGCCAAAAAGATTGATTAAAAAATGTCTGATAATATTAGGGATTAAATTGAGAATTAGGGACGAAGTTAGAAAAGAAAAATTTTAGAGAACAAAGTGGACGTGGCATACTTAAGGGACTAAAAAGTACATTAAGGCTTTTACTTTTTGTTTTGTGATATTTTTACACGTGGATGTCATTTCTCTCAAGGGTAGGTAGCAAAAATATCAAAGATGTAAAAGGAAAGTGAAATTTAGGAGAAAGGATTGTATGAAACAGTAACGCCATCTCATCTGTATCCCTTTCCAATAGTTTTATGCCACATCAGGATTTTTATCCTGGAAAAAATCAAATCCAAATTAAAATTGTGAAATTCAGGATGAAAATATTGATGTGGCATAAAACTATTGGAAAGGGATACAGATGACATGGCATCACTGTTTCATACAATCCTTTCCCGAAAATTAGTGTAAGATTCCCAAGCACTTTTTATGTGCCACTAACATTCTGATCATCGTTCATTCATTATTAGTGTTTTTGCGTTTCCAGGACCAAAATAGAATGGGGGAAGAAAGAGCTACAGAGTTACAGTCCGAGTTTTTGCTTGTTAGAGAAGGACATGGTGGTGAGCAGCAGAATAGTTCAAAAATAACAACTACACTTGTTCTTAGCACCTTTGTGGCAGCTTGCATTTCCTTTGGTTTTGGATGTATCGTAAGTAGACTCACCACCGCATTTTGCATATGTCAAACCATAGCTTACTTTGATTATCTGCTAGTTCCGTGGAAATGGAAATTATTGGTTGAGGCTTTTATTCCTTTTCCATTTTCATGGCCTTTTTTCAAAAATGGGATATTCATCACCTACTCAATCTGTAATCATGGAGGACCTGGGTCTTTCTCTTGCAGAGGTAGCGCGCAATGCTTACTAAAAGACTCGGGATGATCATTTTTCTTACTTGTGTGGGTATAAAGAGAAGCCAACTTGAAATTTCAAACAACTCTATGTGCTGTGTAGTTTTCACTTTTTATTTCACTATTAAATCTTCCATTCCTTGGTTTCCTTGGTCATAACAGCTTTTAGGATTGTGTAACTCAAATTCCTGTTAAATAAATCAAGAGATTGCTTGCAAGTTAAATTAAACAAAATATATTTCTTTTCTAGAAGATTTAGTATTTATTAGTATAATATATTTAGCATTTATTAATATAATTTATTTGACCTACGAATTTAGTCTATAAACAAGTTCTTTTACAATATTAGAAAACACATCCATTAAAATATTAGAATTCATAACACTTTTGGTGTAACACCCCAAACCCGGTCTATGCGTTAAGACTAGATTTGGTTTGTTACTTAGATCAAACTATCTTAATAATTACGGTGAATCAAAATTTTCAAATCATTTTTTTTTATTTACAAGGTTTAATAAAGATCAAAAAAGTATTTTAAATTTGATGTATATGAGAAAACATTAATTGAAAATATCATTTATATTGTTTTGTCAAAATCATTAAAGTAAATTTTAAAAGAGTTCAAAATATTTTTAAAAAATGATAAAGGAATTCCATATATTTGAAAACCCAAATTATTTTAAGAAACATCATGTAATAATCATAAGCCCATGTTAAAATATCCAAAGCATAGTTTTAAACCAACCACACATAAAATCCATATTAATAGAGGCCTTATTACATCAAACCCAAAATAGTAAATTATAGAAAGTACTTATTAAAAAGTTCAAGTTTAATAAACCCATGTTTTGCAAGATGGCCTCCACGAAGTCATCCGGCCCAAGTCCACGTCAATTTCCATTACGAGATGAAAAAATTGAGGGAGTGAGTTACTTAGAACTCGATGTATAACTCACTTTCTTTATCCATTGGGCGATTATCAAGTTATAGTTTTGGGTTTGAGCCCATTAGCAGGATTAACAATATAAATAATGATATGCATGCAAAAATGAATTTCCCCACCCAACCTAATTTCCATCCGCTACACACCTCCGTACCAACCATCACACCTGTGGGGATCAAGTCAACCCACCCCGCCATCACACCAATCGTAGGCATTAAGCCATTTATATTTGTGGCAGAGCCACTGAACTAGATTGTGAGAAGGTCACCGAACTAAAGGCATAGAGCCATTAAAATATTTGTGGCATAGCCACCGAACTAGAGGCAAATAGCCATTTAATTATTTTGTGGCAGAGCCACCGAACTAGATTATTGGCAATAGGCCTTTCTTCTCTTCATCGTTAATCCCAACCCATGCAACATGTATGCAAAATAGTTTATGATCATATAATGGTTTTATCAAAAAGGCCCATTTAACATAAGAGTCAATATTTCAAATTTTTATTAAGGCCCAAAATTACAAAATAACATTTGGCCCATTTAGTAATTTAGCATCTTAGGCCCAAATTTACAATCTAGCAAAGAATTCAGCCCATTTATCGATCTAGCAGGGATTTCGGCCCGTTTATCAATCTATCAGGGGTTTCGGCCCATTTAACGATCTAGCAGAGATTTCGGCCCATTTTTTATCTAACAGAGATATCGGCCCAATTATCGATCTAGCAGAGATTTTGGCCCATTTATTATTTATCAGGGACTTCGGCCCATTTAACTATCTATCCAAGATTTCGGCCCATTTTACTAACTAGCAAAACTTTTTTCGGCCCATTTACTAATTATCAAACTTATCGGCCCATTTTACGATCTAACACATTTTCGGCCCATTTTACGAAGACATAAAAAAAAATTACATTTTTCCATCTAACTCATCGAGGGCTTTTTTGTAATTTTCACCATTTTAACTGTTTCCATGTAATTTCACCAAAATACCAATTATTTAGATTATAACGATTTTGTCATTTTATGATTTTACTCAATACCATGAATGACATCCAACCCGAGAAAAGTGTGAAGTTACACACCTTGATATCGTGAGTACTAAACCTTCTCGCTCTTCAACACCTAAACATAATACGATCTATTAGAACACTATCATGTATAAAAATATACTATTGGTATTCGATCCAAATCCTTACCCTTTGATTTTGAATCACTTCTATTTTGGTTTCTCCTCGTTTATCGATTCGTTATTCATTTGAGAATCCACTAACGCATACAAAGGCTCGGAGTACGAACTACTTCAAATAATTGATTTCCCTCGATTGATGGTCCGCAACCCGTGGAAAATCCTGATTCAAACGCCTTCGTTTATACTTAGGGGATTAACGGAACCTCCTTCTTCCGAACACTATACATCGCCCTTTTCTTCCCTATTTTGAATGTCTTCAATGACAAAAGATCATTAATCCAACCTAATAATATATCAAAAATAATACTAAAGGTTTGAAGGGTGAGATTTCCTTACCACAAAGATCCTTGCTCCACAATATGAGAATCGACCAAAAACGTTCCCTTAACACCTTAAATCGATTCCAACGTTCTAAGATACACACGAACACTTGAGTTCCGGTCTTCCACTATCGCACTAAAGTATAACGAATGAAAACGTTAATAGAATGAACGATAAATTCGATCTAAGAGATCCTTCTTATCACCATCAAGATTCGGCCAAAACCATTATTAAATAAAATAAACTAAAAATAACTCTTACCTAATGTCCACGGTTGAGAAGAAACGATTGAGAAGGATGTTTATGAATAGAGAGAGATTTGGCTATGAATAACCAAAGAAAAGAGAAAATGGTTCGGCAATGGCACACTAACATTCGGCCATGAGAGAATATTATGGAGAAAGTATGATTGAAAAGAAATTAAAAGATGAGAGAAAGAGATGATGATGATGTTGTTTCAATTTTCAAAGAGAAGAAGAGAGAAAGAAAGAGATGAGTTTAGGAGCAAAGTACATTCGGCAATGGGGAAAAGAAAAGAAAAGAATGGCCTTTTTGGTATTGGAGATTTTGGCACTTTGAAAAGGCATACAAAAGAGTACTAAAGTGATAGGCAAAAATGACCAAATGGTCAAAAGATTAAGACTTACCAAAAGATCAAATTCGGCCAAAGGAGAAAGGTTGAGAAAAGAACTGCAAAACTTTGCACAAGATGTTAGGAATGACCAAAAACTAATTCCTAATCCTAATCACTACTAACACATTCGGTCTACCTCCCCCTAGCCACAATGTCATCCAAATTAATTGGTCAAATGACCATGAAATAATTTCTAAAACCTTTTCCTTGATACATGCCTTATGTCCCCTTATCTTTCCAAAATTTCTTGATTCCCTACCATAAGTTAACAATTACCTTTTTCTTTTAGTCTACTTACCAAAAATGAAAAGTCCAACCTTACCATATATATTGCTTGGCCGACACTTGCTATACTTGTGCAAAAATAAAAATTATCTAGATGCTAACCAAGGGATTCGAACCACTCCCCTCATGCCACAACTCATGCGCCAACACCACATTACCATTTACTCATCTTATGCTACACTTTGACACTTAAATTAACTTAAGTATCAATGTCACTTAATCCACTTCATTAAATTCTCAAAACTAAAAATTATTCCATTCCCAAATAATTCTATACTCTTCTTCAGGACTATAATAAACACGAAAAAGAAGTAAGAAAATTTTCCTTCATAATCTAAGCACCAAAAAACATGCAATAAAAATCGATACTCGAATTTTAGGGTGTTACATTTGGAGAATTTTATTTTTACATTTTTAGGGTTCTTTGTTTTTGAGTTTTGGGATTTAGTTTTTATCTCCATCTTTTGTAGTCTTCATTCTTTTGCCATTCTAGTAAAATTATCATTACCCGTGGTTTTTTATTGATCGTTGTTTTTGTCGAGTTTTAAAATTTATAAAGAGAATGATCGAACATGAAAACTAACTCTGACAACGATTTAAGGCATGTGCACCTATCGAATAGTAGTATAGCTTAGGTAAGACCGGATTGTCGAACCCAAAGGAACTAAAAGTAATAATACTATCCTTCTTTCTATTATTTAGCCTAAATATTAAGTGATTGGTTGTTTAACCTAAAACTAATTGATTACTAAGCTAAGATTCAAAGACAAAAAGAATGAATTGAAGAAATAACTTTAGGAAAGCTCAGTGGACTAAGACGATACCCTTAGGAAGAATCCACCTTGACTTCACTTGTTATCTAACACTGAACCAGACGATTTATTCACTTGACTTGATCCATAGGATTCCCTAATTTATATTAAACCCTCTCTCGAGGCGAATAACGTCTAACCCTAGGTTGATTAATTGAAATCTCTTTCTAATTAAAACCCCTAGAATTGCATTAAATCGATTTATGGACTCCCATATTAGGTTTCACCCTAATCTGACAAAATCTCATCACCTTATCTTTAGGCGCGCGATCAACTCCGCTTAATTATACTAGATCTACTCTTAGGCAGGGACTTTTGCTCCACCACCTAAGCACATTCAACTTGAATCAATATCTCAAAAATATTAACACAAGAATTAAGCTCACATAATTAAGAACAAATCAAGTATTTATCATATAGTTCAGAAAATAATAACAAGATACGTCTTAGTTTCATCCCCTTCAGGTATCTGAAGGGTTTAGTTCATAACAATAAAAGAAAACATCTCAGAAGAGAAGATAAAACAAAACATAAGAAATTCCTAAAACTCCCTAAAAGAATTGAAGGATAAATCTGTCGTCTTGAGTAGGATTCTGGCTTCTTAAGATGGATCAACTGGCTATCTTCGAGTGATTCCCACAAATTTGGCCTTTCTGGCTCAGCTCCTTAGCCTAGCTAACCGCCCCTTGAAGGTTATGCTTAGGGTGTTTATATAGGCTCTTGGAATGCTTTATTTGGCCCCTAAGTATCCTAATCTAAGTGGAATTCCTACTAGGGTGTTTGAATAGGCTTTGAAATGTGTTTCTTTGCCTTAAAGTATCCAAATCCAAGTAAAACTCCTCTTGGCTGCGGCAGGGACACGGCCATGGCACACGCCCATGTGAATCAATTTTAGGCCGTGGTCGAGTCTGCTGAAGAGACACGCCCGTGTGTTTTGGGGTCCAGGCTGTGTTAGAGTAAATTAGGGAGGCACGGCCGTGTGGTCTTGGGCCCAGGCCGTGTTGATTTTTTCTTTGGCCCAATTTGGTCCTTTTTGAGCCCGTTTCTCTTTCTTTTCGTCCCTAGGTGCTTTCCTGAGTATAAAGCATGAAAAGAAAGGATTAAGAGTAGTTTTTTTACACAATTCAGAGAATAAATCATCCAAAAGTATGCTAATTGTGGGATTAAAATATGTTACTTTTATGGTTTATCAAATACCCCCACACTTAAGCTTTTGCTTGTCCTCAAGCAAAATTCTCAACTTACAATTAAAACGAACTTTCCACAATTCATAATTCTCGTCAACAATGCCTCATCATAATTCATAGATTATTTATACATGGATAATTTAACTCAAAGACTCCTAAAGATTCCAACAATTCTAAGTCATATATTTGTAGCATGAAAACATAGGTGTCTCCCTTTATCTAAATAATTGCCTCTGATTCAAAACTGATAAGGATTGACGTCCTCACTAAAGATTCACTCAAAGCACTTGAAGTGTTTAAGGTTTAGAAAAAAAGCACTCATAAGTTGAACCTGAAAAGTTAATCCCATAGGCTTGCCTGAAAATCAAATCTCCACCACTGTAATATGAGATGATACACAAATCAAAAGGTCTTTTAAGGGTTGTAACGGGGCTTGGGTTAAAGGTGTGGAAAAAGGCTAAATTAGAGGGTTAGAATTGAGATTGACCTGACAAATTACCTCACTTGAAAAATAAACTAATAACCTGAATAATTACATCACATGAAAATTTAATATACTAATAATACGAGTTTCTTCTTCAAGATATTGAAATTAAACATATAAGCTCACTTAATTATAGAACTAATAATGAATATACTTTGATTTTTTTAATTAATTAACACTAGCACAGATTACATAAGAAATAACTTTTATAACTGAAATAATATAATTGAGCAACTTATCAAATCAAGTCTCGATAGAAGGGTACTCAAAAGGAATGGTGATAACAAATACGAGCGGGGTTTTGGGTTAATATTAGTGGGTAAATCAACAAGAAGGGTTGTTAGGATCAAAGAGGTTCACTAGGGGTTAGTTATGAAGGTAGGCTTTTAGTGGAGTGAGTGGGTTAAAACCTAGGTGCCTTTATCATCTCAGTATATCAAATAAAAAATGTGGTCTTGACATGTATAATCGAGGCAAGTTCTAGAATAACAAATCAATGTTGACCCACTCATAATCAATAAAGTGATCACGAAAAAGAATATATGCTCTATAAGGCTCAAAATCTCACAAAAATTATGGGCAATTGATATCAATCCCTGTAAATTTTAAACTTCAAGGTAATATTCAAATCCACGTCGGCAACCTAGAATTTTTTATTATTCTTAAAAATAGACTTATCATGCTTGATTCTCTAGTATCTGAAAGTTTAAATCATCAATGCACAATTAAATATGACTTAATCTAAGACATATCAATAAAAATCATAAATCATCAAAAATTTCATCCTAATTAGTAATATGAGAAAAACACTCAAAGACAAGGTATCATTCAGGGATTTGAGAATAATGCAAAAGTTAGGTATTTTTCTCCCCCCACACTTAAGATGTACATTTCCCCTAATGTACAAAGATAGATAATTAATCATGTGATACTGAAATCAAAAGAGAAGGGGAGAAGTGACACTTCCTGAATTTTTTTTGGGATCACTATTCACGGCCCGATTTGGAGGAGGAGGCGGAGGTGCTGTGGTGGATGCCAACAGTTATTGTGCTGGATGAAAAAATTGGGAAACTTGTGACGGATTAGCCAAGAATTATTAAGACACATTTAAAATAAACTAATTATGTATTTAAGGGCAAGAAAACTAAAGGGAAAGAAAGCAGAAAGTAAGATAAAATTAACATAAAAGATGAATGGACTGAGGAGTCCTTATTGTTGGATGTTTCATGAGGTGGGTGTGATTCCTAAAGGTCATGTTGGTAGGTGGTCCCGGTTCGATGTGATTCTCTAGCACTGAAGAACCTAAAACTAAGAAAGTAGAATAAAATAAACTTAATTAAGCATAAGAGAGTCAAAGAGAAGGAAATTGAAGCAAAAGAGAAAAGTAGAATAAAAGTTAAACGGTCTCAAAGACCCTTGGCTTGTAGAGTGGATGAAGCGGCCTGCATGAACTTATGTAGATAGATCACATTCTGGGAGATTATGCTTGGTTTTTTCCGCTTCTTTGACATGGATATGTGTAGGCTCAAGAGTTTAGAGACTTGTTATGGAGAAGAGAGAAATTTGAGAAAAAGAAGGAAGGAAGAAGATGGGGAGTAGGTGAGAAGGAAGGGAAGAGGGGTGGCTTTAAATATAGTTTCAAGTCTGGTACTTCCACACGCCCGTGTACCGTGGGCGTGTTGTTTCACAAGGCCGCCTCGAACGACCATGTGTCTAGATGTGTTGGTTCACCCATGCCCATTTTACAGATTGCCACGCCCGTTGGTGATAAGTCAGTGTCGTCCACGATCGCGTAGCATGGCCGTGGAGTTTTGTCGGTGCCCGTAGGGTGGTGGTTGGGGTCTATGACTTGAAGATTTGATTATTTTTGACTCGTTCCTCTTCTGCCATTATCAGTACAGAGATTTTGTACTTCCACACGGCCACAGCCACGGCCGTGTGCAAGGCCGTATGGTCTGGAAATCTGCAATTTTGGTTAGTTTAAAACTAAGTGTTTAAGACGAAGAGAAGAAAAGAAACTAAAATGAAAATAAATGTGTAAATAAATAGGGTTAGTGCTCGGGTTGCCTCCCGAGAAGCGCTCGTTTAAATTCTTAAGCTAGACTTTCCTCGTATTTGCAAAAATCAGGGTGCTTTAAAAGTTTGAATATCTTTCCTCATGTTGTAAATTCTATTTTTATGATAAAGTTTAAGTCGAGAAGCGTTTACCTTAAAAGTGCCGAATATGGGGTTGCTTACCTCGACTGTTCCGTAGGGGAAGATATTGCGTACCTCAAGAGGGATTTCTTCGTTTATATTTAGCTCTGGCGTGGTAATTCGTGGATCTTCCTTCTTTAACAGTACCTGATCTCCTATTTTGAAGTGGTTCGACGTTCCTATGATCTTTTCTGGGGGCTCCTTTAGTTTTACTTCGTGCGGATCCAGTTCCTCTTTAAGTGTGTCTTCCATGCTTCTAATTCGTCGACCTTAAGGCTTCGTTCCTTATATAGTTCTTCTTTATTTGCACAAGGTCTATGATCCAGCTCAGGTCTGCAGCTTTATGGTGGATCCTGTGGTGAAAGGTGAACAAATTGGTCATCAATTGAATTTACTTTCTCACCTTCATCAATTGATGTCTTGGTCGAGTCAAGAGCTTGTAAACTGATCGGTTCGTCACCTACATGAAGAATGAGTTCTCCTGTGCCAACATCAATTTTGGTCCTAACAGTTGCTAAAAAGAGTCTTCCTACAATTAAAGGAATCAAATTATCCACATCAATGTCTAAGATAAAAAAATCTACTGGGAAAACGTATTTATCAATTTTTACGAGAACATATTCGATTATCAGCTAATTGAATACTCATCCTAGTTTGTTTGGGTTTCCCTAAACCTAGCTGCTTAAACATTTTATAAGGCATGACATTTATACTTGCCCCTAAATCAGCCAAAGCATTATCAACTGTTAGTCTACCAATTAAACATCGAATTGTAAAACTCCCTGGATCTTTTAGCTTTCGTGGTAGTCTATTTTGTAGAATTGCTGAGCACATTGCATTTAATTCTACATGCGACTCCTCGTCTAACTTACGCTTGTTCTTCAAGAGTTGTTTTTAAAATTTCCTCGAACCTGGCATCTGTGAAAGAGCTTCAAGAAGCGGTAAGTTAATATGTAATTTCTTTAAAAGTTTAAGAAACTTACCGAACTGTTCCTCTGTATCATCTCTCTTCATCACTTCGGGATAAGGTATGCGGGGTTGGTACTCTTTGATTACCGGTTTTGGCTTTTCTTGTGTTACCTCAATTTTACCTTCTTCTACCTCATTTTCTTGTATTGAGTTGGGTTCATCTAACCCTATACTATCATGGGCTGTGATGGCTTGAATTTGCTTATTTGGGTTAATCTCAGTGTTGCTTGGTAGACGCCCTTGCGGTCGTTTAGAAATTAACTTTGCAAGTTGTCCAACTGACTTAGTAAGTTCCCCAACTTGGTTCTTGATCCCTTCAATCGATGTATGTTGGTTTTTAAGTGTTGTCTCAGTGTCTTGGAAACGGTTTTCTGTGGCTGCCATGAATTTTATCAGCATCTCTTCAAGGTTCGGCTTCTTTTCTTGTGGATATGGCTGATTTTGGAAATTTTGAGGAGGTTGTTGTCTTTGATTTCCTTAATTTCCTTGACCTTCCCATGAAAAATTTGGGTGGTTCCTCCAACTTGGATTATAAGTATTACTATAAGGGTTATTATTAGATATGAAATTATTACCTATATAGTTCATCTGTTCACTTTCTGTGCCCGGTTGGTAGGGTGGGTACTCAGGATTCACCACAGTTCCACTTGTGTCGCACTGCATTACTGGATGTACCTGCGAAGAACACAAACTATCAAGCTTTTTATTCATCATCTCTACCTGTGTTGATAGCATGGTTGCTGCGTCGAGGTTGAAAACTCCGGCTATTTTAGTCGGCCTTGTCCTTGTAACTTGCCACTGATAGTTATTTAGCGACATCTCATCTATAAACAAGTAGGCTGCTTCAGGAGTTTTGTTATTCAGAGTTCCACTGGCGACTGAATCAATTAGTTGCCTCGTTGAGGGGTTTACACTGTTATAGAAAGTTTGGACTTGGAGCCATAAGGGTAAACCATGGTGCGAACACCTTCTTAAGAGATCATTTTATCTCTCCCATGCATCATATAATGTCTCAAAATCCATCTGCACAAAAGAAGAGATATCATTTTGTAATTTGGCCGTTTTGGCCAGTGGGAAATATTTTAAGAAAATTTTTTTGGTCATTTGATCCCATGCAGTGATTGACCCTCGTGGTAACGAGTTTAACCACTGTTCGGCTTTATTCCTTAATGAAAAGGGAAATAACCGAAGGCGTATGGCATAATCAGAAATGCCATTTATTTTGAAGGTATCATAGAACTCTAAAAAATTAGCTATATGAGTATTTGGGTCTTCATCCTGCAAACCATCAAATTGAACAAATTGTTGAATCATTTGTATAGTGTTAGGCTTTAGTTCAAAATTATTAGCAGCTATAGTAGGCCTAACAATACTTGATTCTGCTCCTGTTAAATGAGGTTTAGCATAATCATACATAGTACGTGGAGCATTGTTTTCTTCCACATCTTGTGGTGGTGGATTATTCTCGTCCATCCCTTCAGTAGGATTGGATTCGCGTTGTTGTTTTTTTCTCTATAATTTAGGGCTCGCCTAATTTCTCTGCGATTCCTGCGAGCGGTAGCTTCAATATCATTTTCGTATGCTAGTGGTCCTTTTAGGTTCCTTCTAGTCATAAACTAGAGGTACCTGTGTTGGAAAAGAAAGAAAGAAAATTAGCAAGGTTAAAACTAAAATAAAAATAAAAATAAAAATAATTGCGGAAAAAATAAAAATAATGGCTAAAGTAATAAAAATTAAGTTTTCTTAATATTTTTGTTCCCCAGAAATGGCGCCAAAAACTTGATCGTTGTTTTTGTTGAGTTTTAAAATTTATAAAGAGAATGATCGAACCTGGAAACTAACTCTGACAACGACTTAAGGCAAGTGCACCTATCAAACAGTAGTATAGCTTAGGCAAGATCGGATTGTCGAACCCAAAGGAACTAAAAGTACTAATACTAACCTTCTTTCTATTATTTAGCCTAAATATTAAGTGATTGGTTGTTTAATCTAAAACTAACTAATTACTAAGCTAAGATTCAAAGACAAAAAGAATGAATTGAAGAAATAACTTTAGGAAAACTCAGTGGACTAAGATGATACCCTTAGGAAGAATCCAGCTAGACTTCACTTGTTATCTAACACTGAACCAGACAATTTATTCACTTGACTTGATTCGTAGAATTCCCTAATTTATATTAAACCCTCTCTCAAGGCAAATAATGTCTAACTGATCGTGTCAAGCAGTCGAGTTTTAATATTTATAAAAAGAATAATAGAACCTGTAGACTAACTATGACAACGATAGAGGCAAGTGCACCTATCAAATAGTAGTATAGTTTAGGCAAGAGTATCTTATCAAACCCAAGGGAACCTAAAAGTACTACTGCTCACTTTCTTTCTATTATTTAGCCTGAAAATTAGAGTGATTCGTTTATTAATCTAAAAACTAATGAAATACTTAAACTAAATGTAAAGACAAAAGAACGAAACTTTGGGAAAAGACTATGGAAAAACTCAGTTCATTACGATAATACCCTCAGGAAGAATCCACCTATGACTTCACTTATTATTTATCCCTAAACCATATGATTTCTTTACTTAGCTTGATCCGCGAGACTCCCTAACCTATATTAAACCCTCTCTCGAAGCGAATAACGTCTAACCTTAGGTTAATTAGTGGAACTCTCGTTCTCTTATAATAACCCCCTAAGGAAGCAGTAAATCGATCAATGGACTCCCATATTAAATTTCACCCTAATCTGGCAAAATCTCGTAACCCTATCTTTAGGCGTTCGATCAACTCCGCTTAATTATGCTAGATCTACTCTTAGATAGGGTCTATTCCTCCTCCACCTAAGCACATCAGATTAAATTAAGCAACATAATTAAGAACAAACTAAGTACTTATCATATACTTTAGAAATCAAATAACAAAATCCATCATAGGTTTCATCCCTTTTAGGTATCTGAGGGGTTTAGTTCATAACAAAGTAGGAAAACATCTCAAGAGAAAATATAAAACAAAACAAAATAAATCCCAAAAACCCCTTGAAGGAATTGAAGAGGAGATCCTCCATCTTGAGTAGAATCCTGACTTCTTGAGATGGATCAACTGGCTATCTTTGAGTAATTCCCTGAATAAAAGCTCTGGTAGAAAACTCTGCCTCTTGTTTGACCTGCTTAGAACTCCCTTTAGTTGCTACCTTGGGTGTTTATATAGGCTTTGAGGTGCTTTACTTGGCTCCTAAGTATCCTAATTCAAGTAGAGTTCCTCCTAGGATGTTTAAGTAGACTTAGTAATGTGTTTCTTTGCCTCCAAGCATCCAAATTCGAGCGAAATTGCTCTTTCCCGCGACAGGGGCACGGCCATGGTACACGCCCGTGTAAATCATCTTCAGGCCATATCTCAATTCTGTCGATTGGGGCACGGCCGTGTAAATCGTGGTATGGCCGTGTGAAGTAATTTGACAAGGCACGGCCGTGTGGCTTGTAGTTCAGGCCGTGTCGATTTCCTCTTTGGCCCAAATTGGCCTGTTTTAAGCCTGTTTCTCATTCTTTTCGTCCATAGGTGCTTTCCTGAGTATAAGACATGAAAAGAAAGGATTAAGAGCACCTTTTTACATAAATCAGGGATAAATCATTCAAAAGCATACTAAATGTGGGATTAAAATATGTTACTTTTACGGTTTATCAAATTCCCCCACACTTAAGCTTTTGCTTGTCCTCAAGCAAAATTCTCAACTTACAATTAAAACGAACTTTCCATAATTCATAATTCCTATGAACAATGTCTCATTATAATTCATAGATAATTTATACATGGATAATTCAACTCAAAGAATCCTAAAGATTCAATCACGATAAGTCATACCTTTGTAGTACAAAAACATAGGTGTCTCCCCTTATCTGAATAATTACCTTTAATTCAAAACCGACAAGGATTGACATCCTCACTAAATGTTCATTCAAATCACTCAAAGTGTTTAAGGTTCAAGAATAAGCACTGATCGTGTCAAACAGTCGAGTTTTAATATTTATAAAATGAGTGATCGAACCTGTAGACTCACTATGACAAAGATAGAGGCAAGTGCACCTATCGACAGTAGTATAGCTTAGGCAAGAATATCTTATCGAACCCAAGGGAACCTAAAAGTACTACTACTCACTTTGTTTCTATTATTTAGCCTGAAATATGGAGTGATTGGTTTATTAAACTAATGAAAAACTAAACTAGATGCAAAGACAAAAGAATTAATGGGAGAAAGACTTTATGAAAACTCAGTTGATGAAGATGATACCCTCAGGAAGAACCCACCTATGACTTCACTTCTTACTTATTCCCCAAACCATATGATTTCTTTACTTAGCTTGATCCATGAGACTCCTAACCTATATTAAACCCTCTCTCGAGGCAAATAATGTCTAACCTTAGGTTAATTAGTGGAACTCTCGTTCTCTTATAACAACCCCCTAAGGAAGCAGTAAATGGATCAATGGATTCCCATATTAGGTTTCACCCTAATTCGAAAAAATCTCGTAACTCTATCTCTAGGCGCCCAATCAAATCTGCTCAATTATGCTAGATCTACTCTTAGGTAGGGTCTATTCCTCCTCCACCTAAGCGCATCAGATTAAATTAAGCAACATAATTAAGAACAAACAAGTACTTATCATATAATTTAGAAATCAAATAACAAAATCCGTCATAGGCTTCAACCCCTTCAGGTATTTGAAGGGTTTAGTTCATAACTAAATAAGAAAACATCTCAAGAGAAAAGATAAAACAAAACATAGGAAATCCCTAAAACCCCCTGAAGGAATTGAAGGAGAGATCCTCCATCTTGAATAGAGTTCCGGCTTCTTGAGATGGATCAACTGGCTATCTTCAAGTGATTCCCTACATAATGAAAGCTTTGGCAAAAGCCTCTGCAAAAAGCAGTCCCTAGAATAGCTGCCTTGGGTTGTTTATATAGGCCTTTTTGAGATGCTTTACTTGGCTCCTAAGTACCTCTTTCAAGTAGAATTACTATTAGGGTGTTTAAGTAGACTTAGGAGTATATTTCTTTGGCTTCAAACATCCAAATCCAAGTGAAATTGCTCTCTCCCGTGGTAGGGCCACGGCCATGGCACACGCCCGTGTAAATCGTGGTTGGACCGTGTCTCGATTCTGTCATTTGGGGCACGACCGTGTAAGTCAGGATTCAGGCCGTGCTTTAGGTCTGTCGATTGGGACACGACCATGTAGCTCACCAGGCAAGTCCGTGTGTGGTAAATGGATGATGCACAGCCGTGTGTGACGAAATTGAGGCCGTGCTCTAGGTAATCGGCGAGGCACGATCGTGTGGGCTTTGGGCCAGGCCGTGCCAAATTCTTGGGTTGGCCCAATTTAGTCTGTTTTAAGCCTGTTTTACGTTCTTTTTATCCTTAGGTGCTTTCCTGAGTATAAGACATGAAAAGAAAGGATTAAGAGCACCTTTTTACATAAATCAAGGATAATTCATCCAAAAGCATACTAAATGTGGGATTAAAATATGTTATTTTTACAGTTTATCAAATACCCCCACACTTAAGCTTTTGCTTGTCCTCAAGCAAAATTCTCAACTTACAATTAAAACGAACTTTCCATAATTAATAATTCCTATCGACAATGTCTGACTATAATTCATAGATAATTTATACATGGATAATTTAACTCAAAGAACCCTAAAGATTCAATCAAGATAAGTCATACCTTTGAAGTAGTACGAAAACATAGGTGTCTCCCCTTATCTGAATAATTACCTTTAATTCAAAGCCGACAAGGATTGACGTCCTCACTGAAGGTTCACTCAAATCACTCAAAGTGTTTAAGGTTCAAGAATAAGCACTCTAAAGTCGAACCTGAAAAGTTAATCCCATAGGCTTGCCTAAAAATCAAATCTCCTCCACTGTATATGAGATGATAAACAGAGCAAAAGGTCTTTATCAGGGTTGTAACGAGGCTAGGGTTAAAAGGTGTGGATAAAGGCTGAATTAGAGGGTTAGAATCGAGACTGACTTGACAAATTACCTAACTAGAAACACTGAACTAAATATGAATATTTACTTTGAATGAAAACTAATAATACCACTATCGATAATTACTATATAATAAAGAGTATTTTCATCACTTGAAATTTGATAATACTTGAATACGAGTTTTTTCTTCAATAATTGGAGTTTAATGCTCTAAGCTCTTTTATATACTACTAATATTGAATAAACTTGGATTTTTTGTAAGAATAAACTAAAATATTACATCATAAATAGTAAATGTAACTACTGAACTAATATAATTCGGTAACTTAATCAAATCAAACCTCGATTAAAGGGTAGTCAAAAGAATGGTGATTACAAATTTAAAGGGATTTTGGGTTAATATTAGTGGGTGAGTCAATAAAAAGGTTGTTAGGATTCAACGGGGTTCACTATGGGTTAATTTGTATAGGTAGGATTTTTAGTGGAGTGAACGGGTTAAAACCTAGGTGCCTTTATCATCTCAGTATATCAAATCATTAATGTGGTTTCGTCATGTATAAACGATGCAAGTTCTAAAATAACAGTTCAAAGTTGACACACTCATAATCAATAAAGTTAGCACGAAAAAGAATATATGCTCTATAAGGCTCAAAATCTCACAAAAATTATGGGTGTTTTTGACATCAATCCTTATAAATTTCAAATTTCAAGGAAATACTCAAATTCGGTTCCACAACCTATCAATTTTAATTTTTAGAAAGTAGACTTATCATGCTCGATTCTCTAGAATCCTTCAAATTTAATCATCAATGCACAATTAACTATGACTTATTCAAAGACATATCAATAAAAATCATAAATCATTAGAAATTTCACCCTAATTAATAATATGAGAAAAAAATTCTTAAGATCAAGACTAAATTTAGGGTTTTGAGAATTATGCAAAAAGTTAGGCACTATTACCCCCACACTTAAGATGTACATTGCCCTAAATGTACAAAGATAGATAATGATAATTAGATGCCAAATCAAAAAGATAAGTGGGGCAAGTAATGCTCCCTGAAATCTGGATGATCCCTGGCATCTTTGGTGGCGGTGATGGTGTTTTCTATGGGCCTGGTGGTGTGGCTACCAAAAAGAAATTTGCTAGATGAAGAAATTGGGTAGCCTGTGAAGATATAGCCAAGAGATATAGAGAAATAATAATATACTAATAATATAATTAAAGATTAAGGAAATAAAAAGAAGGAGACTAAGAAGAAAATTGAAATTAAAAGAAAAGACTAATGAACTAAGGAGTCCTTATTGTTGGATGGATCGCGAGGTGGGTGTGACCTCGAAGGCTGTGGTGCGTGATTCCCAAGCAGCCTTTAGAACCTAAAACCAAGAAACTAGCAGAAGAGAAGTATAGATAAGGAAAATAAAGGAGAAGAGAAAAGAAAAATAGAACCGAAAATGTTTCAGAGACCCTTGGCGTGTCAATTAAGTGAAGCTGCTGGCATGAACTCATGTTGAGGTCTCCTCTGAGGAGATGATGCTTACCTTCTTACGTTTCTTCGGTATGATCTTTGTGTTGCTCAAGAGTCTTGGACCTTTTCTATTAACAGGAAGAAAAATTTGAAAGAAAAGAGAAGGAAGAAAGAAGATGGGAAAAAGGGGAAGGGCTGTGGGTTAAATAAAATTTCAAATATGGCACGTTCCCACGCCCATGTACCGAGGGTGTGTCGATTCACACGGTCATGTTGTGGAATGTGTTATTTTTCCACGCCCGTTTGTCGATTGGCACGTTCATTTCTAAAAGGCTAGTATGTGAGCACGGTTGGCTTGCACAGGCGTGGTCTGCCCGTGCTCAATAAGTCAGTATCTTAGCACGATCGTGAAGCACGGCCGTGCTGTTTTGTTAGTGCCCGTGGTGTGGGTGGTTGGATCCGTGATGTTGAGGGGTGGGTGAACTGACTTGTACGGCTCTACTCTGTCAGTGTGGTGGTTTTGGTGGTCCACACGGCCACGGGCACGGCCGTGTGTAAGGCCGTGTGGCCTGGAAATCTGCATTTTCGTGTTAGGTTAAATGTTGAGAGAAGAAATGAGGAAAGAAAAGAAAATAAATTTGAAAGTAAATGGTGTTAGTACTCGGGTTGCCTCCCGAGAACCGCTCGTTTATAGTCTTAAGCTAAACTGTCCTTGACTTTGAAAAATTTTTAGGGAGGTTTAAAGGTTTGAAGATTTTCCCTCTTGCTGACAATTTTATTTTCGTGGCAAAGTTTAGGTCGAGAAGCGTTTACCTTGAAATTGCAGAATATTGGATTGCTTACCTCGACTATTTTGTGTGGGAAAACATTGTGTACCTGGAGGAGTATTTCTTCCTTTTTCTTCAAGTCTGTTGAAGTGATGTGATGATTGGCTTTGTCTAACAGCACCTGGTCTCCTATTTTAAAATGATTTGATGTCCCTATGAGCTCTTCTGGTGGTTCCTTTGGTTTTACTTCGTGTGGATCCGACTTTTCTTTGACGTGTATCCTCTTCTAGATTGTCGATCTTCGGTTTTGTTTCTGGTGTGATTCTTCTGTGACGACTTGGGGGCTATGAGTTGGCTTAGGTTTGATGCATTGTGATGTTTCCTGTGATGAAGGTTGAACAATTTGATTATCTATTGAAATGACTTTCTTACCTTCATCTTCTGTTGTTTTGGCTGAGTCGAGAGCTTGAAGATTGATCGATTCTTCACCTACACGAAGTATGAGTTCTCCTGTGGCAACATCACTTTTAGTCTTGGCAGTTGCAAGAAAAGGTCTTCCTAAAATTAAAGGGATTGAATTTTCCTCATCCATGTCTAAAACAACAAAATCTACTGGGAAAACAAATTTATCGATTTTTACTAAAACATCTTCAATAATGCCCCTAGGAATTCTAACAGTTTTATCAGCTAGTTGAATACTCATCCTAGTTTGTTTGGGCTTCCATAGACCTAATCGTTTAAACAGTGCATAAGGCATGACATTTATACTTGCCCCTAAATCAGCTAACACATTATCAATAGTTAAACTACCAATTAAACATGGAATCGTAAAACACCCTGGATCTTTTAATTTCTGTGGTAGTCTGTTCTGTAGCATTTCTGAGCATGTTGCGTTGAGTTCCACATGGTGCTCTTCATCTATTTTGCATTTTTTCGTCAAGATCTGTCTTAAAAATCTCCTTGAGTCAGGCATTTGAAAAAGAGCTTCAAGAAGTGGTAAGTTAATATGTAATTTCTTTAAAAGTTTTAGAAACTTACTGAATTGTTCCTCTGAGTCCTCTTTTTTCAATGCTTCGGGATAAGGTACGCGAGGTTAGTATTCTTTGATTACTGGTTTTGGCTTTTCGTGAGCTACCTCTGTTTTACCTTTTTCTTCCCTAGTTTCTTGTGCTGATGTGGGCTTGTCTACCTTTGTACCCTATTGAGATGTGATGGTTTGGATCTGCTCTTTTGGATTTATTTCTGTGTTGCTTGGTAGACGTCCTTGTTGACGTTCAAAAATTAGCTTTTTGAGATGTCCTACTGACCTAGTAAGTTCTCCAACTTGATTCTCAATCCCTTTGATTGATTTTTGTTGTTCATCAAGTGTTGCTTCAGTCTTTTGGAGATGAGAATCTGTAGCTGCCATGAATTTTGTCAGCATCTCTTGAAGGTTTGATTTCTTTTCCTGTGGATAGGGCTGATTTTGTAATTTAGAGGAGGTTGCTGCCTTTGATTTCCTTGATTTCCTTGTCCTCCCCACGAAAAATTTGGGTGGTTCCTCCAACCCGCGTTATAAGTGTTACTATAAGGATTATTATTAGATCTAAAATTGTTACCTATATAGTTTATGCCTTTCGTTATGCACTTTTGGTTGGTAGGGTGGGTACTCAAAATTCGCCACATTTCCACTCGCTTCGCATTGCATTACTGGATGTACCTGCGAAGAACATAAATTATCAAGCTTTTTATTCATTAACTCCACCTGCATTGACAGTATTGTCACTGCGTCTATATTAAAAACTCCGGTTGATTTTTTCGGTTTAGCCCTTGTAATTTTCCATTGATAGGTGTTCAACGACATCTCCTCAATAAAATCGTAAGCCGCTTCAGGAGTTTTGTTATTCAAAGTTCCATCGGCTGATGAATCAATCATTTGCCTAGTTGGAGAATTCACACCATTGTAAAAAGTTTGGACTTGAAGCCACAAAGGTAATCCATGGTGTGGACATCTTCTCAAGAGGTCCTTGTATCTCTCCCATGCATCATATAATGTTTCAACGTCATTCTACACAAAAGAAGATGCCATTCCTAAATTTGGCCGTTTTGGCTGGTGGAAAATATTTTAAAAGAAATTTTTCGGTCATTTGATCCCATGTGGTGATTGACCCTCGTGGTAACGAGTTCAACCACTGCTTTGCTTTATTCCTTAATGAAAAAGGGAATAACCGAAAACGTATGGCATCATCAGAAACGCCATTTATTTTAAAGGTATCACAGAATTCTAAAAAAATTAGATATATGAGTATTTGGATCTTCATCCTGCAAACAATCAAATTGAACAAGCTGTTGAATCATTTGTATTGTGTTAGGCTTTAATTCAAAATTATTAGCGACTATAGCGAGCCTAACAATACTAGATTTTGCTCTGTCAAATTAGGTTTAGCATAATCATACATAGTCTGTGAGCATTCTGTTCTTGCACATTTGGCGGTGGATTGTTTTCGTCCATCCCTTGATGGGATTGGATCGATCTTGTTGTTCTTCTCTTTGGTAGTCTAGAGCTCATCTAATTTCTCTGCGATTTCTGCGAGCGATAACTTCAATGTCACTTTCGTATGCTAAAGGTCCTCTCGGGTTCCTTCTAGTCATAAACTAGAGGTACCTGCTAGGAAAAGAAAGAAAAAAAATTTAGAAAAACAAAGATATATATAGAAAAATAAGAAAAATTTAAAAATAAAAATAATGGCTAAAGTAATAGAAATAGAGCTTTCTTAATATTTTAGAGTTCCCTGGCAACGGCGCCAAAAACTTGATCGTGTCAAACAGTAGAGTTTTAATATATATAAAAAGAGTGATCGAACCTGTAGACTCACTATGACAACGATAGAGGCAAGTGCACCTATCGACAGTAGTATAGCTTAGGCAAGAATATCTTATCGAACCCAAGGGAACCTAAAAGTACTACTACTCACTTTCTTTCTATTATTTAGCCTGAAATATGGAGTGATTGGTTTATTAAACTAATGAAAAACTAAACTAGATGCAAAGACAAAAGAATTAATGGGAGAAAGACTTTAGGAAAACTCAGTTGATGAAGACGATACCTCAGGAAGAATCCACCTATGACTTCACTTCTTATTTATTCCCCAAACCATATGATTTCTTTACTTAGCTTGATCCGTGAGACTCCCTAACCTATATTAAACCCTCTCTCGAGGCGAATAACGTCTAACCTTAGGTTAATTAGTGGAACTCTCGTTCTCTTATAATAACCCCCTAAGGAAGCAGTAAATGGATCAATGGATTCCCATATTAGGTTTCACCCTAATCCGACAAAATCTCGTAACCCTATCTCTAGGCGCCCGATCAACTCCGCTCAATTATGCTAGATCTACTCTTAGGTAGGGTCTATTCCTCCTCCACCTAAGCACATCGATTAAATTAAGCAACATAATTAAGAACAAACAAGTACTTATCATATAATTTAGAAATCAAATAACAAAATCCGTCATAGGCTTCAACCCCTTCAGGTATCTAAAGGGTTTAGTTCATAACTAAAGAAGAAAATATCTCAAGAGAAAAGATAAAACAAAACATAGGAAATCCCTAAAAGCCCCTGAAGGAATTGAAGGAGAGATCCTCTATCTTGAATGGAGTTCCGGCTTCTTGAGATGGATCAACTGGCTATCTTCAAGTGATTCCCTACACGATGAAAGCTTCAGCAAAAGCCTCTGCAAAAAGCCATCCCTGGAATAGCTGCCTTGGGTTATTTATATAGGCCTTTTTGAGATGCTTTACTTGGCTCCTAAGTACCTCTTTCAAGTAGAATTACTATTAGGGTGTTTAAGTAGACTTAGGAGTATATTTCTTTGGCTTCAAGCATCTAAATCTGAGTGAAATTATTCTCTCCTGCGGCAGGGGCGCGGCCATGGCACACGCCCGTGTAAATCGTGATTGGGCCGTGTCTCGATTCTGTCATTTTGGGCACGACCATGTAAGTCAGGATTCAGGCCGTGCTTCAGGTCTGTCGATTGGGATGCAGCCATATAGCTCACCAGGCACGTCCGTGTGTGGTAAATGGATGATGCACGACTGTGTGTGACGGAGTTGAGGCCGTGCTCTAGGTAATCAGCGAGGCACGATCGTGTGGGCTTTGGGCCAGGCCGTGCCAAATTCTTGGGTTGGCCCAATTTAGTCCGTTTTAAGCCTGTTTTTCGTTCTTTTTATCCTTAGGTTCTTTCCTGAGTATTAAACATGAAAAGAAAGGATTAAGAGCACCTTTTTACATAAATCAATGATAATTCATCCAAAAGCATACTAAATGTGGGATTAAAATATGTTACTTTTACGGTTTATCAAGCACTCATAAGTCGAACCTGAAAAGTTAACCCATAGGCTTGCCTGAAAATCAAATCTCCACCACTGTATATGAGATGATACACAGATCAAAAGGTCTTTATCAGGGTTGTAACGAGGCTAAGGTTCAGGGTGTGGATACAGGCTGAATTAGAGGGTTAGAATCGAGACTGACTTGACAAATTACCTAACTAGAAACGATGAACTAAATATGAATATTTACATAGAATGAAAACTAATAATACCACTATTGATAATTACTCTATAATAAATAGTATTTTCATCACTTAAAATTTGATAATACTTTAATACGAGCTTTTTCTTCAACAATTGGAATTTAAATGCTCTAAGATTTTTTTTATATATACTACTAATATTGAATATACTAGGGTTTTTTTTAAGAACAAACTAAAATATTACATCATAAATGATAAATGTAACTCTTGAACTAATATAATTTGATAACTTAATCAAATCAAACATTGATTAAAGGGTAGTCAAAAGAAAGGGTGATAACAAATACAAAGGGGTTTTGGGTTAATATTAGTGGGTGAGTCAATAAAAAGGTTGTTAAGATTCAACTGGGTTCACTAGGGGTTAATTTGTGAAGGTAGGCTTTTTATGGAGTAAGTGGGTTAAATCCTAGGTGCCTTTATCATCTCTGTATGTCAAATCAAAAGTGTGGTCTCGACCTGTATAAACGAGGCAAGTTCTAGAATAACAGTTCAAAGTTGACACACTCATAATCAATAATGTGAGCATGAAAAAGAAAATATGCTATATAAGGCTCAAAATCTCACAAAAATTTTGGGTGTTTTTGACATCAATCCTTATAAATTCCAAATTTCAAGGTAATACTCAAATTCAGTTCAACGACCCATTAATTTTAATTTTTAGAAAGTAGACTTACCATGCCTGATTCTCTAGTATTCTTCAAATTTAATCATCAATGCACAATTAACTATGACTTACTCTAAAATATATCAATAAAAATCATAAATCATTAGAAATTTCATCCTAATTAGTAATATGAGAAAAATACTTGAAAACAAGACTAAATTCAGGATTTGAAAATAATGCAAAAAGTTAGGTACTTTTACCCCCCCACACTTAAGATGTACATTGCCCTCAATGTACAAAGATAGATAAACAATTATGTAATAATAAAATCAAAAGAGAAGGGGAGAAGTAACACTTCCTAAATTTTTGGATGAAGTCTATGAAAAGAAACCGGATAAGATTGGAGGTGAACGTGGGAAAGCGTCTCGAACTGTTTGAAATTGAATCCTCGAAGTTGCCGGCTTGGTTTTATTGTATCCTAAGCTAAATCTAAATGCCATAAAGAATAAGAAGAAGAAAATAAAATAAAATAAAGTAAAAAAATAATGATGAAATAAAATAATAACAAAAATAAATAATGGAAAATGAAAGACAACTAGAAAAATAGGGAATGAGGTTTAAATAGAGATGTAGCCCGTGTTTTGGGATTTTGAATTTTGAACGCATTCAGGGTGTTCGGGCATGGCTGTGGGTGTCGTGGCATGCCCGTTTCTTTCTTCACACGGTCATTTAATACGAGCGTGCTCCTCTCATGTTCAATAAGTCAGAATGTTGGCACGGTTGGGAGGCACGGCCGTGTTTAGCCCGTGCTTGACAAGTCAGTAACCTCGCACGGGGCGTCGGCACGGGCGTGGACTATTATCACCACCCATGTTGGGAAAAGAAATTTTTCTATGTCGTGCACGGCTACTGGCATGCCCATGGTTCATCCCCTGGCTTCCACACGGCCACGGGCACGCCCGTGGCTAGGGCCGTGTGGCCTAGAAATCTGCTCTTTGGTGAGTTTATGGTTAGGTGCTAAAAAGAAAAAAATAAAAGAAAAAAATAAAAATAAAAAATGTAAAAATCGGGTTAGTGCTTTGGTTGCCTCCTGAGAAGCGCTCGTTTATAGTCTTAGCTAGACTTTACCTCTCATTCGTATGGTCATGGTGGTTTGAAGAGGTGAAAATCCTTTCTCATGTGATCACTTCAGTTATGGATATATAGTTTAAGTTGAGTAATGTTTACCTCAAAAGTGTCAAATTTAGGATTGCTGACCTTGACTGTGCCGTATAGGAAGACATTAAGTACCTCAAAAGTGATTTCTTCGTTTGTCTTGAGGTTTGAGTTGGTGATTCAAGGGTCTTCTTTATTCAACAATACCTGATCTCCTAATTTGAAGTGATTCGTTGTTCCTATTAGCTCGTCTGGGGGCTCCTTCGATTTCACCTCGTGCGGTTCCTGTTCCTCTTTGATTTGTGTTTCCTGCTCTTTTAATTTGTCAACCCTAAGACTTTGTTCCTTATGTATTTCTTCTTTTTTGGCACGAAGTCTAAGATCTAGCTCAGCTAAGTGATTTCGTGATGCTTCCTGTAAAGAAGGTTGAACCAAATGATTATCAATAGAATTAACGTTCGTACCTTTATTACTCAGTGTCCTAGCTGAGTTAAGAGCTTGAAGAGTGATTGTTTCGTCGTCTACACAAAGTGTGAGTTCACCAAATTCTTCGGCTGTGTGGTCTTTCTTTATTACATCGGAATATGGCACACGAGGTTGGTACTCTATAATTTTCGATTTTGGTAAATCATGGCACACCTCAACCTTATCTTTTCTTACCACAGGTTCTTCCCTTGGGTTTGGTTCTACTAACAATTCACTGTTATGAGCTTGTACGGCTTGGGGCCCATGATTCGGCTCAAGTTTGTAGCCTTGTGGTGTTTCTTGTGGTGAAAGTTGAACAATTTGAATATCAACTGAATTTACTTTCTCACCTTCATCACTTAATGTCCTGGCCGAGTCAAAAGCTTGTAAACTGATTGATTCGTCACCTACACGAAGAATGAGTTCTCCTGTACCAACATCAATTTTAGTCCTGGCAGTTGCTAGAAAGGGTTTTCCTAAAATTAAAGGAATCGAATTGTCCTCATTCATGTCTAAGACAACAAAATCTACTGGGAATATGAATTTATCAATTTTGATGAGAACATTTTCTATTATACCCCTAGGAATTCTGGTAGTTTTATTAGTTAACTGAATGCTCATCCTAGTTTGTCTGGGTTTCCCTAGACCTAGTTGTTTAAACATTTTATAAGGCATAACATCGATGCTTGACCCTAAATCAGCTAAAGCATTATCAATAGATAAATTACAAATTAAACATGGAATTATAAAAATCCCTGTGTCTTTTTGCTTCTGTTGTAGTCTATTCTGTAACATTACTGAGCATGATGCGTTTAATTCCACATGGTGCTCCTCGTCTAATTTGCGTTTGCTTGTCAAGAACTATCTTAAAGATTTCCTCAAGTCTGGCATCTGAAAAAGAGCTTCAAGAAGAGGTAAGTTAATATGTAATTTCTTTAAGAGTTTAAGAAACTTATCGAACTGTTCCTCTGAATCGTCTTTTTTCATTGCTTAGGGATAAGGTATGCGAGGTTGGTACTCCTTGATTACTGGTTTTGACTTTTCTTGTGTTACCTCTACCTTACCTTCGTCTACCTTGGCTTTTTGTATTGGATTGGGTTCATCTAACCGTTTACTGGCATGAGCTGTGATAGCTTGATTTTGCTCCTTTGGATTGATCTCAGTATTACTAGGTAGACGTCCTTGCGGTCATTTCGACATCAAATTTGCGAGTTGTTCGACTGCATTAGTGGCTGCCTTGACTGACTTAGTAAGTTTCTCGAATCGGTTCTCGTTGCTTTTACTTGTTTTGTCAGTTTCTTGGAAACGATTTTTTGTGTTTGCCATGAATTTTTTCAGCATCTCTTCAAGATTCGGCTTCTCTTCTTGTTGGTGAGGTGGTTGTTGAAAATCTAGAGGAAATTTCGATCTTTGGCTATTTTGATCATCCCACGAGAAATTGGGATGGTACTTCCAACCTGCATTATAAGTGTCACTATAAAAATTATTTTGATATCTAGAATAGTTACCTGTATAGTGAGCTTGCTCGTTTTCCTTGCCATATCCGTAGGGTGGGTACTCAGGATTCGCTACGCCTCCTATATTCGAATCATATTGTATTTCTGGACGTATCTGCGAGGGGCTATACCAATCATCAATCTTTTTATTCATCATCTCTAACTGATTAGATAACCTAGTGACCATGTCGAGGTTGAAGACACTGGCTGTTTTAGTAGGAATTGTTCTCATGACTTGCCACTGATAATTATTCAGTGCCATCTTTTCCATAGACTAAAATTTTCTACCAAAAGTAAAATGGAGAAAAAAAATTAGCAAAGTAAAAAAAAAATAGATTGTAATAAAAAAATTGGCTAAAGTAATAGAAATAGAGCTTTCTTAATATTTTAGTGGTCCCCGACAATGGCGCCAAAAACTTGATCGTGTCAAACTGTCGAGTTTTAATATTTATAAAAAGAATGATCAAACCTGTAGACTAACTATGACAATGATAGAGGCAAGTGCACCTATCGAACAATAGTATAGTTTAGGCAAGAGTATCTTATCGAACCCAAGGGAACCTAAAAGTACTACTACTCACTTTCTTTCTATTATTTAGCCTGAAAATTGGAGTGATTGGTTTATTAATCTAAAAACTAATGAAATACTTAAACTAAATGCAAAGACAAAAGAATGAAACTTTGGGAAAAGACTGTGGAAAAACTCAATTGATTACGACGATACCCTCAGGAAGAATCCACCTATGACTTCACTCATTATTTATCCCTAAACCATATGATTTCTTTACTTAGCTTGATCCGTGAGACTCCCTAACCTATATTAAACCCTCTCTCGAAGTGAATAACATTTAACCTTAGGTTAATTTAACCTTAGGTTAATTAGTGGAACTCTCATTCTCTTATAATAACCCCCTAAGGAAGCAGTAAATTGATCAATGGACTCCCATATTAGGTTTCACCCTAATCCGGCAAAATCTCGTAACCCTATCTCTAGGCGTTCGATCAACTCCGCTTAATTATGCTAGATCTATTCTTAGGCAGGGTCTATTCCTCCTCCACCTAAGCACATCAAATTAAATTAAGCAACATAATTAAGAACAAACTAAGTACGTATCATATAATTTAGAAATGAAATAACAAAATCCATCATAGGTTTCATCCCCTTCAGGTATCTGAGGGGTTTAGTTCATAACAAAGTAGGAAAACATCTCAAGAGAAAATATAAAACAAAACAAAAGAAATCCCAAAAACCCCCTGAAGGAATTGAAGAGGAGATCATCCGTCTTGAGTAGAATCTCGACTTCTTGAGATGGATAACTGGCTATCTTCGAGTAATTCCCTGAATAAAAGCTCTGGTAGAAAACTCTGCCTCCTGTTTCGGCTTCTGTCGAACTCCCCTTTTTAGTTGCTACCTTGGGTGTTTATATAGGCTTTGAGGTGATTTACTTGGCTCCTAAGTATCCTAATTCAAGTAGAATTCCTCCTAGGATGTTTAAGTTGACTTAGTAATGTGTTTCTTTGCCTCTAAGCATCCAAATCTTAGTGAAATTTCTCTTTCACGCGGTAGGGGCATGGCCATGGTACATGCCCATGTAAATCGTCTTCAGGCCGTGTCTCAATTCTGTCGATTGGGGCACGACCGTGTAAATCATGGCATGGCCGTGTGAAGTAATTTGACAACGACCGTGTGGCTTGAAGTCTAGGCCGTGTCAATTTCCTCTTTGGCCTAAATTGGCCCGTTTTAAGCCCATTTCTCGTTCTTTTCATCTTTAGGTGCTTTCCTGAGTATAAGACATGAAAAGAAAGGATTAAGAGCACCTTTTTACATAAATCAGAGATAAATCATTGAAAAGCATACTAAATGTGGGATTGAAATATGTTACTTTTACAGTTTATCACTAACCCTAGGTTTATTAATTAAAATCTCTTTCTAATTAAAACCCCTAGAATCGCATTAACTCGATCTATGGACTTCAATATTAGGTTTCACCCTAATCCGACAAAATCTCATCACTCTATCTCTAGCGCGCAATCAACTCCATTTAATTATGCTAGATCTACTCTTAGGCAGGGACTTTTGCTCCACCACTTAAGCACATTCAACTTAAATCAATATTGCGGAAATATTAACACAAGAATTAAGCTCACATAATTAAGAACAAATCAAGTATTTATCATATAGCTCAGAAAACAATAACAAGATCCGTATTAGGTTTCATCCCCTTCAGTATCTGAAGGGTTTAGTTCATAACAATAAAAGAAAACATCTCAGAAGAAAAGATACAACAAAACATAAGAAATCCCTAAAAATCCCTGAAGGAATTGAAGGAGAAATCCACCGTCTTGAGTAGAATTTTGGCTTCTTGAGATGGATCAATTGGCTATCTTCGAGTGATTCCCACAAATCTGGCCTTTCTGGCTCGGCTCCTTGGCCTAACTAACTGCCCCCTTGAAGGTTATGCTTAGGGTGTTTATATAGGCTCTTGGAATGCTTTATTTGGCCCCTAAGTATCCTAAACTGAGTGGAATTCCTACTTGGGTGTTTGAATAGGCTTTGGAATGTGTTTCTTTGCCTTCAAGTATCCAAATTCGAGTAAAACTCCTCTTGGCCGCAGTAGGGACACGGCCATGGGACACGCCCGTGTGAATCGATTTCAGGCCATGGTTGAGTGTACTGAAGAGACACGCCCATGTGTTTTGGGGTCCAGGCCTTGTTAGAGTAAATTACGGAGGCACAGCCGTGTGGTCTTGGGCCCAGGCCGTGTCGATTTCTTTTTTGGCCCAATTTGGTCCGTTTTAAGCCCGTTTCTCATTCTTTTCGTCCCTAGGTGCTTTCCTAACTATAAAACATGAAAAGAAAGGATTAAAGCACCTTTTTACACAATTCAGGGAATAAATCATCCAAATGTATGCTAAATGTGGGATTAAAATATGTTACTTTTACGGTTTATCATTTATCCACTTTGAAGAGAGTTTTCCATGTTAAATTTGTGTGTTCAATTTCTCAATTTCTTCCACTATTGTTTACTTGTTCGTTGCTTAATCGGGTCAATCCCCAACAAATGATATCAAAGTCAGGTTCAATTTGTTGTAGATCAACCCAATCAAAGATGGCATCAACAAGGTTTGACATTTAGAAGTTCGATGGTGTCACAAATTTCAACCTGTGGTAAGTTTGAATGATGACAATTCTAGTTCAGACTAGCTTGAAAAATGTCGTTATCAAGAAAAAGTCTGAGAATGTAGATCAGAATGAACGGAAAGAGCTTGATGAAAAGGCCACGTCTGCAATCCAGTTGTGCCTTGCGAATAGGATATTTCAAGAGGTATTGATGGAGAAAACATCATCTAACTGGTGGAAAATGTTAGAAGTTCTTTATGCGATTAAGTATCTAGCTAACCATTTAGTGTTGAAACAACAACTATTTACATTTTGCTTGAACGAAGGTGAGCTTCTTAGAGATCACTGAAAAACCGTAAAAGTAACATATTTTAATCCCACATTTAGTATGCTTTTGGATGATTTAGCCCTTGATTTATGTAAAAAGGTGCTTTTAATCCTTTCTTTTCAAGTTTATACTTAGGAAAGCACCCGAGGATGAAAAGAATGAGAAACGGGCTTAAAATAGGCAAATTTGGGCCAAAGAGGAAATTGACATGGCCTGGACTTCAAGCCACATGGCTGTGCCTCGTCAAATTACTTAACACGACCATGCCACAATTTACACGGCCGTGCCCCAATCGATAAAATCGAGACACAGCCTGAAGACGATTTACACGGGCGTGTACCATGGTCGTGCCCCTGCCACGAAAAAGAGCAATTTCACTCAGATTTGGATGCTTGGAGGCAAAGAAACACATTCCTAAGTCTACTTAAACATCCTAGGAGGAATTCTACTTGAATTAGGATACTTAGGAGCCAAGTAAAGCATCTCAAAGCCTATATAAACACCCAAGGTAGCAACTAAAAAGGGGAGTTAAGCAGAAGCTGAAACATGGGAGAAAGTATTAGGCAGAAGTTTTCTACCAGAGCTTTTATTCAGGGAATTACTCGAAGATAGCCAGTTGATCCATCTCAAGAAGCCGGAGTTCTACTCAAGACAGAGGATCTCCTCTTCAATTCCTTCGGGGTTTTAGGATTTCTTATGTTTTGTTTTATCTTTTCTCTTGAGATGTTTTCTTATTTTGTTATGAACTAAACCTTCGAGATACCAAGGGATGAAACCTATGATGGATTTTGTTATTTGATTTCTAAATTATATGATAAGTACTTAGTTTGTTCTTAATTATGTTGATTAATTTAATCTGATGTGCTTAGGTGGAGGAGGAATAGACCCTACCTAAGAGTAGATCTAGCATAATTAAGCGGAGTTGATCGCACGCCTAGAGATAGGGTGACGAGATTTTGCCGGATTAGGGTGAAACCTAATATGTGAATCCATTGATCGATTTACTGCTTCCTTAGGGGGTTATTATAAGAGAACGAGAGTTCCACTAATTAACCTAAGGTTAGACGTTATTCGACTCGAGAGAGGGTTTAATATAGGTTAGGGAGTCTCACGGATCAAGCTAAGTAAAGAAGTCATATGAATTAAAAGTTAGATAACAAGAGAAGTCATAGGTGGATTCTTCCTGAGGGTATTGTCGTAAGCAACTGAGTTTTTCCATAGTCTTTTCCCAAAGTTTCATTCTTTTGTCTTTGCATCTAGTTTAGTTTTTCATTAGTTTTTAGATTAATAAACCGATTACTCCATATTTTAGGCTAAATAATAGAAAGAATGTGAGTAGTAGTACTTTTAGGTTCCTTTGGGTTCGATATAATAATCTTGCCTAAACTATACTATTGTTCGATAGGTGCACTTGCCTCAATCATTGTAATAGTTAGTCTACAGGTCCGATCATTCTTTATAAATATTAAAACTCGACTGTTTGACACGATCAAGTTTTTGGCGCCGTTGCCGGGGAACTAAAATATTAAGAAAGCTTAATTTTTATTACTTTAGCCAATTTTTTTATTACAATTTATTATTATTTATTATTTATTATTTTTTTTACTTTGCTAATTTTTTCCTTTATTTTGCTTTTGGCAGAAAATTTTAGTCTCTGGAAAAGATGGCATTGAATAATTATCAGTGACAAGGCATGGGGGCAATTCCTACTAATGCAACTAGTGTTTTCAACCTCGATGTGGTCACCAGGTTATCTAATCAGTTAGAGATGATGAATAAAAAATTTGATGATTGGTATAGTCCCTCGCAGGTACACCCAGAAATACAATATGATTCGAATCTAGGAGGCGTGGTGAATCTTGAGTACCCACCCTACGGACGTGGAATGGAAAATGGGTAAGCTCACTATACAGGTAACTATTCTAGATATCAAAATAATTTTTATAGTGACACTTATAATGCAAGATGGAAGTACCATCCCAATTTCTCGTGGGATGATCAAAATAGCCAAAGATCGGAACTTCCTCTAGATTTTCAACAACCACCTCACCAACAAGAAAAGGAGCCGAATCTTGAAGAGATGCTGACAAAATTCATGGCAAACACTGAAAATCATTTCCAAGAAACTGAGAAAACACTTAAAATCAACAAGAACCGATTCGGGGAACTTACTAAGTCAGTCAAGGCAGACACTAATGCAGTCGAACAACTCGCAAAGACAATGTTAGAACGACCGCAAGGACATCTACCAAGTAACACCGAGATTAAACCGAAGGAGCAAATTCAAGCTATCTCAGCCCATGCCAGTAAAAGGGTTAGATGAACCCAATCCAATACAAAAAGCCAAGGTAAACGAAGGTAAGGTAGAGGTAACACAAGAAAAGTCGAAACCGGTAATCAAGGAGTACCAACCTCGCATACTTTATCTCGAAGAAATGAAAAGAGACGATTCAGAGGAACAGTTCGGTAAGTTTCTTAAACTCTTAAAGAAATTACATATTAACTTACCTCTTCTTGAAGCTCTTTTTTAGATACCAGACTCGAGGAAATTTTTAAGACAGCTCTTGACCAACAAACGCAAATTAGACGAAGAGCACCACGTGGAGCTAAACGCAATGTGCTTAGCAATTCTTCAAAATAAACTGCCATGAAAATTAAAAGATCCAGGCAGTTTTACAATCCCATGTTTAATTGGTAGTTTATCTATTGATAATGCGTTAGCGGATTTAGGGGAAAGCATCAATGTTATGCCTTACAAAATGTTTAAACAACTAGGTCTAGGGAAACAAGACAAACTAGTATGAGTATTCAATTAACTGATAAAACTATAAGAATTCCTAGGGGTATAATAGAAAATTTTCTAATCAAAATTGATAAATTCGTATTCCCAGTAGACTTTTTCATTTTAGACATGGATGAGGACAACACGATCCCCTCAATTTTAGGAAGACCCTTTTTAGCAACTGCCAAAGCTAAAATTGATATATATGCAGGAGAACTCATACTTCATGTAGGTGACGAGATAGTCACTCTTCAAGCTCTTGACTTGGCCAGAACATCAAGTGATAAAGGTGAGAAAGTAAATTCAGTTGATAACCAACTTGTTCAACCTTCATTGCAGGAAACACCACAAAGCTACAAACCTGAGCTGGATCATAGACCACGTGCTAATAAAGAAGAATTACATGAGGAACTAGAACCACACGAAGTGAAACTGAAGGAAACCCTAGACGAGCTGATAAGAACAACAAATCACATCAAAATAGAGGATCAGGTATTGTTGAATAAGGAAGACCCTCGAATCACCAATTCAGAACTCAAGGCAAACGAAGAAATCACTTTTGAGGTACTTAATGTCTTCCTATACTGAGACAAATCGAGGTAAGCAATCCTAAATTCAACACTTTTGAGGTAAACATTACTCGACTTAAACTTTATATCCATAACCGAGTTGATCGCATGAGAAAGGATTTCCACCTCCTCAAACCACCATGATTGTGCGTACAACAGGTAAGTCTAGCTTAAGACTTTAAACGAGCGCTTCTCGGGAGGCAACCCGAGTACTAACCGTACTAATTAGTTTGGTTTTATTTATTTTCGTATTTAGGCATAGATTTCCATACCCACACAACCTTGCACACGGCCGTGGCCGTGGCTGTGTGGACACCACGACTAGGCACATGAGCGTGCACCTTATCTCTATTTAATTATTTACTTTTATTTATATTTTTTATTTTTATTTTTATTTTTATTTTTACTTCATTTATTATTTTCTCCTTTTTCTCAATGGCATTTAGATTTAGCTTAGGATACAATAAAACCAAGCCGGCTACTTTAAGGATTCAATTTCAAACGGTTCGAGACACTTCCCCACGTTCACCTCTAATCCTATCCGGTTTCTTTTTATAGACTTCATCCAAAAAATTCAGGAAGTGTTACTTTCCCCTTCTCTTTTGATTTTATTATTACATAATTGTTTATCTATCTTTGTACATTGAGGGCAATGTACATCTTAAGTGTGGGGGGGTAAAAGTGTCAAACTTTTTGCATTATTCTCAAAATCTTGAATTTAGTCTTGATTTGAAAGTATTTTTTTTCATGTTACTAATTAGGATGAAATTTCTAATGATTTATGATTTTTATTGATATGTTTTAGATTAAGTCATAGTTAATTGTGCATTGATGATTAAATTTGAAGAATACTGGAGAATCAGGCATGGTAAGTCTACTTTCTAAAAATTAAAATTGATGGGTCGTTGAACTGAATTTGAGTATTACCTTGAAATTTGGAATTTATAAGGATTGATGTCAAAAACACCCATAATTTTTGTGAGATTTTGAGCCTTATAGAGCATATATTCTTTTTTATGCTCACTTTATTGATTATGAGTGTGTCAACTTTGAACTGTTATTCTAGAACTTGCCTCGTTTAGACATGTCGAGACCACACTTTTGATTTGATATACAGAGATGATAAAGACACCTAGGATTTAACCCATTCACACCACTAAAAGCCTACCTACATAATTAACCCCTAGTGAACCCTTTTTAATCCTAACAACCCTTTTTATTGATTTACTCGCTAATATTAACTCGAAAACCCTTTGAATTTGTTATCACCATTCTTTTGACTACCCTTTAATCGAGGTTTGATTTGATTAAGTTATCAATTATATTAGTTCAAGAGTTATATTTATCATTTATGATGTAATATTTTAGTTTGTTCTTAAAAAAACCAAGTATATTCAATATTGGTAGTATATAAAAAACTTAGAGCATTTAAATTCCAATTGTTGAAGAAAAGATCGTATTAAAGTATTATCAAATTTTAAGTGATGAAAATACTCTTTATTATAGAGTAATTATTAATAATGGTATTACTAGTTTTCATTCGATGTAAATATTCATATTTGGTTCATTGTTTCTAGTTAGGTAATTTGTCAAGTCAGTCTCGGTTCTAACCCTCTAATTCAGCCGTATCCACACCCTTAACCTTAGCCCTGCTACAACCACGATAAAGACCTTTTGATCATGTATCATCTCATATCTGATGGTGGAGATTTGATTTTCGAGCAAGCCTATGGGATTAACTTTTCAAGTTCGACTTATGAGTGCTTATTCTTGAACCTTAAACACTTTGAGCGATTTGAGTGAACCTTCAGTAAGGATGTCAATCCTTGTCAGTTTTGAATTAAAGGTAATTATTCAGATGAGGGGAGACACCTATATTTTCGTACTACAAAGGTATGACTTATCGTGATTGAATCTTTAGGACTCTTTGAGTTAAATTATCCATGTATAAATTATCTATGAATTATGATGAGACATTGTAGATAGGAATTATAAATTATAGAAAGTTCGTTTTAATTGTAAGTTGAGAATTTTGCTTGAGGACACGTAAAAGCTTAAGTGCGGGGGTATTTGATAAACCGTAAAAGTAACATATTTTAATCCCACATTTAGTATGCTTTTGGATGATTTAGCCCTTGATTTATGTAAAAAGGTGCTTTTAATCCTTTCTTTTCATGTTTATACTCAGGAAAGCCCCCGAGGACAAAAAGAACGAGAAACAGGCTTAAAACGGGCCAATTTGGGCCAAAAAGGAAATCGACTCGGCCTGGACTTTAAGTCACACGGTCGTGCCTCGTCAAATTAATTCAAATGGCCATGCCACAATTTACACGGCCGTGTCCCAATCGACAGAGTCGAGACACGGCCTGAAGACGATTTACACGGGCGTGTACCATGGCGTGCCCTACCATGGAAAGAGCAATTTCACTCGGTTTGGATGCTTGAGGCAAAGAAACACATTCCTAAGTCTACTTAAACATCCTAGGAGTAATTCTACTTGAATTAGGATACTTAGGAGCCAAGTAATGCATCTCAAAGCCTATATAAACACCCAAGGTAGCAACTAAAAAAGGGAGTTCGCGAAGCAAACAGGGGAGAAAGTTTTAGCGTAAGCTTTACGCGAGCTTTATTCGTGGAATTACTCGGAGATAGCAGTTGATCCATCTCAAAAGCCGAGTTCTACTCAAGACAGAGGATCTCCTCTTCAATTCCTTCAGGGGGTTTTAGGGATTTCTTATGTTTTGTTTTATCTTTTCTCTTGAGATATTTTCTTATTTTGTTATGAACTAAACCCTTCAGATACCTGAAGGGGATGAAACCTATGATGGATTTTGTTATTTGATTTCTAAATTATATAATAAGTACTTAGTTTGTTCTTAATTATGTTTCTTAATTTAATCTGATGTGCTTAGGTGGAGGAGGAATAGACCCTGCCTAAGAATAGATCTAGCATAATTAAGCAGAGTTGATCGCACGCCTAGAGATAGGGTGACGAGATTTTGCCAGATTAAGGTGAAACCTAATATGGGAATCCATTGATCGATTTACTACTTCCTTAGGGGGTTATTATAAGAGAACGAGAGTTCCACTAATTAACCTAAGGTTAGACGTTATTCGCCTTGAGAGAGGGTTTAATATAGGTTAGGGAGTCTCACGGATCAAGCTAAGTAAAGAAGTCATATGAATTAAAAGTTAGATAACAAGAGAAGTCATAGGTGGATTCTTCCTGAGGGTATCGTCGTAATCAACTGAGTTTTTCCATAGTCTTTTCCCAAAGTTTCATTCTTTTGTCTTTGCATCTAGTTTAATTTTTCATTAGTTTTTAGATTAATAAACCAATCACTCCATATTTTAGGCTAAATAATAGAAAGAAAGTGAGTAGTAGTAATTTTTGGCTCCTTTGGGTTTGATAAAATAATCTTGCCTAAACTATACTATTGTTCGATAGGTGCACTTGCCTCAATCATTGTCATAGTTAGTCTACAGGTCCGATCATTCTTTATAAATATTAAAACTCGACTGTTTGACACGATCAATCACATTAGTCAATTTATTAATTTTTTGAATGATTTAAAGAATCTTGAGGTTAAGATTGACAATGAAGATCAGATTATGCTATTATTGTGCTCTTTGCCCTCTTTATACAAGTCTTTTAGGGAGACCCTAATTATGACAGAGACAAACTCTCATTCGAAGATCTGAAGGGTCATTTATTGAGTAAAGACAAGCTCGACAATGAATTTGGTTTAGATAGCAAGGCAGATAGGCAAGTTTCCATTTTGGTAGCATCAAAGAAGCGAGACAAAAGGTGTTGCTATTGTAAGAACTTAGGTCACGTCAAAGTAGATTGTTATAAACTGCGAAATAAAAAGGTTGTTGAGAGTAACGAGGAAGATGTAATTCGTGCTAATTTGGTCGACAAAAATGGTGATGATTTCTTGTTAGTGTCAACGAGCAATAACTTTGAGCTTACATCCGAGTGGATCCTAGATTCATAATGTTCTTTCCACATGTGTTCTAACAGAGAATGGTTCTCCATATACAGTTTGGTTGAAGGTGGAGTTGTGCTGTAACAACCCGGTTTTAGCTAAATCAGAACAGTGGTGTTGGAACCACAAATCCAATGTCAAAAAAGTATTTTAATTTTTTTTTGGTGTTTACAACATGTTAATTGATATGTGTGAAAATTTCGTGAGCTAATTTTATCGTTTGGATGGTTAATTAGAGAAAAATGACTGAATCGCGTAAAGTGAAAAACTTGTGATCTATTAGCTAAAAGTGTCTAATAGCTATAGAACCTTAAAATTAAGGTCCTTATGTTGAAATTAGACCATTAACATGATAGTGGATGATAGTGGCTTGGTAAATTTGAAATTATTACTATTCATTAAGGTTGAATTAGTAATTTGGTTAATAAAGGTTAATAAAATAAAAACAAAATGAAATGTTGTCCATCTTTCTTTCCTTTAGCCGAATTTTTGCAAGAAGAAAGCTAAGGGATTAGGTTTCCATTTGGTCACTTTGAAAGCTTGATTAAGATCAAGAAAGAAAGAATTCGGATTTAGATCGGGGGAAAAGTAAGGTTATCTAGTAGTCGACTCGATCCATTAATTCCGAAAACGAGGTAAGTTCATATGCAATGAGCATATTTATAATTGTATTTTATATGCTTTGATATAGCATGAATTGTATTTATGTGATTACGAACAGGTTCGGGAATGATTCGACAGTAATTCAAAAAGATTCGACTCCAACTTTGTATTGAAAAATCTAGGATGAACATTAGGAATAGTCTAGAATGCTAGTGACATGTCCTTAGGCTATTGTGTTGGCTTCGGGCCATGATATTGGCACTTTAGGTGTGATTTATACCTTGATTTAGCTTCAGGCCATGGTATAGGTATTTTGGAGATGAATTACCTTGATTTGGCTAGGGCCATGGTATTGGTACTCCGAGGATAAGTTACCTTGATTTGGCTATGGGCCATAGTATAGGTACTTATCGATTGAGATCCTTGAATATCCGACTTCTATTCTGAATGGTTCAACGGGAAAATGAAAGATTTGAATTAGAATGAGATTGGTATGAGTTGGTACAGGTATGTGAGTAAAGTTTATAAACATTGAATCTATGAAATGGATGAATTATTGGTAAGTTAATGAATGAATGATCAAATGACTTGAGATTTAATGTATTTGTGTTATCTTATATTTATATTGTTTGAATTGGGAATGAATGGTGAAGTTTCTCATTACAATAATATGAATTTACTAAGCTATGAAGTTTACTTGTGTTATTTTCCTATGTTTTATAGAGAATCAAGGCTAGCTCGGATCCGGAAGTCGTCGGGAACATCATCGCACTACCAAACATATAATTTGGTAATTTTGAGTTGTGTAAATATGGTCTATGGCATGTATAGGCTAAATGTGGTATTTTGGTTAAGATTATAGCCATGAGAGTTGGCTTGTAAATGATGTAAATATCGATGTGTGTTTGGCTATTAGAAATGGCTTGTGGATGTATATGTTTTGGTATATATATAGCCATGAGTGATGGCTTATTATGGCATGTTAGTTATTGATCATCAGAATTGTCGAGTATTAAAATTTATAAAGAGAATGATCGAACCTAGAAACTAACTCTGATAATGACTTAAGGCAAGTGCACCTATCGAACAGTAGTATAGTTTAGGCAAGACCGGATTGTCGAACCCACAGGAACTAAAAGTACTAATAATAGCCTTCTTTCTATTATTTAGCCTAAATATTAAGTGACTGGTTGTTTAATCTAAATTAACTAACTACTAAGCTAAAAACGCAAAGACAAAAAGAATGAATTGGGGAAATACTATTGGGAAAACTCAGTTGATTACGATGATACCCTAGAAGGAATCCACCTAGACTTCACTTGTTATCTAACACTGAACCAGACGATTTATTCACTTATCTTGATCCGTAAGACTCCCTAATTTATATTAAACCTTCTCTCGAGGTGAATAACGTCTAACCCTAGGTTGGTTAATTGAAATCTCTTTCTAATTAAAACTCCTAGAATCGCATTAACTCGATCTATGGACTCCCATATTACGTTTCACCCTAATCCGACAAAATCTCGTCACCCTATCTCTAGGCACGCAATCAAATCCGCTTAATTATGCTAGATCTACTCTTAAGCAGGGACTTTTGCTCCACCACCTAAGCACATTCAAATTGAATTAAGATCCCGGAAATATTAACACAAGAATTAAGCACACATAATTAAGAACAAACTAAGTATTTATCATATAGTTCAGAAAACAATAACAAGATTCATCTAGGTTTCATCCCCTTCAGGTATCTGAAGGGTTTTGTTCATAATAATAAAAGGGAACATCTTAGAAGAAAAGATAAAACAAAACATAAGAAATCCCTAAAACCCCCTGAAGGAATTAAAGGAGAAATCCACCGTCTTGAGTAGAATTTCGGCTTCTTGAGATAGATCAACTGGCTATCCTTGAGTGATTCCCACAAATCTGACCTTTTTGACTCGGCTCCTTGGCCTAGCTCCACTAGCTCCGACCGTCCTAGCAGAAGGCTTCTACCGAACTCCCCGCTTAAGTTGCCCCCCAGAGTGTTTATATAGACTTTGAGATGCTTTACTTGGCCCCTACATATCCTAATTCAAGTAGAATTCCTACTAGGGTGTTTGAATAGGCTTTGTAATATGTTTCTTTGCCTCTAAGTACCCTATTCCGAGTGAAATTCCTCTTGGCTGCGGCAGGAACACGCCCATGGCACACGCCCGTATGAATCGACTTCAGACCGTGTTTGAGTCTGCTGATGGAGGCACAGCTGTGTGAATCATGGTTGGGCCATGTTCTAGTTAATTTTCAAGGCACCACTGTGTGGATTGAAGTCCAGGCCGTGTCGATTTCCACTTCAGCCCGAATTGGCCCGTTTTAAGCCCGTTTCTTGTTCTTTTCATCCCTAGGTGCTTTTTTGAGTATAAAACATGAAAAGAAAGGATTAAGAGCACCTTTGTATATAAATCAAGGAATAAATCATCCAAAAGTATGCTAAATATGGTATTAAAATATGTTACTTTTACGGTTTATTAGTTATGAATATAGTTATAGATTTATAGTTGTTCAAATGGCTAATTGATTTGTGGAGTATAGAAGCTTGAGAAAATGCTTTGATGAAGTATGATTTTAGAAGTTGAGTTGATAAGTATTTGATTAGGTAAATGGCATTGAATTGAGTATTGATTTGGGTTGAAATGGATATGGTATGAATTGTGCATTGGTTGATGATTTTGGATGCCTAATTGTATGATGATATGGTACCATTTTGGTTGTTTAGGTGAGCATGAGTTGGGGTGGCAAATTGGCCTTACAAATTGCCTATTTTTTTCCACAAGGGTAGAGACACGGGCGTGTGTCTTAGCCGTGTGCAATACACGGTCATATTATAAGGCCGTGTGTCCCTTAGTATTGATATTAAATGAAGTCAGTATGCTCTACACGGTCTCACACATGAGCGTGTGATTGGCCATGTGGTACAAGTCAGTATACCCCTAATTGGCACACGGCCCAGCACATGAGCGTTTGACTTGGTCGTGTTGCATAAGTCAGTATACCCTACAGTTTTGGTATGGCCTGGCACACGGGCATATGTGGCCACTTCGAAGGGCACACGGGTTAGACACACCTGCATGTGGTTGACTGTGTAACCCAAGTTAGTATGTATGCCCTGTTTCCACCTGACTGAGACACGGCGTGTGCAGAGTTAATGTGAGGCACACGGCTTTGCTTCACACAAAGCAGTGACCTCAGATGATGAAAATTTCTAATTTTTCCAAATTTTCGTATGTTATCGATTTAGTCCCGAACCATTTTTAAAGCATGTCTAAGGCCTCATACCACTGATTGAATTTGTTTACAATAATAGCTTCCAATCGAGTATAAATATGGAACCATATGAAGCTCTATACGGTCGTAAATGAAGAACATCGTTGCACTAGACTGAGCTTAGTAAGAATAAGATTCAATGGGTAGATCTGATCAGAAAAATAGAAGAAAAAGTGAAAATAATTCGCGATAGTTTAAAAGCAGCTTCGAATCGACAGAAATCGTACGCAAACTTGAAATGGAAAGATATTGAGTTCTAGATCAGGGATAAAGTGTTTTTAAAAGGGTCACCATGGAAGAAATTATTGCAGTTTAGTCGAAAAAGGAAATTGAGTCTGAGATTCATCAGATCATACGAGATTATCGAGCGAATCGGGCTAGTTGCTCATCGACTATATTTACCATCTGAGTTAGAGAAAATACATAATGTGTTTCATTTGTCGATGCTTTGACGATATCGATCTGACCCTTAACATGTCATTTCCCCAACCGAGGTTGAAATTCAGCCTAATATGTCATATGCTGAAGAACCAATTCGAATTTTAGCTCGTGAGATCAAAGAGCTGATAAATAAGAAAATTACTTTAGTGAAAGTGTTATGGCATCGAAACGGGGTTGAAGAAGGTACATGGGAACCCAAGGATGCTATGAGAAAACAATACCTGAACCTATTCACTGGTATGATTTTCGGGGACGAAAATCCCTAAGGGGGAGAGTTGTAACAGCCCGATTTTACCTAAATCAAAATAGTGATTTTGAAACCACAAATTTGATGTCAAAAAATTATTTTAATATCATTTTTGGTATTTACAGAATTTTATTTGATATGTGTGAAAATTTCGTGAGCTAATTTTATCGTTTGGATGGTTAATTAGAGAAAAAGGACTAAATCGCATAAAGTGAAAAACTAGTGATCTATTAGCTAAAAGTGTCTAATAGCTATAGAATCTTAAAGTTAAGGTCCTTAAGGTTAAATTAGTAATTTGGTTAATAAAGGTTAATAAAATAAAAACAAAATGAAATGGTGTCCATCTTTCTTTCCTTTAGCCGAATTTTTGCAAGAAGAAAGCTAAGTGATTAGGTTTCCATTCGGTCACTTTGAAAGCTTGATTAAGATCAAGAAAGAAAGAATTCAGATTTAGATTGGGGGAAAAGCAAGGTTATCAAGTAGTCGACTCAATCCGTTAATTCTAAACACAAGGTAAGTTCATATGCAATGAGCTTATTTATAATTGAATTTTATATGCTTTGATATAGCATGAATTGTAATTATGTGATTACGGACAAGTTCAGGAATGATTCGACAGTAATTCAAAAAGATTCGACTACAATTTTGTATTGAAAAATTCCAGATGTGTAACACCCCAAATCCGGCCTAGACGTTATGGTCGGATCTAGCGATGTCACATGATAGGGTATTTGAAAATCATGCCATCGTGATAAAACCATTTCCATAGAATTACTTATCTTAATATCTTATTAGTTCCAAAATCATGTTACTCATTTAGTCGATAGTTTAAAAACGTTTATTCGTTGTGGAAGCTTTTAAATCAATTTTAAACAATCAAGCGTTTTTGAAAATCGTTTGTTTCTTTTGAAAATCGAGGTTTCCTACTACTAGCAATTGTAATCCACAAGGCAAAGATAATTAAAACCCAAAACCAAACCAAAGTCCGAAAGTCCAATTACAACCCAAAAATTTAAACAGAAAAAAATAGACTAAAAATAAAACCAATAATCATAAATTAAAACCATGACAGTCCAGAACAGTGGTCACCATCGAGTCCTCTGCCGTACCGATCCATCTAGGTCTGGGGATTACCTATGCACATTAAGCAGAGAGGGGTGAGTTTTCGTAAACTCAGTGTGTAATCCCTGCAGAGCACAACAAATAATCAGTAATCACAGTGCACAGTCAAACAGTCTTGGGCATAAACCCCTTTCAGTATCAGTAACGGTTTGGGCTTTAGCCCGTCTCAGTATCAATCTCAGCCATGCAATTTTCAGTAACAAAGTCCTACCCAACCAGTCTCTACACAGCATCTCCGTTCAACCCTACACTCCATGTGGGGATTAAATCAACCCACCCATCCCTACACTCCAAGTAGTACTGAATGCGGCACATCACAGTAATTTGCAGTTGAGCTACCAGTATATTAGGCTTAAGAGCCTTTCAGTACACTTCCTCCAAATATAATCAACCCAACCCAATGCAGTGCACACATATAATAGATGACATGCTTTTATGCAGCTACCAGTAACCAGATATATATTAGTAAACAGGCATACATTTTATCATACTAAGTCCAATCATCATTTGTTTAGTTCACACAATTAAGGGTCCAAATAGAGCTTACCGACCCTACAGTAGGTTCATAGTCGACTTGGGCGACCTGTGCAACCTTAGCAATCAATTAAGTGAGAATGGGCTCACACGCCCATGTGGCCTGCCTATGTTGGCCCACACGCCTGTGTAGCTCACATGGCCTAAATTGGCCTTGGCCGTATGGATCGCACGGCTTGGCCAAGAATCCCACACGCCCGTGTAGACTACTCGTGTGGACCCACACGCTCGTGTGGCCCACACAACCCAAATTAGTCCAGCCCGTGTGTTGCACACGGCCTGCCTGGCCATCATACGGACGTGTCATGCGCACACGACCTGGCCTCGTCGAACACACGGCCGTGTTGTCGTACACGGCCTACCACACGCTCATGTGGCGTCGACAGTCCACTTTTTTGACTTTTCACTGAATCCTATTTTCTGCATTTCGGGTACACACATGTACGTTTTTTATGCAAAAGCAACTCTAAACAATCCCGAACCTATAATAGACCAATATTTTCACTCATTTAATCACTTAAACAACCGAACTGCCAAAACCTGAAACAAAATATTCATCATTCGAGTGAAAACCTTTACCTTCAATTGAATTTCAGAGATTCACGCCCTTAAAACGCCAATGAATGATATTTAGCCCCTCGAGAAACCCCTAAACACCAAACAAACCTTTCTTAACACTTATCCAAAACATAATTAAAGTTTAATCAAAAACTGAACTTACCGAATGCGTGTAATTTACAAGCACCACGGAATCGAGAGAAAAGAATCAGAAGAAGGAAAAACGAAGCAAAAAAAAATATGGTAGAGGAGTTCGCGTCAGAAATTGGAAGAGAAAGCAGAATTTTGGCAAAGGAGAAGGTAAAATTGATGTCAAAAGATGGAGGAAAGATTTTGGGATTTCGAAAATAATTAAATAGAAATAAAATTAGAATTTTGGATATTCCCTAACATTCCCTAATTCACTCCTAAATTCTATCCATCAACTCCCACTACTCAGATTTCTAAGACAACTCAAACTCTCAGCCACCAAACCGAACAAAAATAATCTCCTTTGCTCATGTAGAGATTCGAACATAGGACCATCAGCTAGCCGACACACTACTTAACCCCCAGACCAAGAGTCCCATTCTGATATGATTTTACTGACTTTTACTTAAAAGCCTACTAACCATAGATAGGGCTTTGTTCATAAAAATACTAAAATTTGCCCCAGTCTTGGTTTGAACTTGGGACCTCCCACATACCCCCAGAACACTTAGCCATTAAAGCAGACATATATTCATCTTACACATTCACAAAAACGAACACAGAAATTTTGTGGTGTTACAATTCTATCCCCCTAACAGAAAATTTCATCCTCAAAATTTACCTAATCAAAATAGATGAGGATACTGCTGACATATTGCATTCTCAGGCTCCCACATGGCCTCTACAATGCTATGATTCCGCCACAAGACCTTTACCAGTGGAATAAAATTCTTCCTTAGAACCTTTATTTCATGATCTAGAATCTGAATCGGCTCCTCCTCAAAGGTCAAGTCCAGCCTAACCTCAATCTCCTCAACGGGAACAACATGAGTAGGATCAGAGCGGTAGCGCCTCAACATCAAAACATGGAACACGTCATGAATTCGGTCTATCTTTGGAGGTAACTCAAACTAATAAGCAACCGGTCTCACTCGATTCAGAATCTGATACAGTCTAATAAAGTAGGGTTCAACTTGCCCTTACGATCGAACCTCAGAATCTTCTTCCATGGAGAGACCTTAAGAAAGACCAAGTCCCCCACAGAATACTCAATCTCACGCCTCTTCAAATCAGCATAAGATTTCTATCTATCGGAAGCTGCCTTTAGACGATCCCGAATCAGTCGAACCTTATCCTCTATCTTAGAACCAATTCAGGACCCAAAACACATCGCTCGTCCAACCCAGTCTAACATAAGGGAGTGCGACACTTACAACCATATAGTGCCTGGTAAGGTGCCATCTGAATGCTGGACTGGTAACTATTATTATAGGTAAACTCCACTAATGGCAGATAATCCTCCCAATTGCCTCGAAAATCAATAACACAACTCCTCAACATATCCTTCAGTATCTGAATCACCCTCTCCGATTGACCATCAGTCTGAGGATGGAATGCAGTACTGACGTCCAACCTTGAACCCAGAGCCTCATGCAATTTTCTCCAAAATTAAGAAGTGAAACGAGGATCTTTATTAGAGATGATCGAAACCAGTACCCCATGCAGTCTCACTATCTCAGAAATATAAAGCTTTGTCAGCTTCTGCAGAGAATAATCGGTACGAACCGATATAAAGTGAGCGGACTTGGTCAATTGATCCACGATGACTCATATTGAATCCTTCTTAGTAGGTGCTAGAGGTAACCCACTAACGAAATCCACAGTTACACGCTCTCACTTTCATAGAGGAATCTTAATCGGCTGCAGCAAGCCCAAAGGTAACTGATGCTCAGCCTTAACCTGCTGGCACATCAGGCATCTCGTCACAAAATCAGTAACCTCACGTTTCAACCCTGGCCACTAATGTAACTCACGAAGGTCTCGATACATCTTATTTTCGCCAGGATGTATAGCATAAGCACTACTATGCACCTCTCTTAGTATAGACTACCTTAAATCAGTATTATTCGGCACACAGATTCTCTTACGTAAGCAGAGTACCCCATCACTATTCAGTCCAAAATTCGTAATGCTACCACTCTCAACCTGTGGGAACCAAAGACGCAAAGACTTGTCCTCTAACTGCTTACCCTTAATCTGCTTAATCTATGTCAGTTTAACCTGAAACTCGGCTAATAGACTACCATCATCAAATAAACTAAGGCGAGCAAACATCGCCCTCAGATCAGTCATATCCCTATGGCTCAAAGCATTGGCCACTACATTGGCCTTGCCAAGATGGTACTCAATGGTGCAATCGTAGTCCTTAAGCAGCTCAATCTATCTACGCTGCCTAAGATTCAGCTCCTTCTGAGTAAAGAGATACTTGAGGCTTTTGTGATTAGTGTAGATGATACATTTTTCACCATACAAATAATGCCTTTGGATTTTCAGAGCAAATACCACGGCAGCCAGCTCAAAATCATGCGTCGGATAGCTCTCCTCATGTGCCTTAAGCTAACAAGACACATATGCTACCACTTTACCATCCTGCATCAACACACACCCCAATCTGACATGTGATACATCACTAGAAATTGTGAACTCCTTTTCCAAATTCAGGCTGTGTCAGAATAGGAGCCTTAATCAGTATAGTCTTGAGCTTCTCAAAACTCTCTTGCTACGCATTAGTCCAGTTAAACGGTACCCCCTTACGTAGCAACTTAGTTAAGGGTGCTGCAATCAATGAGAAGCCTTCCACAAACCGCCAATAATAACTCGCCAACCCTAGAAAACTGTGGATCTCAAACACATTCTTAGGCTACTTCCAGTCCAACACAGCCTCAATCTTTCAAGGGTTAACACGAATCCCCTCAGTAGAAACCACATGGCCCAGAAATGTTACTTTACACAACCATAACTCACACTTGCTAAACTTGACATAGAGCTTCTTTTCCCTCAAAGTCTGGAGAACAACTCTAAGGTGCTCGTCATGCTCATCCTCAGTCCTCGAATAAACTAGTATGTTATTGATGAACACCACCAAAAAATGATTCAAATAAGGCTAAAATACTCGATTCATTAGATCCATGAAAGCCACTGGTGCATTCGTCAGTCCAAATGGCATAACTAGGAACTCGTAGTGTCCATAACGAATCCTAAATGTCATCTTAATTACATTAGCTTCCTTAACCCTCAGCTGATGATATCTAGAATGCAGATCAATCTTGAAAAACATAGACGCCCTTCGAAACTGGTCAAACCAATCATCTATCCTCGAAAGTGGATACTTATTCTTAATGGCCAACTTGTTCCGTTGACGGTAGTCGATACACATCCTCATGGATCCATCTTTCTTCTTGACAAACAGTATCGGTGCTCCCCGCGGAGACACATTAGGGCGAATGAACCCACGGTCTAACAACTTTTAAATCTGAGCCTTAAGCTCTATAAGCACCTTCGGTGCCATTCGATAGGGAGCGATGAACACCGGACCTATACCAGGAAGGAGCTCTATCCCAAACTCCACTTCACGATCTGGGGGAAAACCCGGTTGGTCCTCAGGGAAGACATCTAAAAAATCATTTACTGTTCTAATATCCTTAACTGTAGAATCCTTAAAATTCGAGACATTTACATAGGCCAAGTACGCCTCACATCCCTTACGAATCAGTTTCTCAGCCACTAGTGCAGATATCACGTTAGCCAAATAATTCCGGCGTTCTCCTATCATGACCACCTCATTATCCTCTTCAGTTCTCATTACAACCCTCTTGGTCACACAATCTAGATTGACACGGTGCTTAACCAACCAATCCATTCCCAATATTAAGTCGAACTCCCCAAACGGAAGCTCCATCAAATCAACCAGAAAGGTTGCCCCTTGAACATCTAAAGGCACGTCTCTAAATAAATTGTTAACCCTTATAGATTTCCCCAACGGACTCAATACAGTAACCTTACTCGTAGTGCTCTCAACCAATATCCCTAAGTTTTCAAACACAATACAAGCTATATAGGATTGAGTGGATCCTATATCTATCAATGCAATATAAGGTACATCATGAATAAGAAAAGTATCTGTGATGACGTTCGGAGTATCTCTATCCTCTTGGCACCGTGGAGTATATACTAGAGCCGACTGCCTTGCCTCAATCTGTCCAGCACCTCTGCCTAGTGCTCTCTGCCCATGGCCTATGCCATTACCACCCCTAGCCTGACCACGGCCTCTCAGTGGCTGTTGTACTACCCTCTGTGGTGGCACATTACCAGTACCCTGAGCTTGCATCTGATCAACCCTCAATGGACACTCCCTGATATGGTGATCAATGATCCACACCTTAGACATGCCCCAGTCATCCTCCAACACTCGCCCTGGTGGCATCTACCACAACCAACACACTACCGCTATCCGATGGCGACAATAGGGAATCGACTCTAATCGGCCCATCACTCGCCTTTTATTAGGCATCCATGCGAACTCGAGGGCTCTGAATCCTTCTTGTTCCTACATCTCTCTCTATCGAAGTTTTAGCGCTCAGTGCGCTTAACCTCCTCGACGATCTTTGCCTTCTCAACCAAGGCAAAAAAATCTCGCTCCCTCTACGGAGCTATCAGAACCCTTAAGTTATCCCCGAGGCCATCTTTAAAGCGAACACATCGTTTATAGTCAAATGCCACCATACCTCACGCATAGCGGCTTAGTCTCAGAAACTCGGCCTCACACTCGGCCACATTAGGGGCGACTCCAGTGACACTCCTGAAGAACTCAATTTCATTGGACCGGAGTCATTCCATAATTGACCCTCAACCCCCAGATCCAATATTGGGCCCAGCGACCCTCTCCAAAATCCTGAGCATAGCTTGGAAAAATGTGTCATCCCTAGACATACGATCTCGAGACCCAATCTCAGTAGTGGGCGACACTGGGGTCTCACTCATATCCAAATTTGGCAGGCTGCCCGATGATGAGGACTCAGGTCGAGCCCCTCTATGGCCTCTACCTAGGCCCCTAGTACCCCGTCCGCAGATACCTCATGTGCTCATATCTAATTGAATTTATCTGTATTAAAATTTTTATGAATCAGTTACAGTTTCTGTGTTTATTAACAAATATTTTATGTAAAATAGTACCAGAAGTTTAGAGTTTGTTTTCGTTTGTCGCAGTCTCTAGTAGTTTACTATAGTTTCAATTTAACTACAATTTTTAATATATACTAACTAGAGTATTTTCATAGTATACTACCTATAGTAGTTTCAGAATAGCATAACATTTTCAATTAAATTATATATCAATTTCGAAATACTTACAAGATCGACACCAGAGACTCGGTGTACCACGTACTCAGTAGAAACATTTCAAATCATTTGAAAACCAATTCTTCAAAGACCAAATATAAAACCCATAATCCACAGTCGAGTTTTTCAACCTGGCTCTGATACCACTAACTGTAACACCCCAATCCCGGCCTAAATGTTATGGCCAGATCTAGCGATGTCACATGATAGGGTATTTGAAAACCATGCCATCGCGATAAAACCATTTCCATAGAATTGTAACACCCCTTACCCATATTTGATGCTGGAACAGTGTACGAGGCGTTACTAGACTTATAAACAAGCAATCATGCAAAATCGAGACATGACTTTCCACTTAAAATTTAAAACTTTTTATAAATATATGTATCACTCCTTAATCGAGCCTATATGGCCCAAAACACGCTTTAAGAACGGTTCGGGATCAAGCCGAATTCCTAAATAGATCTCTAGAAAAACTTAAAAAATTATCATCAAACAGTCCACAAGCCCGTATGGAGGAATGGACACGCCCGTGTACCATATCGCATGCCCGTGTTCCACACCCGTGTAGATTTATTTCTCATTTCAAACCTACAGGGGTTTTCACACGGCCTGACACACACCCGTGTCCATGGCCCGTGTCCCTCACACGGCCACGACACACCCGTGTCTTGGCCCGTGTGTAAAAAACTGGACATTCTGTTTCTGACGTCACCCCAAAAATGTCACACAGCCAAGGCACACTCCCGTTTCCTTAGACCGTATGGCGAATTAAATTCTTAAGTTAAGGTGCAGACTTTACACGGCTTGGGCACATGCCCATAGGGCAGACCGTGTGTCACACAAGGCCTAGACACACGCCGGTGTGGAAAAGAACAAGGAAATTTACCAAGCGCTTTCTGCCATCCCAACTTGTGCAAACATAAACCATATCAAGCCACCAACTCATTCATGCATAATTAAACCAATTAATTAACCATGCAAACTTGCACATTCATGAAATACGTCATCTTTTCATAGATTAATAAGAAAGAGCCATCAACTATGGCCTTATACAAAAGAATTCATCCTCAAATGAGCCAACACATTTGGCCAAAATAATATGACATTCAACTAAATTTAAGTCCCAATACATGCCATACTCAAAATGCTAAATCTAACTATACCAAAATGTATGGATAGTGTGGGTGATCCTCCGACTATCTCCATATCCCGAGCTGGCTCTTCGACACTATAAAATAAGGGAAAAGAGAAGGGAAAAAGCTTTAAGATTAGTAAGTCTATATGTAAAAAATAAACATCATACCACATACTTATCAATCAAGAACATTACATAATAAATAAAAACAATTCAGATCCTCATAACCATACTTACTCATTTCAAACCTCAACATATCCTAAACACATATCATAAGACATTGCTCACATTTACATGTATTTATACCCTACACTTATCACCACAAAGCCACATGTAATTTCACTTAGAAAATTTTCTCGATGAACACTTCGGAATAATGTTAGATACTCAGTGGTTTTGCACACAGCCCACTATTAATAATTCACACGGTAGTATCGCACACAGCCCACCAACAATGATAATTATGGTGGTATCGCACACAGCCCACCAACAATAATAATTAGGGTGGTTTCGCACATAGCCCACCAATAATAATAATTATGGTGGTATCGCACACAGCCCACTAATATTTACGTATTCATGGATTTTATCCGTATTATTTTTCCTATCCCGAAGGTTCATCCGAGAATTTCCTCACTTTCTATCATTTTTAATAAATCACACTAATAAGCATTTGCATTCACACAATGCATTAATAGGTAAAAACATACGTAATAAGTAAAAACATACGTAATAAGGATGTATCGTTTACACATAAACTTACCTCGATACAAAATATGCCAATTTGCAATTTAGTCCGAAACCTTGTATTTTCCTCGGTCAAGGTTGATTCCACGTTCTTCTTGATCTATAATGACATATTTAATTTATTAATTAACCACATTAATCAAATCACTCCACAAATTCTTATTGTAGCAAAATTACCGTTTTTCTCCTAGACTTTTACAAAATTACAATTTTACCCCTAGGCTCGTAAAAGGAAATGTGTTCATTTTTCACATACCCAAGCCTAGCCGATTAATATTCCCTCTTATAGCATCTCAAGAATTCAATTATTACACACATTTACTACCTATTTTGTAACCTTTACAAAAAGGTCCTTTTAGGTGTTTTCATGGAAACACCTTTCACAAAAGGTGTGTATTTAACACTCAAGATTCATTTTCTTCCATGAAATTTCAGAAATCAACATAAATATTCACATGGAAAACCCTATTCTCTCAACCATTTTGTAAAATAGTGCCCTTATTAGTTAGATTATGCTACAAAGGCCCCAAATGTACTAAAAATTTTAAGAAAAACCACCAAAATCACTTATTTGCAAGGAGGATAAGTTGCTGAAAATTTTCAAGCTTCTAAACTCCTATTCTTGCTAGTATTTTTGGTGGAGGAAGAAGATGATAGGAAAAAAAGACGATAGCTTTCTTGTTTTATTTTATTTTATTCATTTAGTCACCTAATATCACCAAACATTAACTAATTTAACTTCTTGTCCCCCCTATGGCCAACTATCACCCTTAGAAAGTTCTAATTGCACCTTAAGGACCTCCAATTTAATATTCTATAGCTATTTGACACCTTTATCTTGTAAAATAAAACTTTCACACTTTATGCGATTTAGTCCTTTTTTGCAATTAAGCATACAATCACTAAAATTAATTCACCAAAATTTTTATGCACTCATTTAATCATGTTATAACACATAAAATAATATTAAAAATAATTTCTCTGACCTCGAATTAGTGGTTCTGAAACCACTATTCTGACTAGCCCTAAAATTGGGCTGTTACAACTCTCCCCCTTTAGGGATTTTCGTCCCTGAAAATCTTATCGATAAAGAGGTTTTGGTACTGTTCTCTCATGACTTCTTCCGGTTCCCACGTAGCCTCTTCTGCACCATTCTTTTTCCAAAACACTTTCACTAAGGCTATGCTTTTTTTCCTCAACTATTTAACCTCTCGAGCCAAAATCTTAATTGGTTCCTCTTCATAGGTTATATCCGGTCACATCTCAATTTCGGTCGGAGGAATCACATGCGAAGGATCGGGACGATATCGTCGCAACATTGGCATATGAAACACATGTATTTTCTCTAACTCCACCGACAAAGCTAACCGGTAAGCTACTGGTCCAATCCTTTCAATAACCTCATACGGCTCTATGAATCGCGGACTCAATTTGCCCTTCCTGCCAAATATCAATATTTTCTTCCACGGGGACACTTTCAGGAATACTTTATCACCCACCTAAAACTCAATTTCCTTCATTTTCAAATCCGCAAATGACTTTTGTCAATCTGAAGTAACTTTTAGACTATCACAGATCACTTTCACTTTTTCTTCGGTTTCTCTAACTAGATCAACCCTATGAATTTGCTTCTCACTAAGCTCGGTCCAATACAAAGGAGTCCGGCACTTGCGACCATATAATGCTTCGTACAGTGCCATCTGTATACTTGACTGATAACTGTTGTTGTAGGCAAATTCATCCAAAGGTAGATATTTTTCCCAACTGCCTTCGAATTCTAAAACACAGCATCGGAGCATATCCTCGAGAACTTGAATCACTCTTTTGGAATGACCATCGATTTGCAGATGAAACGCAGTACTAAAATTCAATTTTGTACCCAAGGCTTCTTGCAACTTTTTCCAAAACCTCGAAGTAAACCTTGGATCTCTATTCAAAATAATAGACATAGGCACCCCATGTAATCTCACAATTTTGGCAATATATAGCTCAACCAACTTTTCAAGTGAGAAATCAACACACACCGGTATAAAGTGAGCTGATTTCGTTAATCTATCAACGATGACCCACACATCATATTTCTTTTTCGGAGTCGTAGGTAACCTCGTTACAAATCCATCGTGATTCGATCCCACTTCCACTCGGGAACCATCACTGGCTAAAGTAAACCCGAAGGTACTTGATGCTCGGCTTTCACTTGTTGACAAATCAAATATTTTGTAACAAACTCGGAGATATCTCTTTTCATATTCAGCCACCAATACAACTTCTTCAAAACATTATACATTTTTGTACTGCCCGGATGTACTGACAAACAATCATTGTGTGCCTTATGTAAAATTTTCTGAATCAACTCATCATCTTTAGGTACACAAACTCTATCATGAAACATCAAACAATCATTTGAACCAACCCAAAAATTAGAGTTATTTCCCGATTCACACTTAGCTCTCTTAACTTGCATTTCACTATCATTCTTTTGAGCTTCACGAATCTGCTAAAGAAATAATGGTCTAGCCCTCAACTCGGCCAATATAGAACCATCATCAGACAATGCTAAGCTCGTACTCATAGCTTTCAAAGCATACAGGGTTTTTCTGCTCAAGGCATCCGCGACCACATTCGCTTTCCTCGGATGGTAATCGATCACTAGCTCATAATCTTTCAATAATTCGAGCCACCTCTATTGTCGCAAATTCAAGTCCTTTTTGTTCATCAGGTACTTCAAACTTTTTTGATCGGTAAAGATTCGACATTTCTCGCCATACAAATAATGACGCCAAATCTTCAAAGCAAAAATGATGGCGGCCAATTCCAAGTCGTGCGTTGGATAGTCATTGGGGAAGAAATCATTGAAAATCCCTCGAAAAAATGTCGATAATACCCAGCTAAGACCAAAAAGCTTCTAACGTTGGATATATTCTTTGGCGGTCACCAATTAACAATCATTAAAATTTTGCTCGGATCAATCCGAATACCATCACCTAAAACTATGTGTCCCAAAAATCTGACTTCACGAAGCCAAAATTCACTTTTACTGAACTTAGCAAACAATTTCTCCTCTAGTAAAGTCTAAAATACCATTTTTAAGTGTTCGACATGCTCGGCCTCATCTCGGGAATAAATCAATATATAGTCTATGAACACTACTACAAACTTATCCAAATACAGCCAAAAAATTCAATTCATCAAATCCATAAACATAGCTGGTGCATTAGTTAGACCGAAAGGCATCACAAGAAATTCGTAGTGTCCATACCTCATTCTAAAGGTAGTTTTTGACACATCGGCTTCTTTAACTCTCAACTGATAGTAACTGGATCTTAAATCTATCTTGGAGAACACGGTTACTCCCTTCAGTTGATCGAACAAATCATCAATTCTCGGCAATGGGTACTTGTTCTTTACAGTTACCTTGTTAAGTTGACAATAATCAATACAAAGCCTCATTGTTCCATCTTTCTTCTTTACAAATAATACAGGAAAACCATAGGGGAAAAACTCGGTCTCACAAATCCCTTATTAGTCAACTCTTGTAGCTGAGCCTTTAACTCTTTCAATTCAGTCAGAGACATTCTGTATGGAACAATGAAGATAAATGCCGTCCTGGGTACCAGATAAATAGCAAACTCAATTTCTCTAACCGAAGGCAACCCAGGTAATTCTTCTGGGAATACATCTAGAAACTCGTAAACTACTGGCATAGTTTCAAGCTTTGACTTAGTCATCTCAGTATTCAACACATATGCAAGGTATGCTTCACACCCTTTTCTCATACACTTCTGAGCAGACATGTACGAAATCACCACAGGCATCTTATTTGAGTTATCTATTTCAACCCAAAGAATCTCACTATTTTCACATTTTGACTCAAGAGTTTTCTGTCTAAAATTTACCTTAGCATCATGTAATGTCAACCAATCCATGCCCAAAATAACCTCAAACTCGTCAAATGGAAACAACATCAAATTAGCCAAAAAATAGTGACCTTGAATCGTCAAAGGACAATTCCTACAAACCTTATCTACTACACATACTTACCTAAAGGATTTGACACCTTAATCATAAATTCAGTCAATTCAAAAGGTAAATTCTTACTATTTGCCAAATTCACACAAACATAAGAATGAATGGATCTGGGGTCAATTAAAACAATGACATTAGTATCTTAAAGAGAGAATATACCCATAATCACCTCGGGAGATGATGCATCCTCACGAGCTCATATGGCATAAGTCATTGCAGGTGCTCTACCCTCTGATCTTACAGCAGAATCTCTAGGCGCACCTTTTCTGCTAGCCCCACTTCCCGCGTTCCTCTGTGGTCTACCCCTCGAAGGGGCATTACTCACTCTCATTTCTTATTTTCCATCTTTCTCATCTATCTCAGGACAGTTTCGTATGAAGTGGTCCAGTGAACCGCACTTGTGGCAAGCTCGATTATTTCCCTAACACTCCCCAATATGTTGTCTACCTCAATTCTAACACTCGGGTTTATTTGACTTCGCATTGCCCACACTTGCCATCAAGGTGGCTTAAACTCTAGAGCCTGAGTATGTTTTGCCACGATCTCAGTGTGAATACCCAGCTGAAGCAGTCGTCCGAGGATTCATTTCTTTGGACCTCTTTGATTGGGTTTGGAAGGACTTACTCATCGGCCTCTTCCTTGCATCTCGGGCCTCAATCATAGCTTTTCTCTTTTCCTTATTCAACTCTTCAGCCTTGCAAGCTCTATCGACCAATACCACAAAATCTTTCAACTCTAAAATCCTGACTAACAATCTGATATCCTCATTCAGCCCATTTTCGAATCTTTTATACATAATAGCTTTAGTAGACACACACTCTTGAGCATACTTACTGAGTCTGACAAATTCACGCTCATACTCTGCTACAGACAATTTGCCTTGCTTCAACTCGAGGAACTCCTTCCGTTTCTGATCGATAAATCACTGACTTAGGTAATTCTTTCGGAACTCCTCTAAAAAGAAATCTCATGTCACCCTCTCTCTCGAAACTATAGACGTCAATGTTTTTCACCAGCAGTATGCCGAGTCCCTTACTAATGATACCGCACATTTCAAGCATTCCTCGAGCGTGCAAGAAAGTTCATCAAACACCTACATAAAATTCTCGGGGTCATCATCTATGTTGGCTCTAAATTCCTCAGCCCCTTACTTTCGAATCTTATCGACCGGGGGTTTAGTCATTCTTACCACATCTATACCTTGAGGAGCTACGGGGACCGGCTTAGGTATAGGAAGGGGTGGAGGAGGTTGAGCATTAGGATTTTCTCAAACAAATTTAGTATACCAGTTATTCATCATGTGGAGAAAGGCTTCCCAAGCCTCTTCTCCTTGACCCAAAATTTCGGGTCTACTTTTTACTGGCGAATCCCTTGGTGGGGCTGGCGCATTACTAGTAGCATCATCAGCAGTAGCTCGGTCGGGATCCATTTACTATATGAAAACACAGTTTAAAATTGTCAGGAGTCACCATACTATCAATATATTTTTATGACATGTATAGCTAGACTCTCACGCATGCTACGGTAGTCTGAGAATCGACTAAACCATAGCTCTGATACCACTAAATGTAATATCCCTTACCCGTATTTAACACTGAAATAGGGTACGCGGCGTTACTCGACTTATACACAAGCAATCATGCAAAATCGAGACATGACTTTCCACTTAAAATTTAAAACTTTTTACAAATATACATATCACTCCTTAATCGAGCCTATATGGACCAAAACACGCTTTAAGGACGGTTCAAAATAAAGCCAAATTCTTTAAAAGATCTCTAGAAAAACTTAGAAAAATTCTCACCAAACAGTCCACACGCCCATGTGGAGGAATGGACACGCCCGTGTGGCATATCGCATGCCTGTGTTCTACACCCGTGTAGATTTATTTCTCATTTTGAACCTACAGGGGTTTTCACATGGCTTGACACATGCTCGTGTCCATGGCCCGTGTGTAAAAACCTAGACATTCTGTTTCTGACGTCGCCCAAAAAATGTCACACGGCCAAGGCACATGCATGTGTCCTTAGACCGTGTGGCGAATTAAATTTCTAAGTTTAGGTACAGACTTCACAGGCCTGGGCACATGCCCATAGAGCATATCGTGTGTCACACATGACCTAGACACAAGCTCGTGTGCCTACCCATGTGGACAAGAACAAGGCTATTTGCCAAGCGCTTTCTGCCACCCCAACTTGTGTAAACATAAACCACATCAAGCCACCAACTCATTCATGCATAATTAAACAAATTAATCAACCAGCAACTTACACATTTATGAAATACGTCATCATTTCATAGATTACTTAGAAAGAGCCATCAATTATGGCCTTATACAAAAGAATTCATCCTTAAATGAGCCAACACATTTGGCCAAAACAATATGACATTCAACTAAATTTGTAACACCCTAAATTAGGGGTTGTTTGTAATTTAATTAATTTCCCATGTGTATGCTTGTAGAAATAAATACTATGATTTCTTGGCATGTTCTAGGGTCTAGAAATAACCCCGAGCTAGGCCTGACTTAGGGCTAAAAATTTCTTTTTAAGTGTTTAAAAGAAGGGAGCTAGGTGAGGTAGGGGTTAAGTAAAATTTCGGGTGAAGCATGACATAAAGAACTAATTGGCAAAGTGGCTTCCATGCGCCACTTAAGAGTTGGAGGTGAAGATGGGCGCAGGTCATAGGTTCGAGTGGCTAGAGCGGTGTTTTGGTGTTGTATTTTATATATATATATATATATGCGGTGATGGGCTTAAGTAAGAAGGCTTTAAAATTAAATGATGGGGTTTTATGACATGAAAGTCAATTGGGAAGAGTGGCATAGGGCGTTTAAGAGGGCTGCGGTAGTTTGCCTCCACCAGGTCCTGTGTTCGAACCAAATATACAACAGCAGTAGGTTTTATTTTTTTATGCAAGCTGGCGTTAAGGGGGGAAGTATTGGCTTGATTGTGGACTCTTAAGGTGATAAGGATAAAACATTGTTTTTCTTTTAATTTTCAGCTAAAGAGTAGCATTGTCAGTAGTTTATTTTCATTATATTTGTTTAAAGAGGAGATTAAGGGATAAATAAAAGATAAATGTAATTGGATAAAAGCTGAAATTATCACTAAAGAGAGGGGTGATGGTCGGTTTTGAGACTCCTTAGGGCCATCATTCGGTTATGTGCTAAGCAAGGGAGTGCCGAATTTCACTTAGCTAGTTCTTTTCCTCTTTTTCTAATTTGCTGCTGGCCAAAATCACTCTAACCTTTGCCCAAAAATCTTCAAAATTCCCTTCTTCTTTTTCTTTCCCTAGTAGACGAACCCTTCCACTCTTTTTCTTTTCTTCTCCTATTGAGATCTACTTGGCCGAATCCCTCTTTAAAGAAAGGTGCTATTTTCGGTTCTTTTCTCCTCCTTAAAGGTAGCCGAACCCCCTCACAACAACAAGTGGTGCTGACTTGTGGTGTTTAAGGGCCGATATAATTATCAAAGTAAGGGGCGATATCCTCTTTTAGGTTCAAGGTTATGGCCGAATGGCCTAAGACTCTTACTAATATGATTAAACCGATTGTAGGGAGGCTATAGCCGATTGAGGGAAGCTTTCGGGATTTGTTTTCCTAAGGTAAGCTGGTAAGTAACATTCGGCCGTAGGCCTTGATTATGTATTAGTGTGCAAGCCAATTTTAACAAGTGTTTTTGGTAGGGATCTCAACAGGACAAGTGACAAATTTGAGATTTCGGTGAGTTTGGTAAGTGGTTAAGCACATTCGGCCAAAGGCCATATTTTTGGTACATCGTATCCTTCAAGATTACTTGGTTTTGCCGAATAGGCCTAAGTCCCTAACCCTGTTGTTGGCCGATTATAGGGTCAAGGATTTAGCATCGTAGATCGAATCTTCGGGATCTAGGAATTTCGGTAGTGACAGGTGTGTAAACTCTTTACACACTTTATTAGTAGACTTTGCTATATTGTTGCCTTGTTAATAATTTTTGTAGTGATTAGCTTGTGGCATAATCATGGTTTCTGGGTAAGTCCCCTAACTTGTGATCTATGATATATGATTGAGTTGCCATCATATGCTATTAAATGATATGTTGTACATAATGCATGATATTATGGGATTATGATATTGTTATGTAAGCATGATGATGGTGGGATTGATGAGAGGAGGGGGATGATTTTTATGGACTGTCACCAGTGGTTTTGACCATAAGATGGGTCGGCCCCATCAGATTTATTGTGACTTCGGTCACCAGTGGTTTTGACCACACCGATGATAATTGTGACTAAGTCCCAGTGGTTTGGTACCACCAGTGGTTTTGACCACATTATGATATTTTGTGACCTATGGTCATCAGTGGTTTTGACCACACGATGGGTTGGCCCCATCATTTAAATTGTGACACTAGTCACCAGTGGTTTTGACCACCAGTGGTTTTGACCACACAGGGTAGTTAAGGAGTACGGATGGTTAGTGGGGTTGCATTTTTGCATGTTTATTAATGATTTGTGTATGAGTTGTATTTTTTGGGTGGGGGATTTACACACTGAGTCTTGGTGACTCACCCCTTCCCTTACCATTTTGTAGATGAGTAGATCGCGGAGATGGAGCCGGAGAGGACTCGAGGCGGCCATGCTTATCGTTGGATTTGAATTTACTTTGCTAAAATTATTTATTTTCTAAGTCTTTTTATTTTGGGTTGTAATAAGGCCGCTAATTATTATTTGGATGTTTATTTTATTGTTTTATTTACTTATGTTATATCACAAATGGAATTTATAAAATTTATGTAAACCGGTTAAAAGCAACATTTTCCAACTTAATAACTTCTACGGGTTTTCAAAGATGTTACCATCGGGTAACAACATACACCAAGTCAACTATAACTTTAACGATTTTAAATTTTACATGATCAAACGATTTCAAAGGGTTAAACAACCCAACCATGTTTATGAAAATAATCCCAACTGAGTTTTATCAAACCCCGATTTAATACCTTAGCCACATTTTAACAAGTTTTCACCAGACACTCAAAATTACTTCAAATTATTTTACTCCGTGACATACCAGATCCGGTCAGGACTCATGGGCCGAGTTTGGGGTGTTATATTTTTGGTATCAGAGCCCGATTCAAAACTCGGCTGTGGGGGCCCAAGGGCCCAAAATGCTTTGTTTTTATTAGTAGGCCTTATTGAGATGCTTTGAAACTGTTTATGGCTTGAACAGCATGGCACTGAGTCTCCGGCACCTATCCGCCCAGGTAAGTACTTCTATCTATTTTCTTTGTGACTATTTGATGAAGGGTAGAAGGGTAAATTGGGAATGTAGACTATTAGAATAGAAATTGTTGAACCCTAAGGTTAGCATACCCCAACAAACAATACATAAGATTTAATAATTTCCTAAACAACCCTGTGAGTTGTCACTGAGCAAGGGATGTGGCAATCGTTATACGCATGTCTAGGATTGGATTCGGTGGGGGCCTGGTATTTAAGCAATCCTTGTGACTCACCTCCTACTCACTCGAATCCTACACGGTGTAGTAATAATATTCATCCTAAATGAGATGACACACTCACAGGCTAAACTTGATAACTAAAACTCGAAAGGGACTAGCTGTTTTGTTGTTTAAGTAATTAATACCTTGTTTTAAAAAAAATGATGACCAAAATACCCCTCAGTTTGAAAAATGACCAAAATACCCCTCAATTTGAAAAATGACCAAAATACCCCTGGCTTGTAAATTACCAAAATACCCTCCGTATGAAAAATTTCCAAATAGAAAATTTTCAAAATATCCTTCTTTTGTGAAATCACTTAGAACCAAATTTTTGGAAATCTTTTTATGAAAATGCCCTGGTTATGAGAAATTACTAAACTACCCCTAGGGGGTAAAATTACAAAAATACACTTAATTTATGATATTCCCAAAATACCCACAGTTTTAATCAAAATTTTCATCACATAAAAGTGCCCAAAAACATTAAATTGCAAAATATCAAAAACATCATGATTTTAGGAAAATTACAAAATTGCCCCTAACCAACAAAATTACCAGAATAACCCTAAATTTCAAAATTTTGCAACATCATTGTTTTGGAAAATGCAATTCTCAAAAAGAACCATCAATGTTTTACAACTTTTGAAACATCCCTGATTTATAAAATTTTATAAATTCACCCTGATTTGTAAAAATTACCGAAATACCCCTGAGGTCCAAAATTACCAAAATACCCCCAGATTTCAAAATTTTTCAAAATACCCCGAAAGTTTGAGAGTTCCAAAATACTTATTGACAAAATCATTCGAGAACGTTTATTTTTGAAAAATTACAAAAATACCCCTATAGGACAAATTACGAAAATACCTCTGGGTAGTGGAAAAACAATCACCATGAAAACTACAACGTCTCTTTGAATGAATGAATAGAAGGACTGTGTGCATGTATGATACGAAAGAACCACTTCTAAAACTCCTATCATAAAATTTCTTCGTGGATAACCAAGTGAAATACTAATGCATAAAATTCTTAAACAGATAAACGCAATCGTTAGAATGAGTTCAAGAGGTCATGGACGTCCGCCCCGTGGCCACGGTAGAGGTAGGATGACCTTGTCGGAGCCAGCAAGGTCTGGTCATGGGTCTGGAAATGAGATGCCTGGATCATCGTAAAACCGAGTTTCAAGATCGGGGCATGTGGTAACGACGTGGTATCCTAAGCGGTGCTACGAGTGTTGGAGTGAGTTCTTTGAGGCGGTAGCAGTGCAAAAGTGGAGCCCATAAATCGTGGTTGAACGACTCGTGCTAACGGAGCGAGAGGTGTTTAGAGGAGTTTCAGTGGCACCCAAGTGTGGCGAGTCTTCGGTTGGAAGCAATGAAAGGATCATGGATGACCTAGATTTTATAAATGAGGAGAAATTGAAGGTATAATTTCTTTGCTTCGGATGAGTCATACCAAGGTGGCTCACTGTAAGGGATGGAACGGTGGCAAAAAATCTCACCTGGGAATTCTTTAAGGATGCCTATCAAAAGAAGTATATCAGAACTAGTTACGTGGATGCACAGCGGAAGGCTTTCTTGAATCTAGTTCAAGGCAATAAGACGGTGACAGAGTATGAGGCCGAATTTCTCTGGTTGAGTAGGTATGCTCATGGTATTGTGGGTACCGAGCATGAACGCTGTGTTAGGTTCGAAGATGGGCTGAGAGACGAGCTGAGGATGATGATAGCTCCACAACAGGAACGGGAGTTCGCTGTCCTAGTGGAGAAATCGAATGTTGCTGAAGGGGTTAGACAGTCGGTTAGAAGGAATCAAAATAGAAACTGGAATAAGAGGAGCTCCGGACCTTCAAAGTTTTCGGGTAATCAGCAGAAGAGGATAAGGTTTGGTGGGTCGAATCAAGCTGCTAGGCCTGCTGCTGCTGCTAATACTCAATGGCCGCCACGGTGTGCTCGGTGTTGCAAGTCTCACACGGGGGAGTGTTGGAATGGTAATCGGGGATGCTTCAAGTGTGGGTCCTTGGAGCATCGAGTTAGAGACTGCCCAAAAAAGGCAGCTAGACTGAGATCAGAGGGTCATGATCGTGCACCGAATAGAAGGGATAATCAACAACCAGTAAGGGGTCGTAGTGCAGAAAGAGGAGGTAATGGTACTGGCAGAGGTCGTGGGGCACCAAGGGGAGGTACCGGTGGTACTGAGGCTAGACAACCTGGTCTAGTCTATGCCGCAAGGCGTCAAGAGGAGGGCGACGCACCGGACATCATAACCGATATGTTCTTGATCTTTGGTGTGCCCTATAATACTTTGATTGACATTGGCTCAACCCACTCATACATTGCTAGTAGCGTAGTGGAAACTTTGCATCTAGACTCTGAGCTTACTTCTAGGAAGATGACTGTATTAAGCCCCCTAGGTCACTCTATAGAAGTAAGTAAACTCTATAGGAACGTACCCCTAGAACTCTAAGGGGTCGTGTTCTTGGCAGACTTGATGGAACTACTGTTTCAGGAGTTCGACCTAATCCTCGAGATGGATTGGCTAGTAAAGTATCAAGCTAGCCTGGATTGCACAGCAAAGCGCATGGTATTAAAGATAATGGAAGGTGATGAGGTGGTGATGATAGGTAAAAGGAGAGATTACCTATCTAATTTGGTTTCGGCATTAAAGGCAGAAAGGATGGTTAGGAAGGGTTGTGAAGCTTATGTGGTGCATGTCTGTACCTTGGAAGCTAAGGATGTTGCTGTGGGAGATGTCTGGACTGTGAGGGACTATGTTGATGTGTTTCCAGAGGAACTTTTGGGTCTACCTCCGGACTGTGAGGTTGAATTTGGTATAGATCATTATTCTTAATCGCGCCCATATCTATAGCTCCGTGTCGATGGCGCTGAAAGAATTGGTAGAGTTAAAGGCGTGGATTCGTGAATTGTTGGATAGAGGGTTCATCCACCAAGTGTATCACCGTGGGGAGCTCCAAAGCTTTTGTCAAGAAGAAGGATGGGATGATGAGGATGTGTATAGACTATCGGCGGTGAACAAGTTGACAATAAAGAACCGGTATCCTTTGCCCAGGATTGACGATCTGTTCGATCAACTCAAAGGGGCATCGGTGTTCTCTAAGATTGACCTTAGGTCAAGGTACCATCAGCTTAAGGTGAAGGACGCTGATGTCCATAAGATGGCATTCCGTACTCGGTATGGCCACTACAAGTTTCTGGTAATGCCTTTTGGGTTGACAAATGCACCGGTCGCGTTTATGGACATGATGAATCAAGTTTTCCAACCCTATCTGGATCGGTTCGTCGTGGTCTTCATAGACGACATTTTGGTGTACTCGAAGTCAGAGGAGGAGCATGACGTACATCTTCATGTGGTTCTACAAGTTCTAAGGGAGAAACAGTTGTACGCCAAATTCAGCAAATGTGAGTTTTGGCTCAAGGAGGTAACTTTTCTGGGACATGTTGTTTCAAATGAGGGAATCGTGGTGGATCCCCATAAGATTGAGGCGGTGTTGGAGTGGAAACCACCCAAGTCTGATTCTGAAATCCGAGTTTTCTAGGGTTGGCGGTGATATTATAGGAGATTTGTGGAAAATTTCTCCTTAATCGCAAAGACCGCTGACTAAGCTATTGAGAAAAGGAGTTCCGCTTGTGTGGTCTAAGAAGCAAGAGAGTTTTTGATAAGTCAAGAAGATTCGGCGTAGCACCGCTTTTGATTCACCAGAGGCGTGAAAGGAGTTCATCAGATATTACGATGCATCACATACCGGTTTAGGGTGTGTGTTGATGCAAGAAGGGAAGGTGGTCGCTATGCGCCACGGCAGCTTGAGGCCTCACGGCTAACTACCCGACACATGACCGGAATTGGTCATTGTGGTATTTGCCTTGAAGATTTAGAGGCACCACCAGATAGGGAGAAGTCGGTGGTGTACACAGATCATAAAAGTCTGAATTACCTCCTGACTCAGAAAGATTTAAATCTGAGGTAACGGAGGTGGATTGAGTTATTGAAGGACTACGACTGCTCAATCGAATACCATCTGAGGAAGGCTAATGTGGTAGCTGATGCATTGAGCCGAAAGGTGGTGGCGGATTTGCGAGCAATGTTTGCTCATCTAAGTCTTTATGAGGATGGGAGCCTTTTGGCAGAATTGCAAGTGAAGCCATCTTGGATTAATGAGGTTAAGGAAAGGCAGATGACTGATAAAGCTTTGAATACTCGAAGGTTGCAAGTACAGAATGGTGAGGCCGAAGGTTTCAGCTTGGGTAGTGATGGAGTGTCATACTTTCAGGGGAGAGTATGCATGCCTAAGGATGATGATTTGAGGCAATAATCCTTAAAGAAGCTCATAGCGGTCGTCGCTTATGCACCCGAGAAGCGACAAGATGTATCGGGATTTAAGGGAGCGCTTTTGGTGGCGAGTCTTAAGCGGAAGTAACCGAGTTGGTAGGCAAGTGTCCGACATGTCGCAAGTTAAGGCCGAGCATCAATTGCCATCGAAATTTTATTCTGACCGAAGAAAGATCCCACAAGGAAGTGGGAGGAGATTACTATGGATTTCGTAAGTGGGCTTCCCTCACGCCCAAAGAAAAAGATGCGCTTTGGGTGGTAGTAGACCGGTTGACTAAGTCACCATTTCATACCACCGCTTCAAAGGTCACCAAGTTGTACATCGCAGAGATAGTACAGTTGCATGGAGTACTGTGTCCATTATTTGGATCGGGATCCTCGGTTACGCCGAGATTCGAAGGCCTTACATCGAGTTAGGCATGAAGTTGAATTTCAAGACGGCTTTTCACCCACAAATCGATGGACAATGCGAGAGGTTATCCAAATATTGGAAGATATGTTAAGGGCTCTGCTTTGGACTTTCGTGGCGCTTGGGAGGAGTATCTACCTTTATGTAGTTCGCTTATAACAATAGTTATCAAGCGAGCATTCAGATGGCACCGTATGAGGCGCTGTATGGTCGAAAATGCCGTACTCCAACATGTTGGACAGAATTAGGAGAACGTCAGATGTTGGGTCCAGAGTTAGTGGCAGAGACGGAGGATAAAGTTAGAGTAATTCGGGATCGTCTTAAAGAGGCATCGGACAGGCAGAAGTCCTACGCCGATCTTAAGCGCAGAGAGGTTGAATATGCAGTGGGTGATAAGGTCTTCTTGAAGGTATCACCTTGGAAGAAGGTGCTGAGGTTTGGCCAAGGGCAAGCTAAGCCCTAGATTCATCTGACCGCATACCTGTGTTGAAACGCAGGGGACCAGAACTTACCAACTTGAGTTATTGGCGAAATTGAGCGGATACATGACGTCTTCCATGTTTCAATGCTGAGGCGCTATCGATCGGATCCATCACATGTAGTGCCGGTTGCGAAAATTGAGGTGAGCACGGACTTGTCTTTTGAGGAGGAGCCAGTGCAAATTTTAGATCGAGATGTCAAAGTTCTTCGTAGGAAGTCAGTGCCTTTGGTAAAGGTGTTATGGCGAAACCATGGTACGGAGGAGGCCACATGGGAACCCGAGGATGTGATGCGCGATAATACCCCAACTCTTGATCCGTAATTTCGAGGTCAAATTCTTTTTAAGGGGGTAGAACTGTAACACCCTAAATTAGGGGTTGTTTGTAATTTAATTAATTTCCCATGTGTATGCTTGTAGAAATAAATACTATGATTTATTGGCATGTTCTAGGGTCTAGAAATAACCCCGAGCTAGGCCTGACTTAGGGCTAAAAATTTCTTTTTAAGTGTTTAAAAGAATGGAGCTAGGTGAGGTAGGGGTTAAGTAAAATTTCGGGTGAAGCATGACATAAAGAACTAATTGAAAAGTGGCTTCCGTGCGCCACTTAAGAGTTGGAGGTGAAGATAGGCGCAGGTCATAGGTTCGAGTGGCTGGAGCGGCGTTTTGGTGTTGTATTTTTTTATATATATATGCGATGATGGGCTTAAGTAGGAAGGCTTTAAAATTAAATGATAGGGTTTTATGACATGAAAGTCAATTGGGAAGAGTGGCATGGGGCGTTTAAGAGGGCTACGGTAGTTTGCCTCCACCAGGTCCTATGTTCGAACCAAATATACAGCAGCAGTAGGTTTTATTTTTTTATGCAAGCTGGCGTCAGGGGGGGAAAGTATTGGCTTGATTGTGGACTCTTAAGGTGATAAGGATAAAACATTGTTTTTCTTTTAATTTTCGGCTGAAGAGTAGCATTGTCAGTTGTTTATTTTCATTATATTTGTTTAAAGAGGAGATTAAGGGATAAATAAAAGATAAATGTAATTGGATAAAAGCTGAAATTATCACTAAAGAGAGGGGTGATGGCCGGTTTTGGGACTCTTTAGGGCCATCATTCGGTTATGTGTTAAGCAAGGGAGTGCCGAATTACACTTAGCTAGTTCTCTTCCTCTTTTTCTAATTTGCTGCTGGCCGAAATCACTCTGGCCTTTGCCCAACAATCTTCAAAATTCCCTTCTTCTTTTTCTTTCCCTAGTAGCTGAACCCTTCCAGTCTTTTTCTTTTTTTCTCCTATTGAGATCTACTTGGCCGAATCCCCCTTTAAAGAAAGGTACTGTTTTCGGTTCTTTTCTCCTCCTTAAAGGTAGCCGAACCCCCCTCACAACAGTAAGTGGTGCTGACTTGTGGTGTTTAAGGGCCGATATAATTATCAAGGTAAGGGGCGATATCCTCTTTTAGGTTCAAGGTTATGGCCGAATGGCCTAAGACTCTTACTAATATGATTAAACAGATTGTAGGGAGGCCATAGCCGATTGAGGGAAGCTTTCGGGATTTGTTTTCCTAAGGTAAGGTGGTAAGTAACATTCTGTAGTAGGCCTTGATTATGTATTAGTGTGCAAGCCAATTTTAACAAGTGTTTTTGGTATGGATCTCAATAGGACAAGTGACAAATTCGGGATTTCGGTGAGTTTGGTAAGTGGTTAAGCACATTCGGCCAAAGGCCATATTTTTGGTACATCGTATCCTTCGGGATTACTTGGTTTTGCCGAATAGGCCTAAGTCCCTAACCCTGTTGTTGGCCGATTATAGGGTCAAGGATTTAGCATCGTAGATCGGATCTTCGAGATCTAGGAATTTCGGTAGTGACAGGTGTGTAAACTCTTTACACACTTTATTAGTAGACTTTGCTATATTGTTGCCTTGTTAATAATTTTTGTAGTGATTAGCTTGTGGCATAATCATGGTTTCCGGGTAAGTCCCCTAACTTGTGATCTAAGATATATGATTGAGTTGCCATCATATGCTATTAAATGATATGTTGTACATAATGCATGATATTATGGGATTATGATATTGTTATGTAAGCATGATGATGGTGGGATTGATGAGAGGAGGGGGATGATTTTTATGGACTGTCACCAGTGGTTTTGACCACAAGATGGGTTGGCCCCATCAGATTTATTGTGACTTCGGTCACCAGTGGTTTTGACCACACCAATGATAATTGTGACTAAGTCCCAGTGGTTTGGTACCACCATTGGTTTTGACCATATTATGATATTTTGTGTCCCATGGTCATCAGTGGTTTTGACCACACGATGGGTTGGCCCCATCATTTAAATTGTGACACTAGTCACTAGTGGTTTTGACCACCAGTGGTTTTGACCACACGGGGTAGTTAAAGAGTACGGATGGTTAGTGGGGTTGCATTTTTGCATGTTTATTAATGATTTGTGTATGAGTTGTATTTTTCGGGTGGGGGATTTACACACTGAGTCTTAGTGACTCACCCTTCCCTTACCATTTTGCGATGAGTAGATCGCGAGATGGAGCCGAGAGGACTCGAGGCGCCATGCTTATCGTTGATTTGAATTTACTTTGCTAAAATTATTTATTTTCTAAGTCTTTTTATTTTGGGTTGTAATAAGGCCGCTAATTATTATTTGGATGTTTATTTTATTGTTTTATTTACTTATGTTATATCACAAATGGAATTTATAAAAGTTATGTAAACCGGTTAAAAGTAACATTTTCCAACTTAATAACTTCTACGGGTTTTCAAAGATGTTACCATCGGGTAACAACATACACCAAGTCAACTATAACTTTAACGATTTTAAATTTTACATGATCAAACGATTTCAAAGGGTTAAACAACCCAACCGTGTTTATGAAAATAATCCCAACTGAGTTTTATCAAACCCCGATTTAATACCTTAGCCACATTTTAACAAGTTTTCACCAGACACTCAAAATTACTTCAAATTATTTTACTCCGTGACATACCAGATCCGGTCAGGACTCATGGGCCGGGTTTGGGGTGTTACAAAATTTAAGTCCCCATACATGTCATACTCAAAATTCTAAATCTAACTATACCAAAATGTGTGGATGGTGTGGGTGATCCTCCGACTATCTCCATATCCCGAGCTGGCTCTTCGACACTATAAAATAAGGGAAAAGAGAAGGGAGAAAGCTTTAAGATTATAAGTCTATATGTAAAAAATAAACATCATGCCACATACTTATCAATCAAGAACATTACATACTAAATAAAAACAATTCAGATCCTCATAACCATACTTACTCATTTCAAACCTCAACATATCTTAAACACATATCATAAGACATTGCTCACATTTACATGCATTTATACCCTACACTTATCACCACAAAGCCACATGTAATTTCACTTAGAAAATTTTCTCGATGAACACTTCGGAATAATGTTATATACTCGGTGGTTTTGCACACAGCCCACCATTAATAATTCACACGGTGGTATCACACACAGCCCACCAATAATGATAATTATGGTGGTATCACACACAGCCCACCAATAATAATAATTAGGGTGGTTTTGCGCACAGCCCACCAACAATAATAATTACGGTGGTATCGCACACAGCCCTCCAATATTTACGTATTCATGGATTTTATCCGTATCATTTTTCTATCCCGAAGGTTCATCCGAGAATTTCCTCACTTTCTATCATTTTTAATAAATCTCACTAATAAGCATTTTCATTCACACAATGCATTAATAGATAAAAAAATACGTAATAAGGATGTATCGTTTACACATAAACTTACCTCGATACAAAATATGCCAATTTGCAATTTAGTCCGAAACCTTGCATTTTCCTAGGTCAAGGTTGATTTCATATTTTTCTTGATCTATAATGGCATATTTAATTTATTAATTAACCACATTAATCAAATCACTCCACAAATTCTTATTTTGGTAAAATTATCGTTTTGCCCTTAGACTTTTACAAAATTATAATTTTGCCCCTAGGATCGTAAAATGAAATCTGTTCATTTTTCACACACCCAAGCCTAGCCGATTCATATTCCCTCTTATATCAACTCAAGAATTCAATTATTAAACACATTTACTACCTATTTTGCAACCTTTACAAAAAGGTCCTTTTAGGTGTTTTCATGGAAGCACCTTTCACAAAAGTTGTGTATTTTACACCCAAGATTCATTTTCTTCCATAAAATTTTAGAAATAAACATAAATATTCACATGGAAAACCCTAAACTCTCGACCATTTTGCAAAATAGTCCTCTCATTAGTAAGATTATGCTACAAAGGCCCCAAAAGTACAAAAATTATCAAGAAAAACCACCAAAATTTCTTACTTGCAAGGAGGATAGGTTGCTGAAAATTTTCAAGCTTCCAAAATCCTATTCTTACTAGTATTTTCGGTGGAGGAAGAAGATGATAGGAAAAAAAAAGATGATAGCTTTCTTGTTTTATTTAATTTTATTCATTTAGTCACCTAAAATCACCAAACATTGACTAATTTAACTTCTTGTCCCCCTATGGCCGGCTATCACCCTTATAAAGGTCTAATTTCACCTTAAGGACCTCTAGTTTAATATTCTATAGCTATTTAATGCCTCTAGCTTGTAAAATAAAACTTCTGCACTTTATGCGATTTAGTCCTTTTTCGCAATTAAGCATACAATCACTAAAATTAATTCACCAAAATTTTTATGCACTCATATAATCATGTTATAACACATAAAATAATATTAAAATTAATTTATTCGACCTCAAATTAGTGGTTTCAAAACCACTATTCTGACTAGCCCCAAAATCGGGTTGTTACAAAAATTACTTATCTTAATATCTTATTAGTTCCAAAATCATGTTACTCATTTAGTCGATAGTTTCAAAATGTTTATTCGTTGCGAAAGCTTTTAAATCAGTTTTAAATAATTGGGAATTTTCGACAATCGTTTGTTTCTTTTGAAAACCGAGGTTTCCTACTACTAGCAGTTGTAATCCATAAGGTAAAGATAATTAAAACCCAAAACCAAAACAAAGTCCGAAAGTCCAATTACAACCCAAAAATTTAAACAGGAAAAAAAACTAAAAATAAAACTAATATTCATAAATTAAAACCATGATATTCCAAAACTGTGGTCACCACTGAGTCCTCTGCCGTACCGATCCATCTAGGTCTGGGGATTACCTGTGCACATTAAACAGAGAGGGGTGAGTTTTCGTAAACTCAGTGTGTAATCCCGTAGAGCACAACAAATAATCACAATCACAGTGCACAGTCAAACAGTATTGGGCCTAAGCCACTTTCAGTATCAGTAACGGTTTGTGTAACGCCCCAATAATTCTTAATTTTTATTTTCGTATGTTGTCACAAAAATCTGTATCTGCTTCGGTGGTTAAGTGTTCTAGGAGTGTCTGAGAAGTCTTGGGTTCAAGCTTTGGCTTGGGTAATTTGTTTCCTTTTTATTGAATAAACCCCTATCTCTAGCCAGTAGGCTTATAGATAAATATTTGAAAAAAATATGTCAGAATGGGCCTGCTGGTCTAGTGGTTAAATGGAGTGTTAGTGTGCAAGGGGTCTGGAGTTCAAGTCCCAGCGCTAGCAAGGGGATTTATTTTTACAACGTGGCGGTGATAGAGTTGTCTTTGACCAAAATACTAGGTGTTGGAGGTGTGGAGGACTGTAGTTGCCAAATTTTAGGATAAAATAGGGGGATATGGGAGGTTATCATGATTTGAAGAGTGTTTAGGGGAGAAAAATAAGGGAATTTAAGGATATGGGAGTGTTAGTGTCGAACTTGAACTCTGGTATCTCAAGAGTTCGGCTTTGAGTGGTTCATCTCTCCATTTGTTTTATTTTTCTGACGATTGTTCCCCTCCCCAACTCTTTCTTCTTCTTGGATTATTTTGTTGAATTTTGTTCCCCTTTTCCGACGTTTGCTTCCACAAAAATCTCCCTACTGTTGCCAAAATTCTATCGTTTTTACCTCTATCAACTTATTTTAATCTGTTATTCTTTTCATCTCTGAGCTTTCTTTTCAAAAATAGCTTTTATTTTTCATTGTGCCAAATTCCTCCTCTTAGTTTCCTACCCAAAATTTTGACTTGGGCATTGGGTTCTTTCGGTTGTTCAGGCGACTATTTTTCATCTTCTATTTCCTTTTTTTACAAATTTTTGGTGAGTTTTGTGCTTTGGTTTTACTCTCTAATTCTGCTCGGTTTGGCCATACCTCGCAATAACATTTTTCTCTCCTTCATTGTTGATCATTCGGTTGTTTTCTCCACTCTCGCACTATAGTGAACAAAGGATCTCACTTGTTCTTCCTTGGCAGAAACCTCTAGTTCTCTTCTGTCGAGGTTGGTAAGTATAGGTATAAGTAAATACTTTTGGTGTTTCTTCAAAGCTTACTTATTTTTGTTTGGTTCAACTATCATACGAATAGTGGTTAATAAGTGTTCGGTTGGATTGCAGGAATTATTGGTCATTCAGTTTTGACAGTTTAAGTGGGCAAGCCTCGATTGTTTAACGTGGCAAGTGAATGGTGAAGTGATTAAGTATTTCGATTAGGGTTGTTTTAATTTCAGTTGACAGGTGACTAATCGAATATTTGTGGTGAACTTAGATTTCGATTGCTAAAGGATTGTGTGCGCGTTTCCATAACCAGGTGTGTAATACAATTTTGACTATGGGAATTGTCAAAAACTGGAATAAGGGAATGTCAACGCCACACGAGCGTGCGCTCGCTCGGGTGTTAGTCCGTGTGGCTAAACATGAGCGTGAGATCGACGAGGCTGGCCATGTGCGATTTCATGGGCTGGACCGAATTGGGTCGTATGGGCCCTACGGGCGTATGGGCCCCACACGAACATGTAGAGATATTGGGCCAGGCCATGTGATCCACACGGCCAAGGCCATTTTGGGCCGTGTGGGCCACATAAGCGTGTGGGTCCACATGGGCCAACAATATGGGTCGTGGTCCCATTTTCACTGTTTGATTGTTAAGGTTGCATGAGTCACCCAAGATGACTGTGGACCTACTGTTGGGTCGGGAAGCTTAACTAGACCCCTAATTGATTGAATGACTATTATGCCCCTATGTGATGTATATAGACTTATATACATGCATGAATATACTTTAGCGTGTTATTTTAACTATAGTGAATACATGTATGATATTCTGATGTGACCTGACATGATTGCATGATGCATTGCATAGAGGTTGGTTTTATATTGCTCGGAGGAAGTGTACTGAAAGGCTTTGAGCCTAAATTTACTGGCAGTCCAGCTGCATATTATTGCATAGTGCCGCATTCGGCACTTTCTGGAGTGTAGGGATGGGTGGGTTGATTATATCCATACATGGAGTGTAAGGTTGGACAGATATGGAGTGCAGAGGCTAGATGGGTAGGATCTGTATACTGATTTATCTATTATTGAACTGATTAATGATACTGTAATGGGCCAAGGCCCAAGAACATGACTGTTCTACATTGGGATGGGCCAAAGCCCAAACTGAAATTTGTTAATGATACTGAAAAAGGGCTTAGGCCTAGACTATGTTTGTTTTCTGTCATTTGCTAAGTATGGGATTACACACAGAGTTTTCGTAAACTAACCCATCTATTTTAACTTTACAGGTAATCTCCAATCATAGGCAGATCGATGTAGCGAGGGACTTAAAGGTGGCCACACGTCCGCATACATTATCATATTTGATAATGTTTTTAAGTATTATTATTTGGGGTATTTTTACTGTAAATGGCCTTTATGGGTTTTTACTTTAATTTGGGATTTTTTTATTTTGATTTATAACAGCTAGCATTAGGATAAGACATGAGTTTTCAAAAATACCACTGCTTTAGCAAAAATACCACGAATACCTAACTTATGCAAAAGCTTTCGCAATAAATGACATTTTGAAAATTAGTATCGACTTTTTGATAATGTCTCACATTTCGAAAATGAATGACATGTCTTGGAATCGTCATAAAACAACACAAAGAGGTTAAATAAAAAAAAGGGTTTTTCATCGATATCACACTTTGCGAAAAACACTTCAATGTGACATCGCCAGATTCAGCCATAGCGTCTAGGCCGGGTTTAGGGTATTACAGTTTGGGCCTTAGCCCATCTCAGTATCAGTATCAGTCATGCAGTTTTCAGTAACAAAGTCCTACCCAACCAGCCTCTACACACCATCTCCGTCCAACCCTACACTCTATGTGTGTAACACCCCAAACCCGACCCAGACGTTATGGCCAAATCTGGCGATATCACATAGAAGTGTTTTTCGAAAACATCGTTTCTTTAGAAAGTCCATGCTTATTATTAAACCTCGTTTATGTATCTTGTTCTTTCAAAACTTAAGTCATTTCAGTAGAACATTGATCATATTAGTTTGTTACTATATTTTAAAACCAAGTTTGATGCAGAAGCTTTAATTATAAACTACGAAAACGTGGTGTTTTGAAAACCAATTATCTTTTGGAAAAAAAATCGCGTTCTACAACTAATCAAATGTAAATTAAAACAATAAAAATCCCTAGATTATAAGTTATAAATAAAAGAGGCCTTATTACATAACAAAAACCCAAATAAAATTTATCGAAAATAACTCAAATGTATAAATAAGTACGGTTGTGTGGTCACCTCCGAATCCCTCGCACCACCGATCTCCTAAGACTGGGGATTACCTGTACAGATAAACAGAGAGGTGTGTTTACGAAAACTCAGTGTCTAACCCCATACAATTAAACAGCCAATCATGCTTTTAAGTAAGTACAATCTGGGCCTAAGCCCAAGTCAATAACAGTTCAGCCCAATTGTGCCTTAGCCCATAATAGTTTCAGTAATAGTTTAAGCATGCAATCAGAAATCCTACTCATCCAGCCTCTACACTCCACTCCGTCTAGCCCAACACTCCATATGGGGATAAAATCACCCACCCATCCCTACACTCTAAAAATTAGCACCGGTTGCGGCACTAAATAGTAATTGTAGCAGAGCTGCCAGTACAGTACACTTCCTCCAATCATATTAATCCCATCCCATGCAACATATCACACATGAATGCAAAATACATATATATATTTCCTGGCATGCTCATATACGGTCATACATAACATAGGGGGCATAACAGTCAATTAACCACAAGGCATAACAGTCATTTTATTAGTTTGGGGTCAAGGTGTACTTATCGACCCATCAGTAGGTCCACAGTCGTCTCGGGCGACCCGTGCAACTTTGACAATCATACAATACAAATTGGCCCAAGGCCTATGTGGGCCCACACGCTCGTGAGGCCCACTTAGCCCAAAAATGGGCTAAGCCATGTAACTTACACAACTTGGGCCAAAATTCTCCACGTGTTTGTGTGGTTTACTCGTGTGGGGCCCACGAGCCCGTTGGGCCCAAAGGCCTATTTCAGCCCAACATGGCCCAAAATGGCCCAAGACCATGAAATCGCTCATGGTGGCCTCGATAGTCTAACGCTCACGTTTTATGCATTCAGTTTACTATACGAGCGAGCGCACGCTTGTGTAGCGTCAACATCATACTTTTTTAGCTTTTGTCGGCTTACAATTTGGGCAGTGTTTACACTTTTCAGCATTTCATCGATACCATTTATGAGAGTACCGTTACACACCTAGATCCGAAAAGATGCGTAGACCGTCCTCGATCACTTCGGAATCTATGTTCACCCATAACATTCGGTTACTCACATATCAATTAAATTTAAAATGAACCCAAATCAATATACATAACCACTTAATCGCCAGCCGCTTACCTTGATTGACAATTGAATCCCTACACACTTTACTCACCGAAAAATGATGATCACTAAAACTCAGGATTATTACTTGCAATCCAATCGAAACCCCCTTTTAGCAAGTATCTACAGGCACGATTTAAGCCCAAAACAAGTATCAACTTATCGTAAGTACCAAATCGTAGCCTAGCAATGAACACTAACTCGATAGAATTCAAAGAAAAAGTCGACGCAGTGAGGGTAGAGGAAAAGAGTGTATTCGGCCAAAGGCAAGAAAAAGGAAGAAAAAGAAGATGAGAAGAAAAGGAAGGGGATGTTCGGCCAACACAAGTACAGTGTTAGGAGGAGCAGTCCAAAATGGTAGAGAACTAGAAGAGTGTGGCGGTAGAAAGGGAGAAAAAAATAGTTTAGGGTCGGAGAGGGTTTTGGCAAAGGGAAAAGAAAGGAAAAGCAAAAAGGGGAGAAGAGGTTTTCGGCAGAGGGAAAATCAACACAGAACCGACAATGAGGAACCCCTCCCTAGCCAAATTTTTGAGTGCCTCAGAGTCTAAAATCGGTACACCTCTACCTCTCCCCTCATCCCTTGATTTCCTCCTAAATCTCTCCACTTGATCACACTTTCCCTCAACCACACAATTCGAATTCTCCTCAACTACTTTAGTGTTTCAGTCAAACTTCATCACCTCCAACAGAACAGCAACAAAATAAATATTCCATTGCCACTACAAAGATTCGAACTTCAATTCTCTGGCCTAGGTAGCACGCTACTTACCCCTTAGACCAGCAGGCTTTTATGTCATGCTTTACCCACATATATTTAAAAGCCTACTAACCAAATGCAAGGGTTTTCTTCCCAAAAAAAATTTACACAAGCCCAGGCTCAAACCCAGGACTTCTCAAACACTCCCAAAAACACCCAAATCACTTAGCCACTAAAGCAACTAGGTATTTATGTTAAAAACATGAAAAAATAAATACCTAAGTTTTGGGACGTTACAACTCTACCCCCTAAAAGAAAATTTTGACCTCGAAATTTACCTGTCAAAATAGATGAGTACTATTGACGAATCGCCTCTTCGAGCTCCCATGTGGCCTCCTCTGAACTGTGATTGCGCCACAGTACCTTAACCAGTGGGATAGGTTTCTTCCTCAAGACTTTCACATCACGATCTAAGATCTGAACTGGCTCCTCCTAAAATGTTAGGTCCGGTCTAACCTCAATCTCCTCATTCGATATCACGTGTGTGGTATCAGAGTGATAACGCCTTAGCATAGAGACGTGGAACACATCATGAATCCAATCCAACTCTGGAGGTAACTCAAGTTGATAGGCCACCGATCCAACACGTTTTAGTATACGATAAGGCCCAATAAACCTAGGGCTCAACTTGCCCTTCCGTCCAAATCTCAGTACCTTTTTCCATGGTGAGACCTTAAGAAAAATGCAGTCCTGTACAGAATACTCAATCTCCTTGCGCTTAGAATCCGCATAAGACTTCTGTCTGTCCGATGCCGTCTTCAATTGATCCCTAATTAATTTGACTTTATCCTCGGTATCAGAAACCAATTCATAGCCCAAAACATGCCGCTCGGCCAAGCCAGTCCAACATGAAGGATTACGACACATACGGCCATATAATGCCTCGTAAAGTGCCATCTGTATGCTAGACTGGTAGCTATTGTTATACGCAAACTCTGCCAACGGCAAGTAGTCTTCCCAATAGCCTCAGAAATCTATTACACAACACCTTATCATATCTTCCAGTATTTGAATCACCCTTTTTAATTGACCATCTGTCTAGGGCTGAAACGCAATACTGAAGTCTAGTCTTGTACCCAAAGCCTCGTGTAACTTTTTCCAGAATTGAGACGTGAAACGAGGGTCTCTATCTGATATGATGGAAACCGGTACCCCATGAAGTCTCACTATCTCTGTCACATACAGTTTAACCAGTTTCTGCAAAGAATAATCAGTACGAACTGGTATAAAATGGGCTGACTTGGTCAACTGATCCACGATTACCCATACTGTATCCTTCTTAGTAGGCGTTAGGGGCAGCTCACTAACGAAGTCCATAGTTACTCTCTCCTACTTCCAAAGTGGAATTTTAATTGGCTGATGGAACCTTGAAGGTAACTGATGTTTAGCTTTAACCTGCTAGCAAGTCAGACACTTACTCACAAAGTCGGTAACTTCACGTTTAAGACCTTGCCACCAATATAACTCATGAAGGTCTCGGTATATTTTATTCTCGCCGGAATGCATAGCATAAGGACCACTATGCGCCTCACACAGTATAGACTACCTCAAATCAGTATCCTTTGGTACACAGACTCTCCCACAGAAACACAGTACCCGTTCGCTATTTAGTCTAAAATCTAAAGTTTCCCCACTCTCAATCTGTCAGATTCGAGGACCTAGGGACCCATCCTCTAACTATTTACCCTTAATCTATTCAATCCATGATGGTTTAACTTGAAGTTCAGCCAATAAACTACCATCATCAAATAAGTTGAGACAAGCAAACATCGCCCTCAGATCTGTCATAACCCTACGGCTCAGTGCGTCAGCCACTATATTGGCCTTATCAGGATGATATTCAATCGAACAGTCATAATCTTTAAGTAGCTCAATCCATCTACACTACCTAAGATTTAGCTCCTTCTGAGTGAGGAGATATGTGAAGCTCTTGTGATCTATGTAAATGATACACTTTTCACCGTACAGATAATGCCTTCAGATTTTCAGTGCAAATAAAATCGTGGCCAACTTCAAGTCATGTGTCGGATAATTTTCCTCATGAGACTTAAGCTGGTGAGGCCATATGTCACTACCTTACCCTCTTGTATTAGCACACATACCAACCGACATGTGACGCATCGCTGTAGACAGTGAATTCTTTCCCAGACTCTGGCTATATTAAGATAGGGGCCTCCGTTAGAACCTTCTTAAGTTTCTCAAAACTCTCTTGCTGCTTATCACTCCAGACAAATGGTACCCCTTTACGCAACAACTTAGTCAGAGGTGCAGCAATCAACGAAAACCCCTAAGCAAAACGTCTATGATACCTTGCCAGACCCAAAAAACTTCGAATCTCAAATATTGTCTTAGGCGGCTTCCAATCCAAAACAGCTTCAATTTTTTGAGGATCCACTCTAATCCCTTCAGTAGATACCACATGGCCCAGAAATGTTACCTCTCGTAGCCAGAATTCACACTTGCTTAGCTTAGCGTATAACTGTTTCTCCCTTAAAATTTGCAGAACAACTCAGAGATTTGCGTCATGTTCATCCTCAGTTCTCGAATACACCAAGATGTCATCTATAAACACCACTACGAACCGATCCAAATAAGGCTGGAAGACTAGGTTCATCAAGTCCATAAATGCTGCCGGTGCATTTGTCAGTCCAAACGGTATTACAAGGAACTCGTAGTGACCATAACGAGTCCTAAATGTTGTTTTGTGAACATTAGCCTCTTTGACTCTCAATTGATGGTACCCCAATCGGAGATCAATCTTAGAGAAGACTGAAGCTCCTCGAAACTGGTCGAATAGATCATCAATCCTCGAAAAGGGGTACTTATTCTTAATAGTCAGTTTATTCAGTTACCGGTACTCGATGCACATACGTATGGATCCATCTTTCTTTTTCACAACTAACACTGGTGCTCCCCATGGTGACACACTAGGGCGGATGAACCCTCGATCCAGTAACTCTTGAATCTGAGCCTTAAGCTCCACTAGCTCCTTCGATGCCATTGTATAACGAGCGATGGACACCTGAGTTGTACCCGGTAGAAGCTCAATCCCAAATTCTAGTTCATGGTTTGGGGGCAATCCAGGTAGTTCATTGGGAAAACATCCGAAAAATCTCTACTATTCTGATATCTTTAACAGATGGAACCTCAGAATCGACACCACTAATGAAGGCTAAATATGTTTCACAACCCTTACGAACCAAATTTTCAGCCCTCAAAGCAGAAATCACATTTGACAAATAATTTTGATGTTCCCCGATTCCACTACTTCATCCCCTTTTGCAGTTTTCAGTACCACTCGCTTAGCAGCACAATCCAAATTCACTTTATGCTTAACCAGCCAATCTATGCACAGTATTAAGTCGAATTCACCAAAAGGTAGTTCCATTAAGTTTGCCAGAAAGATGGTTCCTTGAACCTCCAATGGTACATCTCTGAACAATTTGTTTACCCTAACTGACTGCCCTAAAGGACTCAACACAGCAACCTCACTCACAGTGGTTTCAACCATTATACCCAAAGTCTCAGACACCGAGCATGCTATATACGAATGCGTAGACCCAACATCAATCAGTGCAGTATAAGGTACATTATGGATAAAGAACGTACCAATAATAACATCTAGGGTGTCTCCGTCCTCTCGGTGACGTGTAGCATAAACTAGAGTTGGCTGCCTCGCCTCAGTATGACCAGCACCTCTGCCCAGTGCTTTATTACCACGTCCCATACCATTTCCATCTTTGGCCTGACCAGGACCTCTCAGTCGCTGCTAAACACCTCTCAGCGGCTGAACAATACTTCGACCTGTAACTTGCATCTGTTCGGGCCTCATTGGACAATCTCTGATACGATACTCTAATGATCCTCATCTCAAACATGCCACAATCATTTTCCAACATTTGCCCTGATGGCATCTACCATAGTCACCACATGGCTGCGATCCAGTAGCAGCAACAGGGGTGCTAACTCTGACTGGCCCATCCACTCTGGCCTTTTTATTCGGCCTCTGAACGGAACTTGAGGTCTCTGAATCCCTCTTATTCCTACCATTTTCTCTATTTAGACGCTCAGTACGCTTCACCTCCTCGGTGATCTTCGCCTTATCAACCAATGTGGCAAAATCTCGCTCTCTCTGTAGAGCTATCAGCACTCTCAGACTATCCTTGAGGCCGTACTCGAAATGAACACACCCTTCATAATCAGTTGCCACCATCCTACGTGCATAGCTACTTAATCGTAAAAATTCAGCATCATATTTGGCCACTGACTTATCCCCCTGAGTCAAATTTAGAAATTCCCTCCTTCGGGCATCCACATAACTAGCACCCATATACTTCCCTTGAAAAGCAGTCTTGAAGAATTCACATGTCAATCGGTCAGCCTAAATACCCTCTTTAACTGTAAGCCACCACTAATAGGCTTCGTCTCGTAGCAAGGACACTGCAACTTTTAATTTCTGTTTAGGGGTACAGTCGAGGTCATCTATGATCCTCTCTGTGTCCTCAATCCAATATTCAACCACGCTAAGGGCAACTCCTACAATTCCCTAAAGATCTCAGCCCCATTAGATCGAAGTCGTTCCATGACCGACCCACGGCCCACAGTACCAGTATTAGGCCTAGCAACCCTCTCTAGAATTCTTAACATGCTTGGGACAGTGCGTCGTCCCCAGCCACTCGATCATACGACTTAGTCTCAGTCACAGGTGAAGCCGATGTCTCACTGGCCTCTAAATTAGATATATGGTCAAACAAGGAGAACCCAGCTCGAGCACTTCTACGGCCTCTACCACGACCTCTTGTACCCCGTCCGTGAGTACCTCTTGTTCTCATTATCGAATTGTATTTTATCTGAGTTAACAATTTTATGCTGATCAGTTTACAGTTTTAGTTATTTATTAGCAAAGTTTTATACAAATTATTATCAATAATTTAGAGTTCGTTTTCGTAGATCGCAGTCTTACTATAGTTTTTTGCTCACACAAACTAGAGTGTTTCAGTATAGTCTTCTACCTACAGTAGTCTCAGTATTTTCTATTTATAGCATTTCACTTTAAAATAAATAACAGTTTCAGATGCTTACAGGATCGACGTCGGAGACTCAGTGTACCATACATTTGGTAAAATATTTCAAAATTTTCAAATCATTTGGATTAGTTCTTTTGAATATTCCCAGTTTTAGAAGAAACCAAAAAACCACAGTCGAGTTTTGAACCTGGCTCTGATACCACTCAATGTAACACCCCAAACTCGACCTAGACGTTATGGTCAAACCTGGCGATTTCACATTGAAGTGTTTTTCGAAAACATCATTTCTTTAAAAAATCCATGCTTATTATTAAACCTCATTTATGTATCTTGTTATTTCAAAACTTAAGTTATTTCAGTAGAACATTGATCATATTAGTTTGTTACTACATTTTAAAACCAAGTTTGATGCGGAAGCTTTTATTATAAACTATGAAAACGTGGTGTTTTGAAAACCAATTGTCTTTTGGAAAAAAAAAAAGCGTTTTACTATTAATCAAATGTAAATTAAAAAAAGCAAATCCCAGATTATAAGTTATAAATAAAAGAGGCCTTATTACATAACAAAAACCCAAATAAAATTTATCGAAAATAACTCAAATGTATAAATAAGTGTGATTGTGTGGCCACCTCCGAATCCCTCGCAGCACCGATCTCCTAAGATTGGGGATTACCTGTACAGATAAATAAAGAGGTGAGTTTACAAAAACTCAGTGTGTAACCCCCACGCAATTAAACAACCAATCATGCTTTTAAGAAAATGCGATGCAGGCCTAAGCCCAAGTCAATAATGATTCAATCTAGTTGGGCCTTAGCCCATTCTGATGTCGATGTGGGCCTTAGCCCATAACAGTATCAATAACAGTTTAAGCATGCAATTAGAAATCTTACCCATCCAGCCTCTACACTCTATTCTGCCCAGCCCAACACTCCATGTGGGTATAAAATCACCCACCCATCCCTATACTCCAAAAATTAGCACCGGTTGCGGCACTAAACAGTATTTACAGTAGAGCTGCTAGTACAGTACACTTCCTCCAATCATATTAATCTCATCCCATGCAACATATCACACATGAATACAACATACATATATATATATCATGGCATGCTCATATACGGTCATACATAACATAAGGGCATAACGATTAATTTACCACAGGGCATAACAATCATTTTATCAGTTTGGGGTCTAGGTGTAATTACCGACCCATCAGTAGGTCCATAGTCATTTCGGGCAACCCGTGCAACCTTAACAGTCATACAGTGTAAATGGGCCCAAAGCCCATGTGGGCCCACACGCTCGTGAAGCCCATTTAGCCCAAAATGGGCTAGGCCATGTAACTTACACAACTTGGGCCAAAATTCTCCACATGTTTGTACAGTTTAACCGTGTAGAGCCCACGAGCCTGTTGAGCCCACGACCCATTTTGGCCCAAAAATAGCCTAAGACCACGAAATCGTTCACGGTGGCCTCGGTAGTCTAACGCTCACGTTTTATGCATTCAGTTTACCACACGAGCAAGCGCACGCTCGTGTAACATCAACATCATACTTTTTCAGCTTTTGTCGGCTTACTGGGCAGTGTTTACACTTTTTGGCATTTCACTGATACCGTTTATGATAGTACTGTTACACACTTGGATCCGAAAAGATGCGCAGACCGTCCTCGATCACTCCAGAACCTACGTTCACCCATAACATTCGGTTACTCACATATCAATTGAATTTAAAACGAACCCAAATCAATATACACAACCACTTAGTCACCAGCTGCTTGCCTTGATTGACAATCGAATCCCTACACACTTTATTCACTGGAAAATAATGATCACTAGAACTCGAGATTATTACCTGCACTTCAATCGAAACCCCTTATTAACAAGTATTTACAAGCACGATTTAAGCCCAAAATGAGTATTAACTTACCGCAAGTACCAAATCATAGCCTAGCAATGAACACTAACTCGGTAGAAATCAAAGAAAAAGTCAGCACAGTGAAGGTAGAGGAAGAGAGTGTACTCGGCCAAAGCCAGAAAAAAGGAGGAAAGGGAAGATGAGAAGAAAAGAAAGGGGATGTTCAGCCAATACAAGCAGAGTGTTAGGAGGAGCAGTCCAAAATGGCAGAGAACTAAAAGAGTGTGGCGGTAGAAAGGGAGAAAAAGAAACAGTTTAAGGGAGGAAAGGGTTTCAGCAGAGGGAAAAAAAAAAGAACAAGCAAAAAAGGGAGAAGAGGTTTTCGACAAAGGGAGAATTCAGTGGAGGGAAAATCAACATAGAATCGAAAATGAGGAACCCCTCCCTAGCCGAATTCTTGAGTGCCTTAGAGTCCAAAATCGGTACACCTCTACCTCTCCCCTTATCCATTGATTTCCTCCTAAAATCTCTCCTTAAATCTCTCCACCTGATCATACCTTCCCTCAACCACACAATTCGAATTTTCCTCAACTACTTTAGTGTTTCAGTCAAACTCCATCACCTCTTACAATACAGCAATAAAATAAATATTCCCTTGCCACTACCAAGATTCGAACCTCAGTCCTCTGGCCTAGGTAGCACACCACTTACCCCTTAGACCAGCAGGCTTTTTATGTCATGCTTTACCCACATATATTTAAAATCCTACTAACCAAATTCAATGGTTTTCTTCCTCAAAAACCAAAATTTTACACAAGCCTAGACTTGAAGCTAGGACTTCTCAGACACTCCCAAACACATCCAAGTCACTTAGCCACTAAAGTAGCTAGGTATTTATGTTAAAAACATACAAAAATAAATACCTAAGTTTTAGGGCGTTACAATTTGGGGATTAAATCAACCCACCAATCCCTACACTCCAAGTAGTACCGAATGCGACACAACACAATAATTTGCAGTCAAGCTATCAGTATATTAGGCTTAAGATCCTTTCAGTATACTTCTTCCAAATATAATCAACCCAACCCAATGCAATGCACACATACAATAGATGACATGCTTTTATCAGCTACAGTAACCAGATATATATTAGTAAATAGGCATACATTTTATCATACTCAGTCCAATCATCATTTATTCAGTTCACACAATTAAGGGTCCAAATAGAGCTTACCGGCCCTACAGTAGGTTCACAGTTGACTTGGATGACCCGTGTAACCTTAGCAATCAATTCAGTGAGAATAGGCTCACACGCCCATGTGGCCTACCCGTGTGGGCCCACATGCCCATGTGGCCCACATGGCCCAAATTGGCCTTGGCCGTGTGGATCACACAGCCTGGCCCAGAATCCCATACGCCCATGTGGACAACCTATGTGGACCCACATGCCCGTGTGGCCTACAGAGCCCATATTAGTCCAGCCCATGTGTCGCACACGGCCCGCTTGGCCATCACACGACCATGTCATGTGCACATGGCTTGGCCTTGTCGAACACACGGCCTACCACACGGGTGACCACACGCCCGTGTGGTGTCGACAGTCCAGTTTTTTGACTTTTTGCCAAATCCCATTTTTTGTATTTCGGGTACACACATGTATCGTATTTTATGCAAAAGCAACTCCAAACAATCCCGAACCTATAATAGACCAGTATTTTCACTTAATTAATCACTTAAACTGTAACATCCCAGATTTAGGGTTATGCATTTTGTGCATAATTCAAGTGCTAGTAGGTTATAGGTATGCTTGGAGATATTTTAGGGGTTCCTAAAATTCTAGGATGGAAGGGAAAGCTTTGGGAAAATTTTTAAAATTTAAGTCTAAAGAGGGGAAGCTTGGTAAAGGAGGCTTTAAAGGAAATTCCGTGTGAAGCATGACACAAGGAACCATGTGGTAAAGTGGCATGAAGGCGCAAGGGTGCAAGGGGAGAAGGTTACGTCAAAGGGAGTACCAAGGGGGAGGAGGTTCGAGCAATGTGGGAAGCATTAGAGACTTTTATTTTTGGCATTAAAAAGGGAATTGGGCTAAATAGGGCTTAAAGGAAGTTATAAGCGCTTTTGGACACAAAGAGCGCCTTGGTAAAGTGGCTGTAATGCGCCATTTAAGGGCCTGGAAATGACGCCTGGGCAAGGGCCTTGGTTCGAGTCTTGTTGGCAGCAGGAAGGCGTGTTATTTTTACTTTTGGCGTTAAGACAAGGGGGAGCTAGGGAAAGAGCACTTAAAAAGAATTGTTGGAAGTTTATGACACAAAGAAGCTAGCAGCGAAGTGGCTGGTAGCGTGTGGTGTTTCCAGCAGGTCTTATGTTAGAAACTTGCGGGAAGCAGGGGGAAGTTTTATTTTTTACATCAAGGAGAAGAGCTAGTGGTCTGCACATGGACTCTCAAATAGATAAGGATAAGCTTGATGTTTCTTTTTAAATTCGGCTAGAAGAGAAGAATAATTATGGTTTTATTTTATTTATTTGAATAGGTGATTAAGAGATACGGTAGAAGATAAATGCTGAATTTTTTTTATTTATTTCAAATGGGTGATAAAGAAATTAAATAAGAGATTATTATGGGATTGGATTAGAGGAAAGGTGGTGGCCGGCCAAGGGGTTCTTTAGGGAGCAAATAAGTGCCGAATTTTACTTAAGGAATGTGTCCATCTTTTTGATTTTTTTTAGTCTCCTTGCCGAATCTCTTTGTATTTTTCTTCCTATTCTATTTCTTTTCTTAAAACCTTATTTTCTACTAATTTTCTTGTATAGTCGAATCCTCTAAAAGCCACTTAGTTTCGGCTTGCTCATCCCTTCAAGTGATGACCGAAACTCCAAGTGTTTCAAGGCCATTAATGTTCCTTTCTTCTTCTCTACTTGTTTCTTAGCCGAACCTTATAAGCCTTATTTCCTTTTCTTCTCCATCATTATTTTGAGCCATAGCCGCTTGTGCAGATACCTTTGAAGCCATTGCCGAATCTCCTAGGGTGGTGTTGTCGATCTCTTGCTCTTAGTTTTATCTCAAGTGTAGTGGTAAGTATTTTTCTTTAAACAATCGGTTTTGGGTTCTTATATTAAAACCAAGTATTTGGTCTTGGTTTTTATAACATGGCCGAATGTCATAGTGCCATTAAGTATGTTCTTTTGTGTGTGTAGTTGAAAGAAGAAAGCATTGAGGAAGTCTCTTGGATTCGATTATCTAAGGTAAGTGTTAGGTACTATTTGGCCAAGGGCCATGATTATGGATTTATGCTTAAAACCGATACTAACAAGTGATTAGTAGGGATTTCGACTATTAAAGGTGCAAGTGTGTGATTTCGGGATTTGGAAGAAATAGGTAAGTGGGTTTGTGCTATTCGGCCATAGGTCATATTTGGTAATAAGGTTAGCCGATTCTAACTTTGATGATTTAGGACCAAATCGACAGTAAGTAAGGAGGAAAACCACGTTCTAAGATCTGGTTAGATTCAAATAGTTCAGGATTTCGCTAAATAGTCAGGTGCATAGTTATCGCACTGTCTCTTGAATGTTTAAGTGTGTTATTATATGTATGTGTATAACATGAATGATAGCTGAAATAAATGCTAAGATGGTGGATACCCATAATGGGTAATCGATTTATCAGGTCAGTATTTTATGACGTTGATTTACATTTGATATATGTAAGAAATGTGATGGCATGTGATGTATAATTGTTCAAGTGATATATTGCCATGATATATATATGTATGCATGGGACTTGGGATGTGACTATCGAAGGAAAGGGTGTACTTTATGTACGTGGTCTAATGTTAGCCTTGTGCTACATTGGCGCTTGATGTTGGCTATGTGCCTCATCAAAGGAGGTGTTGGCTAGGTGCCACATCTCGGCGGATGATAGCTGTGAGCATCACCGTGGACTGATTGATATGTGGGATCACTTATGTGATTGGTGGCTCAGCCGCGGCCTTATGCAGCAGGTCTGCCTAGGTAAGTTATATGGATCACTTGGCTGATCGGTGGATTAGCCACGACCTTGGGCGTGATGCCTCGCCAAGGTAGGTGTAACGGATGGACACTAGGTTGGGTTGGGTTACATGTTGCATATTTATGTAAGTGGATTTGTGTGGATATGGGCCAAGCCAGTATGTGGAGACTTGTGAAATAACTATGCACCGAGTCTGCTTTGACTCACCCAAATTTTTCCAACATCGCAGGTGATGCATAAAGCTTGGGTGGGTTGGAGTGGATACGAGGTGGCCCATCTGAAGAAGTTTTACTTGTTTTAAGTTATTTTATAATTCAAGACTTGGAATATTTAATTATTGTGATAAGGCCACTATAAGTGTTTAATTTTATTATTATGTTTTAAGGTGGATTGATGATTAAGTTAATATTGAAATGTTTCTTTTAAAGAGTAGATTTATACTTTGATAAATTATTTTAAAGCTTTAAATTTAATAACTTAATTTTATTTTGGAATTTTACATACCCAAGGCATACAAAATTTTATGTTTTACTTTAAGTCAATATATTTTTCAAATGTTTTTCGCAGTGGCATTTCAAATTCGGTCGTAGTGAATGGGCCGGGTTTAGGGTGTTACAGTTTGGTATCAGAGCCCCGTTCAAAACTCGGCTTTGAGGGATTTGGGCCCAAAAACATTTTTCAAAATGGGCTTTTTAAAAATATGAATTTTTATGAAATTCCAGGTTATTCTGGCATGGCACCTGTATCTCCGACCCGAAGTCCACCAGGTAAGTACCTCTGACTACTGAAGTGAATTGAATATGTGAATTTGATGGGCTTTTAAGGGAACATAGATTAGTGAACTAGGATCTGTTGAACCCTAGGACTAGTCTACTCAAACACAAGTGCATAAGACTTAAGGACCATTAAACAAACCCGTGGCTAAGTCGCCGAGCTAGGGTGTGGCAACTGTTGTACGCATGTCTAGGAGTGGATTCAGTAAGAGCTTGGCATTTAAGCAGTCCTAGCGACTCACCTCCTCTTTACTCGAATCCTACCTGGTGCGTAGTAACCGTTCACCCTAACCAAGAGGACTTAGTCATCAGCTAAACCAATGATTAAAACCCTAAAGGGACTAGCCATGCAGTTTTATAAAAACCCTAGTTTTAAAATCCCTAAATTACCCTTTTGATTTGTAACAAAATCTATTTTGAAAATTTCTCGAAAAATTTTCCAGTTTGCCAAATTACAAAAAAATGCCCTGGTTGAAAAATTACAAAAATGCCCTTGGTTAAAAAAAATCACATTACCCTCAACTTTTGCTAAAATATTCTTACTTTACAAAAATACCACTACCCTGATTTGGAAATTTACTAAAATACTCCTGACTTACGAAACTACCGAAATAACCCCAATTTCTGAAATTTCTGCGACACTTTTAATTTGGAAATTTTCAAAATACCTTTAAGTTTTGAAAATTTTGAAATGCCCCTAATTTGTGAAGATTTTCAAATTGACCCCGATTTATTACCAAAATACTCCTATAGGACAAATGACGAAATTACCCTTGGGTGAGGAAATGGACAGAAATGCCCATAAAAGTGAAGTGAGTGCTGTGGATCAATGAATGTGTCTTTATGGATGAATGTGAATGTGATTCTCTGAATTAGAATAGTGAACTTGAACTGAAACTTTGGTTGATCGAAAGAACTACTTCTAAATACTTCATTTCATAAAACTGTTTGCGGGATAACAAGTGGAACAAAAGTACTAATACATAAAACCTTTTAATCAGATCAAATCACGACGTTAAAAATGAGTTCTAGGGGACGTGGTCATCGTGGACGCGGTAGAGGTAGAATGGCTGTATCGGAACCCGCTAGATCGGGTCAAGGATCTGAGAATGAGGTACCGCTACCACCACCACCAGTTTTTGGTGTTGACCAAAAAGGTCGAGACGGGGATGATCTTTATATCAGCAAGCGATCTTGCGAGTTCTTGAAATGGTGGCTGGAGCGGGTGGAAATATGAGAGCTAGGAAGTCTGTACCCGAGCGACTCTGAGCCAACGGAGCTGAGGTGTTTCGTGGCGTATCTGGTGTGGCACCCAGTACGGCTAAATATTGGTTGGAGGCAATCGAGTGAATTATGGATGAGCTGGATCTTACCGCTGAGGAGAAAGTAAAAGGAATGGTGGCGCTTTCTGCGCGATGAAGCGTGTCGATGGTGGCTCCTGATTCGGATTCGGGGCCACGGTGAGGATCTCACTTGGGAATATGTTAAGACGGCGTATCAGAAGAAGTACGTTGGAACTCACTATATTGATGCGCAAAGGAAGGCGTTCCTAGGGCTGGTTCAAGGGAACAAGTCCGTAGCGGAGTACGAAGCCAAATTCCTGAGGTTGAGCCGGTATGCTCGAGGAGTAGTAGCTACGGAGCATGAGCAGTGTGTCCGATTTGAGGACGGACTAAAGGATGACCTGAGGCTGTTGATAGCTCCGCAGCAGGAGCGAGAGTTCGTAGTATTAGTAGAAAAGGCTAAGGTAGCTGAGGGGATTAAGGACTCGGTGAGGCAGAACAGAGATAAGGATAGGAACTGGGATAAGAGGAGTTTTGGATCGTCAGAATCATCTGAGAACTTTCAGAAAAGACCAAGGGTCGAGAATTCTGTTCGTGGCGCTAAGCTAGCTACTGGAAATCTGGACCGTCCATGTGCTTAATGTGGGAGGTATCATGTTGGCGAGTGCTAGAATCGGAATCGGGAGTGTTTTAGATGTAAGTCTAAGACTCATTTGATTAAAAACTATCCTCAGGAACCGAATAGGGCTCGGACAGAAGGTCAAGGAGGAGTGCAGCCGGGTAGGAATGGTCAGCAAGCGACAAGGGGTCGTGGCCCAAACCATGGAGGACATGGTTCTGGCAGAGGTCGCGAAACACCAAACAGAGATCTGAAGGTGCAGACGCGAGGCAACCAAGGTTGGTTTACTGTGATTGGCCATCGCGAGGAGGAAGATGTGCGGATGTGACAACGGGTATGTTCCCTAATCTCGAATCTCTTTATTGCCTTGATTATTATAGAGATAGTTCGTGTTTGTATGCTAGTGAAGTGTAAAAAAAAACCTTGAATGCGAACCTTGAGATAGTATCTAAGAAATGTGTTAGATCAGAGTCTTGCAAAGAGAATAGTGTGATGAGTTAAGGATGCTCGACTATTCGATAGTAAGTAATTTCGAGGACGAAATTATTTTTAAGGAGGGTAGAACTGTAACATCCCGAATTTGGGGTTATGTATTTTGTGCATAATTCAAGTGCTAGTAGGTTATGGGTATGCTTGGAGATATTTTAGGGGTTCCTAAAATTCTAGGATGGAAGGGAAAGCTTTGGGAAAATTTTTAAAATTTAAGTCTAAAGAGGGGAAGCTTGGTAAATGAGGCTTTAAAGGAAATTTCGTGTGAAGCATGACACAAGGAACCATGTGGTAAAGTGGCATGAAGGCGCAAGGGTGCAAGGGGAGAAGGTTGCGTCAAAGGGAGTACCAAGGGGGAGGAGGTTCGAGCAAAGTGGGAAGCATTGGAGACTTTTATTTTTGGCGTTAAAAAGGGAATTGGGCTAAATAGGGCTTAAGGGAAGTTATAAGCGCTTTTGGACACAAAGACCGCCTTGGTAAAGTGGTATGTGCGCCATTTAAGGGCTGAAATGGCCTTTGGGCAAGGGCCTTGGTTCGAGTCTTGTTGGCAGCAGGAAGGCGTGTTATTTTTGTTTTTGGCGTTAAGAAAAAGGGGAGCTAGGGAAGGAGCTCTTAAAAAGAATTTTTGGAAGTTTATGACACAAAGAAGCTAGCAGCGAAGTGGCTGGTAGCGTGTGGTGTTTCCAGCAGGTCTTATGTTCGAAACTTGCGGGAAGCAGGGGGAAGTTTTATTTTTTGCGTCAAAGAGAGGAGCTAGTGGTCTGCACATGGACTCTCAAATAGATGAGGATAAGCTTGATGTTTCTTTTTAAATTCGGCTGGAAGAGAAGAATAATTATGGTTTTATTTTATTTATTTGAATAGGTGATTAAGAGATAAGGTAGAAGATAAATGCTGAATTTTTTTATTTATTTCAAATGGGTGATAAAGAAATTAAATAAAAGATTATTATGGGATTGGATTAGAGGAAAGGTGGTGGCCAGCCAAGGGGTTCTTTAGGGAGCAAATAAGTGCCGAATTTTGCTTAAGGAGTGTGTCCATCTTTTTGATTTTTTTTAGTCTCCTTGACGAATCTCTTTGTATTTTTCTTCCTATTCTCTTTCTTTTCTTAAAACCTTATTTTCTACTAATTTTCTTGTATAGCCGAATCCTCTAAAAGCCACTTAGTTTCGGCTTGCTCATCCCTTCAAGTGTTGACCGAAACTCCAAGTGTTTCAAGGCCATTTATGTTCCTTTCTTCTTCTCTACTTGTTTCTTAGTCGAACCTTATAAGCCTTATTTCCTTTTCTTCTCCATAATTATTTTGAGCCATAGCCGCATGTGCAGATACCTTTAAAGCCATTACTGAATCTCCTAGGGTGGTGTTGTCGATCTCTTGCTCTTAGTTTCATCTCAAGTGTAGTGGTAAGTATTTTTCTTTAAACAATCGGTTTTGGGTTCTTATATTGAAACCAAGTATTTGGTCTTGGTTTTTATAACATGGCCGAATGTCATAGTGCCATTAAGTATGTTCTTTTGTGTGTGTAGCCGAAAGAAGGAAGTATTGAGGAAGTCTTTTGGATTCGATTATCTAAGGTAAGTGTTAGGTACTATTCGGCCAAGGGCCATGATTATGGATTGATGCTTAAAACCGATACTAACAAGTGATAAGTAGGGATTTCGACTATTAAAGGTGCAAGTGTGTGATTTCGGGATTTGAAAGAAATAGGTAAGTGGGTTTGTGCTATTTGGCCATAGGCCATATTTGGTAATAAGGTTAGTCGATTCTAACTTTGATGATTTAGGACCTAATCGACAGTAAGGAAGGAGGAAAACCACGTTTCAAGATCGGGTTAGATTCAAATAGTTTGGGATTTCGCTAAATAGTCAGGTGCGTAGTTATCGCACTGTCTCTTGAATGTTTAAGTGTGTTATTATATGTATGTGTATAACATGAATGATAGCTGAAATAAAGGCTAAGATGGTGGATACCCATAATGGGTAATCGATTTATCGGTCGATTTTTATGACGTTGATTTACATTTGATATATGTAAGAAATGTGATGGCATGTGATGTATAATTGTTCAAGTGATATATTGCCATGATATATATGTATGCATGGGACTTGGGATGTGACTATCGAAGGAAAGGGTGTACTTTATGTACGTGGTCTAATGTTAGCCTTGTGCTACATTGGCGCTTGATGTTGGCTATGTGCCTCATCAAGGGAGGTGTTGGCTAGGTGCCACATCTCGGCGGATGATAGCTGTGAGCATCACCGTGGACTGATTGATATGTGGGATCACTTATGTGATCGGTGGCTCATCCACAGCCTTGTGCAGCAGGTCTGCCAAGGTAAGTTATATGGATCACTTGGTTGATCGGTGGATTAGCCACGGCCCTGGGCAGCGGGTCTGCCAAGGTAGGTGTAACGGATGGACACTAGGTTGGGTTGGGTTACATGTTTCATATTTATGTAAGTGGACTGTGTGGATATAGGCCAAGCCCGTATGTGGAGACTTGTGAAATAACTATGCACTAAGTCTGTTTGACTCACCCAAATTTTTCCAACATCGCAAGTGATGCATAAAGCTTGGACCGGGTTGGAGTGGATACGAGGTGGCCCATACAGAAGAAGTTTTACTTGTTTTAAGTTATTTTATAATTCAGTACTTGGAATATTTAATTATTGTGATAAGGCCACTATAAGTGTTTAATTTTTATTATTATGTTTTAAGGTGGATTGATGATTAAGTTAATATTCGGAAATGTTTCTTTTAAAGAGTAAATTTATACTTTGATAAATTATTTTAAAGCTTTAAATTTAATAACTTAATTTTATTTTGGAATTTTACATACCCAATATTTTATTAAAGGCATACAAAATTTTATGTTTTACTTTTAAGTCAATATATTTTTCAAACGTTTTCCGCAGTGGCATTTCAAATTCGGTCGTAGTGAATGGGCTGGGTTTGGGGTGTTACATAAACAACTGAACTACCAAAACCCGAAATGGAATATTCATCATTTGAGCGAAAACCTTTACCTTCAATTGAATATCAGAGATTCCACGCCCTTAAAACACCGATGAACGATATTCAGCCCCTCGAAAAACCCATAAACACCAAACGAACCCTTCTTAACGCTTATCCAAAACATAATTAAAGCTTAATAAAAAACTTAACTTACCAAATGCGTGTAGTCTACGAAGTACCATAGAATCGAGAGAAAAGAACCGAAAGAAGGAAAAACAAAGCAAAAAAGAAAAGATGGCAGAGGCTAGAAGTCTTTCAACTTCTAAGCACAGATTCGACTCAGTTAGTTCCTTGCATAGTTTAAGATAAGCTTGTGGCGGGCTTTAGCAAAGATGGAGTTGTGATAATTCATGTCAATGTGGAGATTTTTAGAGTTGTATGACCCAAATTCTGATTAAATAAAATAAGAGATTGCTTGCAAGTCAAGTTAAACAAAATATATTTTCTTTTTAGAAGATTTAGTATTTATTAGTATAATATATTTAGTGTTTATTAGCATAATTTATTTGACCTATGAATTTAGCCTATTTAAGCTCTTTTACAACCTTAGAAAATATACCCATTAAAAGATTAGAACTCATAATACTTTTGGAGAATTTTGTGTTTACATTTTAAGGGTTCTTTATTCTTGGGTTTGGGGTTTAGTTTTTATCTCCATCTTTTGTACTCTTCGTTCTTTTTCTATTACAGTAAAATTATCTTTACCCGTGGTTTTTTTATCATCTTTGGAGGGGTTTTTACACGTTAAATTTGTGTGTTTGATTTTTCAATTTCTTCCTCTATTTTTTACTTGTTTGTTGCTTAATCAGGTCAATCCCCAACAAAGATGTAAGCTTCTATATGACTACTGAATCGACCAAACTTTTTCTAGCCATTTATTGAATAGTGGTCAGAAAATCATGTCTAATTGATCAATGTCTTGAATTAGACTATGTGGGTTTTGAACATATTCTACATTGTGAGATGACTTGCAATAGAATTTGTAAAGGGCTTTTCTATTTTTTCACTCACTGTACTGACTTTTTCTTTATGGATATGATCTTACGTCTTTAATGTTGTATTTTTGTGTACTGGAAAGGTTCCTTGGTTGCTTGATGTAGGAAGATCATTGATGGGATTCTGAAATGGAATTGCTACTTATTTGGTATATGTTATAATTATTCCATTTCCCATTTGATACATATAATCATATGATGATGGCTAATGGTATAAATATTTCAACCCAGAACAATTGCCGATATATCTTACTGAGTTAACACCGAAGAACCTTATGGGAAGATTTACTGTTGGAGTATAGTTAAATTCTAAACTTAATAAGATTTGGGTCATAGTTACTAGGTGTGACATGTTCTCAACAATTGATTCTACAAATGACGGGTGTCGTAGGCCTTTCAATAATGTATATTGTTGGTCATTTTGTCAATTGGCGCATCTTGGCAGGGAGGTAGTTGTGAGAGGTATAACATCGTTTATACAAACAATAGAATAGTTCAAGGACATCGTGTCTACTGGTTGGCTAGTAAAGTAAATATACTTTCACAAAGGAAGGTTCAAGGGTTGATACCTACCTATCCTATGCAACTATCGATCGTAGATTCTATCACCACAACGAGCCAATGTTTTTCATTAAAACTATAAATTTTCATTTATGTTGGGGATTGTTGAAAAAAATAAATTTTTTGGAAACTTTGAGGCATATTCAAGATTAGTAAAGATGAAGATTTGAATCATAAAATTATGATTTTATATTCTACCCCATGAGACTTTTACAACGATATATCATATGCTCAAAATAGTTGAGTGATAAATGAGAAATTGATGCTCAAAATAAGCCACTTGTGAATTATGTTAAGGAAAATGGAAAGTTTAGTCCCACATTGGTTAGATATCAAGTGTGGAATATGTTTATATATATGAACCAACTTGGTGGTTATTGAATGACTAAACTAATACTCTCCCTCGGGCCTAGGGGGTACAAATCCAAACTCGTCGGGGTTGGGGGTGCACCCACACCTAGGCCTATGGATATTAGCCCAATATGTTATTTTATTTTTCTCAGCAGAGCTTATCTGTTTGGAATTAAAGGAGTATTAAAAGGAGTTAATGGCTCCTTTTATTCAAACGTTAATTTAGGTTTAATGGCCCTTTAATTCACGGACGTTATTAACTCGTTTAGTCAAAATTTCCAAAAGTTCTTCATTTGAATTTTATTTAAAACCAAATAATCTGCAGGAAAAGATACACATAGAATTTTCCAAAATTTCGAGAGATATTTTCCCTGTATATTTTTCGAACCATTTTCGGTTATAAACGAAGGAAAGGTTACAGTTCGTTGATCACTGCAGCTGTGCTACTATCATGCTCATATCGTTGTTGCATCCTGGGAGATAGTAGACCATCGTTTCTCCAGCACCAAAGGAGCGGTCGAATCTGTCTTAAAGAAACTGTGAAAATAGGCCTCAACTACTAGTTCATTTTTGCTACCTACTTATGAGTATAATATTTCGATCTAGTCTTTATTTCTATTTTCCAGATTATATATATATATGTGTGTATATCTATATTGTTCTGGTTCGATCTTATGATTTAAATAAATATTTTACATTACTGCTTATTTCAGTATCGTGTGTGCAACAATTTCAACGAGTTTAGTTTCAAGAATAAAAAGCATATCTTAATTTCGAATCCTGTAGGGCAATATATAAATAATTTAGTGATTGTCACTCAAATGGACAACCTTGATAAGAGTAGTGTGTAATTAGAAAAACCTTAATTAATTTCACAAGTAGGCATGATATGTTAAGAGAAAAAGATTTATGTATATATAAAAATATTAAGGATGTGAAATGGAGAGGAGGGGGAGGCAAAATAATAGAAGACGGGTAATACTAAGGAATTGTTGCAAATAATGGACTTGAAAGTACATAAAATAAGTTCAAATGCTTTGCTGAGGTACTAAATAAGTGATTCTCATAAAATAAATTGATGAAGTCCTAATTGATAAATAAATAGGTATATATATATTGGCATTAGTCATGTAGAAAAAGTAAATTGTATTTGTAAGTGTGAGTCCTCTAGTAGACTTATTTGAAAACTTTGATAATTGTGCCAATTTTATAAGTTTTGTATTTTTGATTGAATATCATGTTATACTATGTGGACTTGAAACTATAAATACTTAAATGAGAATGATTTGCTATGTGAAGTGAGTTGAATTGATTGAATTTTGAGCTATTGAAAAGAGACTTGGATGTTAAAAACTTGAAATATGGTAAAACATGGGAAATAGAATTCTTGACGTGACGACAGAGGAACCACATTGCAACGACATGAGTCAATTTGTGACGTCGTAACGAGGAACCCCTCGACGTCGCGACATCACTCCTAAAATTTAGAAACCTTTCACTCTAGTCTCTGTTCCTCTTTAGACTATTTTAAAGGCTGTAATAAACCTGTATAATACTTGAAAATGATACTAAGACATATCAAAAGTTTAAATTGATCAAAGTGATTAAATAAGTACTTAGAATTAAATGAATTTGACTATCGTTGCTTCAGCAACAAATGTAGCATCCTGATATCTTGACTTGGCGATCGGGTCGGGTATAGCAAGCATAGACATAAAAAGATGGTCATGGGAAAGAGAAGGGTACTCACGAATTGTTCCTAAAGTGTTGAGGACTCCAATATCCGGGATTTCACCAGAGAAAAAGTTGGTACGCAAATTGCTGCAACAAATAGCAATCATCGAAATTTTTAGGAACGTGTTAATTCAATCCTAAAACATATTGCTGCCACAAATCGCAAGTTTAGCACAAGGCCACAAAACTTACGTGCTGCACAGGGACGAGATAGGTGTGGATATTGAGAAGGTGCAAATGCTACTATCGTTTAAGCAGCAAGGGGCTCATCTTGTGACTGGTTCGTTTAACGACCACCAAAGCCTCGTCAAAGTGGTGAAATTAGTAACCCACATATACTGCTTCAACTCGTAAGTACCTGACAGCAACTTAATGTGCATTAGCATACTTTCTGTTAGTGATATAATATTAGTATAAGTGATATAATACTGCTTAGTTTCTATATAAACCAAGCAGAGGTTACCAAACCCAACCGAAGGATTTAGTGGCAAGATTTAGAGGTTACCAAACTCAACCAACCCACAGCAATTTAATTATTCCTTTCGCGTATGTTTCTAAAACTGCTGACACAAACTAGTTTAGATTATGTTCTTGTGGACTATATGAAAATACTAACTAATCTTTGAATCATGGCATGCTATATGGAATGTGTGTATATATATGTGAGTTGTTATGAAGCAGTTCTGTTGTTATTGGAAATAAATTAACATGGAAACCTTGGTGTATCTGCCAATGAAAACTCATGCATTGGCGGTGAAGAAATGGTGGACCATATCACGTAACATAAAAAGCAGATGCATGCACCAACTTGAGTAGTCACATTGTTGTGCGATGTGATCCGATCTAAGCACATAACTCAAGAAAGCCTTTACAATTTTGTCTTGGGGTGAACAAATGGGTGGTGCTTCAACTTATAATTTCCATTGATTATTCTCGCTGATTTTAAGCGCCCAAAATAGTAACATACATGATATATGTATACATACACACACACGTACATGTTTCTGCATAGAATCATATTCATATGAATGAAAGGGTGGAGAAGCATGAATAAGATGCTCTTGAGCTATAAAATCATATATATGCACTCATCACATAGAAAGCTTGATGCTTAGGTGATCAATGTATATGAATGAAATTGAATAATGTATTTGAGTGTGTTTTAATGTACTCTAAACACTTCTTGATTAAAGCATTGAAAAGTTATGTTATTAGTTCCTCTCGGTAAGTAATAACTATTTATGGTATATGATGTTAAAAATGGCCCAATATTCAACCATTACAACTTTATAGATAGAATTATGAAGAGGCTATTTTGCAAGTTTCCTTGCAAATTTCAGTGATTAAAGAATCTTAAGCTCAAAATGGGATGTAATCATGTGCCCTACATATTGATCCATATGTGTGTATCAAGTTTTTTTTTTTTTGTTCAACAAATGTGTATCATGAAAGATAATTTTCTTTTTGGCTAAGCTTGAATGATATATGGATTTATATTTGATGCGCTTAATGATGAGGACTAATAATTAAAAAATTATAAACCTAAGTAAGATTTCCAAGTCCTAAAAAACAATCTTTAAGCAGGTAAAAGGATAACAAAACAATACAACAAAATAAAATAAAATAAAAAGCAAGAACAGGAGCATGGGAACTGTCATCAATCAAACTCTAAGAGTACTTTTACACTCAAGTCAAGCGAGTTTAACTTGAAAAACAAAAAGGAATTTCAAAAATCCAATTAAAATAAGAAAAAAAGAAATCTTAAAAGAGCCAATGATCTTATCTTCAAAATTAAGAAAATTACTCACCACACTTATCAAGAAGCCCCAAGCTCTAGAAATAGATCGCAATGGTAGTATCCTTAGAAATGTAGCCTAAAAGTTGGTAATGTTCAAAAGATATATGAAAATCATATAAAAAACGAAAATAAGCAAAACACATGAGAAATTAAAATGGAGAAATTAATATAAATATACTACTTTTAAATTCGGTTGGAACTCGAATTCAATCCCTTTCTCCCATGCTTCTTCAACCTACTACCAAAAATACATATATCAATAATAGCCAGAAACTAGCACTGCCCTGACATATAAGAATCAATAGCATGCAATGCATCAAACAGTTTATATAAACCTAACATTACAACTAAAGCAAAGCCACTCACTATTTAAAAAGAGATGCCTATATAAACGAAAATGCGATGAAATTATTAGTAAGCATTTGAACTTAGAAGCACTAACGAGACGCTAAAATATCTCATAAACCTAAGAGTAACATTACAAGTAAAGCAAAGCCACATCCTAAGCATATTATCAAGAAATACATCGGACCCATTAGTTAAATCATGTAATTCAATGCACAAAACCCACAGATAAAATCAACAAAAAAATTGACCTCAAATACATTTAAGCTAATATACAAACCCAAAAAGGTTGGTTAAAAGTAAACTCACGTTGAGAAGAAAATGATTCGAGGTTGATTCAAACTTTCTTTGAATGCAACGCCAGACCTCAGAAAAAACCAGCAACGCCAGATTATCAAATCAGAGAGTTTAGAGGAAGCCCAATAGGAGATGCAAAATCAATTTAGGGATTTCAGAGAGCAAAACGCGATTTTTTTGCCTTAACAGTCAAGCATTGCGGCGTTTTATCAAATCGCGCCGCTAAAAACATACCTATTGCGGCGTTTAACTAAAAAACGCCACTAAAAAACTATAAAACAACGTCGTTTTAATTTAAATACAATCACATTTTTTGCGGCGTTTTGTATTAGCGCTGCTATATCTCACCTTTTGCGGCATTTTTTAACAAAACGCCACTAAAAAATCAACTATTAATTTGCAGCGTTTTCTAACAAACACCACTATAACATACTATTTGCGGCGTTCTATTTTTAAACGCCACTAAAATCCTGATAAAACAATGCGTTTTTGTCTCGAGAACATAATCGCGCGTTTTTTATGAAAACGCCGCTAGTATCAATTTTAATTTTTTATTTTTACTTATTTTTTCTTTCAAAATTTTTGTGCTTAAATTATCATTTTTTGGAATTTTTATTTTTAAAAATTTTGAATATTAAACTTTTAAGGAAATTTTAGAATTTTTAAAGATTTTTATAATTTTAAGTTAACATATAAAATTTTTATTTTAATTTTTTCCAATTTTAATTTTAATTCTAATTTTTGCCTTAATATCAAGCATTGCGGCGTTTTATCAAATCGTGCCACTAAAAACATACCTATTGCGGCGTTTAACTAAAAAACGCCACTAAAAAACTATAAAACAACGTCGTTTTAATTTAAAAACAGTAACATTGTTTGTGGCGTTTTGGGTTAACGCCGCTATATCTCACCTTTTGCGGCGTTTTTTAACAAAACGTCACTAAAAAATCAACTATTAATTTGCGGCGTTTTCTAACAAACGCCACTATAACATACTATTTGCGCATACTCGCTTTTTAAATGCCACTAAAATCTGATAAAACGGCTACGTTTTTGTCTCGAGAACATAATCATGCGCTTTTTTATGAAAACGCCACTAGTATCAATTTTAATTTTTTTATTTTTACATATTTTTCTTTCTAAATTTTTGTGCTTAAATTATCATTTTTTGGAATTTTTATTTTTAAAAATTTTGAATATTAAACTTTTAAGGAAATTTCAAATTTTTTTAGGATTTTATAATTTTAAATTAACATATAAAATTTTATTTTAATTTTTTCTAATTTTAATTTTAATTCTAATTTTAACCTATATTTTCTAAGTTTTTCTTTCAAAATTTTGTCTTGACATTATCATTTTTTTTCAATTTTATTTTTGTTATATTTTGAGTCTTGAACTATTTAACTAAAATATTAAATAATATCTAATTTTTAAGTTTTAATTTTTATTATTAAAATTTAAAAATTTAATTACCATTATCAACTCAATTTCCTTTTTTTCTTTTTACACCAACGTTAATTAGTTGTGTAGAATTTTATATAAATGGCATTCAATTATATGTATACACCTAAATTTTGATATAGATACATCTCAAAATTATATATATATATGAATTTTGGTTTAATGTGTAATTCTATATGTGATTTTCTAATTACGGTTAATGTATAGCTCAAACTTTAATTTTCATTTAATCATACACATTATTTTAAAATATAAATACATATCAATATATTTTTATATTGAATAAATATAACTTTTATATATGTATGCAATATATAATTAATAAAAATGATGTTAATTATATCAATAATTGTGTTAATATTTTACAAGATCTGGATCAAATTAAAGTTCGTGTATACAATTGCACACTAAACCATTGTTCATGTATGCTTTTGGGATTTAACCCATTTTGATATATAATTTTTTAAAATAATAATTTACATTTATCTTATTTTGATTTATATTCTAAAAATCCAAGATTAATCCTAAATCATAAACCTTAGACCCTAAACCTTAAACACTAACCCACAAACAACAAGCCCTAAACACCAAACTCAAAACCCCAAACCTTAAATACTAGATCACCATAAAACTCGAGCCCTAAACTCTAAACGCAAACCTTAAACCATAATCCGTGACCAACTTTTTGGGAATTCATGTGGCCAATGTTAGTATAATACAAAACATATATTTTAATAGCTAACACATTAACCATAAATCCCTCATGAGTGATTTCGATTTTCGGGGTTTTGGGTCATATAGCAAACACCTTAAACCCTAATTAAACCCTAAAATCAAAAATTTAAACCATAAACCCTTAACTCAAAAACCTAACACATTAACAATTTTCTTCCAAACCCCTAACCCTAAACTTATAAACCATAAACCATAAACCCTGACCCATTCACCATTTCCCCTTAAACCCCTAACCACTAACACTTAAACCTTAATACCGGTAAACACTAAGATATTGAATACTATACAATAAACCCATACCCAAAAAACAAACCCTAAACTATGAAATTAACATACTAAACATTAAACCCTAAATTAATTTTAATAGCTTAATTTATAACTTAAATGAAAATGTAACTTTTCATAATTAAGTAACTAAATTGAAAATTTCTCATTGCTTATAAGTGAATGTATCAAAATAAAATATAATTCAAAGCAAGAATAAGAGAAAAATATAGAAAACTCTTAACGGCGTTTTTATAAAAGCGCCGCTAATGTTTCGGTCTTTAGCGGCGTTTTTCCAAAAGCGTCGCTAATTCTCCGGCCTTTAGCTGTGTTTTTCCAAAAGCGCCGCTAATTCTCCGGCTTTTAGCGGCGTTTTTCCAAAAGCGCCGCTAATTCTCCGGCCTTTAGCGGCGTTTTTTGAAAAGCGCCGCTAATGATCCGGTCTTTAGCGGCGTTTTGGAAAAAAACGCTGCTATATATCCTTTTTAGCGGCATTTGTAAAAAAAAGCCGCTATTTCTCAACTTTTTGCGGCGTTTTATTTGAAACGCCGCTAAATGATAATATTTGCGGCGTTTTTTGTTAAAATGCCACTAAAAGCGCCGCTAAAAGTCTGTTTTGGTGTAGTGTAAAGGGATTTCGATATTTTGATTCTAAAAGTTTGTGAGATTTAATTGCTCTTTATTTCTTTTTTGTTCTTTAGCATTTGCATGCCTTCCGTTTTAATTACAAATATTCATATTTTTTTAATATTGGTACTGTACTCAATTGCTTAGAATATTTGTCTTGCCAATTGTTAAATCCGTAATTATTTAATTGATTCTAATACTTGCGATGAATAGCATGATTGGTTATAAGGTACATATGCAATTCATGTTATATGGACAAACAATCTAATCTAAATTAACTCTGCTTGTGTATGTTTGTTGATTAGAATTAGGTTTCTCTCGTTCTTAATGCTATCGATAAGTTAAATCATAAGCGGAAAGTGATTATTTCTTAATAAGAGGAATAACTTCAACAAAATTCCTCTGGGTTATCAATAAGGTAAGGAGAGACTTGTTAGCTATGATGTCAATAACTATAACTAATTTTTCAAAGAACACTGAAATTATCTTTGTATTAATGATCAAATTGGTAAATCAAACAGAACCCCATGTGATGGCCTGATGGTTAAGGGTGTTCATCACTCCAAGTGGCCTGGGTTTGAGTCACATTGGTTGTTTGAGTTTTACTCTGTTATTATAATTCACACACACACACACAAAAAAAAAAGAAAAGTAAATCAAACAAAGATTTTACCTTTAGTTAGACTTTCATCGTATTGCTCTTTTTTAACTTTATTTTGCAATCTCATTTTGGTTTTTTTTAATTTAAAAGGCCCCTTTATTTTTATTTTACTTGTTTTATTAAAAAATAAGATTATCATTAGTCTCTTTGGACTCGAACCTATTTACTATTGTCTACAAGTTTATTTTTTAGTAAGGATTTATTTTTTTAGGTACTATACAAAATCCAACAATGAAACGTGACAACCTTTAACCATGACACATGGTAAACATAAATTAAAAATTTTAAAAACTTAAAATATATAATTTAATAAAAATGTACCTTTTTCACATGAAAATGAACTTGGACAATGGATGTCTAGATACATTTACATCTTGTCTAGATTCATTCTAAATGTGCATTTTAGTAAGTTTGTATATATTTTTTAAATATCATGTTATTTATATTATTATTTTGAAAAATATATAAAGTTTTAAAATATATAAAATAATAAAAATATAAAAGAATTCACATCAAGAATGAACCTGGACAGATTGTTGTCTAGACTCGTTCTAGACATACTTTTAGTAATTTTACATATTTATATATTTTTATAAATTTATAGTTTATATATTTTTTTATAAAGTTATATGTTTATTGTTTTATATATTTTCAAGATATTATAAGTGTTTTACATATTTTTAATTGTATATAATTTTATATTTTATATATTTTTCAAAATAATAATAACCTAAAATGATATTTTATTAAAATAAAAATACAAAAACATATATGGAATGGATCTAGATAAGCGGTTGTCTAGATGTGTATTTACACAACCATTTGTCCAAATTCATTTTTGATGTGAAAAAGACTTATACATTTTTTATTCATTCATATGTTTTTAAAAGATATTTTTCTTTATGTTTCATAGATGGTACTTTGAGAGACTATCAAATGTTACCATTGGATTAATCATTAATGCCATGTCGGCATAAATTAATGGTGTTAGCGCGAACATACTAACTTGTATGACGAAATACAAATTCAAATACTAACTAGGTCAAAAAGAATTAGACAGTAATTATGTACAAGTTAGAGGGCAAAAAGAAGAAAAAGAAAAAGAAAAATGTTGTTGATTGAACAACCCTTAGTTATTTTGATCACTGTAATTAGTAATAGTAAAGGATACAGAGGAGATGCAAAACTCAAATATTTGTAAGTTTCTTCTTGTTTTCTTCCTTTTTCAATCTAACAGATAATACAATCAATGAACAAATTTACTTACAATTATGTTGAATATTTCATTATGCCTTACTTTATTTTATTGAGAACTGAGATGTGAAAAGATTATTTATTCGAATAGTAATTCATTTTGTTATCTTCGGAAGAAAGGAAAAAAAAAAACAGAAACAGTCCACTGTACCCAATTTCCTTCAGTCACTGTCAATCTGTTATCACTCCACTCTTTGGATAACTTAAATTCATCTTTATCCCAAATTGTCAACAGCCCTCCCGACCTACCAAGTGCTGCAGCAAATCTAAAATCACAATTATCATTCCCCCATATTTTTCTTACTACCTCCTTAGTCACCAATTCTAATTTTGTTTCCTGGAGAAAACAAACATTCACTCTAGACAAACAACTTATTCTTTTAACAGATTGCATTTTCACCTTCGACCCCAACCCTCTAATATTCCATGATAAAATTTTCATTACCCCAACCAAATCACGCAACACTACAAGTACATAGACAATAAATCCAAATTCAGAAAAACTCTCCAATATTCCTGTCTCTGGCACTTCTGTTTCCTCCGTCTTCCACCCTCTACTACCCCTCTAATCTCCTAATTTTGTCAACTGCTTCTTCCTCATCCCCCTTAACATTGAATCCCAACTTCTTCCCTACTTCCTAAGTTATTTTTGCCTCCCTTAAAATGGCCCTCCTACGATTGCTAATGTCTAAATCAGATAGTGATAAATTTGTTGTTTCTTTAAACCTTATTATTGCTTTACCCTTCTCTAACTTCTCTTTTCTATCCATTTTTTATTTTTCTTTTGTCGACAGAACACCTTCTTAAATTTTGGGTATCGATCGAATCCTTTTATTCAATGACTTTTTCTTTCTTCTATTTTGATTAATTTGAAAAAATTCCTCTTCTATACTAAAACTTGCTTCCGTTTCTTCCAAACTCATATCCTTCAAACAATTATCCCCTCCTTCAATAGCACATGGACTATTACCACTCCTTAGAAATTGCCTATTTTCACCAGTAGAATCCCCATACAGAACCACACTCTTTTGCTGGACACGTCCCTCTTTTGGGTCCACTTGAATAATCAGGCCCATATTTAACAAATCCTCATTGGCCCTATCCAATTCTATATCATTAACTACCCTCCCCAACTGATAATATTTCTTTATTCCCAATTAAATTTTCTTCTGACAATATTTCTTCAGCAGATAACCCCATGCCAACTTTTTCAATTACACCTTCTTCAAGGCTGATTGCATTTAAAGCACCCCCATGTCATTTTGACTAACCTCTAGAAATTTTTTCGATTCAGTTCTAGTCCCCGACTTAACTTCTGGTGTTTCTCCTTCCTCCTCCTCCGGCTGGCCCGAAACTTTTAAAGGATTCTCATTCTTCTATTCTAACAGACCTCTTTCTTTAATTCTTATAGAAAACTTGCTATCACCAACCGAAATTCTCAATCTGATAAGGTTGATTGATCAATATCAGCATATCCATTCTCTCATAACTCTTGGTATTATTCCAACTTTCTCCCATTAAAATCAATTTGCCCCATAGATATGCCACTCTTTTAGAAGTCTTGTAATTTTAGCAATGAAGTGGGATACCTACAACGTCGATCCATGCCACCCCATCTGATAACAAACTCTTTTCTAACCATGGTTCAATTTTAATGAAGCATTCCTTCAGATAAGCCCAATCATTTTGTTTCAGAACTTCCATAAACTCCTCATCCGGTACTTCTATAAGAAAAATCTTCTTTGAATTCTCTTAACAGATATCTCCCCAAGTCCAAACTTAGTCAATCTTTTAGCCATGCTTCTTGCATCGCAAACGGTCACTGATTCCCTCACCAAACATTGTTGAAGTTTCCATAGAAGTTCTTCCACAAAACCTTGAACTACTCTTACTTGGTTCCCCTCCATTCCAAACCAATTCCTACTTTTTAATCAATCATCCTTTGAACTCCCAGAAGTTTCACCTTTCTCGCTCATAGTTTTCGCTTTTCCATTATGATAAAACTTATTATTTCTGCTTGAACTTGCGTCAATATTCCTTTTCCTCCATATCTTCCTTCTCCCTTTGTAGCTAGCCATTTTTACCCTAATTCTGTACCCTAGTAAGACGAAACCATTGAGTCTTTCTATAGCCCGTTGAGCGTCCGTTACACTTGAAAACCTCACAAATCCAAACCTCGATCCAACTTTGCTTTTCTTGTTTGGAATAAAAGCATCTATCATTTCTCTATGGAAACTAAATAATGCCCATAGTCCTTTCTAGTACATGCTTGCTGGAATATTATTCACAAAAACTATTATCTGGAGTGTCTCACGAGCCATTCAATGGTTAGGACTTGTTAGATCCTAGTTTTGCTTATGCTGTCATAGAGCTTTCACTAATGTTTAATGAAATTAATTGCTTCTTGGGGCACGGGGAGGGGGCAGGTTGGGTGTTGATTTAGCTAATTACCGAGAGTCACTACAGCAAAACAGACTTTTAGCGGCGTTTTTTTAGGCTTTTAGCGGCGTTTTTAAGCGCCACTAATAGAGCTTGCGGCGCTTTGAAAAACGCCACAAAAAACGCCGGTAAATGTGGCGCCGCAAAATTTAGCGGCGTTTTCGTGAGAAAAATGCCGCTACAAACCATGACTTTTAGCGACGTTTTAAAAAAAAACGCCGCTAAAAACATGACTTTTAGCGGCGCTTTTTCTAAAACGTCGCTAAAAACATGGCTTTTAGCGGCGCTTTTTTCTAAAACGCCGCTAAGGTTGGCGACTTTTAGCGCTTTTTTCTAAAACGCGCTAAAAGGTGGCGACTTTTAATGCGCTTTTTTTAAAACGCCGCTAAAACATGATTTTTAGCGCGCTTTTTAAACGCCGCTAAAAATAATGACTTTTTATCGGCGCTTATTTCACAAACGCCGCTAAAGGTTTGACTTTTAGCGGTAGCTTTTTTTTCACAAACGCCGCTAACTTGTACATATTTAAAATATTCATTTTATCCAATATCATACGCCTCGCACTAAAACCAACCAATGACAACAAATATAATATATAATTTCAACCCAAATAACAAATGTAGCATAAAAATTGCACCAACTACATTAATTCTAAATGATATTTTAAAATAAATAAAAGATATATGATATCGTACAAAATATCCTTACAAAATGTTAAATGTAACAATGTTAAAATCATCTTACAATAAGAACATAAATGTCTAAGATGGCGGCGTCATGCATCGTTGCAACATCTTCATCATAGCTCAAGTCAGAGTGAAGTTCTTCATACTTCTGTTATGCTCGCCACCCTTGTCTTGCTTTCCGCTTTAAGTAGAGAAAATTACTCGCCTCCCTCTTTGCCTTCGGCCTCCTCATTGCTTGCCTCGGCTCTAAGTTGAGAAATTTGCTCAACCGTGCTAGCTTGCATTTGAGCTATCTCGGTCTTTTAGCCTCGAACTTCAAAGACGAGATTGACTCCCGGAAGGCATATATTGTTGGGAGTCGGATCCAAAATATTGGGTCGGAGTAACACCAGATCCTTGAAGTCGAACCCGACCGTACCTTTCAACACCCAAAACATTAGTGATAATTTTGTTATAAATATACTCAAGATTAACAGAACTATCAGTCGAAGCAGTCGTACCTTTCAGGACCCAAAACATCGGTAATAATTCTGTTATCGATATCCTCAAGATGAACAGAACTATCACTCAAGCGGTACCGCTTCATAAAGTGTCTTCTTCTCCTTTAGTTTCTCCTAATAAATTAATCAAAAAGTTAGAAACGAAATATACAATAAGAAGGAATGCATCATAACTTAACATTATTAATTTAAAACTACTAACGAAGAATTAAACTATTATAAGTAAACATTATAAATCTATTTTAATAAATCAAATTTTATTAAGTAAATATACCATAATCTCTCCAGCTTCGGGTGTCATCGGAGACCCATCCTTCTTCCTATGCGTAATGTCAAAAAGCTGAACGCGTCCAACTTTTTGACCGGTGGAGAGTTCCTACAGTGTTGTATTACAAATATAATTTAATAGTATAAAGTCATTAATATTTGATAGAATTAATAAATTATAATACCTCGGCCTCAGCTACAGAAGCAAAACTTCTCGATCCTGCCGCATGCGTGAATTTTGTTTACACGTCACGCTTGTTCCGACACGCTTACGGTCCTACATAATGATATTATTATTACGTATATAGTAAATACTATACACCAAAAATTTATAAGAGTTTAGAAGTAGGTAATACCTCTCCTTTCTTTGAGTTCCGAATCTAACCGCATCTTCCCATTGATGCCTCAACATTCCGGTGGGACATTTCATGATTTATCCTCGAGGCTTATTTCTTTCTTAAAATATTCTTTTTCAATATGCTTTTGTTGTCTCTCCATTTTTTCCCAATGTCTTTTTATATAGTCATCGGAGACCTCCAAATTAAACCTCTCCTAAAAAACATAAATTTAAGAAGTAAATATAAATGAAACTTCAACCAAAGTATTATAAATTACATTCATATTTTGTTACCTTAATGTTCTCCGAGCTTGATTTTTGTTTGCATCGGGCATGTGATGCCATGACTCGTAATTGATGGGCAACATTTTGCATTTCGTGCAATAATGCCCAAATAACTGCTAGAACTCGAGCTTCAGGCCAATAGGTGGCCATAATGCTTTCTCCTTACTTTCACACGTCGCCAAATTTAATTCAGATAAACCTTTAAGCGTGACGTCCGCGACCTTTATGCGTCCCACCATTCTCGGTGACCAATGATAAATTATTGTTATATTAAAATTGAAAAATAAATCAATAAAAAAGTCAACATCCATGTAAAATAATTTAATTTTACTTTGTAATTACAGAAGCTCATCATCTATGTCGGGCACATTAGAGGATCCAACTCATCGTCATTGCTCACTATTGCCCTCTCCTAATTTATAGTATCATGTACAATATTTAAATCTCGCATTCTTCTTCTACTCATTTTCCCCGCAACACACATAAAATAGTTGAAATATTAGTAACAAATAACAACAATAATGGTACATATAAAATATTTAAATTACATAAAATGACCATGATTAAAATTATAATATTACATATAAATAAAAATAGTAAAATCTTACTACATCATAATTAAGTAAATATCTTCGTCCACATCCCGATTTAACCCATTGAAATTGTGCACTAGTACTAGGGATATTTTCATTTAAGTTTTGTTCGGAAAAGGCGAGTTTCGATATTTCGACGATGTCATCTCTACTTCCACCGCCCATGTCGAACAAGTCTCTAGGAGTATTTCGAAGTGCAATATACCAACCCTCATCAGTTGGATCTTCCGAGTAAAAAACTTGTTTCACTTGAGAAGAAAACACATACGGCTTGTCTATCAGTTGTTATCCGGTGTGAATCAATCGAGAGAAATTCACCATTGTAAAACCATATTGATCTTTTTAATTCCATGAGCCGTATTCACATCAGCCCATTCACCTCGAAACAAGACAACTTTCCATTTGCCGTAATAATCCAACTCAATGATGTCGAAATAAGTCCGTAATACTCAGATTTCCCTCGGCAGATTATCGTCCCTAGCACTAGAATAACTCGTAATTGAAGAATTAACAACAATTCCACAATTTTGGGTTCTCTTTAACCTCTCGCGATACCTTGTATGAAATCAGATCCGTTGATGAGGAATGCACTATATCTTTTCACTATTCGGTTTGGACCTTGTGAAAGCCATTTAACCGTCATTAACTTCATTCCGACTCCAAACCTATTGAATCGAAAGTAAATCGAGTAATTATAAATGTTATTAGAAAACATTATTACTTGTCAATGAAAACTTAAATTGCATACCATTTGGCTTAACCATTCATGGAATGATTCGTGAACATCTTATTAATTTCTCGTCGATGTAACCTTCGGGACCGTGAACGAGCTCTCAATACTTGTTTGTACTCACTATGTTAAAAATGGTTACTTTGTTAAAAGACAAACAAATTATAATTGATGAGTATTTATCAAATTCTAGAACTTACTTAGAAATGGTTCCATTGAATCGTGATGAAAAGAACGTGTCGATGTGCTTGGACCCATGATCCGTCGTCTAATTACGTAATTTCGACTTTGCCGATCGGTTCTCAAAACTTTGAAATAAATAAGTTCCGCCAAGTTATGATCTGTGAGCCCAAAGATTTCTACTTGGTCTGTTCATTCTTGTTTCAACATCTTCCAAATACCTTGAAAGAAAGTCATACATTCTTCTGCCAAGTAGCCTTCGGCAATTGATCCTTCCGGATAACGTTTATTGCGACAATAAGACTTCAATTTGGAGAGGAACCTAAACACGGAATAGAACATTATCAAAAGTTGGAACTAAAGGCATTTAGGTGAATGAAGGAATAATTTACAAATAAATTAAGACCTTTCAATGGGATACATCCATCGATAGAACACGGTCCACCAAGTATCGCTTCACGCGGAGATGAATTAACAAGTGCACCATAATTGTGAAGAAGGAAGGCGGAAGATCTTCTCCAGATTGCATAAAGTCGGTCGGCTCGATCTTGTAGTGTCTCAAGTTCTTGAACGTCCAAAACTTTGCCACAAATGCCTTTCATTATGTTGGACAGTTCAATTACACAAGACGTCACCTTTTTTGACATACAACACCGCATAGCAACTGGCAGTAAGTCTTGCATCAAGATGTGATAGTCATGCGATTTTAAGCCATATAGTCTTCGATCTTTAAGACTAACACATCGAGATATATTTGATGCATATGCATCCGGGACCTTTATATCCTTCAACACCGTACAGAACACTTCTTTTTCCGTCTTTGACATTGAATAAATAGCGGGCGATAACCGATATTTCATATTCGGAAGTGCTTGAGGATGAAGCTCACGCCGAATTCCTATGTGAACTAAATCAAGTCGACTTTAAAGATTGTCTTTTGATTTTCCATCGACATTCAAAATAGTCCCAATGATGTTCTCGCAGACATTTTTCTCAATGTGCATGACATCAAGATTATGGCGTAATATCTGATGCTCCCAATAAGGCAACTCAAAAAAAATACTTCTTTTTTTCCACAACTCCGCCTCATTAGGATCATCCTCTTCGTCAGATTCATCATCAGATTCATCCCTTTCTCTCTAGTTTCTTTTCGGCTTGGCCGGTTGATTCATCTTCCCATAAATAAAATTTATATCTTTCAACATGAATAATATTTGGATCCAGTGTCTCGATGGAGCTTCTTTGAACTCTTGATCACAAACTGAGCACTCTGATATCTAAATCTATGATTTTCTGGTAACCACCGACGATGCCCCATATAAGAGAACTTCTTCCCATTATATAACCATTTCGAACATGTCTGCGCAACACAACAAGGACAAGCATAACGTCCCCTAGTACTCCAACCAGATAAATTAGCATAAGCCGGGAAGTCATTAATAGTCCACATCAAAGCTGCACGTAAGTTAAAGTTCTCTTTTCTCATTGCATCGTATGTCTCAACACCAACCCATAGTTGTTTTAACTCTTCAATAAGTGGCTTCAAATATATATCAATATCATTCCCGGGCCCTTTCTCTCCAGGTATAATCATAGATAAGATAAAAGATGACTGTTTCATGCAAACCCATGGAGGTAAATTGTAAGGAACAAGCACTACCGGCCAAGTACTATACGCTGTGCTCATGAGTTTGTAAGGGTTAAATCCATCTGATGCTAGCCCAAGCCTAACACTCCGAGGATCGCGTGCAAAGCTTGGAAATTTTGAGTCAAATGATTTCCAAGCTAAAGAATCATGGGTGCCTTAACAATCCATCATCGGTTCGTCCATCATGGTGCCACGTCATTGACTCGGCTGTCTTCGACGACATGAAAAACCTTTGAAGCCTTGGTATTAGTGGGAAATACCGCAAAATCTTAACCGGCTGTGTAACACCCCATACCTGAAACCCTTGCCGGAATCGAGTACATGGCATTACTAGACTTGACTATTATCTCGGGGCATGAAAATTTAAAGCTGTCCAACTACGTCATACTGACCAAATCGACCATAACTCGAGTTACAAAACTCGAAATTTAGATCCGTAAATTTCCCTTGCAACTAGACTCATATAACTTTTCACCATAATTTTTCCAGAATTTTTCATGTGGCCAATGTAACATCCCCAAACCCGCCCACGAGCCTTGACCGGATCTGGTTATGCCACTGCGGAAAAATGTTGAAAATCTTTGTCTTTAGGAAAAACTTGAAAATTTTGTTAACTTTTGGAAAATGTGTCCATTTAAAATAAATATAATAATCTAAGCTTGATTTGAATTAAAACTTCATTATAATTTATTATATTATAAATCATTTGAAGGAAATAAATCTAAGTATAATATAAACCCTAATTAAAAGATAGTAAAATGATCCCAACAATAAATAAAGAGGCCTTTTATTACAACCAATATTTAAACCAAACTTAATATAAATAAGCTTTAAAAATAATTAAATAAATCTCCTTCTGCATGGGCCACCTTGCATCCTCTCCGACCCGGTCCGATCAACAAGTCACCTGCGATGTTGGATAAATAATTGGGTGAGTCATAATGACTCAGTGTGTAATTAAACCACTGATATCCACCCACATGCTAGCCACAAATCATCCCAATTATCAAATGCAACATATAAAAATATAATCACATGGATATTACCACAATCTGGGCTTGGCCCACGTTCAATCCACATTCAAGTACTGGGCTAGGCCCTTTTCTCATTAATTCACTGATCACTGGGCTTGGCCCATTTCCACGTATGTTCCCAAAACATACCTATCCACCTGTCATATTGGGCTTGGCCCATTTCCATACCATTTCATAACAAAACAATGCAACATGAACCCAACCCAATCCTAAGGTCCATCCGCTACACACCCCCTTAACCAGCCTACCACACACCAGGGGACTATCGAGTCACCCTCTCCTTTTCCCTCCAAAAGGCAACCAATGCCATCCACGATGTAGCACGTAGCTAACATCAAACCACGATGGAGCACACAAAGAATCCATCAAGCCACGTTATGGCATAAGCCGATATCGATCAAGGTAACCACGCGAACTAAATCGCAAAGATCCACAACGCGACCTCGGTCAACGTCAATCCACGATGTAGCACAAAGTCGACATCAACCACGCATCAAGTACACCTGCCTTCTTTCAAAACCCACCCATGCACATGTAACATAAAATGATGACAAGATGGTGCATGTACATATTAAACATAATCATAGGCATACTCACATAATAATATCGGTGATCACATATTTACAACTTTGCTACTAACTCGATCATCTTCATATCCCTTCCAGGTATCAATTTCACATTTATTGCACTTGTTAGAAAACATATAAAGCAGGCAAATATCACGCAAATCCTAAACAATGGCTAACTACACACCTTATAACTCAAGCTCTAAACCTCGATCCCGACGCTATCGTTTAGCGAGACTACAAGATTTGCTTATCGTTTTACATTGTACGCCCACACCCGTTGGCCAATCTCGTGCATGTGAAACCGATCTCTTTTTTGAACTTCGGGATGGGAGCTTTCCCTTTCCCCCCTTGACTGGCACTTGCATCCATCGACACTTAATCAGAATCACACCATTAATCAACAAGTCATAATCCACTATTATTGAATTTAGAACACCTAATAACATCCTTACCGAAAGTAAACTTGAATCCCGTAAACTGCACTAATGGAATTGCCGAAATTCCCACCACCTAATCTGATGATCTAAACTCGAGAGAAACCCCTCTTGACTCCTTGGCGCCGGCTACAAACAACACAAAACACAACATCATGGCCCTAGGGACATTCGGCCATACCAAGACTAAGGCCAACCATTCGGTTTTGGCCACAACAGGAGGGGTACATAAATCGATTGATCACGAAAGTACACTTACCACCTACGTGCTTTGCAGAGATTCAAAGGGAGTTTGCCTTGATCACGAACAAAATAGACTCAATGGTGAACAAGGTTTGGCTTTAAGCTTTGGTGAAATAAAGAGAGAAATAGAAAGGCTCAAGGTTTTGCTAGGCTTCCAAATGAAGATGAAGCATTCGGCCTAGTCAAGAAAAGTAAGAAATAAGGTTGGAAGGATGGAAGTAATAGGAAGAGAATGGTGGAAGAAATTCGGCACAAGAGAGAGTGGGAGAATGCTCTTTCGGTTTTGGAGATTAAAAGAGGAAAAAAACTTCCAAAAGGGTGCTCTCCCTATTTATAAAATTCGGCAGCCCCCTCCCCCTTGAAGACTCCAAAAACTGGCCACCACATAATAATTCAATCTAATTTAAATTAGTCCTCTTCTCCAACTTATCCCATAATCTATCTCCTTATCAAATTCAAATAAACCAATCACAACTCTTATTTACTAATTTTAAACTAAATAAAATAATCCTACAATTATCTAAAATAAATAAAATAAATTATCACTTACCAACCGATTTTAAAGAAAATAAAACAATGAAGAATTAATCCAAAGCTCCTCAGTGTCAGTCAATGTCCGCCCACCGCGCAAAATAGAAGAAAAACCACTGCTGCCTCCATGGTTCGAACGCAGGACACAGGGTAACCAAAGATCAAGCGGCGCCCAGTGCCATTCGGCCACTTTGATTTTATGCTATAAGGCCCCAATATTTATTCTTAACCCTTCCTAGCCCAAATTTCATAACCGCATAAAATAAAATCACGCCCAAATCACGCTCCAGGGCCTCGAAACCGCGACCTCCTTCCCTCCAAATACTAAGTAGCGCTAAGAGCCACTCGCCAATTGGTCTTTCATGTCCAATAACGTGGCCATTTATTTATAAACATACCGCCGAGTCCCCTAATTAGCGCAAAGATAAAACAAAATTGCTTGCTTTAGCACTCGAACCTTGCTTCCCTTAGCGCCACCTTCCAAAGCCCCCAAGCAACAGATAACCACTTTGCCAATACCTTTCATGTGCCTTAACCTTCCAAATAAATTTCTTAAGCCCTCTAAAGCCCACTCCATTTTTTAACCCTAAAATTAAAACTTTTCCTAAGCCTTCCCTTTACCCGAGCATTCTTAAAACCTCTAAAACACCTCCAAACACACCCAAAACCTACCAACACCGAATTATACTTAAATTACCTAGCCCCTAAACCGTGGTGTTACAATTCTACCCTCCTTAAAATAATTTCGTCCTCGAAATTACTTATTACCGAATAATCATAACTCGCTATTCTACTTCTCCGTCACAAGACTCGATCTTAGTCTATCATACTCCCCGACACGTCTTTTAAGTTCTCTCTCAAGATCCAGATCATACAAGAAAGAGCTAACTTACAAACAAGGAAAGCAATTAAAGAATATTCCAAAACAAAGGAGCTTACCCGATATCACATCTTGGTTGACTCGACTAAAACCATTCCTTCCATGACTTGTACCACGACCCTCGTCGCTCGAGGACAATTCTTAACCAGATGTGCCTTAGATCCACACCGAAAGCATTCTTTACTATTTCCCCAACACTCTCCTAAATGGGTTCTCCCACACTTAACACATGAATGATTCCGATCACCGGTACAAGTGCACGTACAAGGTTCTCGATCCTTGGTCTTTTTCGGCATTACCCAACGATACCGATGGTCCAACATTCCTCTTATTCACGTTCCTATTCTTCTCTCGGTTTTCCCTTATAGTCTTCTTAACCTCTTCAGCGATCCGAGCTTTCTCCACTAAAATGGCAAAGTCTCTTTCTCTGTGCGGAGCGATCAACTCCCAACTCATCTCGTAGCCCATCTTGAATCGAACACTTCTTTCGTGAATCGGTAGCCACGATTCCTTTGGCGTCTCGACTTAGTCGCACAAACTCGACTTCATATTCCGCTACCGACTTATTCCCTTGCACTAGATTTAGAACGCTTTCCTTTGCGAGTCCAAATAACTGCTCCTACATACTTCCCTTCAAACTTGGCCTTAAAGTAATCCCAATCCAACGATCCACGGGACACCTTGCTCGACGGTGAGCCACTAACGATAAGCTTCGTCGCGAAACAACGAAGCAAAGACCCTTCACTTTTCTTCATCGGTACAATCCAAATCGTCCATGATTCTTTCAATCGCCTCTAGCCAATACTCTCTTTCGTTAGAGCTACTCCCGACACTCCCTAAAGATCTCGGCTCCGATTCGATCTAAGCCTTTCCGATACCGACTTCCGAGTTCCATTTCTCCACTAACTCCCTACTCGCTCTAGCACTTCATAACATGGCCCGCGATACTCGTCATCTTCTCCGGTCGATCTTGTTCCTCCGCTGCCACCGCTTGACGCAGACTTCATTTTCGACCCATGGCGGACCCTATTTGCCTGATCGCCATTCTACCTCTCTGCGTCCCCTAGAACCCATCTCTATCGTCTTGATTTATCGATTAAGAAGTTTTATGCATTAGTAATTGTTCCACTATTTAACCGCGAGCATATCTTATGAATGAAAGATTTTAAAAGTAGTTCTTTCTGCTCACACAAGGGTTCGATTCAAATTTACTACCCTAATTGGAGAATCACCTTCGTTCCTCGCTAGGGACACATTCATTCATCATCAAACACATTCATTCCTCAGCGAGGCACATTCAATGGTATCTACCACCCACATTCACTATTCTGGACATTTCGCCTGCTTCTACCCTGTGGTATTTTCGTCATTTTGTCCTACAGGACATTTTCTAATAAACCAAAAAAATTTTAAAACTTTAATAAATCAGGACATTTTGAAATTTCCACAACTAGAGGATATTTCTAAAAAAAAAAATTTGTCAAATTAGAGATACAGCAGAATTTTGGAACCCAGGGGTATTTTGGTAATTTTGTCAACCAGGGTAATTTTGTAAATTTCAAGAGTCGGGGTATTATTTTGAAATACAAAAATTGGGTACTTTTGCAAAGTAAGAGAATTTTATTAAAATTGGGATTAACTCAGAAATTTTAAAAGTCAGGGGCATTTTAGTAATTTTCAACACAGGGGTATTTTAGTAAATTTTCCCAAATCGGGGTATATTGATATTTTGAAAACTAGAGATTTTAATATTTTGCAAAGTAAAAATCATTTTAACAAAAGTTGAGGGTATGTGGTAATTTTATAATACAGGGGCATTTTTGTAATTTTACCGCTAGGGGCATTTTGGTAATTTTGGGTAAATCGAGAAAAACACTTTTTTTTTCAAAACCAGATTTAGGGTTTACAAACCCAAAAGGATAAATTTGAAAATTTTAAAACCAAGAATTTTAAAACAAAGAAGGCTAATCCTTTCGGGTTTTAATAATTGGTTCACTTCGTGAACAAGTCCTCTTGGTTAAGGTGAACCAGTAGCTACGCACTGTAGGATTCAAGTGGAGAGGAGGTGAGTCACGCGACTGCTTAAATACCAAGCTCCCACTGAATACCACTCCTGACATGCGCACACAGGTTGCCACACCTTAACACTGACTTACTTCACAGGTTTGTTTAGTAACATTAAGTCTTATGCACATGTTTGAGTAGACTAGCCTTAGGGTTCAACTGATCCTAATCCACTAACCTACGAGCCCAACAAAGCCCATAACAGTTCATATAACAAATTACTTCACAGGTCTGAAGTACTTACCTGGTGGACTCGGGCCGGAGGTACAGGTGCCATGCCAGAATAACCTGAGCAAAACCCATATTTTGAAAAGCCCATTTGAAAATATTTTTGGGCCCACAACCCTCAAAGCCGAGTTTTGAACCGGGCTCTGATACCAATCTGTAACATCCCCAAACCCGGCCCACGAGCCTTGACCGGATCTGGTTATGCCACTGCGGAAAAATGTTGAAAATCTTTGTCTTTAGGAAAAACTTGAAAATTTTGTTAACTTTTGGAAAATGTGTCCATTTAAAATAAATATAATAATCTAAGCTTGATTTGAATTAAAACTTCATTATAATTTATTATATTATAAATCATTTGAAGGAAATAAATCTAAGTATAATATAAACCCTAATTAAAAGATAGTAAAATGATCCCAACAATAAATAAAGAGGCCTTTTATTACAACCAATATTTAAACCAAACTTAATATAAATAAGCTTTAAAAATAATTAAATAAATCTCCTTCTGCATGGGCCACCTTGCATCCTCTCCGACCCGGTCCGATCAACAAGTCACCCATGATGTTGGATAAATAATTGGGTGAGTCATAATGACTCAAAGGTGTAATTAAACCAATCGATATCCACCCACATGCTAGCCACAAATCATCCCAATTATCAAATGCAACATATAAAATATAATCACATGGATATTACCACAACTGGCTTGGCCCACGTTCAATCCACATTCAAGTACTGGGCTAGGCCCTTTTCTCATTAATTCACTGATCACTGGGCTTGGCCCATTTCCACGTATGTTCCCAAAACATACCTATCCACCTGTCATATTGGGCTTGGCCCATTTCCATACCATTTCATAACAAAACAATGCAACATGAACCCAACCCAATCCTAAGGTCCATCCGCTACACACCCCCTTAACCAGCCTACCACACACCGGGGACTATCGAGTCACCCTCTCCTTTTCCCTCCAAAAGGCAACCAATGCCATCCACGATGTAGCGTAGCTAACATCAAACCACGATGGAGCACACAAAGAATCCATCAAGCCACGCTATGGCATAAGCCGATATCATCAAGGTAACCACGAACTAAATCAAGAAGATCCACAACGCGACCTCGGTCAACATCAATCCAATGATGTAGCACAAAGTCGACATCAACCACGCATCAAGTACACCCGCACCTTCTTTCAAAACCCACCCATGCACATGTAACATAAAATGATGACAAGATGGTGCATGTACATATTAAACATAATCATAGGCATACTCACATAATAATATCAGTGATCACATATTTACAACTTTGCTACTAACCTGATCATCTTCATATCCCCTTCCAGGGTATCAATTTCACATTTACTGCACTTGTTAGAAAACATATAAAACAGGCAAATATCACGCAAATCCCGGAAACAATGGCTAACTACACACCTTATAACCTGAAGCTCTAAACCCTCGATCCCGACGCTATCGTTTAGCGAGACTATCAGATTATTGCTTATCGTTTTTACACAGTGCGCCCACACCCCGGTGGCCAATCTCGTACAGCAGAAACCGATCTCTTTTTGAACTTCGGGATGGGAGCTTTCCCTTTCCCCCCTTGACTGGCACTTGCATCCATCGACACTTAATCAGAATCACACCATTAATCAACAAGTCATAATCCACTATTATTGAATTTAGAACACCTAATAACATCCTTACCGAAAGTAAACTTGAATCCCGTAAACTGCACTAATGGAATTGCCGAAATTCCCACCACCTAATCTGATGATCTAAACTCGAGAGAAACCCTCTTGACTCCTTGGCGCCGCTACAAACAACACAAAACACAACATCATGGCCCTAGGGACATTCGGCCATACTAAGACTAAGGCCAACCATTCGGTTTTGGCCACAACAGAGGGGTACATAAATCGATTGATCACGAAAGTACACTTACCACCCACGTGCTGCAGAGATTCAAAGGGAGTTTGCCTTGATCACGAACAAAATAGACTCAATGGTGAACAAGGTTTGGCTTTAAGCTTTGGTGAAATAAAAGAGAGAAATAGAAAGGCTCAAGGTTTCGGCTAGGCTTCCAAATGAAGATGAAGCATTCGGCCTAGTCAAGAAAAGTAAGAAATAAGGTTGGAAGGATGGAAGTAATAGGAAGAGAATGGTGGAAGAAATTCGCACAAGAGAGTGGGAGAATGCTCTTTCGGTTTTGGAGATTAAAAGAGGAAAAAACTTCCAAAAGGGTGCTCTCCCTATTTATAAAATTCGGCAGCCCCCTCCCCCTTGAAGACTCCAAAAACTGGCCACCACATAATAATTCAATCTAATTTAAATTAGTCCTCTTCTCCAACTTATCCCATAATCTATCTCCTTATCAAATTCAAATAAACCAATCACAACTCTTATTTACTAATTTTAAACTAAATAAAATAATCCTACAATTATCTAAAATAAATAAAATAAATTATCACTTACCAACCGATTTTAAAGAAAATAAAACAAAGAAGAAGCTTAATCCAGCACTCCACAGTGTAGTCAATGTCCGCCCAAAACGCAAAATAGAAGAAAACCACCGCTTTGCCTCCATGGTTCGAACGCAGGACACAGGGTAACCAAAGATCCAAGCGGCCCTGTGCCATTCGGCCACTTTGATTTTTATGCTATAAGGCCCCAATATTTATTCTTAACCCTTCCTAGCCCAAATTTATAACCGCATAAAATAAAATCACGCCTAAATCACGCTCCAGCCCTCGAAACCGCTGACCTCCTTCCCTCCAAATACCTAAGTAGCGCCTAAGAGCCACTCGCCAATTGGTCTTTCATGTCCAATAACGTGGCCATTTATTTATAAACATACCGCCGAGTCCCCTAATTAGCGCAAAGATAAAACAAAATTGTCGCTTTAGCAAATAACCTTGCCCCCTTAGGCGCCACCTTCCAAAGCCCCCAAGCAACAAGATAACCACTTTGCCAATACCTTTCATGTGCCTTAACCTTCCAAATAAATTTCTTAAGCCCTCTAAAGCCCAAACCCATTTCTTAACCCTAAAATTAAAACTTTTCCTAAGCCTTCCCTTTACCCGAGCATTCTTAAAACCTCTAAAACACCTCCAAACACACCCAAAACCTACCAACACCTGAATTATACTTAAATTACCTAGCCCCTAAACCAGGGTGTTACAGCCAATTAGTACAGTTTATTCATCAAAATTACCCTTATTACACTGCTTGACAATTCTGATCTGTCTCTACAAACATACAGTTATCTCATTGCACAAATTTCCTATAATGTTCTTGTTTATACCAATGAAAAATAGACTCATTAAGGGTTCTACACATATAAACCATGCTTCTTAATGATTTTTTACAATTTTGACAATTTATCCAAAACAGAACAGGGACTCACGAATTCATTCAGGACAAGTCTCACTAAAACTTAAATATCTCATTATATATAATTCCTTTGCCTAACTTGTTTCTTTCATATCAAAATAGACATAATAAAATTTAATTCTATGTCTTATTCACTTTCTAATTCAATTTCTCCTATTTTTGGTGATTTTCAAAATCACATCACTGCTGTAACTAAAACTGTTTCACAACAAAATGGTCATGAAACATATTCACTCTTATCATTTAGCAACCGAACCTATATAACCAAACATCACAAAATATATGCCAAAAACATGCTTTCAAAATAAATCTAGGTTATGGCCACATACACACAAACTTTGACATTATAATTAAGCCATACTCACATGGCTGTCTATATACAATTTTCCAAAACCAAACATATAAAACCAGCCTATACATGCCATAGGTTTGTAGTTTAAGCCTTTAAAATACCAAAATAGCGATCGATAGTGTGGTCGACTTGCTTGACGATCCTACTCGAGCCCGTAGCGTAAACAAAATCTGAAAACCGAGGAGAACATTTCACACAAATAAGCTTACTAGCTTAGTAAGTCCCAAGCTCAAAAACATTTTAACATGTAAATTTGAACATGGTAGAATGCTATCAATTCCTTAACTCAAGTATTTGCACTTTATAATCATAATCACATAATTCACTAAAACACCAAAATATATCACATATATTCGCATATTCCAAATCAAGTGAGTACAACATTTACGTTAATCATATATATACCTATTTGAATATTTATGCAAACACATCTTAACTCTTTCACTCTTAACATTTTCACTTAATATCGGTTCTCCAAAATATCACATATAAGCTCAAATTCCATTATAATGTTCATACTCAACAATAGTAAGCTCAAAAGCTTATATCAAAATTCCTATCAAATCATCAACTATATCGTAACACACTTAATTTAAATAATACTATACCATCTACCTTACCTTTGGTAAATATAGAAGGCTTAAACATACATGCACTTTTAGTTCATGAGTTTAAATACATTTCTCCTTGTATGATTCATGATTTCTCCATTTATAACACATCACCAAGATAAAGCCTCGCTAGGCACTAAAGCCCAAATCAAACACCGCCACAAGGCACTGCTAGGCACGAAGCCCGAATTTATCACCAAGATCGAGCCACATAGGCACGAAGCTTAATATGTCACCTAAGATTAAGCACGCTAGCACGAAGCTTAAATATGTCACCTAAGATTAAGCACGCTAGGCACGAAGCCCTGAATTAAATCAATTTAACCAAACATTCTACACACACTCTTCACAACTAATATATACTTATGTTTAACTCAATTGCGCCACTCACATTAAACCAATAAAATTTACTATATCATTATGCAATCCAACAATTTATTTCACATAACCAACTTCAATCATCAACCAACTATCCCACCATACATTCGCCATAATGAAAATAGGTACAAAATTCAGCAATTCATACCATTGTTTATAATCATAATTAAGTCATTAACATTCTTTAGCTAAAGGGCTTACCTCGGTTGTCGATAGTCCGTATGCGAATCGCTTATTCGAGAACCTTCGACTTTCCCTGCCTAATTCGTTTTTCTTTGCTCTTGATCTAAAACACATTAAAGTTTAGCTCATTCAACCACAATTCATCTCAATTTAGTCCTTAAGCACATAAATGGGCAAATTACTATTTTACCCCTAGAATTTCACAACTTTGCAATTTAGTCCTATTTGCATAACACACAAAATACACCAAATTAGCCAAAACTATGCAAGGGCCGAATGTTCCTAGGGACCTTACAAGTCCTCACATTTCATTTATTTTGCAAATAGGCCCTCTAAAATTTATTTTTACAATTTAGCCCTAAAAACTCAATTTCATCAAAACTTCCAACACATAACATACTAATTTTTAACCTAACTATCATCTAAAATCATCAAATAACAAAAACCACATGAACACAACAATGGCCGAACATCAAGCATACTTAGATTCAAAATTACAACATGGGTGATTATTGTTCAAGCAACGATCTCAAAACGAGAAATTAACAAAACCACTAAAACTCACCTTGAATTTAAGCCTAGAATTGCCGAAAATCAAAAGAACCTAAAGCTTTCTTCTTTCTCCAACATTCGGTCAAGGAAGAACTAAAAGATGATAATGGCCATTTTATTTTATTTTTATGTTTTAATTAACATATATATTAAAATAACTTGGTTTACCAAAATAACCTTTATACTAAAATAATAACCATATAATACTTAAGGTTATACTAGACTTTTGCCACCCACTAACTCCTAAAATGGGTTAATTTCACTTTTAATACTCCATATTAAAAAGCCATCCACATATAAGCACTTTTCACTTTGGCATGCAACTTTTACGCATTACGCGATTAAGTCCTTTTAATCAAATTCGATACTCAAACGATAAAATTTTTCTACAAAACTTTCACACACATAAATTCACATATAATAAGCACTAAATATAATGTTTAAATATTTCTCGGGTTCGGATTCGTGGTCCCGAAACCACCGTTCCGATTAGGGTCAGATTCGGTCTGTTACAACTCTCCCCCCTTAAGGATTTTCGTCCCCGAAAATCTTACCGTTAAACAATGTCGGATATTGTTGCCTCATTGAATCCTCAGGCTCCCACGTTGCCTCTTCAACTCCATGTCGATTCCATAACACCTTCACTAAGGAAATCTTTTTGTTTCTTAGCTCTTTCATTTCCCGAGCTAGAATACGGATCGGCTTTTCCTCATACGTCATATCAGACCGTATCTCAATCTCAGACGGAGCAATCACATGTGACGGATCCGATCCAGATCTACGAGCATAGAAACATGAAATACATCGTATCTTTTCTAATTCGGAGGTAGCTTCAATTTATAAGCAACAGCCCAACACGTTCAATGATTTCATACGGTCCAATGAACCTCGGGCTCAACTTGCCTTTCCTACCAAAACGGAGCACTTTCTTCCATGGTGAAACCTTTAAAAGACTCGATCTCCGATCCGAATTCAATATCTTTACGCTTCAAATCCGCATAGGACTTTTGTCGATCCGACGCACTTTCAAATTATCTCGATTATGGCCACTTTCTTCGGTCTCTTTAATCAAATCAACCCTGTATCTTATTTTCACCGAGCTCATCCAAAGATAGTGGTGTTCGACATTTTCGCCCTTATAAGGCTTCATAAGGTGCCATTTTGATACTTGATTGAAAGCTATTATTATAAGCAAATTCAATCAAAGGTAGGTATCGCTCCCACGCACCTTCAAACTCGAGAACGCAACATCTCAACATGTCCTCAAGTATTTGAATAGTTCGCCAGATCGACTGTCTCGTCTGCATGGATGAAAGGTCAGACTAAAATGTAGTTTAGTACCTAAAGCATCTTGCAACTTCTTCCAAAACCGCGATGTAAATCTCGGGTCTCTGTCTGACACAATGGAGCTCGGTACACCATGCAATCTTACAATTTGCGATACATACAATTTAGCAAGTTTATCGAGTGAAAAATCTGTACGAACCGTCACAAAATAAGCTGATTTAGTTAGTCTATCAACTATCACCCATACGGCATCTTTCTTACTTGGTGTCATAGGAAGACCGGATACAAAATCCATTGTAATTTTATCCCATTTCCACTGTGTATCATGATCGGTCAAGCAACCCGAAGGCACTTGATGTTCAAATTTTTACTTGTCGACAAATTAGGCACTTTGAAACAAATTTAGATATATCTCGTTTCATACCGTGCCACCAATAGAAGCTGTTTCAAGTCGTTATACATTTTCGTGCTACTGGATGTATCGATAGTCGACCACTATGAGCCTCACTCAAAATCATCTCAGATCAAATCGAGTTCTTTGGAACACACATTCGGCTTTTAAAATTCAAACAGTCATTTGCATCAATCTAAAAATCTGACTCTGCACCTTTTTCACACTGAATTCGTTTAGCAATCATATTCTTGTCAACTTTCTGTGCATCACAAATTTGTTGGATAAACATCGGTCTTGCTCGTAACTCACCTATGATCGAACCATCACTAGACATAGCCATCTCTGTGCATTCAATGCACGAAGAGCAAATAATGATTTCCTACTTAATGCATCCGCAACAACATTAGCTTTTCCCGGGTGATAGTCAATCACCAATTCATAGTCTTTCAACAATTCTAGCCACCTGCGTTGTCTCAAATTCAGGTCTTTCTGAGTCATTAGATACTTCGACTTTTATGATCTGAGTAAACATGACATTTCTCGCCAAATAAGTAATGACGCCAAATCTTCAGTGCGAACACAATGGCTGCAAGCTCTAAATCATGCGTAGGGTAATTTCTTTCATGCGGCTTCAATTGTCTTGAAGCGTAGGCTACAACTTTGCCTTCCTCGCATCAAAACGCAGCCCAAACCATTTAAAGAAGCATCGAGTACACAACAAATTCTTTACCCGATTCAGCCGAACTAATCTCGAGCTTCATCAAAAGGGCTTTCAACTGATCAAAACTTTTCTGACATTTTCTTGACCATTCAAACCGGACATCTTTCTGCAGTAACTTTGTTAACGGGGTAGCTATCATAGAAAAATCTTTCACAAATCGTCGATAGTAACCCGCAAGTCCCAGAAAACTTCGAATCTCGAAAACATTTTTCTGGCTTCCAATCAAGTATAGCCGAGATTTTGTTCGGATCAACTCAAATGCCCGATGTCGAAACCACATGTCCCAAAAAGTCACCTCTTTCATCCGAACTCACACTTACTAAACTTCGTGATACAAATGATGATCTCGCAAAGTTTGTAGCACTAACCTCAAATGTTCAAAGTGTTCAATTTCATCTTTGGAGTAGATCAATATGTCATCAATAAACACCACCACAAATCGATCTAAAACCGCCTAAAACCCGATTCATCAAATCCATAAAAATAGCAGGTGCATTAGTAAGCCCAAAAGGCATTACCAAAACTCAAAATGTCCGTACCTCGTCCAAATGCGCTTTTGGCACATCCAGATATCTCGACTAAGAATCGATAATAACCCGATCTCAAATCTATCTTCGAAAATATCAAGCCCTTTCAACCGATCAAACAAATCATCAATCCGAGGTAACGGTACTTGTTCTTTATAGTCACCTTATTTAGTTTCCAGTAATCAATACACATTCGCATCGCTCCATCTTTCTTTCTCACAAAAGAACTGGTGCACCCAAGGAGAGAAACTTGGTCGTGCAAAGCCCCTATCTGTTAACTCTTGCAACTGTGCTTTCACTCTTTTAGCTCAAGAGGTGCCATCCGATATGGAGCTACCGAGATCGGAGTCGCTCGGAGCTAATTCAATGCCAAACTCAATCTCTCGTATAGGGGTAAACCCAGAGTTCTTCAGAAACACATCCGAGTATTCACATACAATCGATGCGGATTCAATCTATTTCTTAGACACTTTATTATCCAAAGACATAAGCCAAATAAGCTTCACACCCTTTCTCACATACTTTTGAGCTAACATCGATGATATAATCAGAGAAACCCACGAATCATCGGATTCGATTCTAATGATCTCACCATTCGGTGTCTCAAATCGATAAGCTTTCTTTTGCAATTCACCACCGCATCATGCGAAGTTAACCATCCATTCCTAATTATATCAAACTCATCAAAAGGCAACAAGATTAAATCAATCGGGAAACAAAAATCCCGAATCATCAATGGGCAACTTTACACACTTTATTTACAAACACACATCTACCCAAAGGGTTGGATACCGAATCACAAACTCGATGAGACTCAATGGCGAGTCTTCTTCAATACCGTAGTTTCACATACATATGAATGGGTCGAACCAGATCAATCAATGCAATCACAAGAGTATCATAAAGGGTGAAAGTACCAAGAATGACATCCGGAGAAGCAAGATCCTCTCTAGCTCGAGTAACATAAGCTCTTGCCGGAGCTCTAGCCTCGATCGATCTGTTGTGTTCTTTGTCCCTCTCTGACTACCACCTACATTGCCAGAATGTCTGGGTGGTCTGCCCCGTACTGATGCACTACTTGGTCTAAAGTTCTGTGTTGTATTCGACTCAGTTAACATCGGGCACTCTCGAATAAAATGGTCTGAGGATCCACATTTAAAACAAGACCAGTCACGAACTCTACAACTCCCAGGATGCCATTTTCCACAATGTTTACATTCAACTCGATTCCGTGTGACGTTACCAACACTGGTCATCGAGGTAGCTCGGGAATCCACTAGAGGTCGATCACGCCTAGATGAATCAAGTAGCTTTGTGTCGATCAAGTCATCTCTAAACTTTTAGATGTAGAATGAAAATTCTTACCCGACGATCTCTTTCGAGTGTCTCTAGCTTCTGCCTCACCTTCTCTTCTTCTTTTCCCGAGCTCTTCACTTTGCAAGCTCGCTCAACTAATGTCACAAACTCTTGAATTTCAAGGATGCCAACAAACAACTTTATATCTTCATTCGCACCGCCTTCAAACCTTTTGCACATAATAGCCTCGGTAGAAACACACTCTCTAGCATATCTCACGAGCCCGACAAATTTCCGCTCATATTCATCACGGTCATTCGCCTCGCTTGCTTCAAGAAATTCTTTTCGCTTCGGTCGATGAACCTTTGGTGATATATTTCTTAAAATTCATTCGGAAGAAATCCCGTCACTTTTCTTTCGGGACCACCGATACTAGTGTATTCCACAGTGATACGCAGGTCCCAAGTAAAGATATGGCACACTTCAAGAATTCCTCCGAGTACAAGATAACTCATCAAGTACCGAATAGTATTATCAAGCCACATTTCACTCGTTCATCATCATCATCATTGGCCCCGAATTCTTATTTAAACTTTCGATTTTATCAACGGAGGTCTACTAGATCTCATCGGATCTATCATCGAGGGTGTGAAGGAACCGAGTTGGATTATTCAGGTGGAGGTTGTTGTACAGCCGGATTATTTTGAACAAATTGGGTAAACCATTCATTCATCATTTGGTAGAAGGCTTGTTTAGCCTCTCCCTCTTGGTTACCCATAACTGGTTGAAAGTCTAATGGTGCTGATCCATGTGCGAGACCAGGCGCAACACTCTCCACATCATCACCTACTGGCTCTATCGGGATCGAATCCATTTACTATATAAAATACAATTGAAATTGTCAAGTCACCACACTATCACATATAAAATTCTATGGCATGTATAGCTAGACTCTTACGTACTACGGTAGTCCTAGAATCGACTAAACCGTAGCTCGATACCAATAAATGTAACACCCCATACACCAAACCCTTGCTTAATCGAGTACATGGCATTACTAGACTTGACTATTATCTCGGGGCATGAAAATTTAAAGCTGTCCAACAACGTCATACTGACCAAATCGACCATAACTCGAGTTACAAAACTCGAAATTTAGATCCGTAAATTTTCCTTGCAACTAAACTCATATAAATTTTCACCATAATTTTTTCAGAATTTTTCATGTGGCCAATTAGTACAGTTTATTCATCAAAATTACCCTTATTACACTGCTTGACAATTCTGATCTGTCTCTACAAACATACAGTTATCTCATTGCACAAATTTCCTATAATGTTATTGTTTATACCAATGAAAAATAGACTCATTAAGGGTTCTACACATATAAACCATGCTTCTTAATGATTTTTTTACAATTTTTGACAATTTATCCAAAACAGAACAGGGACTCACGAATTCATTCAGGACAAGTCTCACTAAAACTTAAATATCTCATTATATATAATTCCTTTGCCTAACTTGTTTCTTTCATATCAAAATAGACATAATAAAATTTAATTCTATGTCTTATTCACTTTCTAATTCAATTTCTCCTATTTTTGGTGATTTTTCTAAATCACATCACTGCTGTAACTAAAAACTGTTTCACAACAAAATGGTCATGAAACATATTCACTCTTATCATTTAGCAACCGAACCTATATAACCAAACATCACAAAATATATGCCAAAAACATGCTTTCAAAATAAATCTAGGTTATGGCCACATACACACAAACTTTGACATTATAATTAAGCCATACTCACATGGCTGTCTATATACAATTTTCCAAAACCAAACATATAAAACCAGCCTATACATGCCATAGGTTTGTAGTTTAAGCTTTTAAAATACCAAAATAGCGATCGATAGTGTGGTCGATTTGCTTGACGATCCTACTCGAGCCCGTAGCGTAAACAAAATCTGTAAAACCGAGGAGAACATTTCACACAAATAAGCTTACTAGCTTAGTAAGTCCCAAGCTCAAAAACATTTTAACATGTAAATTTGAACATGGCCGAATGCTATCAATTCCTTAACTCAAGTATTTGCACTTTATAACCATAATCACATAATTCACTAAAACACCAAAATATATCACATATATTCACATATTCCAAATCAAGTGAGTACAACATTTACGTTAATCATATATATACCTATTTGAATATTTATGCAAACACATCTTAACTCTTTCACTCTTAACATTTTCACTTAATATCGGTTCTCCAAAATATCACATATAAGCTCAAATTCCATTATAATGTTCATACTCAACAATAGTAAGCTCAAAAGCTTATATCAAAATTCCTATCGAATCATCAACTATATCGTAACACACTTAATTTAAATAATACTATACCATCTACCTTACCTTTGGTAAATATAGAAGGCTTAAACATACCTATACTTTTAGTTCATGAGTTTAAATACATTTCTCCTTGTATGATTCATGATTTCTCCATTTATAACACATCACCTAGCATAAAGCACGCTAGGCACTAAAGCCCAAATCAAACACCGCCACAAGGCCTGCTAGGCACGAAGCCCGAATTTATCACCCAAGACTTGAGCACGCTAGGCACGAAGCTTGAATATGTCACCTAGATTAAGCTCGCTAGGCACGGCTTAATATGTCACCTAAGATTAAGCACGCTAGGCACGAAGCCTGAATTAAATCAATTTAACCAAACATTCTACACACACTCTTCACAACTAATATATACGTATGTTTAACTCAATTGAGCTCACTCACATTAAACCAATAAAATTTACTATATCATTATGCAATCCAACAATTTATTTCACATAACCAACTTCAATCATCAACCAACTATCCCACCATACATTCGCCATAATGAAAATAGGTACAAAAATTCAGCAATTCATACCATTGTTTATAATCATAATTAAGTCATTAACATTCTTTAGCTAAAGGACTTACCTCGGTTGTCGATAGTCCGCGAATCGGCTTATTCGAGAACCTTCGACTTTCCCTGGTCTAATTCCGCTTTTCTTTGCTCTTGATCTAAAACACATTAAAGTTTAGCTCATTCAACCACAATTCATCTCAATTTAGTCCTTAAGCACATAAATGGGCAAATTACTATTTTACCCTAGAATTTCACAACTTTGTAATTTAGTCCTATTTGCATAACACACAAAATACACCAAATTAGCCAAAACTATGCAAGGGCCGAATGTTCCTAGGGACCTTACAAGTCCTCACATTTCATTTATTTTGCAAATATGCCCTCTAAAATTTATTTTTACAATTTAGCCCTAAAACTCAATTTCATCAAAACTTCCAACACATAACATACTAATTTTTAACCTAACTATCATCTAAAATCATCAAATAACAAAACCACATGAACACAACAATGGCGAACATCAAGCATACTTAGATTCAAAATTACAACATGGGTCTGTTATGTTCAAGCAACGATCTCAAAAACGTGAGAAATTAACAAAACCGACTAAAACTCACCTTGAATTTAAGCCTAGAATTGCCGAAAATCAAAAGAACCTAAAGCTTTCTTCTTTCTCCAACATTCGGTCAAGGAAGAACTAAAAGATGATAATGGCCATTTTATTTTATTTTATGTTTTAATTAACATATATATTAAAATAACTTGGTTTACCAAAATAACCTTTATACTAAAATAATAACCATATAATACTTAAGGTTATACTAGACTTTTGCCACCCACTAACTCATAAAATGGGTTAATTTCACTTTTAATACTCCATATTAAAAGCCATCCACATATAAGCACTTTTCACTTTGGCATGCAACTTTTACGCATTACGCGATTAAGTCCTTTTAATCAAATTCGATACTCAAACGATAAAATTTTTCTACAAAACTTTCACACACATAAATTCACATATAATAAGCACTAAATATAATGTTTAAATATTTCTCGGGTTCGGATTCATGGTCCCGAAACCACCGTTCCGATTAGGGTCAGATTCGGTCTGTTACAGGCTGCTTCCTTGAATGTGCATCCTGTTCGTCATCGTTACCATCCTCTGCATTTCTTTTAATCCAACGAGATTCACTGCAGACATGACAAAGATTGTTGGTTTATCCGTCGCCCCAATACAACATGCAATCATTTCGACAACTATGAATTTTGTTGTAGCCAAGACCCAAATCCTTTATCGCTTTCTTCATGTCTTTGGACGATTTAGGGATTTTCGCAAATGGGAACATTTCTTGCGTAAACTCTAACAAAGATTGTCAATAAGTTTCATCCATCCTCCCAAACATTTCAAGTGAAAAATTCAATACGAAAAGACAGTTTGGAAAATTTTGATCCTCATACGCTTCTTCATTCATTTCACCAAGTAACGTGTAGAACCTTGCCGCTTCTTCATTTGGTTGTTCATCATGTACAGTTCTTCCCCTTCGTGAAAGTATTTCCACCAAAACTATAATCATCGGTTGCACCCATGTCGTGGAAATGACCAAAACCATCACTGCATATTAAAAGCATCCCGCAACATGCCTTCCATGTTATAATCTCTAACATTCGATTGTAAGCACTATGAGGATAACCTAGATTCATCGATGATGATGCTCCACTAGATGTACACTCTCCATGAAAAACCATTTTTGTACCCCGAACAAAGCCATCAACAACTAGATGTTCATAGACAACTTCACGGTAATGCCGCTTGGTATTGCAACACTTCTCACACAGGCAAAGAATCATATTCTCTTGGCTTGCATTTTGAAATGCGAAATTCAAAAAGTTTCTACTCCATTTCGATAACCGTTGCTTACCCTTGACAAATTCATCCAAGTCCTATCCATTTCAGTAGTTGTTGAAGTCTAATGTTGACAATAAATTACACTGCTAAATTGTTAATTTATAATTTACGTAAGTAATGATAATTTCATATATATAACTCGAGTACTATGTAAGTATTATGTAAGTTATGTATTATGTAGGTTATATATTATGTAAGTTATGTATTCTTTAAGATTCAACATACGTGGCATTGTTACACCTAGGGAGGATCCGTTATATCTAATAATGAGATATAAGGCAACCCGTCAGTTTCCAAATTTATATACTTTGAATCTCTTTTTTTCTATACAAGTATTATGTAAGTTATGTATTATGTAAGTTATATATTATGTAAGTTATTTATTCTTTAAGATTCAACATACGTGGCATTGTTACACCTAGGAGGATCCGTTATATCTAATAAGGAGATATAAGGCAACCCGTCAAAGTTTCCACCTATATACTTTGAATCTCTTTTTTTTTCTATACAAGTATTATGTAAGTTATGTATTATGTAAGTTATATATTATGTAAGTTATGTATTCTTTAAGATTCAACATACGTGGCATTGTTACACCTAGGAGGATCCGTTATATCTAACGATGAGATATAAGGCAACCCGTCAAGTTTCCAAATTTATATACTTTGAATCTCTTTTTTTTTTCTATACAAGTATTATGTAAGTTATGTATTATGTAAGTTATATATTATGTAAGTTATGTATTCTTTAAGATTCAACATACGTGGCATTGTTACACCTAGGAGGATCCGTTATATCTAATAAAGGAGATATAAGGCAACCCGTCAGTTTCCAAATTATATACTTTGAATCTCTTTTTTTCTATACAAGTATTATGTAAGTTATGTATTATGTAAGTTAAATAATGTGATAAAAGCTATGTAAGTTATGTAAGTTATGTACATGTAAGTTATGTAATTTTATGTTAGTTATGTCTTATGAATTATGTAAGTTAAATTAAAATTTCAAATCGAGAATAAGTTAAGGCTGAAAAATGTTATTATATGGTTTTTATAATTGAAATTTCTTGTGATGTTATTAAGTTTACAAAGTTTTTAACTTACTTCTTCTAAAAAATTATTTTCTATATTAAAACATATTTCAATAATGATCTATATTATTATATTGATAACAATATTAAATTTAAAAAGTTTTAAATTACTTCTTATAAAAATAATTTACTTTTGTAATTAAAACATATTTAAGTAATGATCAATATTATTATTATAATTGATAACAAAATATTATTACCATTTTGGAAAACATTGAAAATATTAAATATTAAAAGCAAACATTAGTAATATAAAAATTAGTAATTAGTAATTAGTAATAAGCCTAAAAGCCATATAAATGTAAGTATTCTTAAAAAAATATTGTTTACTTTTAAGGGAAGATAAAGTAATAAAAATTCTTTAATATAATATATAATATATGTAATGACAGTTTTGTATTAAAATATGTTAATATCTTCTTAACTTGCAAATATTTATTAAAATATGACATTTATGTTAAAAATTATAACATACTTTAACAATTTACTTTTATATTTTGTTAATGTTATTTTTTATATCGCATCGCACTCCTAAATTTTAAAAAATAATACACTAAGCTTGTAAAAATCGAGCGGCATGAGTAGATAGCAAATTGAGGTTGTTCAAACATTATTAATAATAAATAAAGAATAATAAAACAGCGGCTTTAGGCATAAATTAATAATAAAAAAGAATAATAATCAAGAATAATAATAAATAAAGAATAATAATCCGCAATTTTGGATAGCAATTTAGCAAGTTAAATATACAACCTATATACTTCAAGTCCAAACGAAAGCTTGTCTAATAAACGATATACACATGCATTGAAGTCCAAAAGAAAGCTTGTCCGAAGAAACCTTGTCTACTAACTTTATTGAAACAAAGGAGGAAGATAGACAATTATGATCAAATCGAGAAAGTACTAAATATCGATTCATAAGGTGAAACATGATAGTAAGCAATGGAATTTTCGCATATACCTTGATAAATTAAGCCTTTTTCGTGAAGTCTAATAAACGCCTGTATAACAGCTCATGCAATGATGTATACAAGGTTCAGAACACAAACTTACTTCATAATACAAACACCTAAAACAGCCATCAATTTAACCATATTCTCACCCTAAATTCTTTTTTCTGTCCACTTTCTCAATTTTTTTTTACTTCATAATACCAATTTAATTTTCACCAAAACAAAAGTCTAGTTTGGGTTTCAGCTTTAACAGGGCATACAATCAAGATCGGAAAAGATTTGACTACTATGCTTTTAAGGCAACCGACAACACCGTTCGCATCTTGGTGGAAAGAGTAAAGAAGAAGCATAAATGATAATCGGTTTGAGCTCAAATAACTAAGAGCATTTAGACACAAATTTCTCCAATACATTCTCAAGATCTTATAATTCTAAATTTAGTCAAAGACCGAAGTTACTAGTCAAGATACTTCCAAGACCTACTTGCCCTATATTGCAAAGATAAATCTTTTCTTTGCTACCGATTGCCAATAAGGTGATAGAGAGATTAGCTTAGTTGAGATTTTATTTTGTTACTCTTGCAAAGACTTTTGGGGCATAATAGTATATTTAATTGAGCAAAGCTTACACCTTGTATTTTAAACATTACACTTGAATTGAGTATCTCATTGTACTTTCCTTGTACTATTAAGTTCTGCTTTTTAAGTCAAGTTCATTAGTTTTGTGTTATGAGTTTAAGTATTGTCTCTAAAGTCCCATCTAGAATAGGAGTTCTAGTTCTTTTTAATCTATATAAACATCAAAGTGACCTTTCTTCTAAAGACAAACTATGATATATATATATATATATATATTGCATCATTGCTATTGTGATTGCGTGAAACCTAGATTTTCTTTCTTCAATGACTGTGATGCATGCAGATGCAATTAAGGAATTCTAGGTTTCCAATTGATGCTTATGTCCCCCTTTATTCACCATTGTATGATGCAATTCCATAACTCTAGGTTTGAAACTTCCGGATCTTTTGCTTTTTGTTTCTCTTTCTCTTTAATCAAAATTTCCTATTTTCTTGAGAAATCCATAATCATACTATTACTATCATAAAAGCTAGCTTCATGTATCGCCTTTGATGCACTCCAAAGATAGAAATGACCCTACAAGAACCCGCAACAAGTTCCATGGCCCCATATCCACGGTGAATCTTTCAGATCAACACTAGTTTCGCACAAAAAGAATATGTAACTAACCCTAAGTTCCACAGCGGCACAGAGTTATGCAACATAGTATACCACGAAGTAATCCATATATTATCTAACAGGAAGTAATCCATAATACAAACTAGACTATTGCTATTTAGGAAAACATTAACAACAGTTACGTTAATATTAAGAAATAAGAGTAACTGAATGCTTATTAGAACATCCAAATAACATAAAATTTAGATAAATTTAAAACTCAAAATATGAATATGAAATCCAGAGAGAGAGTGGCTTACAAGATGAGAAAGAGAGGTCGCTTCTGCTGCAAATGAGATTTATGGCTCTCGCTTATTTAATTTGTATGCTGAAGAAGAAAAAATAGAGCATAGAATGGGAAGAGCAAAGAGATGAGATACTCGACTTAGGATTTTGGAAATCAAAAAAGGGAAGAAGGTTAATCAATTTTACGCTAACAATAAGGCTACTTTTTAACTAAAATAAAATGATTATTTGCGTTTTTTTGAAACGCTACCGCTATTTATTTTTTTTATGCGTTTTAAATAACAAACGCCGCTAATATTCTTGATACTAATATATTTTAAAGATTTAATCAAATTTTTCTTTATTTTAAAGTTTAAGTAATATTTAAAACAATTAGATAAATTTTAAAATTTTAAAATTTAAAGTTATTTAATATATAAATTAAAATACAATTACTCATATACTCAAAAAATTAAAATATATTGTAAATAATAGTATTTTATTTTTTCATTTTAACATTTATTTTAAATGTTATTGGTTCTCAATTTTGTACATTACAAATAATAATAGACCGATTTAATATATAAATTTTAATATTTTAAAAGTAAATTACAAATAAATTTTATATTAATTAATCAATATAAAAATTAAATAAATAATAATAGATCAAGAGGATGAAAGAGTATTGCATGAGTTTTCAAAATCTAAACCCTAAACTATAAACCTTTATAAACTCTAAACAGCTAAAATCCTAAACTATAAACATTAACCCCTAAACCTTTATCAACACTAGTTTGGTTACATCCAAACCCTAAGTCGGCCCCTAAACCTCTGAAACCTATAAAACCTTAAACACGTAACCCCAAAATCTAAACCCTAAACTATAAACCTTTATAAACTCTAAACAGCTAAAATCCTAAACTATAAACATTAACCCCAAACCTTTATCAACACTAGTTTGTTTACATCCAAACCCTAAGTCATTCCCTAAACCCCTAAAACCTATAAAACCTTAAACACGTAACCCTAAAATCTAAACCCTAAACTATAAACCTTTATAAACTCTAAACAACTAAAATCCTAAACTATAAACATTAACCCCTAAACCTTTATCAACACTAGTTTGTTTACATCCAAACCCTAAGTCGGCCCCTAAACCCCTAAAACCTATAAAACCTTAACACGTAACCCCAAAATCTAAACCCTAAACTATAAACCTTTATAGACTCTAAACAACTAAAATCCTAAACTATAAACATTAACCCCTAAACCTTATGACCTAAACACTAAACACTAAATGCTAAACCTTTAACACTAAGGCAAAAAATTAAACACTAAACTTACCCTAAAACCCTAAAACCCTAAAATCCTAAACCCTAAACACTAAACCATAAACCTTAAACCCTAAACCATAAATCTTAAACCCTAAACCCTAAACCTTAAACCATAAACCATAAACTCTAAACCCTAGGACAACCTTAAACTGCAAATCATAAACTATAATCCCTAAACATTAAAACAGTAATTCCTACACCTTACACCTTAAACTATATATGTTAAACCATAACCCCTAAATAATCATGAGAATTAATATTCAATATTTTAAAATTAATACTATCTCTTTTACGATTATATAAGAAATTATTTAATATTTTTTTCATTTTTAACAAATATTTTCTCTTAAATAATTTAAAACTAGAATCATAATTTTAATGTATTAAAATTAATGTTATCTCTTTACAATTATATAAAAATTATTTAATATATAAATTTAAAAACAATAAGTCATATATATCCAAAAAACTTTAAAATTACTTTTAGCGGCGTTTTTGGGAAAGCGCTAAAAAAGGTGACTTTTAATGGCGTTTTGTGGAAGCGCCGCTAAAGGTTCAGACTTTAGCGGCGTTTTGTGAAAGCGCGCTAAAACAGACTTTTAATGGCGTTTTGAGAAAGCGCCGCTAAAACAGACTTTAGCGGCGTTTTGGGAAAGCGCCGCTAAAGGTCAGACTTTAGGCGCTTTTTGAAAAGCGCTAAAACAGATTTTAGCGGCGTTTTGGGAAAGCGCCGCTAATGATCAGACTTTAGCGGCGTTTTGGGAAAGCGCCGCTAATGATCAGACTTTTAGCGGCTTTTGGGAAAGCGCCGCTAAAGGTCAGATTTTTATGGCGTTTTTGGAAAGCGCATCGACTGACTTTTAGCGGCGTGTTTGGGAAAGCGCCGCTAAAGGCCAGACTTTTAGCGGCGTTTGGTAAATAAACGCCGCTATTGCTCATCTTTTGGCGGCGTTTTCATTCAAACGCCGCTAATGTATAAAATTTACGGCGTTTTTCTTTAAAACGCCACTAAAAAGGCCGCTAAAAGTCTGTTTTGGTGTAGTGAGTTTATGAGTGGCATTCAATATTACTAACTATAGATTACCATTGAGGTAGTTAAAAGCTTGTCTAATTTACTTTAACAATTTAATGAAGAAAATCATTTGACCTGGTTATGTGCTGTTTAATTGAAGATATTTTGGTCCCCCTTGTTAGCCTATTCTAGAATTACTCCTGAAAAGATTTGAGAAAGGATAACTCATCATTTTTTCTGAGTTGTAAAATTGGCTAACTGTATGCTAAAGGTATGGTTAAACTAACATGAAATGAAATAGAAAAGAATAGCTTTTGC